>CM070540.1:30646186-31846186 GCA_036346415.1 Raddia guianensis
GCTGGTTCTCCCCGAAATGCGTTGAGGCGCAGCAGTTGACTAGACATCTAGGGGTAAAGCACTATTTTAGTGCGGAAATTGCATGGCAGTACCAAATCGAGAAAAACTCTGAATACTAGATATGACCCAAAAATAATAGGGGTCATGGTCGGCCGATGAGACGATGGGGATAAGCTTCATCGTCGAGAGGAAACAACCGGATCACCGCTAAGGCCCTAAATGACCGCTCGATGATAAAGGAGGTGGGGGTGCAAAGACACGGGAGGTTTGCCTAGATGCAGCCACCCTTTTAAGAGTGCGTAATAGCTCACTGATCGAGCGCCCTTGCGCTGAAGATGAACGGGGCTAAGCGATCTACCGAAGCTGTGGGATGTCAAAATGCATCGGTAAGGGAGCGTTCCGCCTTAGAGGGAAGCAAACGTGAAAGCGAGGGTCGACGAAGCGGAAGCGAGAATGTCGGCTTGAGTAACGAAAACATTGGTGAGAATCCGATGCCCCGAAAACCCAAGGTTTCTTCCGCAAGGTTCGTCCACGGAGGGTGAGTCAGGGCCTAAGATCTGGCCTAAAGGCTTAGTCGATGGACAACAGGTCAATATTCCTATACTACCCCTTGTTGGTACGGAGGGACGGAGGAGGCTAGGTTAGCCGAAAGCTGGTTATATGTTTAAGGACACAAGGTGACCCTGCTTTTTCAGGGTAAGAAGGTGTAGAGAAAATGCCTCGAGCCGAGGTCCGAGTACCAAGCGCTGAAGTATGATTGCTTTACCTCACCTTTCTTTTGTCAGACATGCATTTCACTGTGTGTCTTTGTACCCACTTTCAGGCCTCGCCTAAAGTGTGTCACCTTTAAACGGTGAAGCGAATCTTGCGCTATCTTCGTGCAACTGCAGATTTTGACCTTTGGTTCTCTACTGCCTCTTGTCTATCTCTCATAGCCTTCTCAGATGTAGATTTTGCTAGCTGTAGGATTGATAGGAAGAGCACTTATGACACTTGCCAATTTCTTGCCACTTCTCCTTTTCTTGGTCCTATAAGAAGCAGTCGAGTGTTGGCAGTGCACTACTAAGGCTTAGCATGTTGCTACTGCGGCTGCATGTTGCAGTCAGTTTGTTTGGTTTTGCTCTACCTTAAAGGACTTTGGGTTCATTCAAACAAGTGTTCCACTTTTCTATGACAACACCTCTGACATCAGAATTGCAAAAAAACTCAGTGCAACACTTTAAAACAAAGCACATTGAACTGAGATATCACTTTTTTTAGACTATGTGAAGAAGGGTGATATAGTCTTACAGTTCATTGAGACCGATTGTTAGTTGGCTGGTATCTTTACCAAGCCACTGGACAAGAATAGGTTTGAGAATCTCAGAGGAGAGGCTAGGGTTGTGAGCTTGGCTGGGTTGTAGTCAGAGGGAGCTTGGGCTACTTGTACTATATGTAATATAATATATAGTTTTCTCTGCATTGCATTTGGGTTGCATTCAGACATGATTATATTATGTAGGCAGTCAATACTCTTCACTTAGACTTCTGGCATGCTTTGGCACGGACCTCTCATCTTATGATTAGTTTGCTATCATGCGTAATAGGCAGTCTTCTCTCCTTTGGCTAGGTTGATCCATCAGAGTCTTATAGTTCTCCCGGTAGACAGGGTATGTGTCGTGTCCCAATTATGCGAGGTGTAGAGTCATTTTTTCTAATAAGACGCAGGCGGCAGATGAGAGCGAGTTTTAGCTTGAGTAGTTTCTGTTGTTACCAAATTCTTTGTGGTTGGCCCAATTACATTTTCTTGGTTTTCTGACTATATTTTCTTGTTGACCGATCTCTTTGCACATCATTTTTTGAGCAAAATGTTGACTCACCTGTTGAGGGGGAGTTTTTTTTGGAAAACTTTGCATTAGAATGTAGTCTTATTTTTCTTTAGAGTTTTGCCTATTATGCGTTTGAATTGGTGTCTAGTCCAAAAATGGCATTGCTGTTAGTTTTTTTTCAAAACTTTGATGTGTCATAAGATTTTCACTTTCTAAATGTTGTTGCTCGATAAGCCTCTTTGCGTATTCTTTTAGTCATCCTTGCAACTTGGTGAAATATTTTGTTGGACAAATCTTGCTCCTGTAAATTGAAAATAAAAATGTGCAATTTCAAGTTTTAGAGAGTTTTCACCGATTATCCTTCAAAAGATGGCTTGTCATTGCACACAAGAGGCATGAACTTGAAAGGGAATTGGATAGTAAAGATGTGTGATTACTTCAGTGTAATGCTGGGCACCGTCGTCCATTTGTATAAGGCTAGAGGGTCTCCCGCCTAAATTCAATCAAAAATGTAAAAACACACACAGGAGGAGAGTGACATAGGAGGCCATTTCCAGTGACCATTGGGATGTGATTTGCTATCAATTGTTCTTTTTTTAACCTGTGGATGCATTTAAAAGTGTTTTAAAAAATAAAAAATGAAAAATCTAGTTAGTTGAGCTGTCGATTTGAAGCTACTGGATTTCAAATGGTTGCATGTGGTGTTCTATTGAAGCCGTCCTTATGCCTTGTTAGGCCGCAACATTTGGTTTGTGATTTTTTAAGCCATGCCTTTCAATATGAAAAATTGATTTACTAGCATCTTTTAAACTATTGAGCATCGAACCGAACTAATTTGTATTACTTCGAGCATCCTTTCCACGTGCTTCACGTTCAAATGGATAATTTTCAAAGCTCCCTAGGACTTGCATTTTCATTTGCATCATGCCTTCTGCTTGTTCTCTCACTTTCTTGATGTCTATATTGGCAAAAGGGGGAGAATTGAAAAAGGACATCAACAAGATTTCTTGAGAGATGGTGAATTTTCTTGGAAAGATTTGATTTTCACGACTTGGAGACAATGAACACGTGTTTCTTTACTTTGCTACAATCATGATTTGACATTTTCAAAATGCTTTGTGTTCAAAATTCAAAAACATCAAAATGATTTTCAAGGGTTTTTCAATATATTCATAGAGGGGGAGTGTTGAGACCCATGTGGAGGATCTGTTTAGGTGATGATGAATATTAGTGACAAGAATGAATTTGAAGTGGTTTTGAAGTTGTCTTGTTGAGGCATTGTTGAATTTTGCTGAGATTTTGCATTAGTCCCGCACTGTCTGGTCACGATAAGTGTGTTTTGGCTAGGTGTTTTCGGTTTTGAGCACGGGATTCACTGTTGATAATTTTATGATGGACAAAACTTGCAACAAAGGTAAGATGTGTTGTTTTGGTATGTGATCGCCTCTGTTATGCAGGTATCGGCGGGTGCGTGATTGACACTTCACAGGGACGCCTAGACGCTGGTACGTACGAAGACGTTCATGCGATCGGGTTCGATGATCCGGCGTTCACATGATGTTGTGTACTCAAGAAGCTTCGCTAAGGCAAGAAGTCTTGGACAGCTGGAGGCTGGCACGTCAGTTACTTGATGGCGAAGTTAATCTGACTGGTGGAACCAGGCGTGGGCTGGCGACATAGGAAACTGCGAGGATATTTCCCGAAGGATTATGTGAAGAATATTCCTCTCCGGAAGTGTGTTGTTTAGTCCGTGAGTTCTACACCAATCATCCTCAAATGAAGGGTGGAGATGGGCTCTTGGTTTAAGGGCATCTCACCATTGGGCTATAAATAGAGGGGGTGGGGAGCACCTCCTCCCTCATCCTATTAGAGCTGAAAATTTCAGAAATAGAGAGGATGAGTTGGGTGCGTAAGGTGGAACCTACAGTGATTGTGACCACATGGAGTGTGGTTTGTAGTCCCCAACTTCTTTGGAATGAAATCCTTTTTCTTCATGAACATCTTGTGTTGATTTGCTCCTAGTTCTTTTTTTTTTCTTTTTTTCTATTGAAGCTCTTATTTGGAGATGAACTTAGGTGATTTCTTCTTGGTTTTTGATGGTCTATTATGCCTTGATGTTGATGATATGATTTGTCACACTCTTTGCAACCATATGAGAGGCAAGAAATCAAATTCTTTACTTGTTGCAAATCTATCCAGAAACTTTTCTCCGCGTAGCACTCAGCGTTTGATTTTTAGAACAATCTACAAAAATCGTTTTGGGGTGATTCCAGTTGGAAAAGATGTC
The DNA here is from genome assembly GCA_036346415.1 of Raddia guianensis. Taxonomy (NCBI): domain Eukaryota; kingdom Viridiplantae; phylum Streptophyta; class Magnoliopsida; order Poales; family Poaceae; genus Raddia; species Raddia guianensis. The sequence continues at coordinate 30,650,282 of CM070540.1, forward strand.
TGACTTACATACCCATCTATGATAAAAATTTGATGTCCACTGGTTTCCCCGTTTAGGAGCTATCAGGAGAATACCGAGCCCCAAATTTGCAATCTCGAATTTCTAATAGTTCTTGATGCACGATTTTTCTTATTTTTTGTGAATGGAATTTGAATCTGAAATCTGAAACATAGTATCATAACTCACCCAACTAGGTGTACAATAAGTTTAAAAATTCCTGTAGCCTCATAAAGGAAGGAACCTTCCTCACCTTGCAAGATAAGTTTTCTGGGAATCTGCTTTTGCTTTTTTGATAAATCAACTTTAGTGGTTTGAATACTTTGCCTTGTCTATAATACCCTTGGCTGCATGAGAAGGTGGAAAGTGGTCATAAGAACCTAATCTTCATCCACTTTGTCCCATGGGCATCACCTCCTTACTGTGCACATGGTGTAGCACTTGAAACTTGATCTCCATTGCGATTGAATTACCGATACGAAGCAGTTTTGGTGGAAAGTGCTTAGAGGGTTGCATATTGCAAAACAAAGAGTCAATAATTCGTGGCGTCTATTGACCTCCTCTAGCCGTCTAGCTCGGGTGTTCACATGTTATCACTACGAAGGTTTGAAAAATTGTACGATGCCGAAGATCGATCACTGACGAGCTGCATCGAATCGTCATCCCCTCCATAGGCTTAGTGAGGATCCGTTAATCTAACCTACGCGATAGTTCTCGCATCTCACCTTCGCCGTAGCAAGATCAATGGTATAATTGAATCTAATTCGCGAATTCCGGTTTGAATATGTAAAGAATTGCAGGGATTTTGAAGATCCCATCGAATTAAAAAACTGTCGGTTTAAATCCGACGATGAATTAGAACTTTTGCACTGAATCCAGTCATGCCGCTGTTGCCACCAGCGGGGTCGGTAGCGCCACCGCCGCGTCGATAGAGCTGCAGCCGCACCACTGTGTGCATTGTGCCAGTCTCGCCGGCTGTGCCGCCCGCTCGGCAGGCGCCACACTTGAATCCGGCAGCGCTGCCAATCGCAACGTTGCCACCTGCGCACACCCAAATCAGTGCCCTGGCCTTGTCGTAGCGCTTGCCAGCCGTTGGCCGTGCAGTACCACTACCTTCGGTCGCGTCGCCACTCGCCCACGTGGTCGAGCGGCGCCGTTGCTCGAGCCATGCCGCGCCCAGACGTTCCGTACCCAGAAAGCTAGCGGCAGCGGCATGGGGAAAGGCCGCCACGCGTCGGGCTAACCAGCGCGTCCATGCAGACCGCGTGCACCACCTCAGCAGGTCGGGTGACGTGCTAGCCTAGCAAGTCGAATAGAAAAGGAAGAAAGGGGGCTGGGCCGCGAGCTGAAAGAAAAAGAAAAGAAGGCCTTCGGCCAGAAAGAAATGGAGAATAAAATAAAAGAAGAGTTAATGAATTGGAATTGAATTTTGAATTGAATGTGTATTTTCCGCATTGCTAAATTACACATTGACCAATGAAATTTATGAAAGGATGGACGTGGGTCCGGCCAAGAAAGAAATAAGAAAATAGGGGCCATTGGACCAAATCTGAATGGATCAAACTGAAAAGGAAAAGAAAGGGTCGAGGCAGGCCGGAAAGGATGGAAATAAAATCCGTTTGCCTTGTAATTTTTGTGAATAAGTCCTTGGGTAATGGGTATCCTAGAAATTATGAGCAATTTTCTAGGCTATTGTTTTCTACAGAAAATCACTTGGCATTTGGAAATTACATGAAATATTTTCTGAATTTAAGAATATTGCAGAAAAGCAACTAAGAATTATGGAAATTGTTTGTGGTTATAGTTGTGTGGTATGCCGGTCCAGTTTGGTCGGATGGTCGGGATAGCTCATGTGCGGTAATGTCAATGATTGATGAAGTAGAGGTGATTTGGTTGTTCAGTTGCCCCACCCCATGGATGACATCCTGATGGATGATTAAGACACGAGATGCCATGTGCTGGGTTTAGCCGGGACTCACCTAGGAGGAGCGTGGAAAAACACGCGTAACGGGTGGCGCTAACATCAAGAGGATGGTTCCAACATAACGCGTGGCCATCGCGTGGAGTTTGGGTTTAGGATCGCTAGAGCGAGCGCTCTGTGGAGGCACTCAGGGACCACTCCCGAAAGTGATCGGTATTGGGCGTCACCTGATGGTGATAAAGGCCACACTTTCCCAGGATGACGCTAGGCTAAAGCGGACTGGCAACCCTTCTAGGCCGAGGCGGGCAGTCTATGGCATTTGTGGTCCACAACGGGATTGCCAATCCCGGATGGATGGTGGGCTTTGGATTAAGGCAACATGAAGTTCGGTTTGGTTGAGGCCAAGGAAATGTATGTTGGTCGAGTCTGGGTTGGTCATACTAAGGTCGGTTGGCAAGGGCTGTCGGTTAGGGTTTGGGTTGTGATTGGTATGGTGTTGAACTCCTTGTTGATTATTAAGGGAACATAACTATCTGATGCTAGATAGGGTAATTTAAACTCATTTTAAAATATGGCTTTACGCAAATAAAATAACCCTCTCCCCAATAAAAGCCTTCTACCACTAAGTGCATTAAGGAAAGTGTTAACTAGCCAGCGTTTGGAGGACGCTGATCTCACTTATACTTTTTTAGACGATGGTATTGAGGAAGATCCATACGAGTGTAATGAAGACGAAGGACAGGACTTCGGAGGGTCTGACGAGTCTTAGAGTCTCTTCAGTCGCTTGCAAGTTGCATAGCCATGGCGATTTTTTTGGGTAGATATTTTGTTTTTGCTGCTTTACTGTAAACTATATTTTGTTTTAAAGGCTGCTATTAATCTCCTTACTTAAATCGCCTAAGGGCGTAACAAATCAGGGATTACGATCTAATCGATGTATTCTTGTATCGGCTATGTGATTTTCTGCACTAGTGTACCGATCCAGGGACTAGTGCATGGGATACCGACTCTCAAGATAAGCAAAATTTGAGGGTTGACATATGCATCACATGACAATGTCAAGGGGGAGTGTTGAGAAACCCCATCCCGGGCTGCCGCTGGCTTTGGGCCTGGCGCGCGACTAGGGGTGGAGCCCACTTGATGGATAAGTTGAAACCTTATTCTTCATGAATAAATAGGAAAGTAATTCATCTATTATGTACACATATGAGAAATCTATAAAGAATTACCCCTCTCCTCTATCCTATGTTCAATCTACCTTTTTTATTGTTTGTCAACGTCTGCGAGTTGTCCACGGATAAGCAACCTTAGATTACATTCGGTAGCGGGTCGTTCAACACGAGGATTTCAGCTGCTTCCGACAATCCGACGTGCCTAGCTCGCATGATGCACGCTGCCGTGGGAGCAGCGACATGTGGAGCTGAGAACCAATAGCCATCCGAGACAGACCAGAGGCCGGCCGCGAGTAAGCAACAGTACAGGCCTAAATGAGGCTGGGACGATGGCACGATCCTGCCATGGGAAGAGCTCGAGCGCCACGCGTTCACTCGCCCCAGCTCGTATGCACACGATGGTTTTTCACTCGATCAATCTGTGATTTATCATGCTTGTTCTGTTGCTTTGAGATTCTTAATTGATAATGATCGTTCTTGCTTTCTTTCTTTCTGAATTGATCAAGATCTTACATGTAATGGGCTGCTGGTGCGTGATTCGTCCAATTTGGTTCATGCTCATCGCCGGCAAGGGGTGTGTGTTTGTCAACCCTAAATTTTAACTTGTCTTGAGAGTCGAAATCCCATGCACTAGTCATTGATTTGGTACACTAGTGCGGAAGAACAGATAGCCGATACAAACACACATCGATTAATTATAATCCCTCAATATTACATAACCAGTTACGCCCCATAAGCAAATTTAGTACGGCGATCAACAATAGCCTTATAATACAAAACATAGTTCAGAGTAGGGCAACTATCCAAAATATCTTTGCAAAAGAATATCTCCACGGCAAAGTGACTTGTAAGCGACCGGAGCAACCCTAAGACTCATCAGGCCTACCAAAGTCATGTCCATCGTCTTCACGACACTCATAAGGATCCACCTCGATTCCATCGTCTAAAAGAGTATAAGTAGGCAAGGTCAGCGTCATCCAAACGCTGGCTAGTTAACACTTCCCTCAATGCTCTTAGTGTACAAAAGGCTTTATTTGAGGGAAATGGTTATTTTATTTGTGTAAAGCCAGTAAAAGAGTTTAAAGTTACCCTATCTAGCATCAAATATTAGTAGATGGTATATCTCAAGGGTTCAACATCATAACAATACATCCCAAGCTCCCAACTGAACAACTGACCTTCTCGACCAACCCTAAATAGACCAACCCTCGACCAACATACACTTGACTTCATACTTCACAACGCAAAACCGCTTGTTGCCCCAACATTTCCTAGATCTGCCATCCTTCTAGGATTTGGCAATTCTATTGTGGACCACAATTGCCATTGACTGCCCGCCTCGGCCTAGGGGGTTGCCAGCCCGCACTAGTCTAGCGTCATCCTGGGGAAGTGAGGCCTCCATCACATCCGGTGACGACCAATGCCGGTCCCTATCGGGAGAGGTCGCAGATGGCCTCCGTAGAGCGCTCGCAACTGGCGATCCAAAACCCATACTCCGTGCGATGGCCACGCGTTGTGTTGGAACCATCCTCCAGATGGCAGCGATCACCCTACTACGCGTGTTCTTCCGCGCTCCTCCTGGGTAAGCCCTGCCTAAACCCTACACAAGGCACTTTGTGCCTTCATCATCCATCAGGATGTCATCTAGGGGCAACCTTCCAACCATCTAGTCTCCACCACTTTAATCCCAGACATTACCACATTGGGTCCATCCCGACCAACCGACCAAACCAGATCGACAAACCCCATAGCCATGTCCACAACCACATCCAGCCCATCATGCATCTACTAGCCCTAACTGTCACATATCATAACAATTTCAATGAAAGGATGAATGACCGGTGAATATCGGTTCACGGTTCCGTGGCTAATTGGCAGAAGATTTGGTCAATCCAAAGCAAGTCTAAGTAGGTTTTACCCAACAGGTACGGTTAACATTGTTACCAAATTATCCTTAGGCTAGCAAGGAATATGACAATCAAGGCAGTCATAAAGGCCAAACTAATCTAAGGGCAGGCATGTATAAATATTAACATGATTAACAATTGGGCAGGTTAATAACCATGCATTTTAATATTAAACAAATTAGTTTGGGAAAACTTGGGTAATAGACATGAATATATCGATGTTAATCCGCACTAGGGAAAGTCGCAATCTCTCCCTAATACGGGTAAACATCTAAAAGAGTAAGTGCTAACTTGCCTTGCTCAGGTGGAAGGTCCTCCTCAGCGTCCCCGAACCTCCCCTCGGGATCGCCTGCGTCTAAGCACACATACAATCCAATAATTACTCACAGATGCAAATAAGAAAACATGATGCATGCACGTGACCTAGGCTTTACCCTTGACACTATTATATAAGATCGGGTAACAATGCTAACTTTCGTATGATATGCAATGCATGCCATAATGTGTTGTTAAATAATAATACCATTACATAATAGCCTGACTATACCCCAAAAGTACAATTTCGTATGATATAATAGTAACTGAGTGATTAGGGTTTTTAAAATGTCATACAATGACAGCACGTAGTAATACGGCCTCATACGAAGTTAAGTTGATCGGAGTTGGCATTTTCTATGTGCACCTAAATATATAGGGTGTAACCCTAAGTTATAAGTTATATTAATACATTCTCTAAAGTCAGCACCTATTTTAAATAATAAGGAATTTACTAATTAATAGTTATTTACTGGTGTTTAGAAAATTAATATTCTAATGAATACCTTTGGACAAGCATGGCATTTTTATAATGTTCTATATCTATTATGGCATTTCTCTACCCATTTTATTTTTCTAAGATTTTATAGGGTCGGATCAATTATTTAATATAACTAAAAATCACCATAATTCTAGTTTAATCATTTTCTATATAGGAAACCCACTCATTTTATTACACAGTCCCATTATTCCATTACAGTTGTTGTTGTCATAATTTTATAAAATTAGGAATGGCCTAATCTATTTATCCAATTTTTTCTAGAATTTTCGGGAGTCTCTAGCTATTTTAAATAATTCAATAACTATTTATGTATTTAATTAACTGATTAAATCGGTGGAAATTGGTTATATTTCATCGGGTCAACCCAGCGAACGAGCTAGCCCCGCCACGAATGCGACCCACGGCCCATGCGCGTGCGCCAGCCAGCGGCATCTACGCTGCAGGCGTATTCTCGTGGGGCGCTAGCGCAAGTAGAAGGTCAGAAGGCGCCACCACTTAAACTGCCCGGTTGGGCCAGGGCCCACATGTCAGAGACGCAGCGCCACAGATTTAATCTCGCGCGTGAAGAGGTTTTCCTGGCAGGAAGGGCCCGCATCTAGTGTCTCAACGGCTCCGTTTCTGCACGAATCTTGGCGCACGTCGGACGGCTCTCCGTCATCGTCTACCTCAGACCCGTCGATGTGGCCGGCGGCGACGACAGACGACGCAGCGGCGCTACGGTCCTCTACTGGCCAAGAGCGTTCAAGCTCCGACATCTACGGCTCCTAGTGGACCTACGACGCACGCGCCGAGGTCGGAGATGGCCGGACGTGGCTGCACGACAGCGGCGGCGAAACCATGAGTTCACCGGAGAAGCCGCACCATGCTACGGATCTACAGGCTTTGAGCATGGACGACGAGCAAGGGAGGGTCACGGGCGTGCTCACCACGGCTTGCGCCAAAGACGATCAGGCTCGGAGGCGGCTGGCGGCGAAGGTCCCGGCGGTGACCGTAACAGAGTCGACGCCAGCACGGCACTTCCAAGCAAATCTTCTAAAATTGAACGAGGGAAAAGGTTAGGGGTGAGATGGGAATGCTCGGGGCGAAGGGAATCGAGCTGTGGCTCACGAAATCGACGAGACTCCGTCGGTGCCGGCGAGGGAAAAATTTGGGGGAAACGCGAAAATGATGCCGGCGGGGTGGCCTTCGATTTTATAGGCGCGGGGCGAAGATGCTGGCCCGATGGCACACTTAGCGGCGTGAGGGAGCGAGCGGCGCGTCGACGGGACGTTATGCCTAGTGGTGGTGGCGCGACGGCGCTGCACGCGACGATGATGGCGCGAGCGGCGCTGGCGCAGACAGCGTCGGCGGTTCGAGAGAGAGAGAATAGAGCGGGCATGGCAGGGCCACACGGCAGAGAGAGGGATGGCCCACATGTCAGCGCACATTCAAACGAATTTTTAAATTCAAACAAAATTTTCAATTTTCCCCTAAAATTGGGATGTTACATTGTTTTGTTGCAAGCAACGCTAGACTCGTGTTTGTCATTGTCACTACCGCGCTGAACGGGTATTTATTATTGGCTGTAAGGATCATTAGTATCTGTTTTTAGACCGGTATCCCTGAATTGGGATTGATGCCTCAGAGACATTAGTATCGATTCAAAAAATGGATACTGAAGACACGTCGTGCTATGTCGCAGCACACACATGACGCCTCCCCCGCCCTTCTACTAGTATCGGTTAGTGTCTTCAACCGGTACGGACAAGCATATTTTTAACGGTAATGCTTTGGTGTGGACGTTCGACGCCTTCGGATGCTGCGCGGCCCGGCAGCGCGGCCCGGCAACCAATGCGATGCACTGCGCTACTGCCTGCTAGCAAAAAATGCGCGTTTCATTTTTCCTATTTAAATTTTTTATTTTTGTCTCTATTTTATCTGGAGTCCAAAATGCATAGAACAAATTTCATAATTCATCTAAAATCCTAATTAACTTATTTTAAATACTTATTATTTTTATTTTTTAAATTATTTTCATTAGTCAAAGTGTTTCAACGATCTATACAGATTGTTTTTAATAGGCTAAACTATTTGTTTCAGCAGGCTAGACATATTGTTCTAATAGAAAAAACTAATTGTTGCATTTGCCTAGACATATCGTTCTAGTAGGCTAAACTAATTGTTCCAACGAGCCAAAAATATTATTCCAATAGGTTGTATAAATTGTTTCAACAGACTAGATAGATTTTTCCAACAGGCTAAACTAATTGTTTCAACATGCCAAACATATTGTTCTAATAGGCTATACAGATTGCTTCATCAGGCAAGACAAATTGTTTCAATAAGCTAAACTAGTTGTTTCAGCAAGCTATATATATTGTTTCAATAGGCCAAACCAATTGTTTTAGCGTGCTATATATATATATATATATATATTGCCTTCACACCTTTGTATGACAAATGATAATGTTGTTGTGCATGTATTTACTTTGTGTGCACGAATCCAGTTGTTGGATTTCATCACGAATATATATATATATAGGAAAACATAATGGGACTCCATGAAGTCAGTGCTCCATTCCTTGTTACCGTTGGATTTCATCAAAATTCGTGCACACAAAGTAAATACATGCAAAACAACATTATCAATTATCATCCAAAGGTGTGAATGGAAAAATGCACAATTAATTGTTTCCAAACTAGGTACAGAGCACGGACTCCATGGAGTCGGATATTTACTCTTTATATATATATATATATATATATATATATATATATATATATATATATATATATATATATAGAGAGAGAGAGAGATTTGCTAGCGTGAACTTGAGTGTACGGATCCTCCGTGAACTTGACAGGTTTTAAAATTAGAGAACTTTAGTGATCGATCCAAACTAATGATCTTGTTAGTCATGTCAAAACGTAGCCACCAACCAAATTTCGTATTTTTTCAAATTTTTTGCTATTTGTTTTCTAATTTTGAAAATCAGCTTTTAAAAAATTCAAAAAATACGAAACTTGGTTGGTGGCTACCTTTGACATGACTAACAAGATCAACGGTTTGGATCGATAACTAAAGTTCTCAATTTTAAAACCCATCAAGTTCACGGAGGCTCCGCATACACCTCGAGTGTACATTAGCAAATCTCTCTCTATATATATATATATATATATATATATATATATATATATATATATATATGTATGTATGTATGTATGTATGTATGTATGTTCCAATAGGCTAAACCAACTGTTTCACTTGGTTATGCGTCTACTAGGCAAAAGTAATTGTTTCAGCAGGCTAGCCATATTGTTTCAATAGGCTAAACTCATTGTTGCATTAGGATAAAAAATTGTTTCAGTAAATTTTTATATAGCAACTTTGGTCTTGTTTTTTTTGTAAAAATGCAATGAACGCAGTGGTGCAAATGGTTCATGCATTGGAGCAACCAGACAAAATCTATGGCCGTCGAAAGAGGAATCTGAAAGGAATCTTTTCGCTGACGTCATTGCATGCAAACAGGGAGCGCTGCGGCAGACTTCGAAACAATGGCGGGAGAAGTTTGTTCCGGTGTGAGACGCAGAGTTTGTTTCAGTTGGTGTGCATCGTTGTTGCGTCGGACGTCCGTCCTCAAATCCACGCCTATTTTTAACGCTGCAACTAGAATTGATTAGCCTCCTCGTAATTACCGTGGCACGGCATGGCATTCATAGGCTGTAATCTACTCCCTCCGTTTCAAAATATAAGACATATAATTTTTTGACACGGTCTCCAACATATAACATTGACCATTAATTTTTTCATAATATATCATCAACAATAACAAAATTAGCATAATATAAACATATTTTCAAATACAAATTCAATTATATAACATGCATTACGCTAAACATATATGTTTTTAGCTTAATTCAACCGTTCTTTATATTTTGAAATAGAGGTAGTACTTTGTTTTTTTCGATAAAGCACAAGGCACATTGATTTCGGCGCTCTTTAGTTCAGGGTTGGGTTCGATTTAATTTGGTTGTGTCAAAAGTTGATAGACTAAAAAAACACAAATGAAAGATTAAAAAATTATGTAAAAAACATTTTCAAGATATTTTAGTAAGACCCTACAAAGTCTTAAAAGATCATTACAAAATGTTACGCTAAATAGCATGTGCAAAAATAACAAATTATGATTAACGGAATAAAACTAAATCAAACCACCAAGCAAAAGATGGATTTCATCGCTCAAGTGCGTCTGACCATACGTCACTGCGAGTGCCAGTGCTAGGCTGCTAGCTCTTCGTTGCTGTCACATGACAACGTTGACATCATTTTCAGATAAGATCCCAAAAGTCCGCATTGAAATCTCTGGGTGCGGCCTATAGTTCCAGGTGGCAACATCAACAACGACAAGGGAAGAGCGCGGCCGCGCTGCTTCCATGCGAGCCGCGCGCCCCAACTAACCGCGCGTGAGATTCCAACTTTTCCCCTACCACGAGCACATGGCGAATGGCCGAGGAAAATTTATCAATTTATCCCATAATTGATTAGCATTGACTAATTTTTTTAAACTTGAATACAAATTGATGTTTTGTTCTGAGTGCATCTAACTGCTAAAAACTTACAAATCAGTTTATACCATTCAATCAAGTTCATAATGCATTAGCATTCCAACTAGTTTAAATTAATTCTGGTCTAGACAACCTTATAGTTTTTTGCAAAATAATGAAATGCTAATACAAAATATTTTCACTCGGTAAGAAACTAAGACAAAACATACAATTATTTTGGTTTAAGCAATCAAAGCCGGAACTTGCTCACCTGCAATGGGAGCGTTGTGATAGCCGTGCCCTAGCCGGTGCACTCCAGCATCGGCGGCACCGCCTCATGGGCGCATGCCAGCAACGGCGCCGCCACCTCCAACGATCGCTCTACATGGCTAGCCTCGCGCGCGATTGTAACACCCCAATTTGGGGATGTTTTTAAATTTGAGCCAAATTCAAATTTTTGCTTGAAATTTTGGATCACCCAGACGTGTGGGTCCCACTGCCAATCACTGTAGCACCTCTCTCTCTCTCTCTCTCTCTCTCTCTCTCTCTCTCTCTCTCTCCCGCGCCTCGGATGCCTCGCTTCTGCCTCGTCGCGTGCGCCGATGCCATGCCAGACGCACGTCGCTGCCCCGTCGCGGTCAAGCTCGTCTCCCCGCGCACGTGCCTCGCCATGTTGACCCCCGATTGGCCAGCCTTGGACTCGCCGTCGTGTGCCTCGCCGGAGGACCGGTCCACCGCCTCAGACCATCGGGCAAACGCCGGAGTCCGTCGGGCCGTCAAAGCCAAATCACGCGTGATCTCCAACTACCCCGCCTCCGTCACTTGGCGTCAATAGTCAAAAGGCTAACCCTCTAGCCCTGCCGTCTACACTGCACCTCCGCCGCGCCATACCGCCATGCCGCCGCGCGTGCTTGCCCCTGTCGCGTCACAATTATAGCTCCGTGGCGCAGGCACCCGCTCCAGCACCCACCTCCCTCTCTGCCGCCCCCTTAAGCGAGGACCGAAACCCCCTCTCGGCGCCACCCTGCCATTTTCCCCAAATCCACCGCTCGGCGGCATTGAGGCAATTCCGGTGATTCCGTGAGCTTCTCTCCAATCCCTCTCGCCCAGAGCTTCAAGGAGACCCCCTTGACCTTTCCTCTTTGCCAATTTCAGGCGAGGACATCGGAGTCGGCGTGCCGTCGTTGGCTCTGTTTCGGCCGCCGCCACATGCTTCGCCGACCACCGTCGCCGTCCATCCTCGCGCCCGTCTCAAGGCTCCGTAAGAATCTGTAGCTTCCCCACCTGCTCCCCGCACACGCACATGGCTTGTAGGTGCTTAGCGCATGCTCGCGCCGCCGGTGAGCTCACGGCTCGGTCGCTGCCGCCGCGCCGCCGCGTCCGGCCACCACTGGCCCCGATGCGTGCACCTTTAGGGTTCTTAGGGTCTGTAGATGCCCGTGCACACATGCTCTTGGCCGAGAAGCCTCAGAAGCCGCCGCCGCCGCTTCGCCGCCGCCACGCCACGTCGTGGCCGAGAAAGAAGATGACCCGAGGGCCGTTGGATCTGTCGCGGAGATTCGTGCAGAGAGCGAGCGTAGGAGTCGTTGACACGCGGGCCCCGCTGGTCAGGGTCCCCCTTCGCCGCTGGCTTAAGCTTCGGCGCTGGGTCGCTGATACGTGGGTCCTCGGTCCCATTTGTTGGTTTAAGTGGAGGCGCCATTCGAGCCGAGCGCCACCCTCGCGCGATCGTGCCTCTGGAAAAACTGCCTTCGGTGTGGCGCCTTGGCCGTGCGGGCGCGCTGCTCGCAAAATGGACCGTGGGCCGTTTCTGGATATCGGGCCGTCCGTTGGTTGGTTCGGCCCGTAGGCTTTTAATAATTTTCCAGCGAGTTTAATCATTTATTAGCTCCAGAAATTGGTTTAGATTTATCTAAATTAGCAAATGACTTCCAAAAATGCTAGAAAAATTTAGATAAATGTTAGAGGTCAACTGTGATTTTATAAATATAACCTTGGCCCCAGTATAAAGGAAATGGCCACTGTTAGTTGAAAACGAGAAATTTCTTATATATAAATGATTATGTAAATTCTAGGGTAATTTTTTATTTATTAATTAATGACTTAGGTCCCAATATATTTCTTAGACAATATATTAGCTGAAGGGTGTCTCGATAAATCCAGAAACTATTTCAAAATAACATTTCAACTTATATAGATGTATATATGGATGTGTGTAAATATTCATAGGAATATTTTATTTCTAGACACCAACAATTTACTTGCTTTTTCCTTAAGATAATTTGTTGAGACGCTGACCTAGAAATATATTTACATAATGTTTAAATCCCTAGTAATAACTCTTACCTAGGTTGCTTAGGCATGTTGCCAACTCCGTTAAACTATAAACCGATCGTATGTGAAATCTCTATTAGTCGATAGTTTATGCTACCGAGAAACCCTAATCCCACTATCACGAACTTATCATATGAGGACGTATTTTGGGGTTTGGTAGACTGTTATATATTACTAATATTATATATTAACGCACTATGGGATACATAGCATTTCATACACAAATTAGGTTCGCTAATCAACCTTAGGTATTTATGCCGATAGTTCGACCTAGGTAGTGCATGCATCATGTTTTCCATTGCATTATTAGTAGTAGTTTTTTGTTATTGGTATGTTTAGACGTAGGCGATCCCGAGGGGAGATTTGGGGACGTCGAAGAGGACCATCTACCGGATCAAGGCGAGTTAACACTTACTCTTTAGATGTGATCCGTATTAGGGAGAGACAGCGACTTTCCTTAGTGCGGATTAACATCGCTAATATCATGTTCATTACCCAGTTTTCTTTAAACTATGTTGTTTAATTATTAAAGATGCATGCTTACTAGATTGCCTAATTGTTAATCATGTTATACTTATACATGCCTTCCTTGAAATGTTTAGCCTTAATGACTGCCTTGATTGTCATTGCTCTTGTTAGCCTATGATTAGTCTGGTAACCACTTTAACCCTACCTAATAGGTAAAACTTGCTTAGACCGGCTTAGGCTTAACAAATCTTCTGGCTAATCGCCACGGAACGGTGAACCGATATTCACCAAACATTCATGATTCTCATTCATTATGAATTGACATATGATAGTTAGGGCTGGTAGATGCATGTTGGGCTGATTGTGTTTGTGGGGATGGATATGTGGGGACTTGGTCGGTTGGGTCGGTCGGTTAGGAAAGTCCAAATGTGTGGTGTGGTGTGGTCGATGACCGTAGAAGTAGAGAAAGAATGGTGGGTTGCCCCTAGTTGGATTTGGACATCCTGAGGGATGATTAAGGCATGAGATGCCTAGTGTTGGGTTTAGCCAGGGCTTACCCAGGAGGAGCGCGGATAAACACTCGTAGCGGAAAGATCGCTGCCCAGGTTGGTTCCAACACAACGCGTGGCCATCGCGCGGAGCACCAGACTTGGATCGCCAGGAGTGAGCGCTCTGCGGAGGCCCTCTGGGACCAGTCTCGATAGGGGCCGGAATGGGCTTTCACCCGGGGTGAAAATGGCCACACATCCCCAGGATGACGGTCGGCTAGTGAGGGCCGGCAACCCTACTAGGCCGGGGTGATCATGCCATGGCATGTGTGGTCCGCAATAGGATTCGACAAATCCTGGAAGGATGGCAGAACTAGGATTGGTTGGGAGCAACCAGGAGGAAAGTTCATGAGGAACAAATAAGCTGGTACGGTGATTGTGTAAGCTGGTTGAGTTATGATCGAAGATTAGTCAATTTGTGTGTTAATTGTGTATAAGCTGGTATGGATTGTGGTGGTTGTGTAAGCTGGGTCGTGTATTCGAGTGAGAGTTGGTTGATTATGGGTTGGTTGGTGTGATTGGTTGGTTATTTGGGTTCGGGATGCATGATTAAGATGGAAACCTCTGATTTATTTATAACAATACAAGTGTTAGTTAATGCTAGTTAGGTTGTTTCCAAAAGTCTTATAAACTTGGCTTTACGCAAATAAAATAACCCTCTCCTCCAAATAAAAGCCTTCTACACTATATGCATTAAGGGAATTGTTAACTAGCCAGCGTTTGGATGACGCTGACCTCGTCCACTTATCTTCTTTAGACGATGGCATCGAAGATGACCCTTACGCTTGTCTCGAAGACGACGGACAGGATCATGGCGGACCTGAGGAGTCTTAGGGGCCTCTCCAGTCGCTGGTGGACCGTAGTTGATAGGAATTCTTTTGGGTAGATATTTTGAGTGTTCGCTATACTCTGAACTATTCTTTTGTAAGTTAAGGCGTGTATGGGCCGCCTTACTAAAGTCGCCTAAGGCGCAACACTATGATGTAATAATCAGGGATTTTATTCTATCGATGTATGCTTGTATCGGCTACGTGATCTTCCGCGCTAGCGTACTGATCCAGGGGCTAGCGCACGGGATCGTCGTCCCTCAAGGTAAGTAAAATTGAGGGGTGATAGCGATCCCGCGTCTGTTGGTTATCCAGGGGCAATATGGCCAGACAAAGTCGAATGGGCTGGTTTGTATTTTTTTTAACAGTAAGATCCACTCAGAACAAAATATTAAGTGCTACCTAAGTTTGAACAAATTAGACAAGATTAATTAACTTCACAATAAATTGATAATTTTGTTGATGACGCGAAGGGTGCCCATGACGACCGGGTAAATTTGGCTCAGAGTAATTTCTGGCAACATATATACTTTGAGATCTGGAGTAATTTGCGCTATGGCGCCGATCGTTGGCAGGCGTAAATGCCTCGTAATACAACAGATGTCAGGTATCCAAATTGACGCTAGCTGCTCCTCTCAGGCTGTTTGGCACCTTCTTTCATCTCTTTTTTTTCAACTCTTTTTAGGGGAAAAGGTTGTTCCTTTGGTGTGTTCGTAGCAGATCATGGACTAGAACGAACAAAAAAATACTAGTACAATGTCCGTGATTTGCTACGGAGCTTTTTTTTTTTAACAAAGCTACGGAGCTTTCACATGAGCGAAGCAAATTAACTGCTCGTGCATTATATTCCGCTAGCAACTTTGCTTGCCGAGTTTGAGTCGAAGCATCATGCAATATATTCAAGGAAGTAATTTTGTACGATGGATCAAGTATGAACTGCTGGCACAAATTATACTGACCAGATGCCAATCTGGTGCCTACATAATGCTTCTTTTTCTGATCAAATGAATGTTGATTAGTGTGTTAAAAGACATTAGGGGCCCTTTATCATATTAAGAATTTAGGATAGATTAAATCCTTGGCCCTTATCTGAGCTTTACCTGTCTTATCTATGTCGCTAATCATGAATAAATGATCATAAAAATTGGTATTACAGTTTCACATGTAAAGCATGCAACATCCCCCATGCGTAAAATGAACAAAGAATACTATTAGTGATTACCGATGCCAATTTATCAATATATATATAACGTATCCGAATAGAGCACATCTGTTAATAACCATTTGAACAGACAAACCATCAGATGGATTTATATAGGCTTATTTATATAGAACAAGCAATAATCAGAAATAACCAATGTACAATTCAGCAGACATAATTTAATGGCAAGAATATGTCCAGCATATAGCTCAAATTGTTGTTCCTTGTTCATAAGAAGGGCTGCAACTGGCATCCGCAACACCTGAATAACAGAAGAAAATATTGCCAGAGGCTAAGTATCAGCATAAAAGCCAATATTACAAGATAGTATGACCAAGTCTCTTTTTTTTTCAAAGAAAGTAAACTATTTCTGTAGAGAGGTGTCAGCCCTTAGCGTAGCACATCAGCACTATCAAACGGTCGTGCTGCATTTAGATTGCAAAAGACATTACAAGTCATGGGGGTAATACAAAATGATACAGCCACATGACTATTTGATATTTCCTCCAATAAAAGTTGTTTTAGGGGACATGCAGGCCTTGTTCTTTTCAGCATATCGTGCTGTTGCGTATTACTATACCAAATTTTGTTATTTTTATATAGCTTATATGTTGTGATAATTTGTAACGATTTTTTGTGGCGTTTAATAGTCTTTCCAAAAATCCTAACACTATTTTTAACTATTTTTTATAGTCTTTAGACCTCTTTTCAAGCGCTCTAAAATTTGCTACAGTATTACGTCAACGCAACGATACGCTGAAAAGAACAAGGCCACAGTCAAAATTTCCATACTTTGGTCATATAAATTTTTTAAAATATTCAGATTTAATACATGAGGATCATATGGGCAGATTCACCGAAAATCCATAATATTATAATTTTATTATATTTTATAATAAATAAATTAAAAAAGTAAGTGTTGATCAGAATTACATTTTTTGAAATCATGTCAATGTCCAAAACAACATTTGCTTTTTGTTGGAGGGATTAAATGATAGGCACAAGCTACAATATAAAATAATTGCCATTTACGCTTCAAGTATATCATCTTACATATAGGGCACCCTTAACAGCAGCATAGCGGCAGAAAGCTTGGGGCAGCTCATCATGACCATACATAGGATAAATGAAAACGCCTTCTGCATTAGCAAACCTGTTACAATAAAATTTAGAAAGTGAGGTGCTCCCACCAGAAAAGTGACTACAAGGGAAAGTGAGGAATTAGTACTAATACTTCTGAATACTTACTTCTGCATTTAGCTAGATTTTAGGAGCCATATATAGAATAATTGTATATTTTGACATATTGCTAAAGTGTGAAGATAAAATCCTACCCACATATATCTGTTGTACAACAGCATAAGCTCTATAGCATGCAAGGACCAATAGGCAATACTTAATAGCTCAGCCCGTACTCCTAAAGATTTAGAAATAATTACACGAAAAGGTACATATTCTCGTCATTATTTTATCTCAGTACAAATCAAAACAACAGGGTATCCAAAACTACCTCCAATTCAAGCGTACCCACAGAATTAAGTAATAATGATTTACCAAAGGAGATAGAGGAGTGGATGACATGTTTATTGAGAGAGACAATGGTGTCCTAGAAGATGGTAGAAGCCTGCACGACGGTGACTCTCGAACCTTGGTGGCACATGGGTCGGCATTTCTGCTCATCTCCAACTCGACTATCAGTACGCCACTAATCGAGCCCGAGCGAACCAGGACCAACAAAAAAAGGGGGCTACTAGGGGACGGGATCCCGTCGGCCCCGCCCCTGACGGGATAACTCCCCTGCCGCCACGTGTCCCCCGAGCCCCCACTCGGCCTCCACTCCGCCCGCATCCGCCCCGCCCCCGCATCGCCCTCGCTCCTCAGCCACGTCCGCCTCTGCGCGCCTCGCCGCCGCACCACCATCCCAGCCTGGCGGCGCCCGCCGCCGCCGCCCCCTCGCCTCACCGCCGTGCCACCCGCCACCCTAACGGACGGGACGGCGCGTCCTCGCCGACGCCTGCCCACCCGCCCCTCCCGGCTCCGGTGGCGCCACCGCCGCCTCCGCCGCCGACGAACCCCACCACCGCCGATCCGCCGCCTCCCGACCTCCCTCTACACCCCGGGAACCCTAATATTCCTTCCTCCTCCTCCTCCCTTCTTCCTCCTCCCTTCTTCCTCCTCCTTGAAGGGAGCTGGGTCTGTGGCGGCGCGAGAAGGGAAGTCTGGCGTGGGGTGAGGGGACACGTGTCGCTAGGGGAGGGGATCCCGTCCGGGACGAGATCCCGTTAGGAGGAATTTCTGTAAAAAAAAAAAAGGGCGGGGAACTCTACAACAACTATGCTATTTCTTGTTTAGATGTTACCCAAAGTTGCCGACCTGTGTGGATGAGCATTAAGTTGCGAAACATGAGCTGTGCAAATTCAAAGAGGTTAGAATCCACTGATTAAAACGGATAATTAATTTGCATACCATGCAAAGGCCATGTACAGTGGACAGAAAGAATTAACGTGTAGTGTATGATCCCATTAGAAATTGAAATATTTACTCGAATATCAAATTAGAACGGCATATTTAAATGGCATCAAATTAAGAAAACCACAAACACAAAGATCATACCATCAAGTATGTTCCCTTCATATTAGTGCAGAAGCTTTATATAGCAAAGAGAATGGCATTTTTCTTATCAGTCGAACATGGCTTATATAAGAGCATGCTATATTTGCTCTTTTTCATTGTTCAGATTAGTAGCTAAATGGTGGATACAAGGTTTGACTCTTAGTGGAAGCATGTGATTTTTTGCATTTCAGCCGGGTGGTCTATCTGTTTTAGTCTCCAAGCAAAAGATTTTAGTCGGTGGATCAGCTCGAGCCTATATTCTAAATATTTAAAAAGAGACACAACTATTTTGTTATCCAATCAAGTGTCACCACGCGGATCGCGCATAATCTCGACGGTCAAAGCCGTCGAGAAAGACCAGTAAACCGTCGAGAAAAGTCACTCTCGACGGCCGGCCGTCGAGATTCAGCCCTCGGGACAGCCAGGTCGAGAAAAAAGACCTGTCTCGACGGCCTAGCAGTCGAGATTACCTGTCTCGACAGCTTTAAGCCAGCCGTCGTGATATGGAACCAGTCCAGTCGCGACGCGCGGCCAGCAGCTTTCCCGACGGTCGTAAGCCGTCGAGAAAGATAGGGGCAGGCCGCGCGACCTCTCGGCCCAGCCCAATCCGTGTTTCTTGACGGCTTACGGCTGTCGAGATTGATCATTCACGCCACGGCTGGCCCCGGCCCCGGCCACGGTTCACAAAACCATCGGTTAACCGCGGTTAACTGCGTCTCCGCTGGGGCACGGTTAGGTAAACCGGCGGTTTAGGGTTTAGGGGTTTGGGAAAAATTCGTTTAAATAAATTTTGAATGTAAAATATACATGAAATTTCTAAAAATTCTATTATTCATTCTAAGCATTTTGTCTTAAATAAAATTTTAAAAATCAAATTTCTAATGTATATTTTGAAGAATTTTACCAATTTTCTTTGATTTTCATCTATTTTGACCATTTTTTCTTCTGAAACCGTGGCTAACCGCCGATTAACCGCCAAAAACCGCGGCTAACCGCCAGCAAAACCGGCTAACCCTAATTTTGCATTTAGGGTAAAAATCGTCTAAAAACCGTGGCTAACCACGGTTAACCAGTTCCGCGCAGTACACGGTTCGGAGCTTCTCTGCGGTTTTGTAAACCCTGGCCCCGGCTAACGCTGATAGGTGGGCCCAAGCCTGTTAATCTCGACAGTCATGCCCCAGCCATACAGAATAATGGAAGACCAGCAAAAAATTTGAAAATTACAAAAACCCACCAGATTTTTGCAACAGCAGCTACACTGAGCAGCACCTGCGGCAACCTGCAAACCCAAAAATAACCCACAAATTTAAATATCTCACATTTTCGCGGATATACACAATTTCACAAATATCAAATACCACATATATTAAGTCACAATCACAATGGATATTCAAATATCACATAGATTACATCAACTGCATGAGAAACGTATATCGTAAATAAGATGGATTCACCTACTAAAATATTTGTTTAACATGTAGTCTTATAAGCAAGTAATAGATGACAAAACGCTAAACCTTACCTAGTATCAACAGCTCGAAATTATTACATATATTTGCAATAGTAGCAAAACCAACATCAGTTACATCAGACCCGGATATATCAACAATCTCCTAGGAGAATTCAACAAGTGAAATCAGTATTTCGTCATTCAGTAGCCTTCTTCTCCTTGCAATAGATAGAATGGCCAACTGTTTCATACAAGATACAGCAAGCTCAACTATTACTGTGCAATGCATAAGTAACAGCAGATCTTACAATATAATTAACAAAAAATGTAAGCAACTGAAGTAAAATATACCATTTTTTGGAATTACCGGAATTAGCAACTTAACATCAGATGAAATACACTGATGCATACCATGAGATGGATTTGTTATTAACTATTGCTAGTTTGCTACAAGCAGGCCATCATACCACAGGTCTGTAGTAATCTTCCTCTCTTGGCTTCTAGATGTGTTCCTAAGGTTAAGGTTAACACATGCCTGTTCTAAGCTATTTCTTTCAGATTCAACAGAAGAAAAAAAGTAACATAGATTGTCAAATCCTAATATTGCTTAAATGGTTGTGTGCATACCTTCTATTCTATTTACATCAGCAAGATTAAACATTAAAGCAAAAGAAGAAAAATATAGTTTCTAAGAGTTGTTTCAATGACTTCTAAATTTGAAGAAAATATTAGAAGTGAAATGACAGAAAAAAGGTGAATGTCCAATATTCTAAATCCAAGCAGCATTTCAATTTTCAAAACATCAAGGCACCAGCTGACAGTAATTGCAAGAACGTGTACACATTTTTACACATACAACAGATTTCATGCAGAAAAAATTAACTTCAATTAGAAAATATAAGTTAAACTCTTTCTATTAAACTGAAACCTCAAATGCACCTTTTATTCGGCTAGTAAGGCAACCCAACTGAAGTCAAAAATGCATATTGATACCTTTATTTGGGGTGGAAATAAGGCAGCGAATTCAGAAATTTCAGTGATGATATCTTCAAGATGCTGACCAAGGATCCCGAGGCACAGACTAACCAATTTCTGAGGTCCATCCTTCTTTGTGGGAGAATCTGGAGTAGTTCCAATTGCAAGTTAATTTGTCCACGTTATAATGCAAATTTTAAAGCTGCAACGACAAGGGCAATTTGGATTAACAAGAAGGGCTGCATTATTCCATTCTATATAGGTAAAGTAAGTTTGTTTTGAGCTGGTTAACTTACACCAATTGGACCAAATAACTAGTCAGGATTTTGCTAGCATGGTGCCTAACAACTGTGGGATATATCCTGGCTAGGCAGAAAAATTCTAGAAGTACAACAGTTGATTGAAAAGATGAATGGGTTTTTATGGTTTGTTCAATAAAAAACTAACTGTCATGAGTGTCATCTAATATTCTTGGCACTTGACCGGCGCAACTATTTCTAATTAGTTAGTATTTAATGGTAAATTGCACTGCTGTGGTTGTGGTATACAAGATGCATGTTTAAGAAAACGGTTAATATAACTGAAAATCATCAATTAATAATCGTGAAACAATAAGATGAACATCATGACAGTATCTTTTTCCTCAAGCTTTTCTTTACCTACTGAATACTCGATCGAGACACCAAATTCAAAAGAACAACAATAGCTACTATCACAGATTCACAGGTAGCTGACAGATCAGCTTAAAATATTGAAATAGTGAATGTATTTGAGCAATCAGTTTGGCACGACCGCATGAGTATCAACAGATTAATTTACTTGAACCAGGAGCAAGCACCGGAAGCTTACAGAACGAGGCTGCCGGTCGGAAACTCATGGGCTTCTGCCGCGGAGTGATTTGGACATCGCTCAGTGACGCCGAGAGCTCCGCGACGCCGATGTTCCCTTCTCCATCAAACCTACGGGGGTGGCATCGAATCGAGGAGAACGAGCAGGAAGGGAGAAACAACCAACAAGCACAGCGGGAGGTGGACTTGGTTGCTAACGATTCTGGAGAGGACCACCGCAGCAACACGGCCGCATGAGTTGAATCGGTAGACGTTGGCGGCGGCACGCGCGGGCGTAGAGAGCGGCGACGGTGGGCGCGAGACGGCGGCGACGGTGGGGGCGAGACGCGCAAAGCTGCAGCGAGGGTTTGGACTTAGCATGGGCATGTTTGGTTCATGTCCTTTGGTTGCCATACAAAAAAATTGACATGACCATGGCATGATCAAAACTTATCAATTTATGGTGTGTTTGGATTGTGGTCAATAAAATTTGGTCAACAAAAAATAAAAAATTGTAAAAAATAATTTAAATAGAAAAGTATTTAAATGGGTTATTTAGGATTTTAGATGAATTATCAAATTTGTTGTATGCAATTTGGACTCCAAATAAAATACATATAAAAAAGAGAGATTTAAATTAGAAAATAATCAACCGCACAATTCTTCCTAGCAGCCTGCTCGTTCCATCTCGCTGGGGTGCCTTGCACGTGTCTTGCGGTCACTGGCTGGCCTTCCACGTGTGTTGCTATCACTGGTTGGCCTTGCACGTCGTTCGTTGGCGGAGGATTGGCACGGCGCGGGCGGTCGCCCGCGCCAATGGCTCGCTGCGCGTTGAAAAATTTTGGCAAGGCAAGTTTCTTCGTTGGCTAGCCATTAGATGGCAACAAACCAAACACTTTCCAAAATACCATGGCAGTCAATATTTTAAGCGTAGCGAATCACCATTACGAACCAATGCGGTGGATCCTAGAGCCAATGATCCTCTTAATGAGTTATCTCGATGGCCAAGAGCTGTCGAGATTGCCGGCCTGGGCTCACCTCCTCTCAGCTCATGCCACGTGGTGGGAGCGGCTCAGCCCGACTCTTATCTCAACGGCTCAAGGCCGTCGACACTGATCTGTTTGATCGACCCCAGCCCACGTGTTGTTCTGCCGATGGATCCATAGTTTGTTTCGATGGCTTTGGGCCGTCGAAAGTGGCTCTCTGTCTCGACGGCTACGATCGCACGGCCGTTGAGAAGGTCACTTTGATGCTCCTAGATTCAATTCCTATCAAAGGTCACTTCCACCTAGGAACCGACATGATTTCACTAGACCAAAACCTCAAAGGGTACATGTTGATATGGTTGACAACTAAATGCTCAAGAGGAGTAGGCATGGTAGTGGTACGCCAAGTACATTGGGCTCAATGCTGAGAATGAGCACAAAGCACATATTTTGGTGCCCAAATAGTTGATTGATCTGTTTTCCCCTGTTGCTTCTAGTTTGAAGGCTAACCCTTCAGGACCCCCTGTTTGGGTTCCTGAGTCACAGAAGTGATCTCTTAATGCAGGGAAACTACTGGAGTGGAGGGTGCCATTGGATAATCGATAGTGGGTGCACCTAACAAATGACCGACAACCCCCAGTTGTTCACCTCAATAAGGAACGAATGTAAGATTCTCCTAAGGTCACTTTTGAAAATGGAAGCAAGAGCAAGGTAATGGAGTTGAAAAGGTAGCAATCTCTATAGATCTTTTAATTGACAATATACTACTAGAGAAAACTTTGAACTATAACCTCCTCTCTGTTGCCTAAATAAGTGATTTGGGGTTCCATTCTAATTTCTCACCTGAGTGCCTATTGGTTTTGGACAAAAATGAAAAATTTGTGTTCAAAGGCTTTCGTCTTAAGAACTTGTTTCTTGTGAACTTTGATGACCCTGCTGCATCCGTCTCAACTTGCCTTGTCATAAAAGTCTCTATTGCTTGGATTTGGCATAGGCATCTTGGGCATGTCAGCATGGCAAATTCGAAGAAACTCTTCAAAAAATGAGTTGATCCTTGGGGAGCAAGATGTGACATTTAAGAAAGACAAGTTTTGCAGTACCTGTCAGGCCGGGAAGCAAGTGGCAAGCTCACATCCTGCCCCGAATGACAAGTCTACGTCTCGACCTTTCGAACTTATACACATGGATCTTTTCAGGCCAACAACATATGTGAGTATCGGAAAAAATCTCTATTACTTAGTCATTGTTGACGGAAAAAATCTCTATTACTTAGTCATTGTTGATGAATTCTCCTGATACAATTAGGTTTTCTTTCTACCTGAGATAACTCCAACTGCAGATGTTTTCAAAAAGTTTGTAAAGAAAGCTCAAAATGCTTTTGATTATACCCTCAAGAAGGTGAGAAGTGACAATGGAACGGAGTTTTCTAACACAAGCATTGAGTGTTTCTATGATGAGCTAGACATTGATCACCTGTTCTTGGCCACCTACACCTCTCAGTAAAATGGGGTGGTCGAGAGAAAGAATAGAACACTCATCGAAATGGCGAGAACAATACTGGATGAGTAAAAGACCTCTGACGTGTTCTAGGCTGAAGCTATCAATACTGTTTGCCATTTCATCAACAGATTGTACCTGCACAAGCTCCTGAAGAAAATGTCCTATGAAAGTAGGGAGACGTCCCACTCCTACTTTAGGGTATTCGGCTGCAAGGTGTACATCTACAAGAAGTGGCATCACTTGGGCAAGTTCAAGAGTAGATGCGACACTGAGATTTTTGTGAGGACCCGAAAATGGAGTTGAGTTCCCTCTGTGCTTTGCATGTTCTAATTTCTGGATCAAGTAGCTAGAACACACAGATATACAGCTCTTGGATCATAACCATTCAACAAATAAATTTTATTGCATCAGAGTGCTTGTGAACATGGCAAATAATACCATAGTTTTGGCTCAACAGCCTTACAAAAGCGGAAGTCTTTAGATATGAACAAAGTGACGGCGTGCTCTCCGCTCAACCACTGCGGATCACACCCCTATCAGATTTCTATCCTGCTAGCCGATCAGGCCGAGCTCAGTTCGATTTGAGCGTGGAACGCGGCAAGGAGCAACACACAGGGTTTACCCAGGTTCGGACCCCCTCGCGGGTAATAGTCCTACTCCTGCCGAGCCTTAGCTCTTTTCCGTGCTGTGCTTGTGTGGAATGCGACATCTGAATGTTTAACCCTCTCGCATCTCTCTCCTCCCGTTTTATACAAGCCTTGAATGGCGGAGAGAGGCGAGAGGTAGTAAGACAAGACGCTTAGTACATCGATAAGACGCGAGGGACAGGATAGAGAGACGAAAACGTCTTTGCTATCGCCAAGACGGCGCGCTGCACGCTTCGCAAGTGGCTTCGACCCGCAGAACACGCCGGTGAGATGGCGGGGCCTACCGCTTCTTCCGACGCGGCGGCCACCAAGATCGCAAACTCTCTCTCTGCCGGCCGATTCCACAGTGCCAAGGATGATTGATTAGAGCCGCAGAGGTCACCGGCGGTAATCATCTCTTCATCTGTCTATCCGCGTAGTGTCGCATTGAACGCGCTCGTCGCGGCAGGGAGCCTTCGCCGAAGACTTTTTCGGACGCTCCTCGCAACGGGGCCCTCTTGACAGATGGGGGCCTTAGAGGGCTCGCCCACGACCGGGGCTGGTCGCCGCCGACGCTGCTGGGGTTCGCTGGACACTGTAGGGGCTCGCCACACGTTGAGGCTCAGTCGCCGCTTCGACTCGTGGGGCCTCGCCGGCGCTCTGAGGGCTCGCCACGCCGCTGGCACTCGTCGCCGCCGACGCGTGGGGCCATTGACACGCCGGGGTTTGCCCACACGGGGGGTTCGGTCGCCCCGCCGACGCGGGGCCTCGCCCGGCGCTCTGAGGGTTTCGCCACGCATGGCTGGGCTCGGTCGCCGCCGACGTAGTAGGGCCCATTGGACACGCCGGGGCTCGCCACACGCTGGGCTGGTCGCACTTCGACGTGTGGGGCCTCGCCAGCGCGCTTCCTAGCCTTCCTTTGGACTCTTCATACCCCAAGATTTATTACACCGACAGAGCCGGGTCCACCATGATGCTCGAACCGTCATACGACACTCCACCATTTCTTGCGCGGCGGAGACGAATCGTGGGGCCCCACTCGCGGGCGGCCGTGACGCTGATTCTCCGCTGCACGATCTTCCTTGGGGAACTGTGACGCTTTTTTATGGAAACCGGGTGGGGCAATGATGGTGCAGCAGCGTGAGGCGGAATCTAAACTGGCTGGCCGCGCTTCTCGATATAAATGCTTCGTCCCTTGGGGTCGCTGACGAATCCTTCCGCGCGCCAAGGTGCTTTGAGCTGCCTCCCGCTTCCTTTGCCACCGCCACCAAGTTTCTTTGCTCCTTAGCTCCCCGCCACCGCACTTCCGCCATCTTCCCATTGCTCTAAGTGCGCAAAAGGGTCGCCATGCAGACGCGCCGCCGCCGCCCATTGACCGGGTCCAGCTTTACTGCCTCACGCCGACGAGGATATGGTGGCGCTGACTCCGAGTGTTCGTGCCTTGACCTCCGCCTGTTCCGCTAGGACCATTACGCCAAGCCCCGCGACGGGAGATCATTACCTTCACTGGCGGTCTTGGCGGGTCTTGTTCCGCCAGTACTCTGAATTCTTCTTGGGGTGCTCGCTTTGTACGAGATCCAGTAGCGACCTTCCCTAACTCCATCGTGATGTTGGCCATCTCCGCCCACCTCTCGCGAAATGTTCGTGGGGACGATGTCAAGTCTCCCACTGGCGCCGCTCTTAGCCTGCGCTCGAGCTCGCGCCGAGCGCGGTTGAGTCTGCTACTTCACGCGCCGCGATGCCGCCGCTTTCATCCCGCCGTGGCTAAGTCCAACTGGAAGGATCTGGCGCGACAATGGTCAGACGCGAGGATTCCAATGCCGTGATGATCTTGTCTTCCCCGAGGGTCCTGCAGAATCCCTCGCCAGCTGGGGGTTCCTTCCCGACGACTCAGCGGAAATTGACGCGATGCTTGTGCGCATTCTTGAGCTCCGCCACAACGGGCTCACCGGAACCCATGTGGCGACGGACTTTTCTGGCGCCGCCTGCCTGCCAGCATGAGGCTGCCCGCTGGCAATATTATGGCGGCGACGATGGAATCGCGTTGCCCTTGGAGGTGAGCGTTCCTTCATTCTTTTGGGTCTTGTTGACTTCGTGGAACGTCCTTCCTCTTCTTTTTTGGTTGCTTGCTAACTTGCGGCTTTTTCTTTTTGCCCGGTACCAGAGGAACGTGCTTGGATGACGTGTGCTCGGCGATCGGTAGGACTATTGTCCGTGCTACGGCGACATTTCTCCTGCGAGCATCCTCCCCTCTCGCGATCGACTTTCACGGAGCGCAACATGTTCTTCTGCCACGCCTCCCATGGAGTTTCGGTCCCGCGGTCCAAGTGGCCGGGACCCTTGCAAACTCCGGATCCTCTCGCCGACGACCGCCGAAGCTCCTGCGGCCGCCGCTCCTCCTGTCGTGGCGGCCGACTCGACCAGCGCCTGAAGCGCGCCTCATCCTCTCCCAAGACGATGATGACGAGGAGGGAGAGGTGAGCCCAAAGGTTCGCTTCGAGTCCCCGAGAGCTTCTTCGCCGCTGCGACGCCGCCGCTTCCGCCACGGGCGAGAGCTGGCGACTCTCCGTAACCGGCACCTCTCAAGGCTGCGGCTTCTTCCGTCTTAAGACTTCTCTGCGGACTGCGTTGCGCCGGCGCCTCTGCGTCGGCACTCTCGCTCATCTCTGTTTTTTGCGCTGGCACCTCCGCGCGGCGCTTTGTTTAACGGCGCCGGCCGCGGTAATTCGCCGCCGCCCGCCCTCCTATAACGGGAGGAGGCGGTGGCGCTGCGCCGCGATTAGGCGGCTTGACACTGCCCCCCTCTTCCTTCGCTTTTGGGGCGCGCCGTTTCAGGTAACTTTCTCTGCATTCATATTCGTTTCGCGTTAGGGTTAGCATGCTAGACGTTTTTCGCATGTCTGAACCCTTCTGGTTTTTCTTTGCGGGATAGAGCGGACGCTGGGGCCTTAAGCTCCATTCCGCGCGATCCGCCAACCCCCAGCTTGCCCGCGGCCCCTTCGACGGTGACGGCTCCTCCAGATGTGGGAGTCGCGGCGTCGAGGCCGAGGACCCTCAGCATCGCCGCGGTGACACCAACGCCATCTCCGCCATTGCCGCCGACGCCGAAGCGTTCCTCCGGCGCTCGCAGCCGCCGCTTCGCTTTGGCGGCGCGAAAGCGCCACAGCCAGTGGAGCGAAGTCGCCGGCGAAGCTGGCGGCCTTGATCAGAGATCCGGCGCTGGAGACGGCGACCAGCGAGGTGCGGCGGCGCGGCAAAGCACCGCCGCGGCCACCAAAGATGCCGAAGACCTCCACGCGGCGCACTCTGAGCGACTCCGGGTCCTCGCCGACATGCTGCGAACCGCCTATCGCGATTTCCGGGACGTCTTGTACCCTTCAGGGGTTACCTCAGACGCTTCACGGAGGAGACGGCCAAGCCAAGACGCCGGGCGCAGGGCGCCGCCGAGGCCTGCGCGACCTGCCAGATGGTGATGCGGACGCTGGCGATCGAAGATGGTCGCCACGGCGCTTCGGCAAGCAGCGGTTCGCCTTGGGCAACCGCTTTGCCCAAAACACGCGTTCGACCTCGCCGCGCAACCGGGAACCTTTCACGCCACCGACCCGAGCGAACAATCTGGTCGAGGTCGCCACGGTCACAGATCCATGATGGGCGGCGCCTCCAAAGAAGATGATGACGACGAGAGTAGCCGAACTCCCTTGTTTGTCTCGTCTTTGTATATAAAACCTGTCAATGCAAACTTTTGCTCTTCTGCTATGAGTCTCGATTAAATTTTTGCGCAAATTCTTACTTGCGAAAGGAACCGAGGCACCCGAACGCCAAAAGTTTTAGACTGAGCGTTCTATTGAAAGTGAGCGCTTTTTCCTTAAGCATCCGTTACTTCAACCCTTATGGCCTCTTGGCAAACCGACCTTAAACGCTATGCGTGGCGAGCTTAGCTTCGAAGTGGTCTAGTCATGGTGCCGCTGTTGGCGCATTGCCCGGATCGAAAGCACACACCAGTTAGAACCCGCCTCCGCTCGCCTCGCCCAAATTACCGCAAGTTCAAGCGTTAGCCGCTTGCAACTAAGGGCCATCACCTTAAGTACTTTCTCGCTACCGACTTTCAGCAGAATGTTTTCTAATGAGACCTTTTGAGGCTAAGCAACCGACCGCCAAAAGTTTTAGGCAGTAATCGCTCTGAAAGTGGCGCTTTCTTAGGCATCTGGTTACTTCAACCTTATGTCCTCTTGGCAAACCGACCTTAAACATTGCGTGGCGAGAGCTTAGCTTCGGAAGTGGTCTAGTCGTTGGGCGTCGTTGGTAGCGTTACCTCAGACCGAGCGAACACACCAGCTAGAACCCGCCTTCCGTTTCGCCTCGCCCACCAACCGCAAGTTTAGCGTTAGCCTTGCAACTAAGGGCCATCGGGCTTAAGTACTTTTTGCTACCGACTTTCAACAAAATGCTTTCTAACAGACTTTTGGAGCGAAAAAGAACGAATGCCCACAGAGAGAGCAGAACTTATCTTTATTCTGCGCAGATGGCTTTGTACATCGCACCCGAGGCGAAGGGAAGGAGGAAAACCTTGCTTTCGGCTCAAAGGGAGGCAAAAAAAGCTCTGGCGCCGCTACCCACGGTAGAACTTTTCACCGCCGACGTCCAAGTGTTCGCTAACTCGCGACCGTCCTCGAATGCGAGCCCGACCGAGCTCGGCGGAGATCGAGACCACCTTGAAGGGGCCTCCCACGGGGAGAACGAATTTTGTTATGCGGCTTACTGCGCTGGTCAGAACGAGGTTGCCCATCGCCGGTGTTCTCACACACCCGCCTTACTTGATAATCGGCAAGAAGGTTCGCTGATACTCGGGCGGCTCGGATCGCCGCCACCTCTCGATCTCCTCCGGAGATTTACTTCATCCCGACGCCGGTCGTGGTCTCAAAATCTTCGTTGAACGCCGCCGCCCTTGGGAGCCGAAGGTGAGCTCCGATGGGAGCACCGCTTGAGCCATACACCAGAAGAAAGGGGTCTCGCGGTGGCTCTCATGGGAGTTGTCCGCGGCCACAAAGACAAATGGGAACTTCTTCCGCGCGCCTACCCACGCTTTCAAAGCGGTCGAACGCCCTTGTCTTGAGTCCTTTGAGTACCTCCGCGTTGGCCCGCTCTACTTGCCCATTGCTCTTCGGATGTGCAACGGAGGCGAAGCACGGTTTGGTACCCAGCTCTTCGCACCAGTCTTGAAAATCGGCATTTTTGAACTGTGCGCCGTTGTCGGTGATGATCCTGCTTGCGACGCCAAACCGGACGAAGATGCTTTTCATGAACTTAAGCGGACGTGATCGCCGGAACTGGCGAGGCTTCAACCCACTTGGTGAACTTGTCGACGGCGATTTAACAGTCGTGTAGCCTTGCCGCTCGCGGAACGGGCCAGATATCAAATTTCTGCACCGTGAACGGCAGAGAAATGAATGGTTTGCGGCTACCGGGCGGTCGGTGGATCCGCTAGCATGAAATCGGCACGCTTTGCATCTCCTCACCTTCGAAGGCATCTTGGAGGGTCAGAGGCGATCAAGCCGTTGCATGAAGACCTTTCCGACCAACGCCCGGCCTCAATAGCTCCCGACACGCCCATGGATCTTAGAGAGATTGCACCTCCCGCTTCCCGTGACGACTTCAAGAACTCCGTTTGCATACTGGTGATCTGTGTCCCTACCTACTAGGCGTGAAGCTTGGCCTGGCGCTATCTTCTCCGACGCAGCTATCGTTGGGATCACTCCGTCCCGCAGTAGACTAGGATTGATCCATCCATCGACCTTCCCGGACGGCGTGGACGACGTTAGCATTGTCGCCGACGCACTCTGCTGGCCCGGCATTTCCGCCTCAACCGCCGGCGATTCTTCCAAGATCCTCCTCCAACCGGAGAGTCATTGGGACATCGACGTCTCCTCGGATCACGGGAGCTGCGCCGAGCATCATGCCGCCCCCACCGTAATCGGGTTGCGACAGACGGTCACGCGTGAGTCTTTCTACAAAGACCCCGCCGAACAGGTGCCTCGACGAGGTAATCTAGGATAGTTCATCCGCCATATAGTTGTCATGGCGAGGATGTCGCGAAAGCCCAAACCCTCGAAATGTCGCCCAACCGCGCGCCTCCGCTGTAGGCCGCCATGACGGGATTGAACAGTGAATTCCTTCCTCGCTGGTTGATGACCGGAAGAGAGTCGCTTTTGATTTGGTAAATACGGATGCCTGTGGTCGGCCACCCCGAGCGGCATGAGTAGTCCTTCGACTCGCGGACGTTGTTGGTAGCGGGAACTCCAAAGACCACCAGTGCGGACGATATCATCGGTGGGAGACACCAGGCGACACACTGACCCAAATTTCTCCCAGAATGAGCCGTCAAGAAGAGAGTCCACGGCGAGGGTCTTGGGTGCCTTCGCTTTCTACGTCCGCCGGAGTCCACTAGTCGATGAACTCCGCCAGAGCTTGCCCTTTGATGGCCGTTCGGGAGTTAACTTGAGGTCGAACTCGCCACTCCATGGCCCACTTGGTGATGCGACCCGTCGCCTCGCGGTTGAAGGGATCTCCGCAAGGGGTACTTGGTCAACCTCGTGATTTCTCGCCCGAAGTAGTGACGACCTCGGACGCCACAAGACGGGCGCATAACATCTTCGTGTTGCGAATACCTTTGTTTCAAGGCCGTGGAGAACTTTGTCGATGAAGTAGATGGGTATTGAACACCTTTCCTTTCCGCCACCAAAGACCGCGCTAACCACTTGGGGTTCGCCGCGACATAAAGGATCGCTGCTCGCCGGAGTGCAGGGCGACCAAAGACGCAGGCGGAAGAGATACTTCTTCACCGTCGAACGCCTCTGCGCCTCTGTCGCCCACTCAATGGTTGGTCTTCTTCAGAGCTCGAGAGAGGAGACTTTTGTCCCCAAAGCGAGCTATAAAGCGCCCGGGAAGTCAGTGACCCACTAAGCACCGTGATCTGCCGAAGTCGCGTCGAGGGCTTCATATTCTCGATCGCCCGATCTTGTCGTGGTTCGCCTCAATCCCTCCGGGAGACGAGGAATCCAGCAGCTTGTCCGACGGAACGGCAAAGACACACTTCGTGGTTGAGCTTGATGCAAGATTCCTCAAAGTTGGCGAAGGTTTCTTCCGGTCGCCGATCAACTCCTCCGCCTTGGACTTCACCACTGTGTCGCCGACGACACCTCCAAGTTCGCCTATTTGGGAACGCCGCCAATTTGTGCTCAATCACCTCACGGGGACCCCGACCATGTCTGGACGGTTGCCAAGCAAACCGTCACGTTAGGCGGAGGAAGGAGACGAAAGAGCGCCTTCCTATTTGGCGCTAAGAGAGGCGCCCCACCGAACGGTTCGCTGGTCCGACTCGCCAGGAGATCGCCTTGACCTCGCATGACGAACCGTGAGGCACGGATCTTCATGGGAGGAGCTCCTCGAGTTGAAGCCTCACTGGCGCCGACCGCCCGCCAAAGCGAGCATCCTTGTCGTGGCGGGCGCCTCCGGGCGGTCACTTTCACGATGATGGGGCCACCGCCCCGGAATCTTCACCACCATGTACGATAGTGGCGAGTCGCCATGAACTTGGTCACGGCCGACCCAAGATGGCGCACGGAGGTCAAGTCACCACCTCGAACTCGAGCATCTCCGTGCGGAAGTTGCCGAACCTCCGAATGTCACCGGAGGCCGACGCCCTGTAGGGACGGACTCGGCCAGCGATGTCGAAGAACGGAGCACCACGAAGCTCCCGCTGCTGAATCTGAGCGCCGTGGCTACTCGGCGGAAAGAGGTTGAGAGAGCTTCCTCCGTTCTAAAGACTACCCGAGCTTGATATTCGGACCCGTGCGCAACCACGATCGGGAGATGTCCCGGGCATGCAGATCTTGGCAGGGTGATCGGTCTCGATGAATGTGATCGGTTGTTCAGACCACACCAACGCTTTGTCGACCCAATGCCGCATCGGGCAAGACACCTCCTCATCGCACGCTTGAAACTAGCGTGGGATGGATAGGTGGTCGATCCGCCGTGGATAACGGCGACTTTGCTCACTTCCGCCGAAAACCAAGCGAAACTGCTCCTTGCCCTTGCTCACGCCGGACTTTCTTCGCCGTCAGGACGCGCTTTTGTCCACCGGCTTGTCGACGATATGGCAATCACCAAATCGTGGGAATTGTTACGGTGAACGGGCAAGATGTCCTCCGTTTCCACTTCACGGGGACGGCGGTCTCGCTCGTCGCGACCGATGAAGACGCCGTGTACACGGCGATCGCCATAGCGCCCTGCGAGGCCGCTCGCCGCCGCCGCCGCTGTCTCCTCCTTTCTTCGCCGCCCGTGCTCGCGCACGGCGGCCGTTGTCGTCATCATCGTCGTCGTCGCTCGGCGGCGAGACGCCGCCGTCTCGGCGCTTTGCGCTTCTTCTTGTCCTTGCCTGCCGGATTCTTCGAGGTCCCGCCTCGCCGCCAGAACGGCCCTACCTTGCAAATGGGCGAAGCGAGCGAGCCTCACTTTGAAGGGGCGACTTATGGGCGAGGTGAAGAGTTTTTCCCGTCGCCTTGATCTTGCGGGTGGCCATCTTCTCCTTGACCTTGGGGTCTCGGCGCCTCTCAAGGCCGTGACAACGGCGTCGATGGAGATGTCGGGGATGGTGTTGCGAACATGATAGCGCGCGGATGTAGTCGCCGCAATGCTCCTTCTTCACTCCACATTCAGGAGATCGTCTTCGACTCCGGCCGCCGAACGCGTTCTGGATGTTCGTGATGAAGAGCTCGGAGAGCTCCTTCCATGACCCCACCGACTCGGGGGTAGGTTCATGAGCCATGGCGGGTTCACGCGGTGAGGGCTAGCGGGAAGTAGTTCGAGAACCTTCCCCGACCCTCCAACGGCCGCACATCAGTAGTGTAGATCTACAAAACTCGTCGTGGTTGGTGGAACCATCGTGCTTCTCTATGGCGGTGGGCCGGAACCTCTCCTGCCATCGTGACTCTGCCAGACTCCTTGGAAAAGCGCGCGCAACGACCACCGAGAGAGGTCAAGAACTCGAACCGATGCTAAGCGCTCCACTACTGGCGCGCCATCGACGGCGTGTTTCTCCGCTCAACCATCTGCGGATCACACCCCTATCGATTCTATCCCGCTAGCCGATCAAAGCCGAGCTCGATTCGATTTGAGCGTGAACGCAGCAAGGAGCAACATGTGGTTTACCCAGTTCGGACCCTCGCGGGTAATAGTCCTACTCCGCCGAGCCTTAGCTCTTTTTCCGTGTTGTGCTTGTGTGGAATGCGACTGAATCAGCTAACCCCTCTCGCATCTCTCCCTTTATACAAGCCTTGAATCTGGCGGAGAGAGCGAGAGGTAGGCGTCTGAAGACGCTTAGTACATCGATAAGACGCGAGGGATGGATAGAGAGGCAAAACGGTTGCCATCGCACGGCCGCCGCGCACGCCAAGGCGCCGCAAGTGGCTTCGACCCGCAGAACACGCCCGAGAGGCGGGCGGGCCTACCGCTTCTTCCGACGCGGGCGGCTAACTCAAGATCGCAAACTCTCTCTGCACGGCCGATTCCGTTGTGCCATAGTGACAGCTTGATCGAGCCGCAGAGGTCATCATGGCGGTAATCATCTCTTCATCTCATCTATCCGCGCGTAGTGTCGCATTGAATCGCGCTTCGCCCGCGCGCGAGTCTTCGCCCGAAGACTCCTTTCGACGCCTCGAACGTGGGCCCCGCTGACAGCTGGGGCCTTAGAGGACTTCGCCCACACACTGGGGCTCGTCGTCCGGCCGACGCGTGGGGCCCATTGACACGCTGGAGGTTTCGCCATTACGGGGCACAGTCGCCCGCTTCGACGTGTGGGGCCCGCTGACACGCCGACGGGCTTGCCCACACGCTGGGCTCGGTCGCTCGCTTGACGCGTGGGGCCTCGCCCGGCCTCTGAGGTTTCCGCCACCAGCTGGGCCTCGTCTGGTCGCTTCGACGCGCTGGGGCTCGCTGGACACGCTGAGGGGCTCGCCACACGCTGGGGTCGCCTCGCCCTGACGCGTGGGGCCTCGCCCGACGCCTGAGGGTCTCGCCACGCATGGCTGGGGCTGGTCGCCGCTTGACAAGGTCGTCATTGGACACGCCGAGGGGCTTGCCCACACTGGGCTCGGGTCGCCACTGACGTTTGGGGTTTCGCCTACAAGCTCCTAGCCTTCCTTATGACTCTTCATATCCCAGTATTTATTACACCGACACAAAGTACAACTGATAAACAATGAAGACCCAAATAAACTCCATAGGCAAAACTGTAGAGGTGCACTCCTAGACATATGGATAGCCTTCATCTTGAACTCCAAAGGTAAAATCGCTGTCGACGGTTGGGATATTGACCCAAGTCAACTAAGGTTCTTCAAGAGTGAGATACGAGACACGCCGAACAGAACGAACAACAGAGAACAGGGAGACAGGGGTTTTTATCCTGGTTCGGGCCTCTCGGGAGAGATAATTGCCCTACGTCCAGCCTTTCTTATATCAAAGATGATTACAAGAGGTGGCTCGACGAGACAAACAAGTCTCGGCGGGATTATAAGTGTACAAGAGAGCAATGCGAGATGATGCGCTAAGTCTCGATCTTCTGGCCCTTCGACACGTTGTAGGGGCTCTGTTTATATAGTGTTGAATCAACCGACCTACCGAGGGAATATCGGGCCGGGCTAACAACGAGATCGTAACGAACTCGACGTGCCAAATATATCCCGAGGCAGATAAGGCATACCCTAGTCTTGGGGATCACGACATCCGCTTCAATCGTGGAAACCAACGTCAAGGGTCATCACGTGGCAGTGCAAAACTCTTGTTCGAAGTCGGACTCAAAGCGAAGTCTTGGGCACCACGCAATCGCACTGCTCAGAGGCCGATTGGCACGATGCACACGGGTTTATAGAACCTTCCAGGAGCCGCCCCAGTAGGTCGCTCGACATTGCCGAGGAGCGGCCATGACAATGGGTAGTGATTTTATTCCTGAGCTTAGCCCGAGACTCAAGTGGAAGGCCTCACTAGAGTGGGGTCTTCCTCTTGAGACTCAAACTCAAGAAGAGGGAAATTATGCTGCTACAAGGACGAACAACACATGATCGAGCGGGTTATGGTTCTACCGAACAGAACTTGCCCGAGATTGAACAAACCCAATTAGTTCTGAGCAACTCTGTTGCGCCGAACAGGAAAACACATCCATCCGAGCAGAGCACCACCTTGGTAGTGAACATTTGGAAAAAAAAAGTATCCGCTATGCGATTCCAACGTAACTTCTGTCATTGTCACGGTGAAAACAAGCGACCGTTTTACCTAGCCGTTGCGATAAAAACTAGCCATTTTGTGACAAACCATTGCAGAGCTGCTCATTTGGACTTATAAAAGCACCCAAGCCGCCCGCGGCTAGCCACTTCTGCTCTCACGCCTTTCCTTCCCATGCCCTAATTCCAACCGCGCTCAGCATCAAACAACCGAACTTCAACACCAAACTCTTTCGTCCAAACACTGGGCGCCATGGCCAAGTTCTCGAGCACCAAAGATCACCGTGGAGGACTTGAGAGTTTGGGAGGAATACATCGACGCCGTGGCCGGAGGTCGCCGGGAGGAGGAAACTATGGAGCCGCTCGAGGGCGAGTTCGTCAACTTCGAACAGTTCGCACTGTTCGGGTTGAGATCTCCCGAGAGCGACTTCGTGGAGGCCTTCTTCAATATCAGCGGATTGGAGGTGACGAACCTCAATCCGAATTCCGTCCTCCAGATGACCGTTTTCGCACACTTGTGTGAGGCTATCTGGGTATTGATCCGCCGGTGTGACAAGGAGCAGCTCCGCCGCTTCGGCGCTGGGGTGCTACTACCTAAAGCTCTGGGCCACCGCCGACGGCACGCCGTACCCCCGCCCGCCATTGCTCGACTCGATGGGCGCATGGTGGACGAGGTGGTTCTATAGCAAGCGGAGCGACGACAGCAAGCTCGTCTTCACCGGGAAGGTGCCGGCGAAGGGAACACCGATGCCTCGGCCGGAGATGTCCGCCGAGGATTGGTACTTGACGAGGAAGATCGTCTCGCTCGTGGGCCTCGGGCTCACGGGCAGGGAGATCATCCGGGACTACACAGCGAACAGGATTTGTCCGCTGCGGAGAAGACCCTATCCCTTCTACAAGATAGAGGGATGGGAAGACATCACCAAGGAGAGCACGGGTAAGTGCATTTAAGACTCAACCTTTCTTTGATGACTCGTCCGAACAGAAACTAACAGATTCTCCTGCTTGGGCAGTGATGCTAACCGACGCATGGGTGACCGAACAGGTCGACTCCGTGCTGAAGGCAGCGAAGAAGGACATCGAAGTCACCGGCGAGGTGGCATTCACTTGCCCACGCAACGTACTCGTCCGCACAGACGAGGTAAGTCATTTAGACCCAGCCTGCGTTGCTAGACTTGTACTGTTGAACACGCTATCATTCGCTTCTCAAATGAACAGGAGGACGGTGATCCTTGGAGGGATCGTGGAGAACTCTCCGGATCGAAAAGGAGAAAGCGAAAGGGCAAGAACCAAGGTGGCGCGAAGCCCAAGGTGGCGGTGAGCCGACCTGAGACTCACCGCGCCATGGCGGCCGCCGACCCTCGAAGAAGCCCCCTGCAACGGCGAAGCCAGTGAGAACAAGCCAACCAAGCAGACGACCAAGCGGGCGACGACCAAGCCCGTCCCTCCTCGCCGAGCAAAGTAGCGAAGAGGTTAGGATCATGACCCTCGGCTTAAACGCTTCTGTAGACTCACCCGGCCATATGGCACGGCCGCAATAGTCACGAGCAGAGGAGGCTTGAAGAGGAGGTCGCGCAAGGAAAAAGCTCCTTGCGTTGCGAGAAGAGCTCGGCTTAGCAGGGTGAGCTCGTCGCCATTGAGCATCCGGAGGCCAAAGGCGAACAAGAAGCCATGGAGCCCCGAGGAAAAAGCGGAAAGTCTTTGGCGACAAAGAGGAAGATCAAAGCGCTCACGCGGCGGGTATGTAGAAGCGAATCTTGCGACCCTCGACTTACCTAACCGTGTGGGACTTAATTCACCTTTTTACATCAGCTATACTAGAGGAGATCGCCCACGGACGGCGTGGGCGCTCGGCGATCGAAAGGCCCTCGCTGCCGAGCACACTGACGGTGCGTCGTCTGAAGCGATCTTGATTAGCCGACCTCAGGACAGTGGCGGCGTGGAGCTTGCTCCCTTGAGCTCGATGACCCGCTCGATGCGCCGAAAGCGCGGTGGAAGCGACCGAGGCGGCGGAGGCGGCGCATGGCGCCACGGATAAGCGAGGCAGTGTTGGCTCGGCCACCGTTGCCGAGTGGGGCGAAGCGGTCCTACGGCACGCCGTCGCGAGGGCAGCCCATCCTGTGGCGACGGAAGCCCAGCGGCGGCGAACCCGCGACCAAGGAGCAAGAAGAAAGCCTGGCGAAGGGCGTACAAGCTACCCGCGGTGGAGCCCCGGTGTCGCTTAGCAAAGCGGCACCGATCTCGTAAAGACGAAAGTGGCGGAAGAAGAAGAGAGGCGAGGATCGCGAGGCGATAGCTCGCTGCCTTGCATGGCCCCTAAAACGGCGTGCTTTGCTGCGGGAACGATGAGGCGGAAAGGTTACCCGCAGGCCTTATCCCGCACTGGCGAGCGCGTGACCCATGGTCTTAAAGATCGCTGGCCGGAGTCCAAGCGCGGCTTGGAAAGGTAATCTTCAACACCGAAATTTTTCTGCTCGGGGTACAGCTGCCCAAGGCTTGACCTTGTCTTCTCTCTTTCAGTTCGTCGAGGGCACCATGGAGGACCTCGTGGAGGGAGTTACCATCGGCCATGGCGCTATTATAGCGAGCTTCGGGAGCATCTCCGAGCGAGGGACTCATGGGAGCCCTCTGCACTGACCAAGAGCCTGGAAGCGAGGCTAAAGCGAAGTGAAGAAACTCGAGCCCAGTGACCGAGGAGAGGCAATCCTCAGGGGCTTTCCGTGAAGAGGCCGAGGAGCTTGCGCCTGGTCATTGAAGGCGAACGCCACGGAGGGAAGCGAGGCCGCCGAAGTCGCTCGAGGAACAACTCCACGGCGTGTCCCAATGGCGAACTGCCTTTCATGAGGTGAAGGACCTCAAGGCCCAGCTCATGAAGAGAGGTGGCGCCACGGAGGCGACTCGAGGCCGCCGAGCAATGAGCCGGGTCGAGCGAGGCTCGTCCAGGAGGCTGCAGCTGCCAAGACCGAAGAGGTCGAGGCTCTCCGTCTGAGAGCGCGAGAGGCGGCTCGGCTCGACAAGGAGGAAACCGATCGTCTCTGGTGAGGCGGAGAAGGCTTCAAGGCGCAAGGAGAAGTCATGCGCTGAAGATAGAAAGCGAGCCTTGAAGGAGCGGCTAAGCTTCAAGTAGAAGTAGGGTTGCACTCCTTGTACTGTAAACTTTCGGCAATGCAATAAAGACTTAATTTTGTACGATGAGACTTACCTTTTCCCGCAAAAAAGCGACAAAAGACAAACGAGCAGAAACTAAGGCGGAGGCACAACAAAGCTAGAAAGTTTTAAGGAAAACCGATAGAGCAGCTTAGCCCCGTTGTGCGGTGCCGAAAACCTGAGTTCTGAACTCGAGCAGTGCACAAGAGAAAAGCGACACCCTAGCCCCGATGCAGACGATGCTCGAAACACGAGTTTGCGAATTCGAGCGTCGCGTAGAGAGATAGAACGACACCGTATCCGATCGACTCGTCGAGAACTACTCGTTCACGTAAGTTACGCGATACATGGTTTAACCGAACAAGGAAAGTGCCTTTACCGCGGGGGGCTTACAAGAGCGAGCTTTGCCAAGTGGTTGTGCCGTGGCGTAAGTGCCTCTGCCGCGGAGGGCTTCTGAGTCTTGAGACTTAGCCGGCGAAAAAAGCCGTTCTGCAACCTTGAGTTTAGGAACTTGTTGAAGCCGGATCTGGCGAAAAAAATCCTTAAGTTTGCGAGCCAAGAAGTGTTATAAGGTAGGCGACCATCAAGTGTTACCAGAGAGAAGGGGTAGTCTGAAAAGACAAGAAGTGAAAAAGGGCCGCAGGGGGCCGCGAAAATTCGCTGTTTATTGGATTGCACTTTACATGGCAGCTCGAGAGACTTGGACGAACAAAGGCGCGAAGTTTGACAAAAAGCGCGAAGCTAAGTAAACACACGAAAGACCTACACAAAGAATTTCTGAAGGTGGTCGATGTTCCAAGTCTTTGGTCGACTCTCTCCGTCCTCCATTGCCATCTGAACAGCCCCGAAAGCGGAAAAAACGAAGTGAATGGGCCCTCCCAACGAGGAGTTAGCTTGTTGGCATTGGACGAGGTTACGGGCGCTTGTGTGAGCAGAGGTCGCCCGCCTTCAAAACCCTTAGTCGAATCGCCGATTTGGCAGCGTCTTGGCGAAGAGCTTGTTGGTAGCGGCGCCATTCTGACTTGTGCCCGTTCGCGTGTGCCTTCAAGGAGATCGAGATCGAGTAAGCGCTCTGCTCATCGTCAACCAAGTTGACCGAAGCTCTCGTCGAGGCGAACCGAGTACTATATCGTAGGCGGGATGATGGCTTCGCAAGTAGACCAATTGGAAAGGAGTTTCCCCGGTTGCCCGACTGGCCGTGGTGCGAACTGCCCAGAGGACGGAAGGAACCTCGTCAACCCAGGCCTTGTTGTGCTCGCGGAGGGCCACGAACACGCTCCGTTTGATACCCTGGACGATCTGTCTGTTAGCTCGCTCGACTGCTCTATTGCTCTGTGGATGTGCCACAGAGGCGAAACAATCCTTGGTGCCCGGTGCTCGCGATGTTCTTGGAATAGCTAAACCAAGGCTGGTACCGATTATCGGTGATCGACTTGTGAGGAATCCCAAAGCGGCGTGACCACGTTGCTTTTGAAAAAAGCGCCACACCGCGTTTTGGCGTGAAGAGATGACATGTGCTGCCTCAATCCACTTTGTAAAAGTGTCGATGGCGACGAGCAAGTGTGTGTAGCCCTTGTACCCTTTGGGGAACGGTAGAGAGATCGAGACCCATATGGAGAAAGGCCAAGACGGGGATCGTTTGGAGCTCTTAGGCGGGCTTATGTGCCTTCCGGCGTGAAATTGGCAAGCTTTGCACTTAGTCACGATATCCGGGCATTTTATATATTGTCAAGTACGATAATAGCCCATGCGAAGCGCTTTGCCGACTAGAGTCTGAAGGAGGCGTGGTTGTTGCGAGCACTCCTAAATGTATGTCCCTAAGAAGGAACACACTCTCTGTTGAGAGATGCACTTGGAGAGGACTCTAGCGCACCTTGACGGTAAAGGATGCCGATCCACAAGTTTGTATGGACCAGCACGCCTTTATGGCGGGAACGCCAGCTTCGCCGTCTTGAGCGGGGTCCTATCGCAAGTACCGGACAAATAGAGTTGTCGATCCATGACACCTTTCGATAGCGGAGCACCACTTGTCTCTGTTGCCTCGTCCAGGAGGCGTGATAGAGTGCTTGTATAGGTGCTCAACGAGCACCACGAGAAAAGTTCGCATGAGGATCAAATTTGAATGGTGGTCGGCCAGAAGTTGTCCTTCACAGGCACGAAGAGCATCTCGAAAAATCGAAAGTGCCGCCCAACTTCCCTCACTTCAACCAGTGTCGCGTCATTGAGTCATCGCAAACCTTGATACTCCTTGTTTACGGTTGATGACCGTTGTGAATCTCCTTCACGACACCGTTGGACGCCGGCGACTTACACGCTCTTAGTCGCCGCAAAGTGTAGTTGGGTAGAATCTTGGAGTTGCTCTCCTTGAGGAGATGAGAACAAAACCAAACCCCGAAGTTTTCGACGAGCCGTCAAAAACATAGTCCAGGGGGTCATCGGGTTGCTGGGAGCTTCACAGGATTTGGTGAGCGCAGTCCATTCAGCGACAAAGTCGCCAAGACACAGGACTTAACAGCCGATTGAGGCAAAAGAAGCGAATGTCGAATTGCGCGGTTCCATTGCCCATTTAGCTATCGTCCATGACTTCCTTATTCCTTAGGATTTCTCCAGAGGAACTTTGTTGGGACCCGGTATTTGACGCGCCTGGAAGTAATCTTTGAAGCTTCACGGAGGACATGAGCAAGGCGTAGAGCAACCACGGACCTCGAGTGCGCTCCTTTGATCCGTGAAGTACATCGCTCACGTAATAGATTGGTCATTGTATGCCTTCCCTTTCCACGTCAAGATGCGCTCACGCTTGCGGCATGCGATAAATACGACAAAAAGCGCTTTCTGTAGTGGCGCAG
The DNA here is from genome assembly GCA_036346415.1 of Raddia guianensis. NCBI lineage: Eukaryota > Viridiplantae > Streptophyta > Magnoliopsida > Poales > Poaceae > Raddia > Raddia guianensis. The sequence goes on from CM070540.1 coordinate 30,692,241, forward strand.
GTAGTCAAGGCAGTAGGTTGACGGTATTGCTTTAGATCTTGGAAAGATCGATCGACCTCCTCATCCGCTCGAAACCATTGTGCTTTGAGGGCCTTAAGAAGGGCGACAGCGTTACATACTGACGGGATATAAACACGCTCAAAGGCGACCATCCGACCAGATGAGGCTCGAACTTCCTTGACGGTAGTTGGACACGCATGTTTTCGATGGCCTCGATTTTTCGAGGTTGGTAGAAATACCTTGCAGAACCAATTACATAACCGAGCAACATTCGGATCGAACACCAAAAGTACATTTCTCTGGATTTAACTTTATTCGATGTCTGTTGAGATTTTGGAAAGTCTCGGCCAGGTCTTTTACATGATCTGGAGCATACTTGCTCTTTACAACTATGTTATCGACATAGATCTTCAGGTTTCTTCCAGTATTTGTTGCGGAAAAGTTTTCTCCATCAGCATTTGGGCGTGGCACCGACATTGCTTGTGCCGAAAGACATGGTCATTATAGCGAAAGTGCGAAGGGGTGATGAAAGCGATCTTCTCTTCATCCTCGGGAGATGCTTATTTGGTGATAACCGGAGTAAGCATCCAAAAAACTCAAGAGCTGGGCATCCGCAGTCGCGTCGACCAACTGGTCTATGCGAGGCAACGGGAAGTTGTCCTTAGGACAAGCAGCGTTCAGATCTGTGTGATCGACACACATCCTCCACTTGCCGCTTTCTTCTTGACAATGGCAGGGTTGGCCACCACTCGGTGTGATCAACCTCGCGGATGAAACCGTAGCGGCGACTTGCCAAGTCGATCCTTGATGATCCCCGCTTGAAGTCCGGCGGCGAAGCTTCGGCGAAACGAGCTTTTGTCGGCCGGACGGACGATCTGTGCTCGATAACCTCCTTTGGGACTCGGGCATGTCGACGGTTCCCGAGCAAACACGTCTGCATTAGCTCGGAGGAAGGCAATGAGCTCGATTTCCTATTTGGGGTCAGATTGGCCCCAAATGAAGCTATCTTGGAGGAATCATTCAAAGACAATGGAACCTCATGGTCTCTCCTCTGGTGAAAGGAAACCCTAGGGCGTCTGAGACTTGAGTGCGGAACGTCGAGACCACGTGGCGAAGCCGGTCGACCAGGCAAGGGACCGCCATCGCATGTCTGAGCGACTTTGTAGTTGTCCTGGCCGTGATCACACCGTTGGGACCTGGTATCTTCACGCAATGGTATGCGTGGTGGGACACGGCCATGAACTTGCCAAGTGATGGACGGCCCAAGATTGCGTTGTACGCAGATGGAAAATCAACCACGTCAAACTTGATCAACTCCGTCCGGAAGTTGCTTGGGCTGCCGAAGGTAACAGGCAGAACAATCTGCCCCAACGGCCGAACAGCTTCTCCCGGGACAATGCCGTAGAAAGGCATTGCGACCTCTTTAAGCTTGGAGCGAGGAATCTGCATCTCGTCCAAGACCTTAGCAGAGAGTAAGTCCAAAGCGCTCCCGCCGTCGATCAAGACGCGGCCAACTCTGGCGTTACTGATGGTCGGGGCGACCACCAGTGGGAGCGTCTGAGGCTTGGTCATCCCACAGTGGGGCAATCCTCCTGAGAGAAGGAGATGGAAACGTCGGTCCACTTCATCGATTCGGGCTGAGGCTTGCTCTTTTCAACGTTGTGGACCTCCCGGGCGGCTTCCTTGAGGCTGTGTCGAGAGGTATAAGCCAAGGAGCCGCCGAAGATGACGGCGATATGGTTCACGGGCTCTTGATACTCGTCGTCGTCCCGATCACCATCATCGGTTTGGCGCTTGGCCTTACCGGCTTCACCTTTTTCGGGCAGGGTGGGCATTGGGCCCTTGCCGTTGTAGAAATCCTCGAGCTTTGCAGCCTGGGTCCTACAATGACGCGTGTCATGCCCGTAGTGCTGTTGGAACTTGCAATATCGGTCACTCGGACATTTCTTGCCTTGGTTGCCTCTCTGGGCGGGCTTCTTGCCCTTATAGTTATTATTGGGCTTTTTCTGCCCATCCTTGGGAGGAGGTGTGCGATCTAAACCGGCGACGGTGTTGTTCGCATCACCCTTCTTTTTCTTCTGAGACTTTTTGTTACCAGGGTTGTTACTACTCTTCTTATTTTCCTCCACGCCAGTCGGGCGGCTCATCGCCTTGTCGAACGCCTTCTTATCTTGAAACAGCTTCACCAAGCATTGGCATAGCGATCAGCCGCCTTGAACAGGTCGTTCGCGGTCCAGGTCTGATTGATCTCGAGATCCTGGGTGAGCCGCTCGTCGCGAACTCCGTTTTTAAAGGCGCGGACAACAGATTCATCCGAGATGTTCGGGATCGGGTTGCGAATCTTGATGAAACGCTTCACGAAGTTACGGAGGGACTCCTCGTTCATCTGGATCATCTGGTGCAGATCATCCTCCTTGCCCAGACGCCCGTAACAACTCCGAAAATTGGCAATCAAAGCGTCACAAAGCTGGTTCCAAGAGCTGATGGAACCCTCTTACTGATTGAACAGACACGTCCGAGCAGCACCCTCAAGGACAGTCGGGAGGTAGTTCGCCATGACAGGCTCGTCACCCCCGGCCGCCATGATGGCCGTTGCGTAGATGGAAAGGAACTCCTCTGGGTTTTGGGTCCCATTGTACCTCTCCATGTGTCCGGGCTTGAACTTTGAGGGCCACCGGACGGAGCTAAGCTTCGTCGAGAAAAACCTACTGACCCAAGCGTAAGACCGGCCACCTTCCGTGAGAACCTAGCCTTGAAAAGACATTGGTCCTGTTGGTCGGGGGAACTCTAGCTGAGCGGGAGGTTTCCGCTTGGAGGAACTCTCTCCGTGATAAGCCCCTACGCTCCTTCCTCGTGGTTGCGACAACGCGCTCCTCGCGAGAGGATCATCCGTGATCATCGCGTGCACGCTTACCCCTGTGGTCGCGATGACTACGGGGACTTGGCGAGCGGCGGCGACCACGGGCAGCTTGCTCGTGGACAGTGATCCTTTGATGGTGACGACGGTCACGTGACCGATCGGATCGCTCGCTATCCGAATTCACCCGGACAGGCTCACCGCGCTGCCCGGATGAGGCCTCACCTATAGACTTAAGGCCCTCGGCCAGTTTCTCTAGGTGAGTAGCCACAACATCGCTCACAAGGACGAGATTGTCTTGATGAGCATATCTGATTACGGTCGCCAGGGCCTGGAGCTATTCCCGGCTCTGCTCAATTGGTCCTGGGATCCCTGAGGCATCCGCGTCTTGCCCGATTAGAGTCCGACGCAGCGGGATTCCGCCCGGCAGCTGGACTTCTCAGGGGTCTTGGCGTGGAGTCTTGAGGCGGATCGCGCCGGCGCTCTACCTGATCGCGGATCTGCGCCAAAGTCTGGTTGATGGACTCGTCAAAAGTGCGGTGAACAACATCTTGTTCGCGAGCAGCTAGTGCAGCCTCATCTTGGTGCCGAGCAGAGCTACTCCGCTCGATTTCTCCGGCCGCCGCGACCTGCGCAGGATTCGAAGTCCCTGCGCCGGTCATGTTGACGACGCGGTGGCCGAGCGTCCGTGCGCTAGACGGTGTCATCACTGTGTCGCCACAGGAGGAATCAGCCGACATTGCCTTGGAATCCGATAGATCTAAACCAGCGTAAAGATCGTCGGTTCCGTATTCATCGTCGATGACGGGAGTTCGATCCGAGACCATCTCCGGGGCGTACTCGAGACCTCTGTCTCGAATCTGAGACATCGATCTAGGTCGATAAGATCGATTCGAGTTGGCGAGGAAGAGACATCACCGCCGCCGAGTCATAGTCCTCAGGAAGAATCTCTGTATCGCTGATAAAGTTTGACATGCTCGATCTGCGTGTCCCCACGGACGGCGCCAACTGTCGACGGTTGGGATATTGACCCAAGTCAACTAAGGTTCTTCAAGAGTGAGATAGGAGACACGCCGTAAGCAGAACAAACAACGTGAACAGGAGGCGGGGGTTTTATCCTGGTTCGGGCCTCTCGGGAGAGATAATAGCCCTACGTCCAGCCTTTCTTATATCAAAGATGATTACAAGAGGTGGCTCGACGAGACAAACAAGTCTCGGCGGGATTATAGGTGTACAAGAGAGCAATGCGAGATGACGCGCTAAGTCTCGATCTTCTGGCCCTTCGACACGTTGTAGGGGCTCTGTTTATATAGTGTTGAATAAACCGACCTACCGAGAGAATATCGGGCCGGACTAACAACGAGATCGTAACGAACTCGACGTGCCAAATATATCCCGAGGCAGATAAGGCATACTCCTAGTCTTGGGGATCACGACGTCTGCTTCAATCCGGGAAACCAACGTCCGGGTCTTCACGTAGCTGTGCAAAACTCTTGTTCGAGTCAGACTCAAACACGAAGTCTTGGGCACCACGCAATCGTACCGTTCAGGAGGCTGATCGGCACGATGCACATGGGCCTTATAGAACCTTCCAGGGAGCTGGGCCTGGGAGGCTGTTCGATTGGGCCGTCAGGGAGTGGGCCATGACAATGGGCCGTGATTTTATCCCCGACAATCGCTCTCTTCAAAACTCATCTTGTCAAACTCCCCTTCTGAATAAAGATTCTTCTAGCTGCAGCCTGCTCGTTGGAATGAGCAACCCGCATGAAAGACGGGGTGAGTACGCGAATACTCAACAAGCTATCGTCTTTAAAATGAAATACAGGAACAATAGGATAGGGTGATTATTTTTTGTCCAGCATAAATTTCTAACTTATCTGTTTTCAAAATTTAAAACAAAGCAGATTCATAAATTAGCTAACCCATGAGATCCATCTAATCCAGAACGTATTTTCATGTCATGAGCTTCACTGCTCGGAATACCCAGAACCACACCTAGAACCACATCGAGCTTCACTAGTCAGAACACTTAGAACACATTAAGTTTCACCACTTGGAATACCCCCAAAAACCCCGTTGAGCTTCACCACTCGGGTATCACAAAACCACACCAGTTCTCAACAACCCGTTTTAATAAAAACAGTGGGACTACCAGTGTGAAATCCTCCTTACCGCTCGTGACCGTGAGCACGGCTGTCATGACAGTTTAACTAAACTCTGCAGAGAGTGTACACTTTACCGCTGGAGCCATATTCCTAGTAAACTGGTGAATAGAACAAAGCCACTACCCGGATCCGCTAATTTGAGCTCGCACACTTAGAGTGACCCACCGACATCGGATTCACCTCACGAGACGTGAATCACCCCTTATGTAGGAAGACGATCCCAAACTAGTTTCTCGAAGCAGTGAACTAGGGCGTTACCATTATCCGCATCCAGGGCAGCACTGTAAGGCGAGGGTGAAATTGTCATAAAGAGTCGGTCTTTAGGGGACTCAGGGCAATCAAGACACACGCAGTGCTTCCTTCGTTGTCGTCCCACACACACGTCGACCAATAAGGGTGCTCTATCGTCCTTCGAATCCTCACAAGTCATAGCCACCCTTATCGTCGAGGCATATGTATGCACCCAATGGCATTACGCCACACCCACAAGTCGCCCGCCTTGGAATCCTCACAAGTCATAGCCACTCCTATTGTCGAGGCAGGTATACACCACATACTCAAACACACACTACGAGTCCATGCAATGACTCACAACATGCATGCCTACAGCAGGGGTCCACGACCGCACACTACCAATCACATCACCCTGAGTCTACGCACACCACATGCAGGTTTTAGTTGTTTAATTTCAAATAACAGTAGCTAATCCAAGCCCATCAATAACAGTTTTGAACAATGATGATGATAATATTTCCCAATTCCCAAGCAAATATTCTTCTATAATCAAAGAATTGGCTTTAAGAAAGATATATTTCAAATGGCTGCAAGGTTTAGCTTTAATATGATAATCAAGCATTATCATATAATGGGATCGATAACCTATAACAAGAACATGACTAGTATTATACAAATGTATGTAGCCAAAATATGTACACATGCAACAATAAAGTTATAGTTAACAATTTAAAATCTAGGTAGCAACATGCGTGGATGTGACATCCACAGGATCTAGATAACTTGCCTTGGTGAGTGCAACGGATGCACTTCTTCGAAACGTCGATAAATCTTTCTTCGTCGCTCGAATCTACCTCATGGAAATTGTTGAATTTTAATTCTTGTGCACTGAATTGTAACTTTTCTTTTGCTGTTTTTCCGTTATTTGCGATCGGTTGTTTTTTAGGTTAGAAACTAGTTATTTCGAGGTCTGCCGGTCCGATCTAGAGCGTGTTTTAGCGAGTAGTGGGTGAGTGGCACACGATGCCATGTTATGTGGGATGGCACATGAGCGTGAGTGGCTTAGTGGGTCGCTTTTGTGTCTTTTATATACCAAGCAATAGAGTCAAAAACGCCGTCGATTCTGACCAAATTGCCTCTGTTTTTACGTGTGTTTTCTGCCGTGTTCAAGTGCTTGGTCTCGCTTTGGTCGATGATCAAGACACCACAAAGGAGACGTGAGGAGGAAGATTGAGTGTACCGAAGTGATTTGAGAGCCTAAACCAAACAATTGGTATCAGAGCCCTGTTCGTGATCCACTCCGGTGATGTCAACTGCTTCGGTGACGACGTCGGATCCGGTGGAGGCGGCACAAACTAGTCGTCGTAGCGAGAGGTCGGTGACGCCGCCGATGCGCGGGAGGCGCAGGCGATCACCATCTCGGCGGCAGAACCGCCACGACGGCGGTCAACTGGTGGTGTAGCGTGTCATCAAGGAGGCGTCGAGCTCGTTGGTTCACCCCATGCTCACTCGCACCAATTACACTGATTGGGCGTTGGTGATGCGGGTAAACCTCCAGGCTCAAGGGCTGTGGGACACGATCGACACTGGCGGCGGCGATGAAGCGGACGTCGGTGGCGGCGCGCAATCTTGCAGGCGGTGCCGGCGGAGATCTTGTCATCGGCTGGCGGTGAAGGACGGCGCCAAGGAGGCTTGGGAGGCGATCAAGATCAAGCACGTCGGAGTTTAAAGGTGCGTGAGGCCAAGCGCGAAGGCCGCGGCGTGGTGGCGCGATCCATTTCAAACGGCGAAACCGTGGGCGAATTCGCGGCGCATCACCGCCTCGGCAACAATCGCGCCCTCGGCGACAAGGTGGCGGATGAAGACATCGTCAAGAAGATCTGCGGTGGTGCGGATCACTGTCGCAAGTGGACATCTCGATTGAGACTTCGCTCGACCGAGCACGCCGTCCATCGAGGAGGTCACTGGCGCCTCGGCGGTGGAGCAGTACGGACTACGTGCCAAAGGCGATGAGGCGGGCGTGTCGATTCCGCGGCCGCTTGCTCCTCGTGGAGGAGAATGGCGAGCTCGGTTGAAGGCCCGCTGGCGAAGGGCTCAAGCCATGGCGGCGCGGCAATGGCGACGTCGTGGCGATGAAAGCAGAGGAGGCCGACATGGGGTTTCGGCGAGGCAATGGCGGAGACGATCGAAGGATCGATGCCGCAATTGCGGGAAGTATAGCCCTTGGGCGTGGTTGTAGAGCTCAAAGAAGAAGGAGCAAGCTCATGTGGCGCGGAGGAAGAGACCACGCTAGCCGATGGCCAAGGCGGCGATCGATCAAACTCCACCGAAACAAGGGGCGGTCTTTGGAGAAGAAGGAGGAGGTGTATACCCAAATTGGAAACAAGGAGAAATGGATCACCTCAAATGGGTCGTCGACAACGTGCGACGAACCATATGACCGCACGCGCAGCTCTGCCTTCTCGGTTGGACTTGGCATCACATGGATCGATCCGATTTGGAGATGGCTCGGTGGCGGGGATTGAAGGACATGGTGCAGTCTTTGTTTGCATGCAAGAATGGAAGCACCGTGCCTTTGGAGAAGGTGTACTACATTCCCAAGCTGACAGCGAACATTGTGAGTGTGGGTCAGCTAGCTGAGGATGGATATCAAGTTGCAATTGAGAAGGAGGTGATGCGGATTTTCGACCCAGACCGAAGGCTGCTGGCGAAGATCAAGTGCTCAGCAAACCGGCTCTATGTGCTCGACATCACCATTGCACAGCCGGTGTGTTTTGCGGCGCGCGGTGAAGAAAATGCTTGGAAGTGGCATGCACGCTTCGGGCATCTCAACTTCGGGGCGCTGCGAAGGCTTGTTCGTGAAGAGATGGTGCAAGGAATGCCGGCAATTGAGCAGATTGACCAGCTTTGTGGTGGATGTTTGGCAGGGAAGCAGCATCGGAGTTCTGCTCCACAGCAAGCAAACTACAGAGCAGGGGATCTTCTTGAACTAGTTCATGGTGATCTCTGTGGACCGGTATCTCCAGCAACACAAGGTGGTAATCGCTATTTCCTGCTTCTTGTGGATGATCTCAGTCGCTACATGTGGTTGAGAGTGATGGCAACTAAGGACAAGGCTCCTACAGCAATCAAGCAGTACCAAGCTTTGGCAGAAGCTCAATCAGGGAGGAAGTTGAAGGTATTCCGCACTGATCGTGGACTCAGCAAGTTTCTCTGAGTACTGCGCAAATGAAGGGGTCAGTCGTCATCTCACTGCTCCTTATTCCCCTTATCAAAATGGAGTTGTAGAAAGGAGGAATCAGATTGTGATGGCAACAGCTAGATGTATGCTTAAGGCTAAGGGTATGCCAGGAAGGTTTTGGGGTGAGGCAGTGACAACAGCAGTGTATGTGTTGAATAGATCACCCACAAAAAGTGTAGAAGGAATGACTCCTTATCAGGCTTGGTTTGGGAAGAAACCAACAGTGCAGCACTTAAGAACCTTTGGATGTATTGCTCATGTGAAGGACACAACACCAAATCTGAAGAAGCTAGATGACAGGAGTAGACCAATGGTGTTCATTGGCTATGTGCCTGGTTCAAAGGCTTATAAGGCATATGATCCGATCCTTAACGGTCGAGTGCATGTCTCGGTTCGAGTGGTGTTTGATGAAATGGCACAATGGGATTGGAGCAAATCTGAAGAGAAGGCGTTACAACAAACAATGAGTTTGTGGTGGAGTTCTAAGTGCGATCCGAGGATCTCCGATGGTGAAACCTTTGTTGAGACACTGGAGGAGGAGTGTCAAACATGCCAAGAGTGGCGATCCGAGTGCCTAGTTCGGAGGTGGAGTTTGTTACACCACCATCAAAGGTGAGGAAAATCTGGATGCATCCTATGATGGAGAACCTCTAAGGTTGAACTATGAAGAATGTCTTGGGATCATTGTCACGGTTGGGATTGTGCGAGCAGTGGCTCAGTGGATTACGAGGAGGTGTTGGTGGTTAGTCTTGATGAGCAAACAACTTTCAGCGATGCAAAGCAAAGATCAAATTTGGAGGAGAGCTATGTTGGAGGAGATGAAAGCTATAGAGGACAATTGAACTTGGTCTCTATGTGATCTTCCACACGGGCGCAAGGCAATTGGTTTGAAATGGATTTTCAAGGTCAAGAGAGATGAGCATGGAGCGGTGGCTAGATACAAGGCAAAGTTGGTGGCAAAGGGTATGCTCAATGCCATGGCTTGGATTATGTTGAGGTGTTTGCTCCGATTGGCTCATATGGATGCAATCAGTTATTCTTGGCTTTAGCGACACATGAAGGTGGGAAGTGCATCACATGGATGTGAAATCAGCATTCCTTAATGGAGATCTAGAATAAGAAGTATATGTACAATGACTGAAGGTTTTGAAAGGGAAGGAAAGGAGCATCAGTCTTTGAGATTGCACAAAGCACTCTATGGCCGTGCATCAAGCACCTAGGGCTGGAATGCCAAATTGACGACACCTTGTTGTCATTTGGATTCAAGAAGAGTGTGTCGAGATCATGCCATATACACAAGGAAGAAAGGGAATGATCAACTTATCTTGGGTGTTTATGTTGATGATCTGGTGATCCTTGGCGTGATAGCGATGAGATAGGGAAATTCAAAGGTGAAATGGCGAAGTGTTCAAGATGAGTGACCTAGGTTTGCTGCACTACTACCTTGGTCTAGAGGTGAAGCAATCTTCTGCAGAATTTCTCTTAGTCAAGGAGCATATCAAAGAAAGATTCTTGAGAAAAATGGAATGGCGAGGATGTAATCCTTGCCAAGTTCCTATGGAACCAAGACTAAAACTCAACAGAGAGAGTCTTTGAACCAAGAGTGGATGTGACATATTCTGAAGCTTGGTGGGGAGCTTGAGATATTTAGTAAACACTCGGCTGACATAGCATTTTACATGGGATATGTTAGCGGTGTTTGGAGGAGCCCATGAGGATCATCAGGCTGCGATAAAAGCACATCCGAGGTATGTAGGTGGTACTAGTGATGTGGGTCTTTGGTTTGGGAGGAGAAGCGGACAAGGAGAACTAGTTGGATATAGTGATAGTGATCTTCTTTGGTGATGTGGACAATCATAAGAGCACAAGTGGTGTGATTTTCTTCTTTGCAAAGCGACCCAATTACATGGCGATCTACAAAGCGAAGGTGGTGGCACTTTCTAGTTGTGAAAGGTGAATACATTGCAGCTGACTCTGTGTGCTTGTCAAGCGGTGTGGTTGGCAAAAGTACTAGCTAAAATGAGAAATTCGAGATGAGCACTCCGGTCTTTGAGGTGGACAACAAATCGCCATATCCACGATAAAAATCACATGCATCATAACAGGAGCAAGCACATAGACACTAAATATCATTACATCCGGGATTGTGCTGAGAAGAGTCAGATTGAAGTGGAGTTTATAGGAATTGATGATCAACTGGGTGACATTCTCACAAAGCCACTTGGGAAGATCAAGTTTGAAGAACTCTGCAACAAGATTGGGCTCAAGATGGTTTCAGATCAGTGCACTAAGACTTAGGAGGAGAATTGTTGAATTTTAATTCTTGTGCACTGAATTGTATCTTTTCTTTTGCTGTTTTTCCGTTATTTGCAGTCGGTTGTTTTTTCAGTTAGAGAGTTAGTTAACGAAAAGAATTTCAATAAGCGAGAAAACGAAATTATGATGAATGCATATTCTCATGAAAATTTTATACTAAGTATGTTTACAATCATAGAAAATTATAAAATTGTTTTTGCAATTTTTGCACACATATAGTAATTACTAAAATTACTAGAATATTGATTAGACAATAAATCATGGATAAATCATACTGTGCATAGACAGTACCAAACTTTACCATAAAATAATAAATATTGTTATGAACATATTAAAATTGGTTTCATGATTTTTGGCGCTACAGAGAATATTTGAGAATTATTTGAATCTAGGGTGTTCTCGGAAATTGCAGAAAAAGGGAAAATCCCCCAAGGTGACTGGGTCGGCTCGGGCCCAGCTTGGGCTGCGGTCCAGCTGAGGAAGAGAGGGGCAAGGGGCTTGGCTGGTCCTCCCGACAGGTGGGGCCCAGAATAGGGCGGCGGGGCGGCGGCGCTCCGGCGAGGGGGCGGCGGCGGAGAGCAGCGACGCGAGACAGGGAGGGCACGGCGAACTGGCGGCAGCGGCAACGCGGTGCGGGGCGGCCTGAGGCGACCACCCGGCGGCGAAAGGCGGAAGCGGCGGGGGTGCTCCAGCGACGGGCTTGCCCGCGGTGTGGGAGGTGAGGCGAGGGGCGGCGGAGGTGCGCAGGGTAGCCGTTGGTGGCGACGGCTCGGGCAGGGAAGGACGAGGCGGCGGCACAACTAAGGCGTGGCGGCGGCTGCCATGGCGGGATGGCGGGATCTCCGGCTCCGGCGGCTCCGACCCAATTGATTGAGGCGAAACATACTAGACGTCCTTGGGATGCTACTAGAGAGGAGGCACGAGAGGTTACCAAGCGGTGGCACCGGATTCGATGTCGAGGTCGCTGGCGACGGGGAAAACGCGGCGGCTCTAGCGAGGAATTCCAGAGACTCCGATCAACCAAACCTGTTGTTAAAAATCAAAAATGGATTTGTGGAAGATTAAGGTAGATCATGTTGGAAGGAATTCAACGAGGAAGCTCACCCAATGCTCCAATTGAAAGAGAGAATCAAAAGAGGAAGAAGAAACTCGGTTTGGGATTTTATAGCCATGAACAGGAAGTTAAAAGGGCTGATTAGTGCAGGATTAACATCACAAAGGTTTTATTGCCATCAAAACAAAGTGGAGGAAAATGGGTGGTTTTTCAATGCTTTGGCAAGCACAAGGAGTTAAAGAGTTGCTGTGCGTTGGAGAGAAAAGAAATGGTGCGTGCAGGTAGGAAACGAGAGGGAAAGAAGAGAGACAAAGAGGAAGGAGAGAGAGAAAAGAAAAGAGAGAGAAAGAGGGAGATGAAGGGATGTGGCTGCTCAATTCCTCCATTGCTAGCCGCCATGCAATTGAAGGGATATAGCAAGGTGAGTGGGTGGTTCTTGTGATAAATAAGCGAGAGAGGATCTTCTCTGTGAGGAAGAAAGAAGAAAGAGAGGAAGAAATGGGAGCATGGCAAGGGGGCCCAAGGGAAGATGGAAATAATTAGGTGAGAAGATGGTTGATTAATAGGGCCAAAACAAATATTGTATAAGAAAATACATTTATCTTTCTAGATAATATTTAGTTATCACATAGATTAATGGAACGCACAATATAAATTTTAGTTTTGCAAAGGCCTCTAAATATTATTTTATAATTAACATTTTCGAACATATGTAACAAAGGGTTACACAATTGTAGGAAAAAAATATGAAAAAGAAATTATTTAGATGTTGTTTTCAAGAAGTCACCCAAAATTTTAAATTTTATTTTCACAAATACAATAGCCTTTGTTCATAAATAAAAATCAAATTACCTTTATTTTTAGAGTAACATATTTGTTTTCATGATTTAAAATTTATGCACAAATTTTTAATTATGCAAATTCCATGCATGATTTCATTTTTATAAAAATGAGGACGTTACAATCTTTCTGGGCTACTCCGTCAGGGGATTATCTTTCAGAGTGTACAATGAGTTCAGTGACTTGATTGAGGAGAGCTGTGATATTAATTTTGACGAGTCCAATGGAAGCCATGGGGAGCACGAGAATCTGGATGATGTTTGTGGAGAGCCTCTTGTTCGAGCTGTGGAAGAGATGCCAGTCGGTGATGTGAGACCAGTGGAGGCAGTCAGAGAGAGTGAGCCAGTGAGTCCACCAGCCTGAGCCAGTGGCAAATTCAGGAGGAGTTGCTTCCCAGCCTGAGAGCTCTAGTGATGATCTAGCTCCAGAGGGTGAGACAGATGCTGAGACACTTGATCACCTAGTGGATGCACCACCACAATTGATCAGATCGCATCACACCATTGCCAAGGACCATCCTGTGGACCAGGTGATAGGAAAGATCTCCAGAGGAGTTTAGACCAGATCCAGGGTAGTTAACTTCGTCTTTCATGGTGCCTTTGTGTCTGAGTTTGATCCAAACAAGATGGATGAAACTTTGTGTGACCCTGATCAATGCAATGCACGAGTAGCTGAATAACTTTGAGAGAAACAAAGTCTAGACTTTGAGTGATAGACCCATGGACTGCAATGTGATTGGTACCAAATGGGTCTTCAAAAACAAGTAGGATGAGTTCGGGCAGGTGGTCAGGAACAAAGCTACGCTTGTGGCACAGGTTTTACGCAGATAGAGGGCATTGACTGTGGCGACACATATGCTCTAGTGACGAGCATGGATGCTATCAGGCTGCTTATGACTTTTACAACATGTCACAATATTGTGCTGAAGCAAATGGATGTGAGTAGTGCATTCCTTAATGGTTACATCAATGAGCTGATGTACGTAGAGCAACCTACAGGGTTCCAAGACCCTCAACACCCCTGTCGACGGTTGAGATATCGGTCTCAAGTCGCTAAGGTTCTTTAAGATTGAGATAGGAGACACGCCGAACAACCACGAACAACAACGAGCAGGAGGCAGGGTTTTTATCACGGTTCAGCCTCTCGGAGAGATAATAGCCCTCGTCCGGCCTTTCTTATATATCATAGATGAATACAAGAGATGGCCCGACGAGACGAACAAGTCTCGGCGAGATTATGGGTGTACCAGCGAAGATCAGGTGTCTAGCAGATACAAAAAGCCAGATCAAGTCGTAAAACTCGTCCGATTGATCGGATGCCCCTAAATGCCGTGGGGCCTTGTTTATATAGTGCGAGCAAACCGACCTCCGGGGAATATCGAAATTTGGGCTAACCACGAGATAAATAACGAACTCATTACATGCCAAATATATCCCGAGGTAGATAAGGCATACTCTAGTCTTGAGGATCACGACTCCTATTCCAATCCGGGAAACCAACGTCCAGGGTCTTCACGTAGCCGCAGAGACTCTGTCGAGACGGACTCAAACACGATTCCTTGGCCGTTCGCATCACGCCACCAGAAGGCGTTTTAAGCAAGATGCACATAGGCTCGATAGGACCTTCGGTGAGCCGCCCCTAGTAGGGTGTTCGATTGGGCCGTCGGAGTGGGCCATGGCAATGGGCGTGATTTTATCTGACGGCTAGCCCCCGAGACTCAAGTGGAAGGACTCACTAGAGTGGGGTCTTCCTCTTGAGACTCTAAGTCCGAAGAGGTATTTTTCTGCTACAAAGGCGTGCAACAGGCGATCGAGCAGATTCACGGTTCAACCGAACAAGTCTTGTTGGGGCGAACAAACCGATCGATGCCGAGCAACTCTGGCCGTCGAGCGACGACGGCGTCTGTCGAAGCGAGTACCCGACCCTCGTCTAAATCGGAAGAAGTGGGGTGAATCATCTCGGGCTAAAGCTTGCTCGAGAAATAGAGATTGCGCTCTCGAGCTTAACGTCGTGCTTTCGAGCGAAGGTGATGTGCCTCGGGCGTAGATCGTGTGCTAGGAGGCGGACAATGCATCTGAAATGGAAAAGGTGACCCACCCCAGGCCTTGAGCTTCGTCGAAGGAACGAGTAAAGATCTAGCCCGAGCACGGAGCTCGTTAAGGGAACCGAAAGTGCGACCAGCGAAGACGCACGGTAGAACTGCGCTCGGCGAAGAGCCGCCGGGCGAGGTGATCCGGCCCGAGCACGGAGCTCGCCGCGGGGACGGATCTGAGCTCTGGGCGAAGAACCGTCCGGTCGCGAGGTGAATCACAACCCGATCACGATCAAAGCCGCAAGAGAGCGTCCAAATCAACGCTTTACCCATGGCGTATTCCTTGCGGCGGTGTTAGCGTTGTCTTGGCAAGTGCGTAACAGGCGCTTGAGTGCCCGTTGCGATGAGAATCGACTACGGTGGGCATGCCCGTTGCGATGAGAATCGACTACGGTGAAAGGGACTCGTTGGTGGCGACTACCTTGACTTAGCCGAAGCGTGAAGGTCGGCTGCGGGCAAAGGCGAAATCATCTGTGGGTAAAGTGAATCGGTCCACAGGCATCGTGAACAAACCGGGAAGAGAGGGATCTGGAACATCGATTTTGGTGGGAAAGCACGGAACCTTGCGCGACCATCACGGTCGGCGTTCCCGTTCTGTATTTCTGCAAAAGATAAACAAGAAACAAGCCGCCAAGGGGAAAAAGAGCAAGAACGGGCTCTAAGAAGAGCAAAGCGAGTTTTGAAAACACGCAAAAGGCGACCTACCGCACAAGACATAATTTTTCCGCACGCCCCCAATAGCGTTAGTGTCACCTCGGCGAATGTGGAACCGAGCGCCGGGAGTGCCGTTGCGATGAGAATCGGCTTACGATGGGCGGGACTCCGTTGGTGGTGCATTGCTCCGGATTACCGTGCCGGAAGGGCGTAGCATGGATAAAAAGGCGTGTGCGGGCAAGTCAGCCCAGCAGTGACTAAGATCGCTAACGGGGAAGGCGTCGGGACCTTAGCCGCGAGCAAGGCGGCGAGGCGAAATCTTATCGGGCATGGACCGTGCGGCGTTAGTGTCGCCTCGGCGAGTGCGGAACCAGCGCCAGAGTGCCGTTGCGATGAGAATCGGCTACGGTGGGCATGCCCGTTCGCGATGAGAATCGACTACGGTGGCGTAAACTCCGGTGGTGCACCGCTTTGTTAACCGGAGCCGTCTGAGTTGTCGCCGGATAAAAGACATGCTCGTCTGCGAGGGCGCACAGAGCAAAAGACCAACGAGGTTTTGGAAAACCAACGCTAAGGAAAGGAACCGGAAGCGAAAGCGTCTGGGGTTGCGAAATTCAGCTCAAGTCCCAATCGACAGAGGAGATCACGATCCTCAGGAGGCTGGACGAAAGCGACTCAAGACGGCCGAAAGCGGCGCTTGAATCGAAAGCGAGAATCGGCCGAGCGATTTTTCCGCAAAAAGAGCAAACAAAAGACAAGGACGAACAGAAACCAAGAGCAAAGCGAAGTAGCTAGAAAGTTTTAAGAAAAACGGTGAACGCTTAGCCTAACTCCGGCCCGTTGTGCAGTTGCTCGAGGATCGAGTTTGCGAACCCGAGCAGTGCACAAGAGAAAGAGCCACGCCCTAGCCTCCGATGCAGACGATGCATGAAGACCTAAACTTGCGACTTCAAGCACGTGCGTAGAGAGTTAGAGCGACACCGTATCTGATCGACTCGTTCGAGGCGCTTTCGTTAACGTAAGTTAAGCGATTAAAGTAACCGAACAAGGAAAGTGCCTCTGCCGCGGAGGGCTTACGAGCGAGCTTTACCAAGTGGTTGTGCCGTGAGCGGTAAGTGCCTCTGCAGCGGAGGGCTTACGAGCGAGCTTAGCCGCGAGGTGGATGCGTGTTACGCAACTCGAGTTTAGGAACTTGTCGAAACAAGATACGGGCGGGAAAACCCTTAAGATTGCGGAGCCAAGAGTTCGCAAGACCGGACTGACCATCAAGTGTTACCGAGAGAAAGAGAGTGCGAGAAGGCGAGTGGTGAGAAGAACGCGGGGCGCGAACATTCACCGCTCAATGGGTTGAACTTTACATGGCGGCGAGAGACTTGGAGCGAACTAAGGCGCGAAATTTGAGAAAAAGCGTGAAGCTAGAAGCGAAAGACCTACGAGGAACCGACGGTGGTCGGCGTTCCAAGTCGTTGGTCGCTCTCTCCGTCATCCATCGCCGGCGTAACGGCCGGGATCCGGAAGGAGTTTTGATCCGATCCCGAGCACGGAGCTCGCCGTGGGGACAGACAGCGCCCGGCGAAGAAGCTGCCCGACGCGAAGAGATCCACCCGAGCACGGAGCTCATCGCGGGGACGACAACAGCGCCGGCGAAGAACTACCCGCGCGAAGAGATCCGACCCCGAGCACGGAGCTCGTCGCGGGGACCAGACGCGCTCCGGGCGAAGAGCTGCCCGGTGCGAAGTGATCCAGCCCCCGAGCACGGAGCTCGTCGCGGGGACTAGACGTGCGCCGTGGGCAAAGAGCTGCCCGGCGCGAAGTTGATCCAGCCCCCGAGCAAGGAGCTCGTCGCGGGGACCAGACGCGCGCTCCGGGCGAAGAGCTGCCCGACGCGAAGAGATCTAGTCCCCGAGCACGGAGCTCGTCGCGGGGACCAGATGAGCGCTCCGGGCGAAGAGCTGCCCGGCGAGAAGTTGATCCAGCCCCCGAGCACGGAGCTGGGAACCAGATCTGGAAGGCGATCAAGATCGAAGGTATCGATCCGATCTGGCAGAGGAAGAGACATCCTGCCTTTCTGAGTCGTAGTCCTCAGAGAGAATCTCCTGGTCGCTGATAGAGTTCGACATGCTCGATCTGCGTATCCCCACGGACGGCGCCAACAGTCGACGGTTGAGATATCGGTCTCAAGTCGCTAAGGTTCTTTAAGATTGAGATAGAGAACACGCCGAACAACCACTGACGAAAGAACGAATCAGAGCGGGGGTTTTATCCGGTTCAGCCTCTCGGGAGAGATAATAGCCCTCGTCCGGCCTTTCTTATATATCGTAGATGAATACAAGAGATGGCTCGACGAGGCGAACAAGTCTCGGCGAGATTATGGGTGTACCAGCGAAGATCAGGTGTCTAGCAGATACAAAAAGCCAGATCAAGTCATAAAACTCGTCCGATTGATCAGATGCCCCCTAAATGCCGTAGGGGCCTTGTTTATATAGTGCAGAGCAAACCGACCTACCGAGGGAATATCGGTAGGGCTAACCACGAGATAAATGTGAACTCGATACATGCCAAATATATCCCGAGGTAGATAAGGCATACTCCTAGTCTTGGGGATCACGACTCCTATTCCAATCCGGGAAACCAACGTCCGGGTCTTCACGTAGCCGTGCAGGACTCCTGTTCGAGACGGACTCAAACACGATTCCTTGGCGTTCGCATCACGCATGACCAGAAGGCTGTTCGCAAGATGCACATGGGCCTGATAGGACCTTCCAGGGAGCTGGCCCCTAGTAGGCTGTTCGATTGGGCCGTCAGGGAGTGGGCCATGGCAATGGGCCGTGATTTTATCCCCGACAACCCCAACCATGTATATCAACTGTCAAAGCTCTATATGGTATCAACAAGCTCCAAGGCAATGCTATGAGAGACTTCGAGACTTCTTAACCGAGAAAGGCTTCAAGGTCGGAAAGGTGGACAACACCTTGCACACTAAGGTTGTGGACGGAGAGATCTTCCTCTGCCAAGTGTACGTAGATGACATCATCTTTGGGAGCAGCAATGAGACTTTATGCACAGAGTTCAACGACATGATGGCGAAGAAGTTTGAGATGTCCATGATGGGGGAGTTGAGCTTCTTTCTGGGGTTTTAGATCAGACAGCTTTAGACATGCACTTTTATCTCTCAAGAGAAGTACGTATAGGACTTGCTCAATCGCTTCGGGCTTTCTGATTGCAAGCCGATCAAGACTCACATGGCGACTTCTGGACACTTGGACCTCAACGAGGAAGGTAAACCTGTCGATCCCAAGCTCTACCGCTCAATGATTGGTGCACTTTTATACTTAACTGCTTCTAGGCCAGGCATTATGTTCAGTGTCTGCATGTGAGCTAGGTTCCAGGCATCCCCTAGACAAATACATATGACCGCTGTGAAACGAATCTTTCGATACCTGAAACACACACCTAACTTAGGTCTTTGGTTCGCGAAGGGTGCGCGATTTGAGTTTCTAGGCTATTCTGACTCAGATTATGTCGGTTGCAAGATCGATCGCAAGAGCACTTCCAGAGCATGTTACTTCTTGGGTAGGTGTCTTGTGTCATGGGCATCCAAGAAACAGAACTCCGTGGCGCTATCTACTGTTGAGGCTGAGTAAATAGCGGCAGCAAGTAGCTGTGCACAACTTCTTTACTTGACACAATCACTATTTAACTTTGGGTTTAAACTTGACCATGTGCCTCTCCTATGCGACAACGAGAGCGCGGTGAAGACAGCGTGCAACCCGGTCCAACACTTACGGACCAAACACATTGATGTTTGTCACCATTTCCTTCAGAATCATGTGGCAAAGGGCGACATTGTGCTTTAACACGTGCGGACGGAGGACCAGCTTGTCGACATCTTCACCAATCCACTCGATGAGGCACGCTTTTGCAAATTGAGAAATGAGTTGAACATTTTAGATAAGTCAAACATTGCCTGAGTCGGTCGTGTGGCAATGTCATTCAGCAAATCATTTGAAGTCAGTTTGAGCATTTAGGCGCTTTGCTTGTTATACTTGATGTCATTCATTGCCTAGATGTTCATCACATAATTTTGATAGCTATATCATGTTTTTACCTTTTCACTAGCTCAACTCGTACTTTAACTCAATACATCATGCAATGGGAAGCCATGAACATGTGTTAGGTCGCGACACATCAAGCCAAGAAGAAGCGCCCCATTGAAGCACATCTAGCAGAACTTCAAGTTGAGAATACCAAGACTGAAGATGAATTTGAGGAGGATGACCTCCTTGGGGATGAGCTGGCATCTCTCCCACCGCCCCCTCCTGGCCCCGTTCCTGAGGGCGCCATGAAGATAGATCACTTTGATGACTCTGACATCCGGAAGAGTGTGGACGCTATATTCACCGAGTCTATCTAGTGTTCTTTTGCAGCCACTCGGAAGAGTGTGGGCGCTTGTGGTTACGTCCACAAACCACTCAAAAATCATTGCATTATATGAAGCATCTCGTGAATGTGTATGGTTGAGAAGAATGGTGAAACACATCTTGCAGTCATATGGATTACCTATTGAGCAAACCCCTACAATTATTTATGAAGATAATGCCGCTTGTGTTGCACAAATGCAAATGGGTTATGTGAAAAGTAATCTTACTAAACATATCGACCCTAAATTCTTCTATGCGCATGAACTGCATAAGTTAAATGAAATAAGTATCCAGCACACCAAATCTTGTGAGAATTTGGCTGACCTGTTCACTAAGTCATTGCCTACTGCCTCTTTTGAAAGGTGTGTTAGAGGCATTAGAATGATCAGGCTCAAAGAAGTGTTGAATTCAGGGGGAGATACTTCACACGCCCTGAATTAAAACTTTGGCAAGAAGCCGGAGTACCCAACTCGATCTAGAAGATCGTATGTAATGTTGGGTGGTTTGTACTCTTTTTTCTTTAATAAGTTTTCCCTGAAGTTTTCTTACGTAAGGTTTTTAATAAGGCAAATCGTGCGCACAGCAAGCATATGCTATGTACTCTTTCTCCAATCCTTTTTTTTCCACAGGGCTTTTGGATGGAGTTTTAATGAGGCATATGCATCTCGCTGGCAAGGTCTAAGGGAGAGTGTTGGGAAACCGTCGAGTGGGGAGCCCGGCCGGGCTAAGGCCGGCGTGCGGCACGGCGCGGCTAGGGCCGGCCGGCGGCTCCCCCACGGTGGGTCCCATATTGGACCTAGTCAAAAACTATGCAATACTATATAAGAAGAGGTGGAGCCCCCTAATTGTACACATTGATCAGAAATTAATAAACAGAAGCTCCACCCTATTACTCTGTGTTCTTGTTTTCCTCTGTAATTGTTCGTGTACGTTATACCTTGGACTACGCCCGGTAGCAAGGTTTCTTAACAAAAAGTACCCTCACCCCTTATATAATTTTTTACTATCATCCAGGTAATGCCAGGATACATGAGCTCTCCCCGCAAGGGAGGAGAGGACTGCATGCACATAAGAGATTCCATCGGGAGGGAACCACAACGGAGAGCCTTCAAGGATCAAGTTGGCTACAAAAATAGAAGATTGAAACTAGAAAGCCGAAGCAGACCAACCGGTTGGCGGTTCATCGATCTATATGCAATTAGCCAATCGATCTATCGATAAAAAATACATACACAACAACTTGCATGAATCCGACTGTCTTGATGTCCTGGGCTACTACGATGCCTACTGTGGTGGATCAAAGACCAGGATGATTGGCCAAGAATTGACCGAAGATTCAAAGATAGAAACAAACCAATCAGAGATTCAGAGGCAGAAACTAAACAAATACGAGAAGGTGATTTAATAAATTTCCAAGCTGATCAATGAGCGGTTATGACCAATAAAAAAAGAAACAATCGTGTACGAGCATTAATTTGTTACAATCAAGTGGTTAATGGGGATATCAAGTCTATGTGCATGCATCTAGATAGTTGATTATAGTGGATGAAGTTATCACAGTTTACATCAAGATTGGCTATGGACAATACAATGATCCTATGAAAATTAGGATTATAGAAAGAATCGTGCTGGCAATCAAATCCATATAAGTACGTATTTGATGAAAGGTAACAAAACTGTTCGTATTAACCATAATGTGATACCAGATAAGAAATGTATATATATTAACTAAATCCATTTACCTATGTACATATTAGGATTATATCGATATGTATTTCCTAGCCAATAAGGAATCAACATTGGATAATAAATAAAAAGATCGTATTGAGTTGATACAAATTAAACGTGTCATATTTGATTATTCATAGAAAAAAGAAAAGATTTGCATCGTAGGCCTACGATGACTGCACTAGTGCCACCACCGACATCCCATGAGAGATCCACCTTGCCTTTGTTTTGAACCACCATAGAAAAATCTAGATCCAAGCAACGCAAAAGAACATATGCGGGCAATGAAAAATATGTATGATAAATTGGTGATCCACGATTGATGAGAATTCTCTATGGAGGTCAATATAATCAACAAACGTATGGCATCTTTCACATGGACAAATATACCAATAAGCAACCAAAGTATTGAACTCTAGCAAGAATCCAACGAGAAGCTGAAAATAAAAAAAAGGAAACATAGAAGCATAAAACTATTAGTCTATTTCTTTCATAGTCTCTATTTTTTACGTACTCAAGTGATGTTTTTTTTTTGAGAAAGGGATAAAGATTCATTTATATCAAATATCCATCTACAAAGAGGTCTATGGCCAAAAGCCAAATTACAAACAAGTTCAAATAAAACCAAACTGTAAAAAAACCTAGAGAACTAGGGGTTCTCCAGATGCCGCCACTGTTGAATCTGATGACCGCTGTACTCCACGTCGTTGCCGTGCTTATCACCTCCAACCTCAGCCGCATAGGGAGATGGAAAAGAATATCAAAATCAACAATAGTAGTGGTAGCACACATACCCATCATGGTTGAATTTGAGGTAAACGAAGCCGAGCAATCGCCGCTGAAAACCGCTACCATCATCATCGATGTCGTCGGCACTTGAAATCGCCCCGATTCATATCCAATCTTACCCCTTTCAAGGACTCTACTAACACAAACTGCCTTCAAGCGATGGGATCTCGACCGCACGGCGTCACCGCCGCTCGGATTCGATCTCATGCCAATTACACTGCTAGAAACGAACTTTTTATCGTCGGCCATTTTAATTTGTGTCGTCGACAATAGACCTGACGACAGTACATGAATTTGTGTCGTCGGCCCCTGTAATAGCCGACGACACAAATACGTGCACGCTGTCCACCAGGTAGCAAACATGACTTGTGTAGTCGGCCGGAAATTGCCGAGGACACAATGGTCACCTTTTGTAGTCGGCTAACAAGTGCCGACGACACAAGTTGGCCTACCAAACGGCCCGTTAACGGTTCAAATAAAGTGGGCTCCACACGTCAGAATTATTTTGTTGTATTGTCGTCGGCTTGGTATTCACTGACGATAGAAGCTTAATCGGGGCCCACTTTCATGAAAAACGCCATTGCCAGCAAGCGGGGCCCAGTGCAATTTGTGTCGTCGGTATGATGCTGGTCGAGGACATTGTATTTTCAAGGGCTTTTAACCATTTAAAAAAGTTTTTATGCTTTTTTCGATATGAGTTGCAACAATTTTTTTTGGAACTTTGTGTCGTCGGCAACTGTTTAAGCCGACCACACAATTGACTTGTGTAGTTGGCATCTGTTTGAGCCGACCACACAAATAACTTGTGTAGTCTGTTTCTGTGAGGCCGACTACACAAGTATTTTCCTCCTCTTATCTTTTTATTTGTAAATCGTGCATAAATAATTTGTTCACCAGTAAATAATCCAGAAATTAATGCACTACTGTATGATTGCTATAATTGTGGTGCGAGTATAATCACATGATTGCCACGTAGTTATTTTGCCATATAGGTCTGGCAAGGGATCTCGATAATCGCCTGTAGTACTCAGCAATTTAGTTAGACGTGCTATATATATGTGTTAAATTACCTCCATTTGTGTGCGCATTCTATCTTCAGGTTTGCTATATATTTGTAAACATTATTTAGGAAGTTAATATGGAAATACATTGATCGATGTCGATTCGTAAGGTGGGGGGTGTATTTGTGTAGTCGGTAACATTTATTGCCGACGACAAAAATGGATCTTTTATCTACGGCAAATAAGAAGCCGACCAGAAAAATAATTTTTGTAGTCGGCTTTTCATACCCGACTACATAAAATGCATTATTATCGTCGGTATTTATCATGCCGACTACACAAAGTATTTTTGTAGTCGGTTTAACAATGGCTGACGATATATGGTCTATTTGTGTAGTCGGCCTTTCCTGTGCCGACTACAGAAGTTATATTTGTGTAGTCGGCCTTTCCAATGCCGACTAGAGAATGTATTTGTGTAGTCGGCATCTGAGGCCGACTACACAAATCACGTGGATCCAACACTTAAGCGTTTTGGGGATTAGGTCATCCCCTCAAAAGCAACAAACCTGCTCTTTGCTCCTACGCGCCGCCACCCCCCGTCTCCTTGCCGCCCTCCCTTGTTCGCGCCTTGCCTGCCTCTGCTGCACGCCGCCGCCGCCGCACTGCGCCCAAGCCCCGCCGTGCCGCCCGCTCACTTGCCTTGCCCACCCCCGGCGCGCGCTCACACCCTGCAGCGCCGCCGCCCCACTCGCGCCACGCCGCCCAGCCCTTTCACACACACTGCCCTGCGCCGCCCGCCTGCCCGCGCCGCCCTTGCCGCCCGCCGCCGCCGCCCGCTTCGCCTTGCCTTGCCTTGCCGCTTGCCGTCGCCGTCGCCTGCCCTGCATTGCTGCCACTGCCGGCCGCGCCGCCCGCTCGCCATGCTCTGCGCAGGTGCTCGGCCCTCTGCCGCCGCCTTCCCTTTGGGCATGATCGCCCGCCGGTACGACCGCCACCTCCCCTACAGGCCGACATCGCTTCGCCAGGTATCTCCCTGCCGTCGACACTGCTGCCCTGCCGCCCTGTCCTCGCCTATTCGAGCGTGGTCCACTGTTTCTGCGATCTGCGCCGACCAACGACTCTAGGTATGGACCATGCAAGTGTATTTGTTTTTGCATACAACTTGTGTCGTCGGCTAATCAACAACTGATGACAACTAATTAAAAATGCTGATTAATTAAAGAAAATAATTAAAAATGCTAATTAAATAAAAATGCTAATTAATTAAAAAGGCTATAAAAATGCTTTTTAATTAAAAATGCTAATTAATAAAAATCTATTAAAAATGCTATTTTATTTAAAATGCTAATTAATAAAAATGTTAAGTAATTAAAAAATGCTAATTAATAAAAAATGCTAATAAATGTGAAATGCTAATTAATTAAAGATGCAAATCTAAAGGTGGTGTCTTGTTTCTTTTAATCTTGATTATTTTCTACAGGCGTGCGGACCGTGCGGACACTTCTTCTATACGTCATCCCCTCCTCCGCGGACTACGTCGATCGACGACCGTAGGTATGGACCACTCGACGATAGCTATTTAAAATACTAATTAATGAAAAATGGTAATTAGTCTTTTTTTTTACATTGCATACGCGTTTAATCCAAGCTAGTGTCTAACATACCCGTTCGGGAGGGTTACGTGATCATTAGGTTCCATTAGGTTACATGATTCGTAAGGAACTCTAATGATGATTCGTAAGGAACTCTCACGTGGGTATCGCTTTCGATCTAAAGCAGTTGAGTTGGCTCGTCCCAATGCAACTATGGTTAATAGCGGTGTCGTGAGTTATGTACCAGATGAGGCAGGTGGAGTCATCGAGTACTACGGAGTTATCGAGGAGATAGTACAAATTTCATTTGAAGGCAGCGGTGATCTTTCGCCGTTCTTTTTTCACGCACTTGGTTCCACCCTACCCGTGGGGTGCGACGGACTCGAACTAGGCCTAGTTGAGATCAATCATACAGTTGTATACTAGTCCCAACGTGTTCATTCTTCTGAACAAGTCGAGTGGTGTTCTATCTACCATATGCACTCGGACTTTAAAAATTATTGGATTGTGCATAAATGTCTCCCTTTGGTAGATTGCTCGACCTTACAGCTAATGATTATGAGACTCAACCAGATGTCCAACCGTTTCAAGAAAATGATTTACCTGGAGAGTTGCAAGTCCATATTGGTGATGATCTTGATAACCTTGTTGGTATTTGTAAATCCATATGACGAGGAGGAGGTTGATGAGAGGGACGAGGAGGAAGAGGAGGACAACGAAGGCGAACAAGACGAGGAAGAAGAAATTGCAGAAGATTTTTAAGCGTATGGTTAATATATGTTAATGCATCAATTAAGTTATTTTTTTGAGAAAGATCAATTGCATTATTTGTATTAAATAATTATTGCATAATTTAATTTTATTCTAATATAAGAAATCTGAATACAATGCAGGATGACAGGTGGGCTCAAAGAACTTGCTAGTAAGGTTAAAAGCGTCTTCGGGAGGGGGTCTAGGAAGAGTAAGCCTAGTCCGCAAGCTTACTACACCTCAGAGGAGGAGGAGGAGGAGGAGGAGGAGTTGGTCGACACCGATGGTGGTGCAGGGTCTGCTTCTGGGGAGGAGACAGGTGGTCGGCAGGAGCAGGAGGGTACTAGGGAGGAGACAGGTGGTCGGCAGGAGCAGGAGGGTACTAGGGAGGAGGCAGGTGGTGGCTGGTGCTGGGATGCTTCTGCGGAGGAGGAAGGTGGTGAGCAGGAGCAGGAGCAGGAGGGTTATGGGGAGGACGAGGCAGGTGGTGCTTGGGGCCAGGATGCTTCTGGGGAGGATATAGGTGGTTGTTTGGGCTAGGACGCCACTGAGGCAGGATCCTCCAGCTCTCAGAAACCACGCAAAGGAAGGGGGCGTAATAAGTTACCGAAAGCTCCTGCTAATCAAGCTGATAGAGTTGAGGTGCAGGTCAATAGGGGACAAAAGTAAGTTGCATAACACATGACATCTTCCTTATTGTTTTATGTGATTTGTTATAATGGCTAAATTGTTTTTATATGTTGTTTATACAGTGGTTTGATTTGTCTCAACAAGGGGAAGCAAGAGCCAGGACACCTGTTTGGGGTTGTCTTGAGGTCGTACTACCCAGGGGTAGTGAAAGATGGTGGAAAACGTCGACCAAGCATTTAGTTGGAAAGACTACTCATTTGGCGAAAAGACGACAATGGAAATATCGTTTCCGACAGATGCATTGAAGAGTTCTGGGTATATTCGAATTAACTATATGTTTGTTCACACCTTTATTGCATTTGTCTCATTACCTTTATATATACTTGCACATTATCGTGTCTCGTTTCAGGCTCACTATCGTCTTCCTGGAGATCCGACCAGGCAAGACTACGCAAATGCAAGGGTCGTGTTAGACAAGATGGCGCAGAAGACAATCAGGGACGCCATCAATGGAGCCCGTCGGGATGCAGTTTTCAAACACTGCAAAAAGGAAGGTATTGACATTAGAAGGAACGAAGCAACAAAAGAGTATCTCGACGCCAAATCCTATCTCCATTGGCGTCCTGATTGGATGGACAAGTGTCCAGATGCTTGGAAGCTGCTTTGTAAAATGTGGGCTTTAGAGGAATGGATAAACTTCTCATCTAGAAATAGGGGGAATAGGAATTCAAACCTCGAAATCTGCAAGACCTATCTTGGAGCTTATGGCATCGCCCACCTCGAACGGGATATAGTAAGATCTATCTTATCGCTTATGTCATTTATCTTGTTTCCTTTATATACTAACTTTGCAATTTTTGTATATGCAGGAAGCGGAGACAGGGCTTGAGCCAGACGGCTTTACGTCATGGATAGGCGCGCACACTCCACGCCCACGACCTGATGGGACACGACCACCCCTTCCGCCAACATGTCAGGATAAGATTGTAAGTGTCTTACCATCTGCATGTATTATATCTTTTTTTATAATGTTTCAACCATCGATATTTGCTTTTTTGTAGGATTCCTATGTGGAAGCATATAAAGAGAAACATGGTCCAGAAAGCGCTCCTTTGCAAGCGCCGGTTGACCCTACGGTCATATACGACTCCTTTGGTGGGTTGGCACATGGTAGGTTAGGCTTCATGGACACAACACTGCCTAGAGACCAGTACAAAGACCATGTCAAGTCACGTCGAAGGAGACAAGTTCTTCATCGCCAGAGTGCTCTAGCCTGACCCGGA
Organism: Raddia guianensis; assembly: GCA_036346415.1. NCBI lineage: Eukaryota > Viridiplantae > Streptophyta > Magnoliopsida > Poales > Poaceae > Raddia > Raddia guianensis. The sequence continues at coordinate 30,719,888 of CM070540.1, forward strand.
GTTGGAGGCCGCCTTGAAAAAGCAACAGGAAAGAGATGAGGCGACACAACGACGGCTGGATGAGATGGAGCGAAAGAGTCAGGAGGATGCTAGAATGTTAGCGACAGTGCATAATCAGAACATGATGTTATGGGCCGCTATACAGGTTACATCGTAATTTTTTTACCTATTTGCATTTGTTTCCAACTGCTAACAAACATAAATTTGCATCCTATGTACAGGGCATGTAGTCGGGCGCCGGAACCTCACAGTCGCCCGCATCTTCGCAGCACCACGTGCCGCTTCCTCCGTTCGTCTTCCAGCCAACACCGGGAGCACCATTACCACAAAGTGCAAATCCTACTGCGTTTGTCATGTCGGGGCCATTCCCAACATGGCCGTTCACGACTGCGACGATGCCACCTAACGCTTCTCCTGGGGTAAGTGTTCTACTTTTAATTGTTGCTTTAATCAAATTTGCATCCGAAACATTACCAAACATACAAAAATTGTATCATCAATAGGTCTCTGGCTCGGCTACTCTGCGCTTGACTATGAACATACTGACTTGGGGATGAGACCATCGGGACGGCAATGGACGCCACAAGATCGGTCGAGAGCAATTTGTTGAGGGATCATTGGCGACCCTTTGCGAGTTCTCAAAGTTAGGTTTGATTTATGTTGAAGCGTGAGATGGCGGTGAAATTATGTTTTGTCGACGTGTTCGTTCGCATATATATGTTGTGCATTATCGTTGTGATCTCGACGTTAATTGTTGAATTGGTTTGATGGACGTTGAATGTTAATTTCGTTAATTATGTGGATGTTGGTGCAATGTGGTCGTCGTTTGTGATATAAATTGTGCATCTGTTGTGGGAGATATGGTTATATAAATCTGGGATATTGGGGGTTTTTTGCAGGTTAAAAATGTGATTTTTTTCAATTTACAGGAATTTTTTTTTGCTTGAAGAAAACTTGTGTAGTCGGCTACTCATAATGCCGACGACACAAACTATACGGGCAACTTGCCATTTCAGCACTTGTGTCGTCGGCCATAAAAACGCCTGACCATATAAACGAACTTGTGTAGTCGGCCACCGGAAAGCCGACGACACAAACTGCACCTGCCACTTGCTCTTCCGAAGCTTCTGTCGTCGGCCAGCCATCCTGCCGACGACACAAATTAACTTGTGTCCTCGGCACAATTAAGGCCGACGACACAAGTTGGACGTGGGCCCACCAGCCACGGTGCGATAGGTGGTCCCATGTTTGCCTTGTGTCGACGGTACGTAGAGAGCCGACGACACAAACTAGTCTGCGGGCCCTTTCGTCAAAACGGATTCCTGTACGGCGGCCGTTAGTAGGTCGGTGGGCAGCAGTTTGTGTGGTCGGCATTTTGCGGGCCGACGACACAAGTTGTGCCGAGCGGGCTGCGTCCAATGGCTTTGTGTCATCAGCATCTTGGTTTGGCCGACGACACAAGTGATTTGTGTCGTCCGAGCCATGTCGTCGGCGTTGTGTCGTCGGCCAGCCGACAACAAATACCTGTGTCGTCAGTATTTTGACTTGTATAGTCGGTTTTGGCCGACTACACAAATAGAGATCCTTGTAGTGCAAGGCTCTCCTCCTTCCTCATCCGCATCATCGACGATACAGAGAGGTCTCTTATTGGCTAACCAAACGCGCCAGAATCAAAAATCCAACGCTGACCCCAAACCCTAGACACGAGATCTAATCTTTATTGATGAAGCAAAACGCTAGAACCGAAGAAGCCTGGAGATATCTGGCCGACCCCAAGCCGTCTCCGACGCCGAGAAAGCGTCGGTGGCGGAGGGGCCGGCCAGAACTGCCGCTGAAACCCGCCGCCGCCGTTCCTTTTTTTCTCCTGGTTCGCGACGTGCTCTGTCTTTCCTGAGTGATTGACGACGATTAATTACTAATGGGGACTCAAGTGATGTTAGAAGGAAGGTATTCCCTCTACATATTATTTTGGACTAGAGAATGGTATATGGATAGATCAAAAAGAGGGTTTTAGTAGCTAGAGGTGAAGGCATTTAGCTGGATATATCTAAAAGATTTATCACACTGCAAAGTGCAAACTGATAGATCTAGCTGCGCAAATGTGTGGGTCAACATGCTAGTTATTTCTTAATTACAGAATTTTCGCCACCCATTTGTGTTTTGGGCGAAAATTTTCAACAAGGATAAATACGAAAAAACCAATATAAATCGAATTGAAAAAATTAAATAAACTAGCTAAGAACTGCTTAGCATGGTGGGTGTATATATCACGGTAGCTATCGATCGATGTCATGTACTCATGTACATGCAATTAACAATTTAATTAACATGCACGTGCGTGGATGAGCCCGTCAGCCCATAGAGGTGGGTAGCCACCTGAGCGCGAGATTTGTTTCTCGTGGAAGTTGAGTTGAACTGGAGTATCATGGATAGAACCCTTTCCAACTGATAATCTGGCACCAGATTAACAAATTATTGCCAAATTCGTGCAGCTTTTGTTCATTGCGTTGCGTCTCCAGAGTCCAATTCTACCACATGTTCGGAGTTACTTAAATTTATTTAGCTAAAAATTAATTCGAATTTTGATTTTGATTTTTTTCCTTATTAATAAAACCACCTCTAGAAACTCTTAAATAACATAAAATAAAGTAGACCAGTTTCAAGAAACAAAATGAGAAACCTCCATCTTAATGTTCAACTTATTTCACCTTGGTCAGCTCATTCATTCAGCTCAGCCGCTCTGAGCATGACCCTGATAGATATTTTATTACCACTAACAACCGCTTAAAAAAAACGAAGTTTTTTCACCATCTGATCAAAATCCAGATGTTGTCGGACATCCTCCTCGAACCTCCTCCTCTTACTCTCCTGGTTTGCTCTCCTTTAACATTGTCACCCACCTAGAGAAGGTCGGTTGCCTCAACGCTCGGCCTCCTTCCTCCACCCGCCACTTAGCCTACCTACCCTAACATCGGTGCAAGTATCGATTCACCTACAGTTGTCACCCCACTGCCTTCTTTTGTCCCTCGACTACAATGCCTCATCTCCCCCACGACGATACCTCCATACAATTGAAGTGTCGACTCCCCCACTAAGGACATGTTCTGTTGGGCTGATCTGAACTACTGAATAGCTGAAATGCCTGAACTTTGAGAGCTTCCCGAGATAGACTCGATATTCGGATCCATCTCGTTTGACTTACTTTTTAAAGCGTTAGGACATACCTTCGAGACAGTGAAAAATAGACTCAAAAAACTGAAGTGTATGCTCTTTTTTCCACGAAGATAAGCCATTAAATTGTTAAGTTGTTAAACTATGAAGCTGAAAAGAATTGGCCCTAAGCCTAAAGATCGCAAACACAAATCTCATGGCACCGGTAGTGACGACACACACACGACAAAATCCATGTGAGCAAAAAAAAAAAACACCTACACTCCTTTTCGTTTTGCAGACACATACGGAATAGCAAAATTGAATTATAATCCTATTAAAACAAATGCAATTTAAGAATTCTTGCAAAGAATTTTGTTGTCCGTATTTGCACAAGCTTTGAAAGTTTAAAATTTGAGCAAATTTTGCTATCTCCATATGCAAAACCTACATTCAAATTCTAAATCTCTAACTAGGTTTTCAACTTGGGCTTAACCCATTCCTTCCCTGGCCTCAGCCCAATTCTACCCTCATCTCTCTCTCTGTCATCTTTCCTGGAGGAATCTCTCTCTCGCGCGCTTGCGCAATCCCTCTGCCAAATCACACCTCACCGCACAACTTCCTCTTCATTTTGTTTCCATGTGATGCAACCACCCTGGCATATGTCATCGCGCCCTTAGGGAACCTTGGAGATGCTTGTCCCCTAGCTTCCATCTCTCGCTGCTTTGCCCGTTGTCTCGTCTCTCTCATTATCTCTCTCACCCTCCTGGGACGGTGATTATTAAAAGATTATGGAAATACAAGATCCCGCTCAAAATAAAGATAGATATTCCTCTGGTATCTGCAATGGGACGCCGTCTTGACAAAACGTAATTTACGAAAAAGAAATTGGAATGGGAGCCCTCTATGCTGTTTCCGTCAGAATATTGAAACCTCTGATCATCTCTTCTTCAATTGTCCTATCAGTAGGGTTGTGTGGAATACCATTGGGATTTGCTTAGGATCTCAACACAGCCCGGGCTCCCTAGCCCAGGCTATGCGCTGATTCAAAATTGTGTGGCCGTCAGGTGGGGGGGTGTGCTTGGCAGGGGTGCTTTGGTCAATTTGGCTGGTTAGAAACAAAAGTTGTTTTGAAAATAAAATGATTTAAAAGGAAAGATCTGAGCAAAAGGCCCCTGCATCGTCCTCCCTGGGCGGCACGGGCGGCAACCACACCAGCCCGCCTAGCCAACTCGCCTAGCCACCTCCGCCGGTGCCCTCGCCGGCCGCCGCTCCCGTCCTCGGCGGCGTGGGGCCTCCTCTCCCTTCTCCTCCTCCCTCCCTTCTCACTTTCTTTTCCTCCTTCCTTCTTTAGGTGCGGCCCCTCCGGCCGTCCAGGCGGCGTGCGTGCCGCTCCGGCAGCCTGAACGGCGGATCCGCCGCCGTGGCGGATCCGGCGGGTGTCGGATCTTTGGCGCAAGTCTGTGGCGTGTGTTGATCCGGCCGTGCGAGCCTGGCAAGGCCAGCTTTGCGGTGGTCGGCGGCGAGGAGTTGGCCGTATTGCCGACGGCGGTGGGGCCCTCTCCCCGCCTCCTTGCTTGTCGACGTCCCTGCCGGTGGTCAGCGATCTGGCGGTGGCTGATCCCGGTGGGTAATCTTGCCGTCTGCCTCGCCCGCCCGTCGGCTTGGGCACAGGCCTGCTGCTTGGTGGGCCTTCTCGAGCTCCCGTCACCTCTTGGTCGCCGTTGCTCCTCGACGTCACTGCCTCCGCCCGCCCGCCGCCTCCTCTCTCTGGAGTCACGGTGGCTCGGGCCGTGTGCCCCTGGTCCTCCTCCCGGTCCCTCCCTTCATCCAGGGGAGGATCGACGGTCCGGTTGGGGAGCGCCCCTTCTGTTCCCATCCCTGCCTTTCCGGCCCTTCCCCTCTGCCGGTGTGGTGGTGTATGGGCTCGCTGCCCCCCTCGCCTCTCCCCTCTTCAGGAGGCGTTGGTCTGGGTCACGCTCGCCTCGGCAGCCGATGGGTGTTCCGGCTTGCTCGTGGGAGGTGTCCCTCGGCGTTGGTGCCAAGCCCAGTTCGTGGGTTCAAGGTGCGGGCCCTTGGTGGTCCTCGGCGTTGCTGTGGAAATCTTCGGCGGTTGGCTTTGTGGTTCTCGGGCTTGCTTCGTGGCGGGTGGCTCCGATGTCCTCACCGGGTTTGTTCGGAGGTCCATCAGCGTTGACTGCCCTTGCTGCTCTGCTTCCCTATTGCCCCTCATCGGGGGAGCGGTGGTGGCCTTGGGTTCGGCTTTGCTTTCTAGGTGTCCCTGGCTTGGGCCCCCTGCAGTGTGGCTTTGGGAGCGGGTGCGTCGGGCGAAAGCCTTGCCTTGCTTCGCGCTTGGTCGGCGATGGCGGCGCTTCGGCGTCGTTCCCCTCCCTGGAGGCATTGTCGTGGTCGTCACTGCGCTCCTGAAGCCCTTGGGCAAAAGCTCTGCGTCGGTGGCGCTTTTGTGTTGTTTCCTTGTTGAAGGCGACGCCTCTGCAGTTCGTTGGTCTTCGCCTCGGACTTCCCTTTGTTTACCGTGTTGTCGTCGCGGGTGGCCTCAGGCCGTTGTTGTACTCCTCCCCCTCCCCCTTCCCCCTTTTCTCTCTCTTGTAAATTTGTTTTCTCTCCTACTTATTGAAATGGCAGAGCTCCTGCCCGTTAGCTCAAAAAAAAAGAAAATAAAATGATTAAAGATCCATTTGCAATTCTCTACTCGGCCTGCTCTATGATTATGTACTGGGCAGGGCTCCAGAAGGAAGAGGGGAAGGAAATGCTGATTGCGGGGACCAAGACTTTGGCAAACATGGTGGTCGCCTTGGTGGAGGGACGTCTCTGGGAGACTTGCGTCGCTTGGAGGAGAACCAGGATGCATCGCGTGGTGGCTTCTGATTCCTGCTATCCTTGAGGCGGTGGGGGCAGCGGTGTTAGTGGAAAATTGGAACCTGTCAGCAGTTTCAGTGTTGCTTCTTCTGTGTTAGTTGCAGGTGCTGCTTGTCTTGGAGGTAGATGAGCTGTGTTTTGCTGATCCTGGATGGTTTGTCTATTTGTCTCTCGTGGAGTTTTATTTTTTCAACTTATTGGGTCGGCTACTAGGAGGGTGGCCTTTTATGGTTTGTAATCTTAATTTCTCTTCCAAAAAAATCCCCTATGTTGATGAATGTGAGTTTCTTTTTCCTCTGGCAGCCTTTTTTCTCTCTATGCTTGAAAATCCTTTTCGATTTTTTCCTTTAGAAAACTACAAATTCTTCTAGGGCATGCATCTCTCCCCGGCTTTTTCCCTGAATGTTTATTTATGGTGAGGGCCATGGGGTGCTCAACCTCTGTCAAAGACTAAGCACTGTATTTTCCGTTACCTTGTTAATGGAAAAAGGGGTATACCCCATTTGCAAAAAAAAAAAAAAAAGCAATGCTAGGGTCATGTGCATACTCTAGTCTCATCGTCTGACTGTCAGACTACATCCACCCCCCAATCCTCTAGTCTGCAATGCACTCGAAGTCTGAATGTCTGATAGGATGATATGCACGTAGACCTTGCAAGGACATCAGCTTGCTGGTTAGGATTTAGGATACATCACAAATAGTTAACCGCATAGGTCATATTGATTGACGCTTGAGAGGAGAAAAGCAATTTTCAGTTCAGAGCTGAGACAAAGAAGTAATTCTCAGTTCAGAACTGCTAGCGGACACTTGTTGATTCACAACATTTCTTTTTTTTCTCTCTGCATAAGGATACACCCCAATTTCCATTTCCAACAGAAAACGGAAACCAACAAACATCTATAATGGAATATACAACTCTATGACAGGAGAGGCTAGACTCTAGACCTCAAGCTCTCTAGATTTAAGCATCAACATTATCAAACTGGCGCAAAAGAAACAATACTGAAACCTACTAGGCACCAACAAACAATATCCCCACAAACAACTACTCCCTCCGTTCCATCAAATGCAAAAAGCCAGAACTATGGGTAGATCTTTTAGTAAATTCATGATTCCAATAGATTCCTGACTACATAGAGAAGATGTGTTTCGAATGTTGTGGTCATTTGATATATGAATCAAAAGTTGCATCTATTTGAGTTTTGCCCTGAGTGTTCTTTTTTCTGACTGAAAGCTACTAGCGTGAACAACAGTGTAACTGATTTTTTTTTACAGAACAGTGTAACTGGTTATTGGTGGTAACGTCAAACAGAACTGTAACCAATTATTGCGACAACGATACGTACACTGTGGTGCTGCCATTAGCTTTTGGTGCAGGCTGAATTTTGTCAGGTTTCTTTAAAGATTTGCTTTCCGCTGTTCTCTTTGATTTATCTCTGCTCTTGGTAGCTCACTATCTGTATTAAAGATCAGTATCAGTTCTTTGCACGGTTTTTGAAACCTGTTCAAGAGAGTCCAATATTTAAATCCATTTGGCGTCTACTCCTTTAGGCGCTGGCTCATGTGTACAACTTTCATTAGGACCAACAACTTTCATTAGAACCAAGCAGAAGAGATACAGTTAGACAACTGCTGATGTTAAAGGGCATTTTGGCTGTCAGATGCAGCAAGGTGTAGAGAAGCAATCAAACAAATAAATATATCAAAATTATCCAGATAAGGACTTGCGAAACTGCATATGAAAGGTTGTACAACTCTGATTTAATTTCACTTGTGTTGTGTTCTGCAAGGAATGCATCTTTAGCAGCATGAATATTTTGCTCCAGGAGTTGTCAGATAAATTAAATGTCCATGTAAAATGACATGAATATTTGATACAATCAAATGCTGACCCGGTTTCAAAACCTAAGCTGCTCCTAGTTTTGTTTTATACTCTTATAAACTGCAAGTTTGCTACCTGCAGTTCTGTATGAGCACTGGAATAATAGTTATAGTTATATTAGATGAGACTGCTAGCCTGACATACTTAAACTGCTACCTGAATAATTCATCCTTTCTAATACCAGGCTAGCTATCTGCAGTAATTTATGACTGAAGGACCATGTCGACAAACCAGGTACTGAAGTTGGCATAAGATATGTATGTCAACTTAAAATACCAACTCCAAGGCTCAACACGTACCCACTTAATAGAGTTGACAGTTACGGTGACAACTCTATGTTCACACACAAAGATCAAGCTAATTGTAGATATCAAGATGTTCTGAAGAAGCACACGATTTCAGATGGTACAACTGAAAATCCTCATGCTTATCCACAATACACATGCACAAGTGTCCTGAATCAGTCAGGTTTGGACCAAAGGCTACAGACATGTAAGACATGAACCCCACAGATGCTGAAACAACATCTGAACTAATGGCATTTAGCACCACCAGTTCTGACAGCCAGGAGTAAGCTTTATAAGCCCAACCTCAGTTTTGTACTAAGGGGGAAAAACTGCAGCAGTTGATTCAACTAGATTCGAGTGAATTGCATTACGATCACTTGATAATTACTATGCATGATACGTAATGGTGATAACAGTAAATGATTGACTTCCAGCCAAAACAAGCATTGAAGGTATAACATTTAGTCAGCAACAGTACACAGCATGTTGAATTTGAGTTCATTGCTAAGAGAGAATTTGAGTTCATTGCTAAGAGACCTTAGAAGCAGTACACAGCATGTTGAAGGCTTAGAAGCAGGAACACAAGGAGCAACACTCCAGGTTGAGGAGGAAATGAACCAGATTCTAATGACTTATGATGATCTTCCACCGTTTGAAGCAAACACGAACAGAAATAGACCATTTGAAATGCACTCTGACTTGATAGTGGTTCTGATTCATAAACTTGTTCACGTAGAGATAAACCATTGATGTTATTTTTTTTAATCTAAGCTATCAAGGAAAGCCTGTGATTGTTTCTAAAACAACTAGCTTTGGTTACCATACACATACACTTGTAAACCACAAAGTCTGGGCACAGAGAATTGTCCACTGTCAAGGTAGTGTGACTAACTTTGATGCATTGTTTTGCATGGCACCAATCATGCCACTTGAAATATAGACTCCGTTCAACATGTTAGAATTATGTGATACAGTGATTTTCAAGTGTGACCGGAGTGCTATTGTTTGAATCCAAAAGAAAGGATATGTCATACTCTAATTCTAGATTCATCATCTAATAATATATAATAAAACCACAATGACCTTGTCATCCCTGACCTTTTCAAAGATTAAAAGCAGAACTGGCCAATCACGGTCGGTTTTAAGTAAGGCTAACTTCGGATGGCATTTACTTTCAATTTGAAAGATGCATGCATTTTGAATGCAAGACAAGATCACAATCCGAACATAACAGAATATGCACATCCATGCAGAGAGGCGATGGGGAAAGTAATAAATGGAGAACATAAGAAAAGTAATAATATTATTACTCTTGATTACAACACTTGCACTTTTTTTTATGGATTGCATACAGTCTTCTAACTTATTACCATGGTCCGATACACAACAGTAGAGCACAGAAAGTAACAGGTAAATTAGGAGCATCCTAAGAATACAGTTCTTTTTATTGATGATACACAAAATCCCCTAGCTTATTACCATGGTCTAATGCGCACCAATGATTCCACAAAAGGCACCATATAGTAATAATGAGGGCCGGCCAGTCCTAGATTTGACCCTGTTCCCGTGACAATATGACACGACATGTGCAAAGTTGGTTACTACTTTAAGAGATCTATCACGTAGATCACACTTGAAAAGGTGCCATCTAGTATCAGCTGTGAGGAAGATCTTGCCTTGCTCTGCCGAGGAGCAAGCTAACACAGGAAGGCGCCTCGGGACATGCAGATTGACACAGCAGCGCAGCGACCAGCCTAGGCTTGGCCCGTCTTCTTCCGCGGCCGACCAAATGGTGACTTCAAAGGGTGAGGGAGAGTGCGCATAGCATAGCTTTCCATCCAGCTCGCAGAGGCGGTCATCGGCGCCTAGGAAGTCCACTCCGGGCGGGTTAGGATGCACGGTGAACGTCCCGTCACGCATGCCAAAACGGAGGATGACATCGGAGGTGGCCATAGCACCACCAGGGCCATGGCAAGCCATGGAGCGGAAAGCGGTCCAGTAGAAGAACCCTGCCAAGCAGACAGGGGTCTTGGCCTTGATCGGGTAGGGCGGGTTGACGGTGGCCTTCCATGTCCAGGCCTCCGCCCCGTCGCCAAGCGTGAGGATCTCATGCCCGGTGCTGTACCCTGAGACATCAGTTTTGTCTCCAGTGATTGAGCGCACAAAGTGCCTAGCCACCTTATAGGTAGCGCTCCATGGGTCGAAGCCAAAGGCAACCCTTTGGTCCTTGGAGATGTTGCGGCTACCAGGTGGCAACTCGACGAACTCCCCGATGGTTGGGTTGCACACGAAGATGCGCTGCATTATGCAGGGGATCAGGATGAGGCCGTCATAGTGCAGTGGGAGGGTGAAGATTGGGACGCACGGGGAAACTTCTTGGACAGCATGCGTTGGGCGACCCTGCTCTGCTCAGGCTGGAAGCTGTAGATGTCAACACGCCGAATACCCACCTCCCAATAATTCTGGTGATACTCCTGAGGCAAGATGACCGTGGTTGAGGTTGAACCAGCGGTGGCTCGGGAGAGCTCGAGGTGGCGGCGGGCGAAGTCGGTGCTGCGTATGGTGGCGCGCCACATTTTACAGACGGATTGGAGGCGCACGAGGCCCCTGGCAGGGAGCAGCATGAGGATCTCGAAGAGTATGTCATCGGGGAGGACGATGCTGACCGGAGATGCCATCCGACGACGCCGTTTCGGGGACGGCTGATCCATATCTTCAGCTTCAATCTACCTCTGCCTCTTGCCAGCCCTGCTTGTTTAGATGCATATATATAAGAGAAATGTTATAGGACGGACGTCCGTCTCGACGGTCTCGACGGATGAACCGCGTAACCGCGCCCAGCTCCCCTTCGCCCGCGCGCGCTCGCTGTGCAAAGAAGGAGGAGGAGGAAGGATACCTCGACGCCGTCGCCGCCGTCGCCCTCGCCGTCAGCTCCATCGAGCTCGCCGCCGCCGGATTAGGGTTCAAGTTAGGGAACATGTGGGTTCCTCCGGTTGTAGAGGAGGTCGGGAGGCGGCGGACAGGCGCGTGGGGGGGCTCGTCGGCGGCGGCGGTGGCACCGCCGGAGCCTGGGGGGGCAAGGCGGCTGGGCCGGCGGTGGAGGGACCACGCCGCCCCGTCCGTTAGGGTGGGGCGGTGGCACGGCGACGGGGGCAGGAGGGCGGAGCGGCAGGCCGGGGTGGTGGTGGAGGCGACGGGGGAGGTGGCGGAGGCGCGTGGAGGCGGACGAGGCTGAGGAAGCGAGGCGGTGAGGGGGGCGATGCGAACGTGGGCGGGCGGAGGAGTGGAGGGCGAGTGGGGGCATGTCATCCGTTGATTTGTGTTTCGACGGATGACCGTGCTGTATGGGCTCCCTATATATAAAGCCAGATCAAAGCGCCCAATAATCAGACTCGGATTCGAACAACAAGGGCTCCCCTGGAAACGTTGGGAGTTCGTATCATGCTAGAATTAATAACAACCAAAAAAAGGAAAATCAATCTTGAGTCCGTATCATGCTTGAATCAACAAGCAAAAAAATCAATCTTTGTATCCGAATCGCATTTGAACATACATATCGATTGATAAAAATTGAAACTTTTTTCAAAAAAACCCCGACCGAGGGCAGGGCGTTCGGTGGCCGGAGATGCAGATCTGCGTCGGCTTCGGAAAAGCAAACGAAAGAATGGAGAGTAGAGCCGAGGGAAAACCTGAGTGATGCCCGAGGTAGAGTCTTGTTTCGCGGCCGCCAAGCCAAGCCAAATCCACTCCGAATTGAAGTTGGAGCAGTGCTACAGAAGCAGGAGGCGGTCGACTTCATCCCGAAGGTTCCCAGAACCAACGAGTGACGGCGGCGGCAACAGCAACAGGCTCGACGGACAACGGGAGATGGCGGCAACGGCAACCGGCTCGACGGGCGACAGGGGATGGCGGCGCCATCGCGATTGGAGAGGGAAGGGGAGGATTTACCGATTGGATTTGGGAGATTAAGGCCCAGTTATATCAGCTTAACGGCTTAACAGCTTAATGACTTATCTAGGTTTTAAAAAGACATATGTTTTCAGTTTTTTTTAGTCAGTTTTTTCGCTGTTTTGAACGCGGCCCTGTAACTTTAAAAGAAGTTAAACGAAATGGATCCGAATCTCGAGACTACCTCGATAAACTCGAAATTCGGTATTTCAAATTTTCATTGTTCAAATTGCTCAGATCATTTAAAAAACGGGACTTAATTATTTGTTTCTATTGGGGGTCAAATACCTCATGCCCTTCAATTCATTTCTCATTTATTATTTGCCACTGGTGCAATGAATTTCTTTATTTCCTGCCATTTCGCCCCATTTAATACCTTAAAAAATCATAAATAATCAAAATAATCCTTAAAAATCTGAAAAAGCATAAAAATTTTAAAAAATCTTGGAAAAATCATAAAAAATCAAAAACATAAAAAAAAAATCAAAAACTTGGAAAATAAAAAACCACCTTCACTAGCGATGGTTGTTCATTTCTCCGGCTAGATCGACTCCAAGGCCTTTACACCAACTTGAGGGCTCCCACACGCCACATGAAGCTTCCCAAGCAACTTTCATGATTTTTTGGATTTTTTACAGTTTTCTAGATGTTTTACGATTATTTTAAATTTTAATTTTTTCTAAATTTTTAAGATTTTTTTGAATTTTTATAATTTTTTGGATTTTTTATGACTGTTTTGATTTTTTAAGGTAGTAAATGGGGCGAAATGGCAGAAAATAAAGAAATTCGTTGGACCGGTGGTACATAATAAAGGAGGAACGAATTGAGGGGCACGAAGTATTTGACCCCCAATAGGGGGCAAATAATTTAATCTCCCTCCAGCCATCCATTCCAATATCCACGACTCAACACTTCTTTCACATGTGTTTTCAGCCCTGTCTCTTTCAGTCTTTCTTCCCCTAGTGCTCCCAAGTCCCAATCCCTGCCCCGCCGCCGCCGTAGTTGCAGCCTCTCTCTTGGAGCTGCTAGGCGAGGAACTTTGCAATATCCACGACTGTCAATATCCACGAAGCTACTTGGTTACTGCTACGGTTCAGATTGCTCGGAGTGCTTGGTCTACACTTTCAATTGTTCTAAAAATTTGCAAATGCTGATGAAAGGTAAATTTCTTGTTCCAGTGATATGTTTGTACAAATTTATCTGTTTTTGTTGATTCATTCATGTCCTCTAAACTTACAGAGGGGGGACTCCTTGGGAGCAAAGACTTTCCATGGCCCGTGATATTGCTGTTACACTGGCACATGTCATCAATTAGGACAACCCCATCATACCCACAAGCATAAACTCCAAATGCATTTACCTGTTAGATAACTCTCCTGTCCCATCTCCTGTCCTAGCTGATTTGGGGTCTGTGTTCATCGCCGATGAGAGGCGGCTGAAGGAAGCAAAGCTGAAGCAGGCTATCGTTTCTTGCGTGCAATCTTACGGCGCTATCCTGAGAAATGTTTGGACAGTACAAGGTATTTGTAGTATTTGTTTATAATAATTATTAACTTTAATTGTGATTGTGCAGCTTGCTCTTTTCTAGTCAACTTACCTTTTATTTGTTTGTCCATGTGTGCAGGATGCTAGATGTCCTGGGCACATAACAATTTCAGAGCTGGAAGACCACTGCAGTGCTGGTGCAAAGGGTTTTGATCTGGTGCTTCAAGTCCTACGGAATCTAGGGAATCTGTAGGCTTGCAGAGCTGGAAGATTACTCCAGTGGTGGTGCAATCGAGTGGTGGTGCAATCGGTTTTGCTCTGGTGCTTGAAGTCCTTAGGGAATTTGTAGGCTGAAGGTAGTAGTTTGTAGTAGTTTGCAGAAGCAAACTATGTCAGTTCGTTCATGATTCCTCTGTCTCCAACCTTTTGTCTTTCAATTTCAAGTTCAGTACTAAGGCACTACTAAGGCCAATGAATTAGTAGTTACAGAGTACTGTAGAAACTAATCCATTCGTCTCTATGTTTGGTAATGTACTTAGTTCATGACGACGAACTGAATTTCCGGTGTCTGCAAATTCTACGACAGTGCAGTGCGGTAGTTATAGCTGATTTGATGAAAATGCAAGTTTGTTGATTCATGGTTGGAAATAGTTGCTAGAGTTGTCTCCTGTTACCTTGTTTAAATTCTCTCCTTTTACCTATCCGTTTGGAAGAAAAAAAAACGCCACTTTTACTCAAGGCCGTTCCTAATGTTTTAAGGGCCCTAGGGCGAGACTAAAATATGTCATTTTATATTTAATTTTATATTTTAATTTCTAATTACTTAATACATTAAATATTAAATATTTTTGTGTTTAAGAACTATTCTCTTAGCTAGCGAATCATAAATTAATAATGAACTAAACATCTGTAAATGACATGGTTTGATTGGGAGACTCATTATTACAAATGACTACTATATTATAGATTTAATAATATAACAAAATATTTATAGATCTTTTGTACCTAGCCTACTCCTTTTCTCAAGCACACTGACCATGTACTTAACCTATCTATACATAGTCATTCACAGACTTATAAAAGATACTCTAAAGCACATCAATTTATAAATGTGTTAACAATATTGGATTATTGCCACATTGTAAAATCTAGTTCATCCGTATACAGATATCTCCTAAAATATATATATTCTATGTGGTTCTTAAAATTGTTATAAAAGAATATATCTAATAGTCATTATTCATTGTGTGGATTACTAAAATATCTATGTATAGACATACTTTTTATATAAATAATGCAACCGAATCATGGATGATCAGCTTGTGTCGGTGATAGGACAATCGAGGTATGGAGGGGCGAGACGTGGATGTGTTCGGGCTTTGTTATGCTCCGTCTAGATGTTGCTATGGCTAATAACTTGCACACGTACCACTTAGGTGACTCACCATGGCATTGAAAGCACATGGGCCTAGGATCCTAGGAAACGAGAGAATTGTATCAAGATGAAACCTAATAATAGTATACGTTGGCTGAAGAGCAACACTGTCCTGCCCTAATGTTGTAGTGACATCGTTACATAAATCAAACTACTCATTGCTCAACTGCTCACAATCGAAAACCACACCTCGATGGTCACTACAATTCAGAAGCCCTCGTTATGTCAATTTATTGTTGATCCTACGAGCCAATAACACCTCGTATTTTTTGGCGAAGCCAAAGCCTTAGGTGGTTAGGCCACTTTATACAACCATTATATGTATATTCTTTCTGCTAAGTAATGCATGTCTTTATAGAAAATGAAATGGTAGTGGACTCACTAGCTCACAACGACTAAGTGCTATGTTGTTATGACTAATTGGCTAGCGACTAGGCCAATTTAACGGACTATTTTTGGTTGATCTATGAGCTCCCTAGTACTCTCTCCTGTCATAAATATTTGGTGTTGGAGATGCATGGTGGCTAATGTTTAAAACTTGAGTTATGAATACCTTTTAAAATTTTAGATTAGCTATATACAAATAATATGTAGATTCATTTCGAAAAATACTTCAACAATATTATAATTTTTATGGATTTCATAGATAAACTATAATGATAACTAGTGACTTTGCTTTGTAAACTAAAAAGTTTAAACCACAAATATTTGTTACTAATAGAAGTACTCACTAATACCTACTAACTATGTGGGTCGGGGCCTCCAAAATTGAGGGCCCGTGGCGGTCGCACCAAGTACCCCACTATCTGGACCGCCCTGCTTTTACTTTCAGAACGTTCAAAATATATTCGAACATTAAGTGTTCCATGTTTTTCATGCCCTTCGCAGTACTAAATTTTAGCCATGTCCATGCATGGTTCCCATTAAGAGCTTCAATTGTAACCAAAGTTTAGCCAAGTTACCACCTTCACTAATTAGTTTCAGTCGTGCTGTCTGAACACATTTCTTCTGTCAAAACCCTTAGCTAAAAGAAGACACTTTTACGAGTGATTCAGCCAACCTGCAGATGAGAGAGAGTGATCCCAAGGCGACATTTGAGGCGGACCGGGAGGCCAGCGACGGTTTCCTGAACAGGAACACCAGGCAGCTGGACAAGGAAGACGTTTTTCATCAAGCAGGTGTCTCTCCGGTTGAGTGCGCCGTGCATGTGCAGGATCCAGCCCAGTCCTGGAGCACGGCATTGCAATATTAATGCAATGCATCGGTCATGTGCATACTCTGCCTCAATGCACTCGGAGTCTGAATATCTGATAGAATGATATGCACGTAGACCTTGCAAGGACATCAGCTTGCTGGTTAGGATTTAGGAAATAGGATACAGCACAAGTAGTTAACTGTATTGGTCATACTGATTAACGCTTGAGAGGAGAAAAACAATTTTCAGTTTAGAGCTGCGAAAAAGAAGCAGTTCAGTACTGCTAGAGGACACTTTGTACATATATGCAAGCTGCGAAAAAGAAGCAATTCTCAGTTCAGTTCAAAAAATTAGTACACATATGCAAAAATATAAGTCATATTTAAAGTACTTTTAGTGACAAAACAAATCATAACAAAATAAATGATATTTACACAAATGTTTTGAATAAGACGAATGGTCAAACGTTGTATCCAAAAGTCAACAGTGACTTGCAATTTGGAACGGAGGTAGTAGAAAACAGTAGCACAAGTAGAGAGGAAGATTTGGAGAAAATTCCCTATATGCCATCATAAATTTTCAGGCTTCCCTATCTGCCATCCAAAACTTATATTTTCCCTATACGCCATTGTGTTTATTTTCCCTTCCTTATTTACCATCACCGTTAGGTTTTCCATTAGTGACTGTTAAGTAGGGGGTGAAAAGACCAATTTACCCTTGGTTACGAATTTTGGGCGGAATTCATTTAAATTTGGTAGAATATATTTAAATTTAGCAAAATTCATTTAAATTCAACAAAAGTCATTGAAATTAGGCATAATTATTTAAATTGAAATTGAGGGAGAGTGCGCATAGCATAACTTTCCATCCAGCTCGCAGAGGCGGTCATCGGTGCCTAGGAAGTCCACTCCGGGCGGGTTAGGATGCACGGTGAACGTCCCGTCACGCATGCCAAAACGGAGGATGACATCGGAGGTGGCCATAGCACCACCAGGCCATGGAAAGCCATGGAGCGGAAGCGGTCCAAGAGAAGAACCTGCCAAGCAGACAGGGTCTTGGCCTTGATCGGGTAGGGCGGTCGACGGTGGCCTTCCATGTCCGAGCCTCCGCCCGCCGCCAAGCGTGAGGATCTCATGCCCGTCTTTGCACTCGAGACATCGCTTTGTCTCCAGTGATTGAGCGCACAAAGTGCCTAGCCACCTTATAGGTAGCGCCCATGGGTGAAGCCAAAGGCAACCCTTTGGTCCTTGGAGATGTTGCGGCTACCGGTGGCAACTCGACGAACTCCGGTGGTCGGGTTGCACACGAAGATGCGCTGCATTATGCGAGGATCAGATGAGGCCGCCGCAGTCACGGGCGAGGTGAAGATTGGGATGGCACGGGAAACTTCTTGGACAAAGATCGTTGGGCGACCTCGCTTCGCTTTCGGTAGGAAGTCAGATGTCAACACGCCGAATACCCACCTCCCAATAATTCTGGTGATACTCCTGAGGCAAGATGACTGTGGTTGAGGTTGAACCAGCGGTGGCTCGGGAGAGCTCGAGGTGGCGGTTGGCGAAGTCGGTGCTGCGTATGGTGGCGCGCCACATTTTACAGACGGATTGGAGGCGCACGAGGCACCTGGCAAGGAGCAGCATGAGGATCTCGAAGAGTATGTCATCGGGGAGGACGATGCTGACCGGAGATGCCATCCGACGGCGCCGTTTTGGGGACGGCTGATCCATATCTTCAGCTTCAATCTACCTCTGCCTCTGGCCAGCCCTGCTTGTTTAGATGCATATATATAAAGCCAGATCAAAGCGCCCAATAATCAGACTCGGATTCAAACATCAAGGGCTCCCCTGGCAAAATTGCCACTCTTTTCGTGGACTTCGCAAATTTGCCACTTAGCTCGTTGACACTTTATTTAGTCTGCCATTTCTATCGTTTTATTCGTTTTGTATTTCTTTTTCCAATTTTAGGCACATGAAAGGACTACAATGCCCTTGCCGAATAAAATACCAGATTACTACCTGTAGTCTCCGCCACCAGTCCTCTCCGAGCACCAACGTCTCGAGCCGCCGTCCAATCTCTCCAAATAAGACAAAGCCGCCTGCATTGCCTCCGATGCACAAAGCGGGACGCTGCCTCTCACAAGACCGCACGCGATCACTGGAGACGCACGCGATCACTGGAGACGTATCGGTAAGCATGCAAACCAATCTAAAAAATTCCTTGCTTGTTTATCCCACTAATTAAACGAATTACTCCGTACTACAGGTTCAGTGATAGTCCTAGATCATTGTATGGTGCACCTATAAGATGTATTCATACTTGTGAATTGCTTCGGTGTTTTTGTGTGTTCAACATTCTACTTATGCACTTAAGTTGCATGTATTCTATTGCTCGTTTTATAAAAAAAATCGTTTAGTATGTACTGCTTAAACTTTGATTTAAAAACCATCATTGCTTGTTTATCCCACTTGTTTATAGCACTATTTTTTCCTGATGCCATGCTCTGCCAAAGCCCGAACTCCATCATACATAAAAAAAATGGTTTTTAATGTATTCTTGTTAATTCTAAATAGATTTTCGCTTCGCAATGGATCTTGGCACTATGTACCCATCAACGAAGGAATTCCGGTTGGCTATAAGGCAATTTGCCATCAATGAGGAGTTTGATCTAGGCACAGAAAAGTCAGATAAGAAGAGATTTAGAGGGTTATGCAAGTCTAGTGAAGAATGCCCTTGGAGGATTGTTGCCTCTTTACAGGATGATAACAGTACTGTCAAGGTGAAACACTTAAATTCATTTTTTAAATTCATTTATTTGCATGTTTATGTCATATTTTACTATCTAATATCCATTACGTTTTTAATTCTTTATGTGTAGGTGACAGTTTTAGTTGATCGACATGATTGCATTTCAAGTAGCAGAGTGAAGACCATAACACCATCTCAGAATTGGGTAGCTAGCAAGGCCGTGAGTATTCTTAGGAATTCACCTAGAATGGGTGCTAAAGAATTGCAAAAAAAGTTGCAGGATGAACACTCTGTGACAATTTTATATGACACAGTCTGGAGAGGGAGAGAAAAAGCCTCGCAGAGGTTTATGGTAAATGGGAAGAGAGTTTTGAGCTTCTGTTTAGATGGAGGGCTGAGGTACTTATGAGGTCATCTGGAAGTGTTGTGGAGATTGATGTACTGGAAATAGATGGGAATGTGTATTTTCATCATTTTCTGTGCACTTAAACCATGCATTGACGGTTTTTTAGAAGGATGTAGGCCATATTTGGGTATAGATTCATGGATGAACCTAGCACCCCACAAAGGCCAACTAGAGAACAAATACTACAGGACAGTCCAGGCATGGTCACTAGAAGGTAAGGAGCAAAGACAAATACATCTTTGTTCATCAATGCATAAATGAGAAACAAAATGATTTATCTAAATGTCATATATGTAGTCGCCTTGCTTTCTTGCTGGGAGAGGGTACTTCTTCACACATCACCAAAACTACTCCAGATAGGATGCCCACTGCAGCCCTAACAAAGAAGATGACTCCGAAGAGGAAGCTACAAATTGGATGAAAGATATCTGTGACATGTGCTTCTAAATAAACCATATAGTTCAATAGAAATTTTTTGTATGTTAAATGATAGTATACTGGAGTTAAGACTTGATTTGGTTCTATGAATACCAATGTGGTATTGCTGGAACAAATAAAGAGGTCAAACAAATTTCATATCCATTGCTGTTAAGGATTAAATGTTCAGCGTCCGTATGAGGCTGTGTGTGTGCCTTGCTAACCATATGTGCACCTTGCTGTTTGCTCTCATATAGTAAAGATGCTAGAGTTTTTACACACAGCCTCATTGTGGTGTTTTCACTTCCTGGCCACGTGAGCACGGTGGCTAGCAACCTGTTCTTGCTGGCGGCAAGCAAAAACCTCGAGCAAGCACGCAGCCGGCATCCCTGCACAGATTCGGCGCCCAAACCCACCAACCACCCCGCACTGCAATTCCGCGACGAGGACGAGCAGCGAGCCCACCAGAGAACGGCAGCCGGCGGCGATGGCACGAGGAGAGGTAGGCCCCTCACGAGACCATCCCTGCACAATGACGGCGAGCGAGCAGACGATTCTAATCCGATCTCATCTTTACTATATGTTTAGGCAGGGGTATTTTTGTCCTTTCACCAGGCTGTTAATTGGAAACGATAAAGAAAAGCAATAAAACGATAGAAATGGCAGACTAAACAAAGTGTCAACGAGCTAAGTGGCAAATTTGCGAAGTCCACGAAGAGAGGGGCAATTTTGCGAAGCCACACGAAGAGAGTGGCAAATAGCCAATTTCCTCCCCCTGGAAACGTTGGGAGTCCGTATCATGCTAGAATTAATAACAACCAAAAAAAGGAAAATCAATCTTGAGTCCGTATCATGCTTGAATCAACAAGCAAAAAAATCAATCTTTGTATCCGAATCGCATTTGAACATACATATCGATTGATAAAAATTGAAACTTTTTTTAAAAAAAACCCCGACCGAGGGCGGGGCGTTCGGTGGCCGGAGATGCAGATCTGCGTCGGCTTCGGAAAAGCAAACGAAAGAACGGAGAGTAGAGCCGAGGGGAAAACCTGAGTGATGCCTGAGGCAGAGTCTTGTTTCGCGGCCGCCAAGCCAAGCCAAATCCACTCCGAATTGAAGTTGGAGCAGTGCTACAGAAGCAGGAGGCGGTCGACATCATCCCGAAGGCTCCCAGAACCACGCACCGGCGCCGGAGCCGGCGCAGCCACCCATCACCGTCCTACTCCTGCCGGCGACGGTGATCTGCTCGACGAGTGACGGCGGCGGCAACGGCAACAGGCTCGACAGACAACGGGAGATGGCGGCAACGGCAACCTGCTCGACGGGCGACGGGGGACGGCGGCGCCGTCGCGATTGAGAGGGGAGGGGGGATTTACCGATTGGATTTGGGAGATTAAATTATTTGCCCCCCTATTGGGGGTCAAATACCTCATGCCCTTCAATTCATTTCTCCTTTATTATTTGCCACCGGTGCAATGAATTTCTTTATTTCCTGCCATTTCGCCCCATTTAATACCTTAAAAAATCATAAATAATCAAAATAATCTTTAAAAATCTGAAAAAAGATAAAAATTTTAAAAATCTTGGAAAAAATCATAAAAAAATCAAAAAATCAAAAACTTGGAAAACAAAAAACCACCTTCACTAGCGATGGTTGTTCATCGCTCCGGCTAGGTCGACTCCAAGGCCTTTACACCAACTTGAGGGCTCCCACACGCCACAGGAAGCTTCCCAAGCGACTTTTATGATTTTTTGATTTTTTTTGATTTTTTTTACAGTTTTCTAGATTTTTTAAGATTATTTTAAATTTTAAGTTTTTCCTAAATTTTTAAGATTTTTTTGAATTTTTATGATTTTTTGGATTTTTTTATGACTGTTTTGATTTTTTTTATGATTTTTTAAGGTAGTAAATGGGGCGAAATGGCAGAAAATAAAGAAATTCGTTGGACCGGTGGTACATAATAAAGGAGGAACGAATTGAGGGGCACGAAGTATTTGACCCCCCAATAGGGGGCAAATAATTTAATCTCCCTCCAGATATCCATTCCAATATCCACGACTCGACACTTCTTTCACCTGTGTTTTCAGCCCTGTCTCTTTCTTCCCCTAGTGCTCCCAAGTCCCAATCCACCTTGCGCCTTGCCAGAGTTGTTGACCTCTCTTGGAGCTGAGAGGCGAGGAACTTTGTAATATCCACGACTGTCAATATCCACGACTATATTTTTCATACAAAAGGACTTTGGTGCTACGCCCTGCATATTTTGCTACAGCTTCTTGCATATTTTGGTGGTTCTTGTTTATACAAAAGAAGTTAGCTACCCCTTTTTCATACAAAAGAACTTTGCAACCGCTCCCTTCATTCTTTGGATACCTGAAACTCTGTTGTACTGCACTTCAATTAAATTCTGAAGATGCAAATCAGACAACAGCACTTCAATTAAAATCTGAAACCGCCTCATTCAGTTGTTCAACACCAAATATTATATATTGTGAAATGAGCCATAATCTCCTGTAGTTTGATCACAGGGCTTCTTCCATTCTCATTGCTACAAGGCAAAATATTTGGTGCAAACTAGCTAAACCGTGCAAACCTGCAAACTTCCTTCCAGAGCCATCGGATCCGGTACGGATGGCCCAGATCAAGGCGGGCTGCGACCCGGTTTTTCCCTAGGTGAACCGCCCCAGCACTTTCTCTCTCTATCTCCAACAGGCTTCCCTAAAGCGCTCTCTACCCTAAAATAGGGGACGAATCCTTCCCCTATGTGCTTCAACAACGTTCTTTATTCCAATCCCTAAAATCGAGAATTTTTCTCCATTCCCTTATATGTAGGTGTCGGGGATAAAATTACGACCCATTGCCATGGCCCACTCCCTGACGGCTCAATCGAATGACCTACAGGCCCGATCCCTCGAAGGTTCTATCGCCCATATGCATCCCGCCAACGACTTTACGGGTGGCGTGGTGCGTAGTGGCCAAGGAATCGTGTTTGAGTCCTACTCGAACAAGAGTCCTGCGCGGCTACGTGAAGACCCGGACGTTGGTTTCCCGGATTGGATTAGGAGTCGTGATCCCCAAGACTAGGAGTATGCCTTATCTGCCTCGGGATATATTTGGCATGTATGAGTTCGTTATGATCTCGTAGTTAGCCCGGCCCGATATTTCCTCAGAGGTCGGTTTGCTCAGACTATATAAACCATGCCCTACGGCGCTTAGGGGATGATTCGAGACGACTTAGACGATCCGCATCTAAGATTACTTTGTCGATACTACTCACCAGACATTCCATAATCTCGCCGAGACTTGTTCGCCTCGCCGAGCCACCTCTTGTATTCATCTCCGATATATAAGAAAATTTGGACGAGGGCTATTATCTCCCGAGAGGCTCGAACCAGATAAAACCCTGTCTCCTGCTCGTTGTCGTTCGCATTGTTTGGCGTGTCTCCTATCTCACTTTAAAGAACCTTAGCGACTTGAGATCGATATCTCAACCGTCGACGATTGGCGCCGTCCGTGGGGACACGCAGATCGAGCATGTCGAACTCCATCACGATGAGAGATACTTCCCGAGGGCTACGACTCGGAAGGGCGAGGATGTCTTATCCTCGCCGCTCAGACGATCCGTTCGGTCTCGAACGCTTTCGGCATCCGAGGCGTATGTCTCCGCCACATGGCGTAGATAGCCTCAGATCGCACTCCGCCATCGACAGCGACTCACGGAACCGATGATCTTTACGACGGTTTAGATTTGTCGATTCCAAGGCTATGTCGGAGATTCCACTGTGGAGACACGGCGATGACACCGCCTAGCATACCTTCGCATGGCCCCGCAAAGATTAACATGGCCGATGTAGGAACCTCTCGAGGATCCGCGACGGACCGTGGCGTACCGGGCGAGGTCGGGCAGATTAACTCGCGGCATCAAGATGATGTCGCGCAGTCGCCGCGAAAGAAGACGCCATTAAATCGCGACCTCGACGATTCCATCAATCGAGACCTTAGCACGGTTTCGCGACCGTGTAAGCGGCGGCGTCGCGACCCACCTCGCGTTTGCGGCTTAAGTCTCCGGCTGAAGCTTCCTGTTCGGGTCAATTCCCGCGTGGACCGGACTCGGCCGGCGTAACGCGGATGGTTCGTGGATCCTGTGACCCATAGATCAAAGTCGGAACGGCTCAAACTATAGCAACGGTCCTTAGATCCACCAATCAGCCGATCTCGCCCGCATGGGGCGTCTTTATGCGACTAACCTAGAGCGACCGGTCTGCAGCCTAAAGTCTCTAGGAGAAGTCAACAACTCCTCCAGCAAAGACGCCAAACCGCGGAATGATTCGGACACTCGATCGATCGTGTGACCCGCCACCATCGGCGATCACCGCCCATGAGCGAGCTACCGTGGTCGCCGCCGCCGCCAAGTCCTCGTAGTCATCGCGACCCGAGGGCAAGCGCGCGACGCGATGATCACGGACGGTCCCTCGTGAGGAGCGTCGTCGCAACCACAAGGAAGGGCGTGGTGGATTGTCCCGAGAGAGTTTCTCCAGCCGAAGTCATCCTGCTCAGCAGAGTTCCTCCGCAGCAGACCAACGCCTTCTCAAGACTAGGTTCTGCGGGAAGGTGGCGGACATATGCTCGGGTTGCGTGGCTTTCTCCGACGAACTTGGCTGTCCGGTGGCCCTCAAAATTCAAGCCCGGTCACATGGAGAGGTACAATGGGACCCAGAACCCAGAGGAATTCCTTTCCATCTACGCTACGGCCATCATGGAGGCCGGGGGTGACGAGCTCGTTATGGCTAATTACCTTCCGACCGCCCTTGAGGGTGCCGCTCGGATGTGGTCATTCAATCGCCAGGAGGGTTCCATCACCATGGAACCCGCCTTTGTGACGCCTCGATCGCTAATTTCGGAGTCATTACGCACGTCGGGCAAGGAGGATGATCTGCACAGATGATCCGGATGAACGGGAGACCCTCCGCAACTTCGTGAAGCGTTTCATTAAGATCCGCAACACGATCCCGAACATCTCGGATGAATCTGTTGTCCGCGCCTTCAAAAATGGGGTCCATGACGAGCGCTCACCCGTAATCTCAAATCAATGAGACTCGGACCGCCAACGACTGTTTCAGGTCTGGCGACCGCTATGCCAACGCGCAGAGCGTGTTCAAGACAAAAAGCGTTCGACAAGGGCGAGCCGCCCGCGTAACCTGGTGTGGATGAGAAGAAGAAGAGCAAAGAAGAATGTCCCCGTGACAAGAAGTCCCTGAAGAAGAAGAACAAAGGTGATGCGAACAATACCGTCGCGGTATGGATCGCAAGACCTCCTCCCAAGGATGGGCGGAAGAAGCCCAACAATAACTACAAGGGTAAAAAGCCTACTCGTGGAGGCGGACAAGGCAAGAAAGGTCCGAGCGACCGATTTTGCAAGTTCCACCAAAGACTACGGGCACGATATACGCCATCAGAGAACTTGGGCTGCAAAACTCAAGATTTCTACAACGGCAAGGGCCCAATGCCCACCCCGCCCGAACAAGGTGATGCTTGTAAGGCTAAGCGCCAAACCGACGATGGTGATCGGAAGATGATGATGAATATCAAGAGCTCGCGAACCATATCGCCGTCATTTTGGCGGCTCCTCGGCTTACACCTCTGGCGCAGACCTCAAGGAAGCCGCCGAGGTCCACAACGTCAAGAGGCAAAACCTCACTGAATCGATGAAGTGGACCGAGGTCTCCATCTCTTTCTCTCGGGAGGATTGCCCCCCACCGATGACCAAGCCTCAGCGGCTCCCACTAGTGGTCGCCCCGACCATCAGGAACGCGAGAGTTGACCGTGTCCTAGTAGACGGCGGAGCGCTTTGGACTTGCTTTTCGCTAAAGTCTTGGACGAGATGCAAATTCCTCGCTCCAAGTCAAGGAAGTCGCAATGCCCTTCTACGGAATTGTTCCGGAGAAGCGTGAAGCCGTTAGGCGGTGTTGTCCCGCCTGTCACCTTCGGCAATCCAAGCAACTTCCGGATAGAGTTGATCACTTTCGACGTGGTCGACTTTCCGTCGGCAGACAACGCAATCTCGGCGAGCCATCTCTCGGTAAGTTTATGGTCGTGTCCCACCACGCTTACCATTGCGTGAAGATACCGGTCCTAACGGTGTGATCACGGTCAAGGGCAATTACAAAGTCGACCGATTGCGACGAGCGATCCCTTGCCCCGTCGACCAGCTTCCGCCGGCGGTCTCAAGTTCCGCAGACCAAGTCTCGACGCCCTAGGGTCTCCTTCACCAGGGGAGAAACCAAGGAAGTTCATTGCCGCTGATGATACTTCCAAGATAGTTCACTGGGGCCAACTGACCCCAAATAGGAAAGCGAGCTCATTGCCTTCCTCCGAGCTAATGCAGATGTATTCGCCTGGAGCCATCCGACATGCCCGAGTCCCAAGGAGGTAATCGAGCACAAACCGGTGTCCGGCCGACAAAAGCCTATTCACCGAAGCTTGCCGCTGAATTCAAACAGAGATCATCAAAGATCGACTTGGCAAACCGTCATTGGTTCATCCGCGAGGTTGATCACACCGAGTGGTTAGCCAACCCGCCATTGTAAAGAAGAAAGGCGGCAAGTGGAGGATGTGTCGATCACACAGATCTGAACGCCGCTTGTCCTAAGGACAATTTCCGCCGCCTCAGACGATCGGTGGTCGATGCGATCATGGACGCCTGACTCTGAGTTTTTAGATGCTTACTCTGCTACCACCAAATAAGCATCTCCCGAGGATGAAGAGAAGACTACCTTCATCACCCCTTTCGCACTTTTCGCTATCGACCATGTCTTTCGGTCTCACAAGAATGTCGGTGCCACGTTCAGCTTTAATGGAAAAGACCTTCCCAAAACAATATGGAAAAACTCGGAGGTCTATGTCGACGACATAGTTGTAAAGAGCAAGTATGCTCCAGATCATGTAAAAGACCCGGCAGAGACTTTTCATAATCTCACCAGCATCGAATAAAGTTAAATCCAGAGAAGTGTACCTTTGGTGTTCGATCCGAATGTTGCTCTGCTATGTCATTGGCTCGCAAGGTATTTTCGCCAACCCCGAAAAAATCGAGGCCATTGAAAATATGCGTGCTCCAACTACCATAAAGGAAGTTCAAAGCCTCATCTGGGCGGATGGTCTGCTCTAAGGTGTTTATTTCCGTCAAGGCTAACGCGGCCGCCCTTCTTAAGGCCCCCGCAAGCACAATGGTTTCGAGTGGGCGGAAGAAGCCGATAGATCCTTCCCGGATCTCAAGCGATACCGCCCAATCCTCCCGTTTTGATTACCCGCATGCATGGCGAGCAACTCCTCGCTTTGTACCTAGGTTGCACGCCACAAGCGTGAGCGCGGTCTTGGCGGCCGAAAGGGAAGGCATACAATGACCAATCTATTACGTGAGCGAGGTACTTCACGGATCAAAGGAGCGCACACGAGGTTCAAGCTCCTCTATGCCTTGCTCATGTCCTCCGTGAAGCTTCGCCACTACTTCAGTAAGATCAACATCGGGTCCCGACCACGTTCCCTCCGGGAGAAATCCTACTGGAACAAGGAGTCTAGCGGACGATAGCTAAGTGGGCAATGGAACTAGCGAGTTTGATCATTATTTGTCGCCCGAATCGCTATTAAGTCACGTGTCCTAGCTGATTTTGTCATTTGAATGGACTTGCCGCCAAATCCCGTGAAGCTCCCGAGCAACCCGATGAACCCTCCCGACCATGTTTTTCGATGGCTCACAGACCGAAACTCGGGGCCGGTTTTGTTCTCATCTCCTCAAGGAGAGCAACTCCGAGATTCTATCCAACTACACTTTGCGGCGACTAACAACACTTGAGTACGAGGCCCTCCTCACGGACTAAGAGCGTGCAAGTCGCTTGGTGTCCAACGATCGACCGTGAAGGAGATTCACGGTGGTCATCAATCGAGTTAACAAGGAGTATCGTCTTTGCGATGACTCAATGGCGCGATACCGTTGAAGTGAGGAAGTTGGAGCGGCATTTTCGATTTTTCGGTGCTCTTCGTGCCTGTGAAGGACAACTTCCGCCGACCAGCCTATCCAAGTATGGATCCTCACGCGAACTCGCTTTCGCAGGGTGCTCGCCGAGCACCTTCACAAGCCCTCAATCACGCCTCCGGACGAGGCAACATAGACAGTGGTCTTGTCTCCGTTATCGAAAGGTGTCATGGATCGACAATGCCATTTGTCCAGACCTTGCAGATGGGACCGCCCGACGACGAAGCCGAGCGTTCCCGGCCACAAGGCGTCTTTGCTCCATACAAGCTTGTGGACGGCAGCCTTTACCGTCAAGGTTCTCTGGGAGTTCTTTCCAAGTGCATCTCGCAACAGGAGTGTGTGTTCCTTCTTAGGGACATACACGAGGTGCTCGTGGCAACCACGCCCCTTCGTAACTCAGTCGGCAAAGTGTTTCGCATGGGCTATTATTGGCCCACTGCGTTACAAGATGCCCGGGACATTGTGACTAAGTGTAAAGCTTGCCAATTTCACGTCCGGAAGGCACACAAGCCCGCCCAAGAGCTCCAAACAATCCCCCCATCTTGGCCTTTTTCCACATGGGGTCGGATCCGCTTCGGCCCATTCCCTAAGGGGTATAAGGGCTATACACAATTGCTTGTCGCCATAGACACTTTTACAAAGTGGATTGAGGCGAGCTCGTGTCGCCTCTTCACGCCAAAACGGCCGCTCGCTTTTCAAAAGCAACGTGGTCACGCGATTTGGGATTCCCCATAAGTCGATCACGGATAACGGTACCGAGCCGAAGTTTAGATATTCCAGAATATCGCGAATTTGGGCACCAAGGTTCCGCTTCGCTTCGGGCACACCCACGAGCAATGGAGCGGCGAGCGAGCTAATGACAGATAGTCCAGGTATTAAACGGCGGGTATTTGCTGCTCTCGGCGAGCACAAGAAACTGGGTTGACGGTTCCTTCCGTCCTCTGGGCGATTCAGACTACGGCCACCGGGCGACCGGGAAACTCCTTTCCAATTGGTCTATGGTGCGAAGCCATCCCGCTCACGAAATCAGACTCGGTTCGCCTCGACGAGCTCGGTCAACTTAATTGACGACGAGCAAGAGCTCCTCGATCTCGATCTCCTCAAGGCACACGCGACCGGGCACAAGTCGAATGGCACGCTACCAAAGAAGCTCTTGGCGGCAAGTCGCCAAATCAGTTCGACCAAGGGTTTTGAAGGCGGGCGACCTCGTTCGCGCCGTGTCCAGAACTTGTCCAATGCCAACAAGTTAAGTCCTCGTTGGGAGGGCCTGCTCACGGTCGTTTCTTCCGCCGCCGGGGCTGTTCACCTGGCTATGGAGGACGGAGAGAGCCGACAAGCACTTGGAACATCGACCACCTTCAGTAAATTCTTTGTGTAGGTCTTTTTCAGGTATGCGCTTAGCTTTGCGCTTTTGTAAAACTCGCGCTTTAGTTCGCCCAAGTCCCTCGGGCACCATGTAAAGTTCAATCCAATTCTCGGTGAATCCTCGCGCCCTCTGTGCCCTTTTCACCGCTTGTCTTCTCGCACTACTTTCCTCCTGGTAACACTTGATGGTCGCCGGCCTTATAACTCTTGGCTCCGCAATCTTAAGGATTTTTCCCTACCCGTGTCTAGTCTCGACACGCTCCTAAACTCGTGGTTGCGTAACACGGCCTTTCCACCTTGCGGCTAAGTTCTGCTCTCGTAAGCCCTCCGCGGCAGAGGCACTTATCGCTTGGCGCGACCACTTGGCAAAGTTTGCTCTCGTAAGCCCCGCCGCAGAGGCACTTTCCTTGTTCGGTTACTTTCTGAATCGCTTAACTTACGCCAACGAAAGCGATATGGAACAAATCGAGCAAGGTTCGGTGTCGCTCTTTCTCTCTCACGACGTGCTCGAGTTCGCAAGCTTAGGTTCTCGAGCATCGTCTGCACAAGGGCTAGGGTGTCACTCTTTCTCTTGTGCACTGCTCGGGTTCGCAAACTCGTGTTTCCTAGCGATGCACAACGGGCCGGAGTTAGGCTAAGCGCCTCTAGGGTTTCTTAAACTTCCTAGCTGCTCGCTTTTTCTTAGTTTCTATTCGTTCTTGTCTTTTTGTCGCTCTCTCTTTGCAGGGAAAAGGGTAAGTCTTTATTAACAAAATTTGCGTGTACAAAAGTCCATCTCAAGTTACTGACCCTCTGACTACCTAGAAGCGAGTTGCTCCTTGAGCTCCTCGACCACTTCCTTGAGGCGCAGGACTTCCCTTGGGCTTTGAACCCCTCTCAGCCTCACTCGGAGACGATCGGCTTCCTCCTTGTCGCTCTGGCCCGCTCCGTCGCTTTCAGACGGAGAGCCTCGACCTCTTCGGTCTTGGCCCGCACTGGTCTGGCCGAGCCTCGCTCGCTAACTTCGGCCGCCGACGGTCTTGAGCTGCTCGCCCAGCTCCTTGACCTTCTTTCTCCGCGGTGATCGCCTCACCGCCATCCCACAGATCTCCTCAATCTCCTCCCGTGAAGCCCATGGGGTTGAGATCTTAGCCCGAGTCCCGCGGATGTCCGCTCCTCCTTGGCGAGTGGGCTTTGAGCTTCTTGGCTTCCTCCCATGAAATGGTTCCGCCGTGGGACGCGCTGCAAGCCGCTCTTCAAGCCACTTCAGGCGCTCAAGCATCTCCTCCATGGTGCTCGCCTTCACGGCTTATGGCAAGCCTCGGCTTCCTTTAGGAGAGCCTCAGAGAATGCCTCTCCTGGTCACTTGGCCTTGAGCTTCGCTTCGCCAACGGCCCGGCTTTGGGCGGCAGCAGAGCGCTCTGCCCGGATCCCCGCTCAAGATGCTCCTGAGGATGCCAAGACGGCGTCTGCTCGATGGTGACCCCATCCTCGAGTTCCGCCATGGTGTCCTCAAGACCGAGAGGAAGAACAAGTTAACTACGCTATGCGATGATGTGGCTGTTGAACAAAATTTGGCCTGGTGTTTACCTTGCCATGTCGGCGCTTCATCCGCGACGCAGCGGTCCTCGAGGCCATGGCCACGAAGCCCCGCTCATGCGGGATGAGGCGGCCGCGCCCTTGCCGCCGCCTTTGTTCGCTCCTTCTTCTTGCGGAGCGATACGCGCCGGAGTGGGAGCGACGGGCGAAGCGCTTGCCTCGCGCTCCTTCTCCTCTTCCTTTTCTCTCCCGCCAACGTCTTGGCGAGGCCGAGCTACTCCGCCGGTGGCGCCGAGTTTCCACCGGCAGACGACTTGTTCGACCGCCGGGGCTTCTTCTTCCGCCTCGGCAGGGGGTCTCACCGCCGCCAGAGAATCCCGTCGCCTCGGGGTGAGCTGCCTCGCGACGAAGTGTTGCAGACCGGCTGCTCGGTCCCGCCTGGCGCTTCCGAGCTATTGCCTTGGCCTCAAGTCCGTGGCGCCACCGCGCTACTTTCGCCTCCGGCCGCCTCACCGCGCTTTTGAGCGCGTCGACCGTCATTGGAGTCGGCGGCGCAAGAGTTCACGCCGCCAATTTATCCTTGAGGTTTCGCCACCATCGCCTGCGGACGCGCGGCAGATGTTTCGGCAAGAATGATCGCCGGCGCGCCTTCGACGTCGTCTGTGGCGGTCTCTTCTTGGGCAACCGATGAACGAGAGTTGGTCGTTAAGTCCAATGCGGTCAAGGTGGAAAGATCAAAAGATCGATTTCTACATACCGCCGTGGAGGGCTTGATCTCGATCTTCTCGCGTAACTTTCCGCCTTTTCTCGGGGCTCCTTGGCGGTTTCTCGCATGGCCCTTGGGCGTTCGACGGCGATGAGCTCGGCTCTGGTGAGCCGAGACTCTCTCTTCAAGAACGCAAGGAGTTTCTCCTTGCGCGCGACCTCCTCCTCGAGTCTCCTTTGCTCGGCGACACAGAAGCCGCGCCATATGGCTCCGGTGAGCTATGCGTAACGCCTAAGCCGAGGGCTATGGTCTTTACTCTTCGTCGCTTCCGCTTTCGGCGAGAGGGAGGGCTTGGTCTCTTTCATTGGCCGATCGCGCTACCGCTTGGTCTCGCTTCGGTGCGCCCGTCGCCCAAGCACTGGTCTCTTCGACGGTGGCGGCCGCCATGGCGCTGGCGAGTTCGCGTCTTGGCCACCGCCACCTTGGCTTTAGGCCATCTTGGCCTTGCCTTTCTTCTACCTCTCCTTCTCAGACCGAGAGCTCCTCAACGATCCCTCCAAGGATCACCGTCCTCTGCTGCTTTGAGAAGCGGATGTTAGCACTAAACAACATTGCGAGTCAAGCAACACAGATCGAGTAAGTAATTTACCTCGTCATGCGGACGAAGACGCTATGCGGACAGTGTACGCCACCTCGCGGTGACCTCCCGTCCTTCTTCGCCGCTTTCAAGATGGCGTCGACCCGCTTCGGTCACTCATGCGTCGGTTGGCTTCTCCGCCCAATGTAAGGGATTGTCGGCCTCGCTCGAAGAAAGAATCTGCTTAGAGGTTGAGTCTTAAAGGCACTTACCCGCGTTTCCTCGTGATGTCTTCCCATCCCTCTATCTTGTAGAAGGGATAGGACCTCCTCCGCAGACGGACAAATCGCTCACGTGAAGTTTCAATGATCTTCGCCTGCGGAGCCCGAGGCTCACGAGGAGGCGATCTTCCTTGTCGTACCAATCCTCGGCGGACATCTCCGCCGAGGCATTACGCCCCTTCACGGCTCCTTCCGGTGAAGACGAAGTTTCTTGTCGCCGCTCCGCTTGTTGTAGAACCACCACCCACCACGCGCCCATCGAGTCGAAAGCGGTGGGCGAGGATACGGCGCGTCGTCGGCGGTGGGGTCTTGAGCTTGAGGTAGTAGCACCCAGCGCCAAGCGGCTGAGTGCTCCTCGTCATCGCGTAATAGTGGAGGAATAGCCCCACCGGTGGATCGATTCTCAGATAGCCTTCGCATGTGTGCGAAGACGCCATCCGAGGATGTCGCTCGATTGAGGTTCGCCACCTCCAATCCGCTAATGTTTAAGAAGGCTCGACGAAGTCGCCGGAGATCGCAACCCAGCAAAGGCGAACTGCTCGGGTTAACGAACTCTCTCCTCCGTGGCCCGAGTATCCTCTCTCCGGCGACTTCCACCACGGTGTCGATGTGGCCCTCCTCCTCCTGGACCTTCGTGTCCTTCTCGGTCGACTAGTGCCGTGAACTTGGCCATAGCGGTTCTGTGGATCGGACGAAAGGTGGTTGGTGATGGAGTTTGGGTGTTTGATGTCGAGCGTGGTTGGAGCTAGGGCTTAGAGAGGAAAGGCGCGAGAGCAGAGTATCGCCGCGAGCGCTTGGGTGCTTTTATAGTCCCGTATAAGCGGCTCGCAACGGTTTAGTCCCGTAGCGGCTAGTTTTTACCGCAACGGCTAGGTAAAACGGTCGCTCGCTTTCATCGCAAGCAATGACAGAAGTTATCATGGAATCGCCAACGGCTATTTTTTTCGGTGTTTGCACCAAGGTCGAGTGCTCGCTTTCGGACAGATGTCGTTCCTTTTCGACGAACGGAGTTGTTTCTAAGATCGATCGGGTTTGTTCGGTCCCGAACAAGTCTTGTTTGGTTGAACCATAACCGTTTTGCCGCTTGTTACCGCCTTTGTAGCGGGAAAAGTACCCTCTTCAGGACTTTGAGTCTCGAGCGATGACCCCACTCTAGCGAAGTTCTTCCACTTGAGTCTCTGGGCTAGCCGTCGGGGATAAAATTACGCCCCGTTGCCATGCCCACTCGACGACGGCTCAATCGAATGTACTTACCCGGGCCCCCCGAAGGTTCTATCTGCCCATATGCATCCCGCCAGCGCCTTCTGGTGGCGTGGTGCGTAGTAGGGCCAAGGAATCGTGTTTGAGTCCTACTCGAACAAGAGTCTGTGACTACGTGAAGACCCGGACGTTGGTTTCCTGATTGATTAGAGTCGTGATCCCCAAGACTAGAGTATGCCTTATCCGCCTCGGGATATATTTGGCATGTATGAGTTCGTTATGATCTCGTAGTTAGCCTTACCGATATTCCCCAGAGGTCGGTTTGCTCAGACTATATAAACCATGCCCCACGGCGTTTAGGGGATGATTCGAGACGACTTAGACGATCCGCATCTAAGATTACTTTGTCGATACTACTCACCAGACATTCCATAATCTCGCCGAGACTTGTTCGCCTCGCCGAGCCACCTCAGTATTCATCTCTCGATATATAAGAAAGGCCGACGAGGGCTATTATCTCCCGAGAGGCCCGAACCAGATAAAACCCCGCCTCTCCTGCTCGTTCATTGTCAGATTGTTTGGCGTGTCTCCTATCTCACTTCTAAAGAACCTTAGCGACTTGAGATCGATATCTCAACCGTCGACAGTAGGGATTCTCTCTTCTTCTCCTATACAATTCTCTATATAGGGAACGCTGTTGGAGATACGAGAAATATAGGGAGAGAATCGTTTTAAAGGAAGACTATTTATAAGGCTACGGGGGACCAAATTTAGAGATTAGTGTTGGAGACAGCCTCACACACACACCAGTCCCGACTCGCCCCAAATCGAAATCATCCCCTGCTAACCCTAGCGACCGCGGAGGCCTCCTCGCCAACGCCGGCGACCGCGCCGCCCTCCCCGACTCCGCCATTCCGGCGACTGCGCCGTCCTGCCCGACTTCGCCACGCCAGCGACCGCGCCGTCCTCCCCGAATCCGCCACGCCGGCGACCGCGCCGCCACGCCGGACACCGCTCCGCCCTCCTCGCCGACGCCACCACGCCGGCGACCGCTCCGTCCTCGTCGCCTATGCCCTCATGCCAGCCACCGCGCCGCCTCTCCCGATGCCTCCATGCTAGATTGCTCCTCCCCAACGCCACCACGCCTTACACTGCGCCTCCATCCTCCCCGACGCCGACAGGCCGGCCAGCGTGGAGTCCTCCCCGTCGATGCAGCTTGTCTTGCTGTTTGCTGCTACTGCTTGCATGTAGATTGTTGATGTGGCTTGCTGCTTGCTGCTGCGGCTTGCTACTTGCTGCTCGAATTGCTTGCTGCTGCTGCGGCGGCGGCTTGCTTGTTGTTGCTGCTGCGGCTGCTGTGACAATTTCTGGTATTTGCTCATGTAATTGGTGGTATTTGCTCATGTATTTGGTGATTGTGAGAATTATAATTGTGATCAATGAATGGAATTGTGAGATTTGCTCCTGTAATTGTGATTGTGATCAATGGATGGAATTGTGATATTTGTTCATGTAATTGTGATTGTGAGAATTGTAATTGTCAACCATTGTAACCAGGTTTGGCATTACCTGAAAAAAAGTGCAAAAGAGGCAAGAGAAGGGAGAACCAATTTATTTGTGCTGTGTTTGATGCTGTAGAGCTGATTGTAAAAGGGAATTGGCAAGAGAATTGTAAGTACCCATTTGTCTTTCAGCACACCAAATTGGTGTAGAGCTGATTTCAGGTCATCTGGACCATATCCCTCAACTGAAGCAATTCCTGGTTTGTGAATAGAACACAACATTCTGTAATGGAACTATGCACATTTCATTGATCAACTGAAGCAATTCCCTCATTTCATTTTGATCAAGTTTCAGATTTCACTTAGACCAAATCCAAATGGAGAGAATTACACCAAGGTTTTAGAATGTGGAATTATTATAACAAACATCCAGCTCATTTATTTAAGTGATTCATGTGACAATATGGTGTTACTGGCTTTTCAGCGGCTGTCTCTTTTATTTAAGTATGTCTTAACTCTGAACTTCAATCCTGTAAAAGCATGTATTTTATTTCAGTATATAAGCATGTACTTTATTTCAATATATGCCAAACTAGTTAGAATTGCTGAAAATAAATGTAGCTCACAGTAAAAATTCCAAGCCACAGCTCACAGCAGAAATGGTCCAGATTAGAGCGAGTAGTTGAGATAGAAGACTTTACATATTTTCCTGCTGCAAGACTTTGTATATCTTCCATCTAGTAATTCAGTTCTTTAGCATGCATTCATGGTAAGACTAGTGTTCTTTTAGATTGTGATTAGAATTGCTAAAAAAAGATGGAAGACTAGTGTTCTTTCAGTTCTTCAGCATGCATTCATGGTAAAATCACACAAGAAGCATCACCATTTAGCATCACCATTGAGCAAATCTCAGAAATTTTCACCATTTAGCATCATCATAACATGAGCAAAACTCGGAAATTGTCACCATTACATTGAGCAAAACTCAGAATTTGACACCATTTTGCATCACCATTACATTGAGCAAATCTCAATAATGCCAATAATACCTGCTTGCAGTGGGTGGTTTAAATTTCTAAGCAAGCAGCAGCTCCAGCTGATTCACACAATTACAGGAGCAAATCTCACATTTCCAATGTTAGGTTCCAGTTTCACAGCAAGCAGCAGCACCTCCAGCTAATTCTCACAATTGCAGGAGCAAATCTCACAATATTCTGTTCCAGCTTCACTACAAGCAGCAGGCAGCAGCACCTCCAGCCATTGCACACAGTTCCAGCTAGTGCTCACAATTACAATCCTCACAATTACAATTATCACAATCACAATTACAGGAGCAACAAGGAGAAAATGTCACAAGCACATCACCAATTACATGAGCAAATCTTAGAAAATTGTCACCATTTAGCATCACCATTACATAACCACACCTCAGAAATTGTCATCATTTACCATGACAATTACATGACCAAATCTACAAAAAAAAAAAAAAAGATCACAATCAACCCAATCAGCTCGCCACAGGGAGGAGTCGGTGCTGTATGGAGTGAGGCGTCGTGGAGGAGGAATCCATGGCCAGCTGGTGCGGCGGCGTCGGGGGGAAGGGCGGCTCCGCGGCCGGCTAGGCGGCGTCAACGAGGGCATCAGGGGGAGGAAGGCTCCAGGCCTGGCGGCGTCGGGGGGAGGTGTAACACCCCAACCCAACCGGGCTTGGAATATTACTAACTTTACGAAAAATTACGAATTTCGACAGCACTTCCCCATAATTTGCTCTAATTCACACATTGACAATTAACAGATTTGCATATATGATCCATCCATCAACATCAACTATATAAACAACTCCCGTTAACGGTAAATAACAATAATCCCACAATCCATACAAAGAACCACCTCATCCCATATGGAGCCAACATCATATACCAAATCACCGTTACCTTAATGACGGCGACAAGGATATTAAACAATGAGTAAACCAATTAACCAACCAACGAATTAAACATCCATCTCCGAATAAGATAAGAATAATGAATGGTCCACTTTATAGCCTAAGAAATGGGATAACTAAATTTAAATCTATCCACCATAATAAATTGTGAGTTCTTGTGCCAAAGTGATCTGTGCTAAGCCCTCCCATGCATGTCGTCTTTATCGATCACCTAAACAGTAAAACAGCAAGAGTGAGTCCACGACTCAGCAAGTATACATTAATCAAATAAATTACTTTAACAATACCACCATAATTCCAATCCTCATTCATTATGCCACTGTCTCTGTAACCACCTCATTTCATCAATGAATGCAATGCAATGCATGCGTCTGTATCTGTGAGCTCATACCGGTATAGCTAGAGTGTCACCCGTCGGTGCACACCCTTGCCCGTCCTCTCAAGGCTGGGGACCAATTACTCCACTCCCATGGAGTGCCTAATGAAGTAGGACTTTTCCCTCCCACATCAGTGGGATGCCTACCCGAGGGTAGGTCCTGTTATATGAATGCAATGCAGGAGATGCAACTTATACCAATAAACAATTTCAATAGCAAGTATGCTCAGTAGTATTTGCATTGCCTCGATAATCAAATCTCCACCAAACACAATCATCGATTGTTAAATCTTTAAATAACATATACTTGCCTTTCTATTCCCGAGGGCTAGCACGACGCACAGTCGACGACGATGTCACACCACCACCTTCCTCCACTGCCTCTTCTTCCCCTTTGCCTCCTCCTCCTGTCGGTCTCAACTAGACGTAGCCGGACGGCGAGACGGCAATGCACGGCCACGCACAAGACGGCGATGGGCTGCGGCGGCATGGTCTTTGGCGATGGTGGCGCAGCCTCGACGGCAAAGACGGCGGCGGCGGCGGCTCGGTGGCACCATGGCGACGGCGGCTCGGGATGGCGGCGCAAGGCTTTCGGTGGGAGGCGGGGAGATGGGCGGCGGGTAGAGAGAGAGAGAACAGGAGGGCGGCGGCGGTTTTGCCCAGGGAAGAAATCCCCGCCGGTTCCCACTCCTCCCTCTGCTTATAACCCTCACGTGGGCCGGCCTGGGCCAAAGGGCCCATGGGCTATCACATTCTACCCCCCTTAAACAGAATTCGTCCTCGAATTCTAAATCGCTTCTACAGAACAACAATTCACATAAAACTGTGTTTCATACCTGAAGAAAATAATTCTGGGTACTTTTCTCGCATAAAGGACTCCAATTCCCACGTCGCCTCACGTTCAGTCTGATTCGTCCAAAGAACCCTGACATACTTTATGGTCTTACGCCGTAATACTCACTCTGACTCATCAAGGATTTTGACAGGACGAGATTCAATTGTAAGGTCTTGCTCAATGGACAATGGCTCTAAAGGTACATGATGTTCTGGATCCTTTAAGTACTTCCTCAGCATGGAGATATGAAATACATTGTGCACTCGCATGGATTCTGGGAATTCCAAGCGATAAGCCAATTTGTCAATCCACACCACAATAGGAAACGGCTCCACATACCTCGGGCTCAACTTGCCCTTCGTACCAAATAGCACAATGCCTTTGGTAGGGGAAACCCTCAACAAAACCTGGTCACCCACCTCAAATTCAAGAATTCCCCTCCTATACATTACCATACCTCTTCGGCCCGCTGAGTGGCCAAAGAAATTCGGTAGTCTCCATTGCTAAGAAAACTATCTATCGGGTCCAACCCGGACCTAGAACACCTTTATCTCATTCACGGCGGGCCTTAGAAAACCTCAAAAGGCCGCCACACGCCTAAGGTAACTATTATTACAAAACAAAACTCAAGAGGCATCAAAAGCCCTCCTCAACCTTCTTTCAAAAGCAACACATAGAACTCAAGCATAATATGATGCAATTCAAATAGGGCAAAATAAGGGCCAACTCGAGATGTAACAATACTTATCATAGAACCTTGTCATGACCATCTCAGGCGCCAAGCGCCGCATCTAGATCTTAAGGCACACAAGCCCATGGCTCAAGCCATATCTCAACATAGCATCTCTACAATACAACTCATATCTTAGTTAATGCATGTACCGAAACAGCAGTGTCCACTCAACAGTGCCCCACTCGACCCACGTCCCTCTCGAACGGGTCCACTCCACTCCCATGGAGTCTCTATAAGGGTCCCCACCATTATGGAGTCCCCAACTCTGTAGGATTTTTTTTTTCTTAGGGCTCTCGAGTTTGGGCATAAGTCAAGCTCGTTGGCCTTGCCCGTGGCTTGCCAACTAGCCTTATGTCTTTCGCGACGACCCGACACAATGCACAAGAATGCAAATGATGCAACAATTCTCTTATCATTAACTCCACTTACCGCTCTTCCATACCATACTAACCACCGAAAGCGTTATCTCACGCACCACTCCGATATCATATCATCTTGCACATCGATCCTAGATAATAAGATCGCAGAGGTCGAAGACTAAATATAACCCAATTGAGCCCACTAGTTTGCATCTAAGGTGAATAGAGTGAAACTAGTTTAACAAGATACTAAAGCCACCTCCGAGAGGAAATCACAGGGTAACAATCCTTTACCCAGTTACAAGATATAGGACATCTCGGTTTTCTCCTTTCCTAGCCTAACTCAGTACGACACATCTAGTCATTTCCAAGGCCTATAGTTCACCTAACAACAATTATCATTTATAGGCCTTTAATAACAACTAACGACCTCTCAGACTTGAGAAATTGCAAACTGATATATATCCACTAACATTCATGTAACTCACATCCAGAGCAGGGTTAATAGTAGGTACAGGTTTTGGTATGATAGTAGGAGACATTGAAACCACTCACGGAAGCTCTTTATACCTTTGCCTACCCATACCAACCTCACCATGTCTTTGTCCTATGGCATCGGTCTGGACCTCAAGGATAATTACAGCACTAAACTCTATAATTTGTTGAGCGGTGCCAACATCATTTTCCTTTTTTTTTCCAAACACAACATTGTACTTGCCCACGACCTTGGCCATTGGTTCTATAACAGCTCAAACTTCTCCATAGTTTAGGGGCAAAACCACAAGCTAGTGCCCTACAATGTCTACGTCCTCCCATCATCTCTATACCATATAACAAACAATCACATGGTTATATGATAATCAACACACAACCACCAACTCTCCTGTTTTCTTTTATGTGAAAGGGACATAAGTTCTCTAAAAAGACAGGATATCCTAGATTAAACCCTTCGAGAATAAACCACTCAACAATTACTTAAAACTCTTCAAAGCATAATGGCATACACTTGCCATGATATCACTCAAACTATATCCAATCACCACCCCAAGGGGGAGGCCTTGTTCGAAGACAAATGTTTCAACAAAACATAATGCTCCGATTTTCTAAACGCTTGCTTAACAAGGAAACAAGAAACACCTAAAACTCAACTCATGGACACAAGGTCTGTCAACAAATTACTCTCCCGATTCATTACGAAGGAAAATATAAACTAATGTATCTCGGCTTCGGCTCCCTTCAATGCCCATTCACCACATAGTTTGATCTTGCTCTTAGAACCATCCTTACATTAGCTTGGGATATAAATCATAGTCAACTCACGAATTAACATAGCCATTAAACTTGGCTACACATCTCAGGCCATAACTAGCTACAACCCAACGTATCCCAAGCCTCTATGCCCTAACAATCCCTTGGCACCGAGTTGCACAAACATGAATAGAACACACTCCCAAGGAAAAACATGCAATAGCAACCGGTTTATGATTCAACCTTATAACATCTACACAAAACCATAAAATCATTACATCATAGGTTCAAAGTAGTCGTGGGATGACCACCAACGTCATAAAATCTTAATAGGTCATGCTATCGCACCTTAAAGCGAAACATTCACTTCAAATCACACAAACACTAGCACGCAGTCCAAAACTTTACATGGTCCAACCATGTGGAGCTCTAATACAACGACACCCTAGGACAACGCCGAAGAACATGATAGACATAAGCCATCAACACTCAAATAATTTCTATTCCTTGCTAAGCACCTAGCCCACCACCTCCTAGCAAAAATTCTCTTAAGTCCAAAATTCCGCAATAACCGAAGTAAATAGTATGAGTAAGCGACATGGTTGATCAGGCCATACGTTACTCGTACTATGCACTTGGTACATAGGCTTAAACTGGTTCTAAGAAGTCTCATTCATACCACTAAGGACCACGAAAAAGTTACATGGGCACGAACGAGAGTTCGAGGTCGACCCCCACATAACTAGTCCAATACATCTAGCTCAAAGGGGAAAACCCATAAAAGTCTCATCACATCACTATAGAATCAAAGTAGAAGTCAAGGGTACCAATGAACAGCTAGCCAAACCAGCTATAAAATCAACACTAGACTTTTACACCGCCTCGGTATAGTTACTGTAACAAAACACGCGATTTAACCCACTACTCGAGTCGTCAATGTCCAATCACC
Source organism: Raddia guianensis (assembly GCA_036346415.1). Lineage (NCBI taxonomy): Eukaryota > Viridiplantae > Streptophyta > Magnoliopsida > Poales > Poaceae > Raddia > Raddia guianensis. The sequence goes on from CM070540.1 coordinate 30,761,336, forward strand.
GCTTTGAAGGAATATACTAGAACATACAACTAAAGCTAAATCAAACAACAAGAAACCCAACACACGCTCCTCCTATGCCTTGAATGGAACCTTAACACATTAGAGGAACTCATACTCAATTCTCTCGCACTAAGGGGAAACAACTCGACGTGCAACAACACCAGGTCACATGCTTAGGAATAAAGCTTAAAATTTTAGCCCTTATACCGATAGATGTCTAAGGTACCAGACAAGAAAACTATTAAGAGGTGAGAATCAAGTCAGCATGACATAGACCCAACAGGATCAAAGTTAAAAACAAAAGAACTTGATCTCAAGACCCAACCTCCACTTCCGACTAGGGCACAATCCTACAAGCTTCATGTCTCCTAGACTGTAGAAGGGATCCTCACAGCTGCTAGACGCATCAGCTCAATACGCCTAGTGAGATCCAAAGGTACCAGATAAGAAGTTCGATTGATCATCCTTCCATCGTAGAGGAGAGCAAGACTCAAGAAGCTTAAATTTTACAAGGGCTCCACAACTATCTGCATATAGGTCAAACTAACCCCTATGGACGCAGTCCATAACTTCTTATCACTTTCAAAGAAGGCATGGACGTCTTCACAAACAATTAAATAACAGGGGCGTTGCTAAGGAAAACAGGGGTGTTGCTAAAGGAAACAACCTCAACAACATGCCCCTGAATAACTAGAGCATCTCCACTCTACCTTTGGATATCTTAAACTTCATCACTATTTCAAGCTCAAGAATAAAGCCTAACGACCATTAAACAATTAAAACATCATCAAAGTGATGAACTCACTCGTCTAAGGCAACCATACAAGTAGGTTCTCACTACAAGGGCATCAACAATAGGCCTGCAAATCAATAGCACGGGGTTTGGAAGCCCAGATAAAGCATCGACAAAACCATATACACAAGTACATGCAGGATTCGAAAGCACCCAACAAAACCTTAGCACAACCAGATATAGAAGCATATGATACATTAATATCTTGTCATGGCCACGTCGATTAAAACAAAGCTTCATGACTGGCAACAATCATACAATAAATCGAAAACCTTAACCATCAGAATATATATCATAAATAACATCAACTTTACAAGCATGAATGCAATGCAAACCTGTACCCAACCTATTGTGCAATAGTGTGTCAGGTCTTCATTATTTAACTTATCAAAGTTTTCAGTTGACATATCAATTACATTTAATTAATTAACCCATAGCGGACCTAAAGCCTGCTCTGATACCAACTGTAACACCCCAACCCAACCGGGCTTGGAATATTACTAACTTTACGAAAAATTACGAATTTCGACAGCACTTCCCCATAATTTGCTCTAATTCACACATTGACAATTAACAGATTTGCATATATGATTCATCCATCAACATCAACTATACAAACAACTCCCGTTAACGGTAAATAACAACAATCCCACAATCCATACAAAGAACCACCTCATCCCATATGGAGCCAACATCATATACCAAATCACCATTACCTTAATGACGGCGACAAGGATATTAAACAATGAGTAAACCAATTAACCAACCAACGAATTAAACATCCATCTCCGAATAAGATAAGAATAATGAATTGTCCACTTTATAGCCTAAGAAATGGGATAACTAAATTTAAATCTATCAACCATAATAAATTGTGAGTTCTTGTGCCAAAGTGATCTGTGCTAAGCCCTCCCATGCATGTCGTCTTTATCGATCACCTAAACAGTAAAACAGCAAGAGTGAGTCCACGACTCAGCAAGTATACATTAATCAAAGAAATTACTTTAACAATACCACCATAATTCCAATCCTCATTCATTATGCCACTGTCTCTGTAACCACCTCATTTCATCAATGAATGCAATGCAATGCATGCGTCTGTATCTGTGAGCTCATACCGGTGTAGCTAGAGTGTCACCCGTCGGTACACACCCTTGCCCGTCCTCTGAAGGCCGGGGACCAATTACTCCACTCCCGTGGAGTGCCTACTGAAGTAGGACTTTTTCCTCCCACATCAGTGGGATGCCTACCCGAGGGTAGGTCCTGTCATATGAATGCAATGCAGGAGATGCAACTTATACCAACAAACAATTTCAATAGCAAGTATGCTCAGTAGTATTTGCATTGCCTCGATAATCAAATCTCCACCAAACACAATCATCGATTGTTAAATCTTTAAATAACATATACTTGCCTTTCTATTCCCGAGGGCTAGCACGACACACAGTCGACGACGATGTCACACCACCACCTTCCTCCACTGCCTCTTCTTCTCCTTTGCCTCCTCCTCCCGTCGGTCTCAACTAGACGCAGCCGGACGGCGAGACGGCAGCGGCACGGCCACGACACGGCGATGGGCTGCGGCGGCGTGGTGCTGGGCGATGGTGGCGCAGCCTCGACGGCAAAGACGGCGGCGGCGGCGGCTCGGTGGCACCATGGCGGCGGCGGCTCGGGATGGCGGCGCGGCCGCTTTCGGTGGGGAGGCGAGATGATGTGGGGTAGAGAGAGAGAAAGAGGGGCGGCGGTTTTGCCCAGGAAGAAATCCCGTCGGTTCCCACTCCTCCCTCTGCTTATAACCCTCACGTGGGCCGGCCTGGGCCAAAGGGCCCATGGGCTATCACAGGAGGGTGCCTCCGCAACCGGCGTGGCGGCATCGACACCAGGAGCGGAGGCACCACGTCATGTCTATGGAGCTGTGCGACTCAGGCTTGGGCGCGGTTCGCTGCTAAAAAACCAAGGTGGGAGGCCGCCTCAATCTGGCCCATCCAAATCGGATCGGATGGCTCTCGTTGGTAGTTTGCATGTTTGCACATATATGCCGGTTTGCACCAAATATTTTGCCTGGTTACAATGTCCTGATTCCATACATACAGCAACATTCTGATTTAAAAAAAAAATCAAAATAGAGCTTCTTGGTGATTCCTTTAGAAATCTGAAATTCCTGTAGTTAGTTTGAGGACAGAGCTTCTTCCAAAAATGGTAGTTTGATTGCTTACATTGCAATATGAATTCAGTGAGGCTATTTTTGGCTATGTTTAGTTCAGTCTAGTTCACAATTAAGTTCTGAATTCAGGAGGCCATATTTTGTCTATGTTTAGTTCACCATTGAAATCTGAATTCACAGATTTTTTGGCATGAATGAATTCTCAATAGAACAATGCGCTTCACATATTTTGGCTATGTTTAGCTTCAGAATGAATTCTCAATACAACAATACACTTCAGAATGAATTCTCAAAACTTCAATGAAATCTCAATACAACTTGAGAATAAATTCTCAAACTCAAATCTTCAGAATGAATTCTCAATAAAGTTTCAGAATAAATTCTCAGTACAATTTGAATCCAAATTGCGGCTTCTTCACAAGGCAACTGCTCTTGGTAGTGACCACAGAGGCGGCTACTAACACATCTTGATGGTGAACGTGAGCTTGGGGGGCGGCGACGATGTCCAAAGCTTGGGAGGAGAGGCGGCAGCGACGACGAGGCGGCGGCGACGACGGCTAAAGCTTGAGGGGAGAGGCGGCGGCGACGACGGAGGACGGCGACGACCACCGAGGAAGACGGTATCGGCGGCGGTCGCGGAGGACGGCGACGGTCGCGGCAGTCGAGAAGGACGGCGACGGCGGTGGTGGAGAAGGAAAACGGTGGAGGCGGCGGACTGCTGCTGGAGCGAGGAGGGCGAGGACGAGAATTAGGGTGAAGACTTGTTGCAGCCATCCGGAGACGTCGATTCTGCGGTGGACGGCTCGATGCGAGTCACGGCCGAGAAACATAACGGCAGATGATACGCTTTCGGTTAGGGGAGAGGAACTTGCGGGTGCGAGCCAGCGACTCTGCGAGGAATGCCGATGGCAAGGGAGAGTGATGCTTTCTGCCCATGTGTGCTTTGAGATTGGTGGATCGGGACACGTGTCGAACATCAGGTAAGGGCCTCATCATGTTTGCTCTAGCCCCGACCCCAGAGAATTTCCTTCCCGCGGCACTGATGACTGACGAATGTGAAATGTGAATCTTAGGTATGAGCACGTCACACCAATCAATCGCATTGAGACAGATGTAGAGAGAACACACGAGACTGTAGACATTATTAATGAATCAACCACTGACTCTCATCTTTATATAATGACTATGAGATTCGGTATGCCCACATATCCCCCGGCCGACACTAAACGATGGGCCCAAGTGCAGCGCTCTCCGACGACCGGCGGGGTCTGGGGCTGGGAATTTACAACACTCTCCCTTGGGCAGACCGCGCCATGCACATGTCTCGTTAAAAACTCCATCCAAAAACCCAGTGGAAAAAAAGATTAGAGAAAAGAGTGCATCGCCCACGCATGTTGTATTGCAATTATTTGGAAAATCATTTTTTATGATTTTTTAAATTTTTCTTATTTGATAAGATTTATTATTTTTTAATGTTATTAATGCTTTCAGTGATTTTTTATGATTTTCTTATTTTTCTAGTATTTTTCCCTTTTAGTGTTTTTATGATTTTCTTTTTTTTTATCTTTTCCTATTTTTATTTTTTATGATTTTTCAAAATGTTTTCATTTCTTTTGAATTTTATGATTTACCTATTTTTTGGTTTTTTGGATTTATTTTATGATTTTTCAAATTTTTCTAATAGATTTACATGACATGGCCTACCATGTCGGCTGCTACATCATCGGTACACACAGGCAGTTGACTGCCACATAAGTGCCACATCATCACTTAACGGTTGAAATAACGGAGTTGGGGCCATGGTGCAAACAGTGACAAGTTTGAGGGGCTGAGGAAGTAAAACACATGTTCAGGGGGCTACATGAGATTTCTTACAAGTTCAGGGGGGCAACTGTGCAATTTTCTCTTTATTATACCTATTAGTACAAATCTCCGTGCAAATACATGGGTCTAAACTTCCAATGTAAATAGGACAGGAAAGAAAATATCTACACATTCATTTTGGGATCGGATTATAGCGGATTAGTTACTGCATGGGATTGAAAGTAATGTCTCAGCATCCTCGAGGCCATCAACACGGCGTAGGCGAGCTTCTCCATCTGCGTATAGTTGCGCTTTGATTCCCGAAGAGCTTCAGATACAAAGTAGATCGGTGCTTGTCGATCCTCCTTCGTGAGTACCGCGCTGACTGCTTGTTCATTGGCCGCCGTGTAAAGGCATAGCTTTTCGTCCTCCTCTGGACTCTTCAGGGACGACAGATGCTTGAGGTAGGCTTTGAGTTGGTTGAAAGCCTCGTCGCATTGCGTTGTCCATCGGAAGTTGTCTGCTCCCCTGAGGACCTAAAAGAACATCAAGCTTTTATCAGCAGACCACGGCAGGAACCTATTCAAGGCCGCAAGGTGTCCTATCAACTTTTACACTTGTTTAACCGTCTTTGGTGGCGTCATCGCTTTATCGCTGTAATCTTTTCAGGGTTTGCTTCTATGCCTCGATGTGAGACCAGGAACCCTAGCAGTTTCTCGCTTCGACTCCGAAAATGCACTTTAACGGGTTTAGCTTCACTCCTGCTTGGCGAAGGCTCTGGAATGTTTCTCGAAGGTCCTGGTGATGCTCCGAAGCTTTCTTGCTTTTCACGACAATATTGTCAACATATGCCTCGATGTTTCTTCCCATTTGTTTTGACAGGACCATCGCTATAAGCCTTGAGAAGGTTGCCCCGACGTTTCTTAACCCGAAGGGCATTATGTTGAAACAGTAAGTGTCGAAATAGGTTACGAAGGCTGTTTTATCTTGATCTTCCTTCCTCGTGTAAACTTGATGATATCCAGAGTACACGTCCAGGAAACTCAAGGCTTCGCATCCTACGGTTGAGTTGACAATCTGATCAATCCGAGGCAAGGGGTAATCGTCCTTCGGACAGGCTTTGTTTAGATCCTTGAAATCGACGCACATCCTCCATTTTCCATTGGCTTTTTTAACTAGAACGACATTCGCGAGCCATTCTGTGTGCATGGCCTCGCGTATGGCTTTGGCTTTGAGCAGTTTTTTCAACTCCGCCTTCGTAGCTTCCTACCTCTCAGAGGACATTTGCCTCAATTTTTGTTTCCTGGGTTGGGCCTCGGGTTTTACAGCGAGCGAGCGTTCAATTATCTCTAGGGGTACTCCTTGTGCGTCCTCTGGCTTCCAGGCAAAGATGTCTACGTTTTCTCGCAACGCTTCGATTATACTTTCCTCTTCATCCTGCCCGAGGTTCATCCTGATCAATACCTCTTTCTCTTCTCCGAGGCTTATCTTCTTAACCCTCCCTTCGGGTCTAGCTTTTGGCACTCGCAGCCTTTGCTCTGGCTGCTCTGTGTTATTCACATGCCTCACCCTTGATTCTCCTTCATTTCTGCGTGGCGGCCACACGCTTGGTCCCCTCGGACCGTCACGATACCCTCGGGCGCGGGTATCTTCATGCACAGATAACCATGGTGAATGACCGCTTCGAAGGACGTGATTGTTCCTTTTTCGAGTATTGCACTGTACAGGTAAGGCATATCAACTACGTCAACGACAATTTCACGGGCCACGCTGATGTTATTCTCAGTGAAAGTTACTGGGAGGGATATCTGTCCGAGGGCGCTCACCGGCCCTCCACCGAAGCCTACTAGCGGAGTCACGGGTCTCGAGAGCCTCTTGAGGGGTATATACATCTTCTTGAGTACGCTGAGGAATAAAATATCCGCGGAGCTCCCCTCGTCGATTAGTATCCTTCGTACTTCACACTCAGTGATTCCTGCCTTCACCATGAGGGTGGTCCTGGTGAGGGAAGTGCACCCCCCTTGCATCTTCCTTTGTGAAAGTGTTCGCACACAAAATTCCCAGTAGGAAGAATGTTTGCGGGCGTGCCGGTGCATTTGACGAAACGCACAAAAGAAAATAGACGGGAGGATTGCACTTCATTAAAGGATAACAAAATACAAATTCCCGAAGGAATGTTTGTTTTACGCTCCGTAGCCAGTGTTGGCTAGGCATCTGTAGCCATTGTTGGGCTAGCATCTTGTTCAGGCGATCGTGACGTTCTGGATCCGGGGCCTCGCAAGGACACCCGGTTAATTACATCCGTGAGGCGACTCATGGAACACCTCCAATTAGGCTGCTGGGGTTGTCTTCTTCCTCTCTTCGCTTTGTGCTTCACCGTGCATTTGGTGGATAGATGGATAGGGTGGCGACGGCAGAATCCACGAGGTAGCAGGGCCCGTGAAATGCCTAGCACAGCCGTCCTGTGGCCGCACCCGCCCGTGTCGTTCGAACTTGTCCTCGTCGAAATTCACGTTGATATTGATATTGGGGGGAATGCACAGTTTTGCACTCAGTTTAGAGTTGAAGTAGACAGCGCCAACTACTGTCATCGGGGATGTTCCCGCTCATCGACTTTTGGAATTGGTCGTTGATGTTTCTTGATCACCAGAATTTTGGGTGAAAGGGTACCGTGGAATTGGGATATCCACAGCACCACAGTCTTTAGGGCTTCATTCGCCCAATGAGTTGGTTTCTCGCCTCGGCAGGGTTTTTAGTGTGATGGAGATGACGGTGCGTGGTTCCGCGCAAGGAACCGGCCGTCATTTATTAGCAAGTTGTTTTACGTGGAGTGCGGCCACGTCTTCAGGTTGGAAGAAACGACGGTGCATAGCCCCACGAAGGGGACCGTCCATCGTGTATCGTTATTCAATGGGATGTTCTTCGTCTTCAGCTTGGTGGAGACGACGGTGCGCAGTCCCGCGAAGGGGACCGGCCGTCGTATTTAGAATGCTTGTTTTGTTCTTTATGACTTGACGGAATGTTCTTCGTCTTCATGTTGACGGAAACGATGGTGCACAGTTCCACAAAGGAAATCGGCCGTCATGTCTATTGTTCCTTTGACGATAGATATTGTTCTTGTTCGTCTTCGTGTTGATGGAGACGACGGTGCACGATCCCGCGCAGGGGATCGGCCGCCGTTGATGGAGACGACGGTGCACGATTGTCAGTGTCGCTCATTTGGCGTGTTCCTCGTTTGGGGATTGCCATTGAGGTGACGAGGATATCGCCGTCTGCCGTTTAAGGCTAAAGATGATGATGCCACGTGTTGGCGTTAGTGTCGCGCCAGGGTTGCCGGTCTTGAGGTAGTGAGCGACAAATCGAATGGATCGAGGTTGAGCACGCTCGAGGCGCGTCCTACGCGGCACAGAGCCTAGCTCGCGTACGCAGCTTTTTGGATTCATGTTGTGCATTGGCTCGTCTATCGGCGTGTCCTGTGTCGGCATAGAACAGAGACACGGTCACGACTCACCGGCTATGGCGAGGTCGAAGAGGACGATGGCGAGGAAGTACGGGTTGGGGCAGGCGCCACGCTAAAGTTGACAGAGGTGGCGCTGTGGTTCGTCCTAACGGTGGGCGTCCAGTGCCACACCCGCGGTGGTGTGGTGGATGGCAGCGCGAGGCGCAGCGAGGCCGGGGCGGTGTATCTTCTGCATCATAGTCATCAAACATATCTCTAGGAGCAGACGGAGCAAATACATCATACTTCTTCACATGATGATGGAAGTTGTGATCCGGCATTGTGAGCAGCAAACAAAAAATACACAAGTAGTATATATTTTCCTATGAACCACTAGGTTATGGAGCCACTCAAGTCACACTCATTCAAACATTTACCTTACTCTTATAAGTTTTACCACAAAAGTAGGCAGTGCAATCAGTGATTGGTTCATGATGATCTAAGCACAGATGGTAGTAAAGTGATAGCAAGGTTTATCCCTATTTGGTTAGTTGTATGTGGAGCTTGGACGGGCTAGTTTACGTAGCAAAGAAATAATAGATATGTAACTCAGTAAATGTAAAATCAAATAATAATCCAAATGTCAACGATATAATAAGTTGTTGTCACACGGATAGATGATAAAGCAAACAAAATAGAACATGTAACAAAGTGGATATGAATCACCGTGCAAAGACTATGTGGATAGCCTTTTTTTCTTCCTCTTTTTTTTTGGCTGAGAGCACTACTTTTTTTATTATTTTTTCATTTTTTTATTGGCTGAGAGCAGTTTTTTTTTTTTTTTGGCTCTCGGTACTAGCTAAACCACATGAGAAACAAGGCAATTAAATGGACTTTGTGCAGCCAAATTTGCTTGCGTACATGCATATAGAAAAATAAACCACAATAGAAAGGTTTACAAAGCCTGGTTGAGCAATGCATGTACACTAGGAATACAGCAACAAAAGGTCGGTGCTGCAAATAGAAAGATGGTTGGTTGCCAATTTAGTATACTAGTGGAGTAGGCGGGCCTATGGCCCGCCGAGTTTGCATTGCATTGAGTTACTTTTTGTCAAACTGCAAGGATTACTAATCTAAACATTTGAAAAGAACATGGCTTAAGTTACGCAAAAAAAAAGGCATATACTTGCAAGATAGCAAAGATCATGGCCTCAAATTATCTACGTTGAAGAATTTTCAAGAATTTTTATCAACCTTTTGACATAAGCAAAATGATTTAGTGAGCTTTCAAATTTTCTGCTAATAAACAAATCGACTAAATTTTGTTTTACCACATAAAGTGGAATAACTACCTTAGCTAGCAAAAATCACACAACAATAGCAGGTGGGGATTTTAGCTCTGCCCAAGATTATTACATGTATTGTGATACAGCATTCAGAAGAAAATTTCCTGGTGATGAGCATCAACTTATAAAGAATAAAAAAGCCGGTTTCGATAATACAGAGCATCTAGAATTCTCTTGAGCCTAGATTCTCTTGAGCCTAGCCAACATAGTTCAGGCGGGACACGGAAGTAGCCATTAGTAGTTCCTATAATAAATTTTTAAAGCCCCCAAGTCAAAAACATAAGACTGTTATTATCTGCAACATCAATATCACAACTATTAATTGTGCAGAAGTAACCATGTCTAGCATGGTCTTATATCTCTATTTTTAACAAAAAAACATTCTTTATTTAATGAAAAACATTGCATCTATAAAAAAGTATTATGCATAATACTATTTGATGCATATTAGTATGAAGCTGAACACAGATTGCATAATATATACTATGAAGCGTGAACACGGATGAATAAAGATAATTATACATGCATTAATGGAGCCATGATGCCTTAGAATTACTGGCCCAGCAATAACAACATATTGAGTTGTCCATTGCATGCTGGGTAAATCTAAAAGCATTGTCCATTTAAAGTATTTTTTGGAGTTCTGCAACAAAAATCATGCAACTTTTAACTAAAACGGCCAGGTCATATTGAGTTGAACAAAGGGAAAAATGGTTTCAACATTATATAGGGCAGTTACTGCACATATTTAAGGTTATATTGTCTAATTTGCACAACAACCATCAGTTCTTTTGCTAAATTTTCCAAATGGATCCTCCTATCCAACCTACAATGAAATGTCACCTCAAATGTTCAAAAGAACAGCGGATAAAAACATGTCTAGTAAGGTACCTTGCTTCACTATAAAGCAATAGCTGGTTGGAACAACGTAGGTTAATTCCTGAACCAAATTTATATTTTAGGCTCGATGTCAAAATAATATATTAGAGTCCCAATCTACAATGTTAATTTTTTTTAATTAAACCATCGTAAAGTACATTGGTTCAACACTGGCAAAACCTAGGAAACATCTCATCTATAATTACTTACATTCCATAAATGGCCAAAGTACAATATTGTACTGCAGCATGGCACATATATATATTCTGTGAAGATCGTGTTTATCATGAAAAAAAACTGGTATGAGTTGTTTGTGTGTCTAATAGTAATGTACCACATAAAGGACATTTAGAGTGGTGGCGACAATCAGGTTTAGCAAAATGATAGCCAAGAAAATAGAGGATCAGAACAGACTATAGTCCACAAAATCACGATGATGTGAATATCAAATATAAGGCCCGGGAAATAGCTAAAAAACTACATATGTACATTATCTAGTCAAACTAAAATAACAATTCTGGTACAACACTGTAATACTTAGGCACCGAAGGACGCTGACCTTTTTTTTAACAAAAGAATAGTGACCAAGGCGGCACTGCTAATGATATATTAGCTTAGAACAGTGAGCAAGATCACTGACTTCTGGTTGCACATTTGCACATCAATGTAAACCTACAAAAAGGGAGCAGGATGAATCATTAGGGGGTTAAACAACATTGACGGCGTGCTCTCCGCTCAACCACTGCGGATCACACCCCTATCAGATTTCTATCTTGCTAGCCTATCAGCTCGAGCTCAGTTCGATTCGAGCGTCAGGCACGACGAGGAGCGACGCACCGAGTTTACCCAGGTTCGGACCCCCTCGCGGGTAACAGTCCTACTCCTGCAGAGCCTTAGCTCTTTTCCGTGTTGTGGTTGTGTGGAATGCGATTACAGAATGTTTTCGAACCCCCCTCTCCCTTCTCTCTCCTCCCCTTTTATACAAGCCTTGAACTGGCGGAGAGAGCAGAGGGGGTAGGCAGTACAATACTCTCAGTACACTGATAAGACATACGAGACAGGACAGGAGAGACGAAAACGTGCTGCTACTGCGCCGCATGGCGCCGCCCACGCGTGCTTTGCAAGTGGCTTCTGACCCGTGTGAACACGCCAGTGAGACTGCGGGTGGGGCCCAGCTTGCTCCTTCTGACGCGGGCGGCTTGCATGACGAGGGCAAACTCTCTCTCTGCCGGTCAATTCCGCTGCGCCACAGTGACAGTTGATCAGACCTGTAGAGGTCACTGTGGCGATAATCATCTCTTCATCTGTCTATCCGCGCGTAATGTCGCATTGAATGCGCCCGTCCTTCGCAGCAGGGGAAGCCTTCGCCCAGAAGACTCCTTTCGGGACGCTCCCTGCCACGCGGGCCCCGCTTGACAGTGGGGGGCCTTACGCGCGCCGAGGGGCTCGTCCACGACGCCGGGCCTGGTCGCCCACCGACGCGTGGGACCTCGCCCGGCGCTCGAGGGGCTCGCCACGCACTGGGCTGGTCGCCCACCGACGTGTGGGGCTGCCGGATGCACGGAGGGGCTCTCCCAAGACGCTGGGGCTCGCCGCTCACGGACATGTGGGGCCCTCGCCTGGTGCACGGAGGGGGTCGCCCACGCGCTGGGGCCTGGTCGCCCGCTTGACGCGTGGGGCCCGCTCGGCCTTCCTCAGGACTCTTTATACCCCGGTATTTATTACACCGACAAACATGAACAACAGAAACTATGAATGATACAAAGTAGCGGAGTAAGAACAAATGTTGGTAGTGTATAACCTTTACCAGAACGAAACTTGATAGGAGTGTGGATAAAATCTTTAGGAAGGTAGCATTCAAACGTGTAAATTAGAAGCATTTATTTCTGTTCATAGACAAATAGCTAAGAAATGTATACTCAATCTAAGTAAAGGTAGTACATGATAAAATTAAAGACATCACTTCACTTCAACGTATTGAGCATTGGCACTGAAATTAGTAACTCGAAAAAGATTATGCCTTAAGTGATGCTATGATGAAAAGACAAAAAGAGCAAGGCATGGTTGAAAATAAGCATTCTATTAGGGACAAACTAATGAAGCTAGCTACACTGATTCGGCATACCAATCGTCAGGAAGAAAATATTGCTGCAAAAAAAAACTCACCTTCTAACTAAAAAGATGAAACTGGTAGATGAGATTAAATGAAGACTGACGGCGTGCTCTCCGCTCAACCACTGCGGATCACACCCCTATCAGATTTCTATCTTGCTAGCCTATCAGCTCGAGCTCAGTTCGATTCGAGCGTCGGACGCGGCGAGGAGCGACTCGCAGAGTTTACCCAGGTTCGGACTCCCTCGCAGGTAATAGTCCTACTCCTGTCAAGCCTTAGCTCTTTTCGTGTTGTGGTTGTGTGGAATACGATTACAGAATATTTTTCGAACCCCCCTCCCTTCTCTCTCCTCCCCTTTTATACAAGCCTTGAACTGGCGGAGAGAGCCGAGGGGTAGGCGATCTGATGCTCTCAAGATAATCGATAAGCCATAAGGGATGGGACAGAGAGACGAAAACGCAGCGCTATCGCGCCGCATGGCGCCGCCCACGCATGCTTTGCAAGTGGCTTCTGACCCGCAGGAACACGCCAGTGAGACTACGGGTGGGGCCTAGGTCGCTCCTTCTGGCGCGGGCGGCTTGCACGATGAGGGCAAACTCTCTCTCTGCCGGTCAATTCCGCTGCGCCACAGTGACAGTTAATCAGACCTGCAGAGGTCACTGTGGCGGTAATCCTCTTCATCTGTCTATCCGCGCGTAATGTCGCATTGAATGCGCCCATTCTTGGCAGCAGGGGAAGCCTTCGCCCAGAAGACTCCTTTCGGGACGCTCCCTGCCATGCGGGCCCCGCTTGACAGTGGGGAGCCTTACGCGCCGAGGGGCTCGCCCACGCTACTGGGCCTGGTTGCCCGCCGACGCGTGGGGCCTCGCCCGGCTACCGAGGGGCTCGTCCGCCTGACGGGCTTGGTCGCCCACCGATGTGTGGGGCCCGCCGGAAGCATGGAGGGGCTCGTCCGCACGCTGGGGCCTGCTCGCTCACCTGACATGTGGGGCCCTCGCCCTCGCCTGGTGCACGGAGGGGCTCGCCCACGCGCTGGGGCCTGCTCGCCCGCCTGACGCGTGGGGCCCGCTCGGCCTTCCTCAGGACTCTTTATACCCCGGTATTTATTACACCGACAAAGACCATACATTCAAACCATAAAATAGTCATCAGTGCTCCGAAATATGGAAAATTACTTTTTTGAGATCTTTCATTTATGTATATGTACTACATAGTCTTCCAAAAAATCACTATGGTCTCTAAAAACCATCAGAATGTCAGTATAGAAAGAGGCCGAAAAATATGCCTCCAATCAGAACATGATTTGTCATACAAAATCCACTCTCTCCTTAAGATAGAAATCAAAGGGAAACAATTGAGGAGGAAATAAAAATAAATGTTGAACCAGTTCGAAAAGGAAAATAGCACTCCATAGTACACATACCATAACAAAAAAAAATGTATTCCATAGCTAACTATATTCTATCAGCTTGTGAATACCAAATTGTCGATACCAACAAATAAATCCTGCAAGATAAAATGAGCATTTATAGGATATACTTTTATCTTCTATAACCCTTCTTAACAGTTAACACTACTAAACCATCAGTACCTACAGAGAAGCAACATATATCTCAGCACTTGAAAAGAGATGCAATTTCCAAATGTGGAAGCATGAAAGAGGCACCGATAACATGTAGAAAAAGGACCGTCTAAGCTAAAGAATGATGGAAACCATGTTTGACAGATTGTGCACTGAAAATGAATGACGTAGGCACGGAAGAGGTAGTCATGACTCATCACACATAATTTGAGAGTATAATTGATCAGACATACAAATAAATAACGATCATCTGAAATAAACCTCTTGGAAACAAACCATCTAACATAATCTTTTGGTCAGTACAACTCCTCTTTCATTTGCCAAAAGAGCTTCCGACTGCCCTCTGATCACATACACAGGTTGTACATGAAATTTCTGTTTTATTTGATGAAGCGCTTGGGATGTAAAAACAATAATCCTTGCATCGCTGGAGACAGCGATAACTCACAAACAACTTGAACAAAAAAGACATAAGAATATTTTGACCAAGTATTGTTTAGGACATAAAGGAAACTGATGAAAAAGAATTGCTTCTCACCTTGGGAGCTGAAAGGATCGCTATGCCGCCTAGAGGGGGGGTGAATAGGCGAATAAAACGAAATTGCGGAATTAATAAATCTGAACAGTAACCAGTCGGTCGGATGTTCTGATGCAGCGTCGGATGTTTCGATGTGGTACAGTACACCCTCCGTCGGATGTTCTGATCCTGGGTCGGATGTTCCGATGGCCGTCGGATGTTCCGATCCGGGGTGTTCTGGAATTTGTCGAAAACCTGTAGAAAAACTGATTTCTCGTAAAACCAAGGTTAGATCTATTCAAGAATACTCAGAACAGGCCAAGACAAGTAATAAAGACACCAAAACAAGATCAAGACAAAAACACGATGATTGTTTGTTTACCGATGTTCGGATCTTTGAAGGGAGATCCTACTCACCGTTAGGGAAGGCACAAAGCCCGGATCACCAAGACCCTAATCCCCCTTACCAGTGAAGCACAAAGCACTCACCGGTGATCACTAGTTGAATCCTTTTCCTTGCGGAGGTAGATTCGCACCTTCACAAACTCCGGAGGCATGCCACACAAAGATCGGCGACTCACCGGCGACACCTAGCCGTCTAGGAGCCCTTCAAGCCTCCAAGAGTAACAAATGAGATGAAGAAATTAGGAATCGCTAAGTGCTCAAATTGAATCTCTAATTTGTGGAGCACTTGGGTGCCTTGATCTCTCTAGATCTAGATCTCACAAGATGAACAAGAGAGAGACAAAAGCTAAAGCTTTGAGAGAAAAGATGAACAGGAAGTATTAGGTTCAAATCAAGGTGTGATCAGAGAGTAAACAGTGTCAGCAGCCTTTGGAAGGTATTAGAGACGGCTTTAAATAGGGAATCCCGAAAACTAGCCGTTATGCAGTTAATCCCTCATCGGATGTGCTGATCTTCCGTCGGATGTTCCGACCCGCGTCGGATGTTCCGATGGAACCTTTACTGGATAGCTCTGAAAACTGGCAGGTTGGCTCACCATCGGATGTTCCGACCCTCGTCGGATGTTCTGATGGCATAGGTTCTGTATAGGGTGTATTTTGAGTGGAAACTCACACGAACTTCGAGATACCTATTTTGAGCACTTAGGAACCTTTATAAGCTTCTCCATTTCACCCCTCTTTATAGTACGGCATCCCTAGGACTCAATAAATAAAGATTTACAAATAAATACTAGTCTTGATGCCTTCTTGCAATACATTCACATTTGCGGGTTACACCATCTCATTTAAACATGTACCTCATGGATTTTAACCTATATTACAATTGTGCACAATTCTCCAATAGAATATTAGCTCTATAATTGTAGCTCATTAATCACCAAAATCACATAAGGGCCTAGATGCACTTTCAGGAGCATTTGGTGCAATGTCTTCCAAATAACACTTTTTCTGCACCTTATGAGACCTAAAAAATGGAAATGTCAGAATGGGTGCTTCTGCTGACTACAAAACTAAAAAAATAAAGATTTTTCAGTATGCTGTAATGTAAAGAGAAGCTCATATATTAAAATAAATTAGTAAATTTGTCACATAGAAGACGTCACATAAATATTTAGTCACGGCATGTTCCTTTATCCTGAGATAATGTTTACATAATCACACTGAAAGTTTATGCCTATATAACTCTAAGGCAGTCCAACCAAACAAACCAAAGTGCACCATTAATCAGCTTTGCCTTCTTATGTAGTATTCGTTTAGCTGAATAAAATTAACGCTAAGCAACTGGGGGCGCGGCCGGCACTTCGGCACTTTATACGAACTTTGTTGATGATCTTTATGTTTCTTATTGAATCTTCCAAATCCAAATTTTAATAGTGACAATTATCTGTCCTTACACTTCTATTCTGAATTTGTGTAGTAGTTAGCAAAGTTATAGAAGAAGTAACAACTGGAATAAATAGAGAGATGCTCAGATAGTGTTGCTCACAATGTAAAAATAGCCCAATGCCACTTAGGTTAATGATCTTTATGTTTCTTATTGAATCTTTCAAATCCAAATTTTAACAGCGACAATTATATGTCCTTACAGGTCTATTCTGAATTTGTGTAGCAGTTAGCAAAGCTATAGAAGAAGTAACAACTGGAATAAATAGAGAGATGCTCAGATAGTGTTGCTCACAATGTAAAAATGGCCCAACGCCACTTAGGTTCTGCATATTCTTGCAAGAATCAAGAGGATTAAACATAGGACATGACATCAATAAACAATCATACTAAATAGCAAGTTAAAAGTGACCAGTGATACCTATTGTTTGAGATGAAAGCACTAATGGTAGACCCTCAAATGGAAGTTGAATTAATTTGCCGAGAAACTCCTGGCAAGGTTGAATCATACGCTATCCATATAGAGCTGAGATACCTAAGTAGACCATCTAACATGGGGGGGGGGGGACAATATGAGAACCATCTATGATTTTTTTCTAATCCAACCCGCAACGAACATACCATTTCAGGTAAGCACTGGCTTACCTTGGAAGGAACAGCACCAAACAACTGATTAGCTTTGGGGCTCCTTTTTTGAAGCAATCAACAGGAGCATATATAATAGCTGCAAGAAACCTCCCAGCAAATCAGGGCCAAAGACCATGGTGGTAACAATTAAAAACAGCAAATGCATATAATCACATAATTGATGCATGCAATAGTTCGATGTGGACTAAGAGGCCATCTAATCAGACCAATTAAAGGAATAATACATCAATATCCAAGTGCAAAAAATATAGTAGCCACCACAGGTGCCATCCCATTGAGATCAGGTGGCCTGAGGCCTCATGGCAGTGGTGACAGGACGAAAAGAGTGAAGCATCGACCTGGCATCATTACGGCCGATACATGTGCGGACAAATATAGTAGAAGAGGAAGGATGGAAAAGGCAGAGAAGGCACCGACCTGACACCAGATCCTGATATCCGCCATGGATGGATCCATCGGGACCTAGGCCCGCCCCCTCCGGATCCGGCCGCCCCCGAGGCCGCCGTTGCCGGATCCGCCGCCCGACGACCGCTGTCTCCGTACCGCGACCCCATAGCAGCGGGCGACGACCGTCGACCGGAGAGCGGCGGCGGCGGTGCGGGGATGGGAGGCGGCACCGTGAGGAGGAGCGGCGATGCCCTCGCGGGATCCGCTTGAGCCGGGAGGAGGAGGCGGCGGCGGCGGCGAGGGTGGGGATGGAGGCGGCACCGTGAGGAGGAGGCGGCAAGGCCAACGGACAGCGGGTGGAAGGGAGATGGGCGGGAACGCGAGGCCAAAGGAGGGTTCGGGAGCTGGGGATTGTGAGGGGGGATTTGGGCGTGGGGCAAAAGTGGCTGCAAGGGCGCGCGAGGACGCCACGCTGGCGACGCAAGGCGAAGCGCGAGAACGGGCACGTGGCGCCAGACGCGAAGCGCGAAGCGCGAGGGGAGGGCTACGTGGCGCTGCATAACGAAGAGAGTGAAACGAAGAGGCTGGACGCCGAGCTCGCCGAGGATCGCGCGCGTGGAGGAGCCATACACGTGGCAGCCAGACGTAGCTCGCCGTCGGCTTTGTAATATTATTGATTTGATTGATGTAGACCTGCCGACCAAACAAGAATATAAGAATTAATATCGACGCCCACGGTTTGTTTGGCAGGTTCCTGTAATTGAGGGCTTTGTTTCAACTGGTCCACCCAAAAATCATGTCATGAATAGCACCAAGCCCTGTTTATTTGAGCTGCAGCTTCTCTAAAAGCTGCTTCTGGGAAAAACCACTCAAAACTTGCTTCTCAGATCACAATACAATTTGGGCTTTTGGGGGCTTTTGGCTTTATGGAAAGGGGTTCCAAAAACTGGCTGTTTGTTTGGGCTTCTGGCTTCTGAGGCTAGAAGCTCAAACAAACAGGGCCAAATTATGGCTGGGCCTGTTATGGATCGGTTATGATTTTTTTTTTACCGAAGGATCAACTGATCAGGGGTGGTGTATCAACCAATAGAAAAGAAAAGGCGCAAAAAATATGGATACGGTTGACACTTGATAGACCACGGCTGCCACAAAATATGGTGGTTTTTTTTGGATTTTCGGGTTAGCAGGGTCAAAGCAAAGGACGGTGATGAACAAGGAGGAATGAACAAGAGAGGGACGAGACAGCAACTAAACACACATCAACATAAGGATTAAATTTTGATAATGTAGAACTAAGAACAAATCTAGGCTCAAATGTCTCGGTATGGTATTTTTGTGAGGCAAATTTTCTGGTTATAGGATGAAAACAATACTAAACTAATCTAAGATAAATAGATCTCACCAGTCGACCAACGCTTTAATACCAAATGATGCGCACACGGGGGTGCTCGATCTTTTGGTGAGAATCACGGAGATAACTCCGATCTGTTCGGAGAGACAACCTTGACGATCTGGCTACCAACCTCGCAAGGATGACAACCCAGCGATCGCTAAACCACCAAACCTGCTGGTCATCAATCACGCCAAGGACACTATTGACCTAACCGCGAAGGTCGTTTCCTACAAGCGATAGAGGAACAAGCAAGAAACAAGATAAACGCAATCTGAAATTGCAAATAGGGATGAAGCACTTGATAAAAGTGACGTTTTGTAACTCGATCCGGGTGGTCTAGTCGACACACGCAAATCCGAGGGGGGACGCACACGAGTCTACCAACACACAACAAAACCTAAGCAAATCTGAGGACGGCGGCTAGTTTTTATGGTGAAGGGAGAGATAGGACGGCCAAAGGGGTGACAGCCAAGGTGGAGGGAGTGCTAGGGTTTCCTCCCACGTCCTACACCTGGGCTTGGGCCCTTCCCTCAATTTACAAGGCATAATTCCCAAACCAGGTGACGCAGCACCTGACAGATTGTATCCCGTGACTTATTCTATGAATTCCCATTGATCCAGACCGAATTTTGTATTGGGACAGGATCCATTGGAAATCTTATCTCCTAAGATTTCCAGAATGGGCTCATTTGGACGTCGTATGTGGCTTGGGCGTCCATTTAAAGTCTGGCTGGTCGTTGATGGCCGAACCGGGAGAGTTGGGCTTGCACTTGGGCTTTCTGCACTTGGGCTTTCTTGAGTGTGAAGGAGGATCTTGGATGTTGGTTATGGGCTGTTGAACCTCCCTCTTTGATGGCATTGATGGCTTGGCCAAAGGATTCAAGCCCACTTGACGTTTCTCGTCAGCATGTCGTCCCGGCGTTTCAGCACGTCGATGTGGCATAGATGTCAACAACATCGGCAGCGTTGTAGTGGAAGAAGAGAGAGGCATCGTGTACACATCTTTCTTTGTCATGTCCTCATCATCCTCTTCTTCTTGAATTGGAGTCGTAATCGACTCCGTTATATGCTCATCCAAAAGGTTAGTAGCGAACCAGGGCAAAACACACATGCACATTCTCTATAATCAAATCGGTGGAATGAGAACATGTATAAACACAATTGATCATATAATCTCCTTTACCATTATTTTTGGCAATGGCATAAAGGATATTTCTTGATAACCATGGAATTTCAGCATGTGGAAAACACATCTTCTTTAAACTATTTAGACTGCACAAACCATCAAAGTTAATGTAACACAAAGTATTTAAAGAAGATATTAATTTTTATTCATCCTTTTCACTAGCAATGTGAATGACATGTTTATTTTTATTTTTGAAATGGGTGTTCAATTCGAAAACAGAAACAACATTTTCGTTCTCTAGTTGTGGCGTTGATATAAGTGAAGCATTGTCGCACAACTCTTCTTTATCATAAATAATAGCATGCAAGTCATCTTGTGACAAAGAAAAATCAGTAATGAGTTCCACTAATGGTTGCTCTAGGATAGCATGAGTAGTGCATATTTCATATCATCGCAAATACTATCGTCGCGTTGTGTAAAATCATTACCTTTTTCATTACCTCGTAAGGCCTCATCAATTGATGTAGGCGTAACTTCAGTAGTTTGTTCTCTACTCACGAAAATGATCTCTTCTTTCAGGTGGTCCTCTTCATCCTCCTTCTCTCGACAATGTTTACCTTTCTGCAAAGTGTTAGCTGAAAGAGCAGGAGCAACAACAGGTACATATAAAGAGGCTAGAAATTCATTCAAGGATTCAATAAACATACGTTCAACTCTACAAGCACATTTAAACAATTGGGAGAGAGAACTATATGTTTTATTGACAAGAATAACACGAATCTCCTCATTAAGTTCTTTCAAAAATCTATTTTCAATTGCCTCTTCACATTTGTTTAATCCACTTACTCTTAACATGGTTTTGAATTTCTTATAGTACTCTTTTATCTTCATTTTACTTTGCCTTAAATATTTCAGGTCGAGATAAGCATCTTCTGCCTCATAGTCATCAAACATATCTCCAGGAGGAGACGAAGCAAATACATCATACTTCTTCACATGATGATGGGAGTTATGACCTGTCATCGTTAGTAGCAAACAAAAAATTATACAAGTAGCATATATTTTCCTATGAACCACTAGGTTCTGGAGCCACTCAAGTCACACTCACTCAAACATTTACCTTACTCTTACATGTTCTTACAACAAAAGCAGGCGGTGCAATTAGTGATTGGTTCGTGATGATCTGAGCACATGTGGTAGTAAAGTGATAGCAAGGTCTGTCCCTATTTGGTTAGTAGTATGTGGAGCTTAGACGGGCTAGTTTACGTAGCAAATGAATAATAGATATGTAACTCAGTAAATGTAAAATCAAATAATAATCCAAATGTCAACGATATCCTAAGTTGCATCACACGGATAGATGATAAAGCAAACAAAATAGGACACGTAACAAAGTGGATATGAAGCACCGTGCAAAAACTGAGTGGATAGCCTTTTTTTCTTCCTCTTTTTTTGGCTGAGAGCACTACTTTTTTAATTTTTTTTCATTTTTTTTGGCCGAGAGCAGTTTTCTTTTTCTTTTTTTTTTTGGCTCTCGGTACTAGCTAAACCACATGAGAAACAAAGCAATTAAATGGACTTTGTGCAGCCAAATTTGCTTGCGTACATGCATATAGAAAAATCAACCGCAATAGGAAGGTTTACAAAGCCTGGTTGAGCAATGCATGTACACTAGGAATACAGCAACAAAAGGTCGGTGCTGCAAATAGAAACATGGTTGGCTGCCAATTTAGTATATGTAGACTTGCCCAACAAACAAGAATCTAAGAATTAATATCGACATCCACGGTTTGTTTGGCGGGTTCCTGTAATTGAGGGCTTTGTTTCAACTGATCCACCAAAAAATCATGTAACGAATAGCAAACAGATCCACCAAAAAATCATGTAACGAATAGCACTAACGCCCTGTTTGTTTGAGCTGCAGCAATACAATTTGGGCTTTTGGGAACTTTTGGCTTCCTAGAAAGGGGTTCCAAAAGCTGGCAGTTTGTTTGGGCTTCTGGCTTCTGAGGCTAGAAGCTCAAATAAACGGGGCCTAATTATGGCTGGACCTGTTTTGGATCGGTGAAAGTTTTTTTACCGAAGGATCAGCCGATCAGGGGGTGGTGTATCAACCAATAGCGAAAGAAAAGGCGCAAAAAGTATGGATACGGTTGACACTTGACAGACCACGGCTACCGCAAAATATGGTAGGTTTTTTTTAAAAATTTTTTCAGGTTAGTAGGTCCAAAGCAAAGGATGGTGATGAACAAGGAGGAATGAACACGAGAGGGACGAGACAGCAACTAAAGACACATCAACATAAGGATTAAAATTTGATAATGTAGAACTAAGAACAAATCTAGGCTCAAATGTCTCGGTATGGTATTTTGTGAGGCAAATTTTCTGGTTATAGGATGAAAACAATACTAAACTAATCTAAGATAAATAGATCTCACTGGTCGACCAACGCTTTAATACCAAATGATGCGCACACTGGGGTGCCCGATCTTCTGGTGAGAACCACGGAGATAACTCCGATCTGTTCGGAGAGACGACCTTGACGATCCGGCTACCAACCTCGCAAGGATGACAACCCGACGATCGCTAAACCACCAAACCTGCTGGTTATCAACCACGCCAAGGACGCGATTGACCTAACCACGAAGGTCGTTTCCTACAAGCAATCGAAGAACAAACAGGAAACAAGATAAACGCAATCTGAAATTGCAAATAGGGATGAAGTACTTGATAAAAGATAACTCGATCCGGGTGGTCTAGTCGACACACACAAATCCGAGGGGGACGCACACGGGTCTACCAACACACAACAAAACCTAAGCAAATCTGAGGGCGGCGCCTGTTTTTATTGTGAAGGGAGAGACAGGTCGGCCAAAGGGGTGGCGGCCAAGGTGGAGGGCGTGCTAGGGTTGCCTCCACGTCCTACACCTGGGCTTGGGCCCTTCCCTCAATTTACAAGGCACAACGGCCAAACCAGGTGACGCAGCACCTGACAGATTGTACCCCGTGACTTGTTCTATGAATTCCTATTGATCCAGACCGAATTTTGCGTTGGGATAGGATCCATTAAAAATCTTATCTCCTAAAATTTCCAGAATGGGCTCATTTGCCTCATTTGGACGCCGTATGTGGCTTGGGCGTCCGTTTAAAGTCAGGCTGGTCATTGATGGCCGAACCGGGCCTCTGGAAGAGTTGGGCTTGCACTTTGGCTGAAGGAGGATCTTGGATGTTGGTTATGGGCTGTTGAACCTCCCTCTTTGATGGCATGGATGGCTTGGCTAAAGGATTCAAGCCCACTTGACGTTCCTTGTCAGCATGTCGTCGCGGCGTTTCAGCACGTTGATGTGGTATGGATGTCGACAACATCAGCAGCGTTGTAGTGGAAGAAGAGAGAGGTGTCGTGTACACATCCATCCCTGTTTTGTCCTCATCAACACTATAAGCCGTCGAGAGAGACCCTGTCCAAACCCGTCACCGACATCTCTCCAGACGTGTTACGCGGATGGGGACTTGGCCATTTTGGCCCAACAACCCAGCCGCGCCCCACTGCCTTCTCCCCGTCGCACGTCACCACCTCTCCGCCGCCCGTCCCCGCCGCTTCGCCGCCTCCCTGCCACCCTGCGGCCTCTTCATCGCCGACGTGCCGCTGCCCATTGCCGCGTCTTCCCCACCCAGGGTCCCCACCGACTCCATCCCCTCCCCACGGCCACATCCCCGACCTGTCATGTCGCCGCCTCCCAACCTCCCCGTCGTCCTAGCTCCATTGCCTCCCCGCCTCCTCCCCGCCGGCCACCTCCACCTCCCTCCTGGCTACCCCTCCCTACTTCCCACCTTCCATCCCCGCTGCCCTCCCTCCTCCGTCCACCGCAGAGGCCGTCTTCCCCGCACACGTAAGTTCCCGTTCCTACTGTAGTTTCATTTTTTAAACATACTATCGACGGTCTTACATGCGCGGTAGATGATAGTGGAAAAATATAGAGAATTGTAGAAAATATTTTAAAATGTAGAGAAATATACAAATATTTGGAAAATATAAATAAATGTAGAAAAGTAATAAAATATTTTAAATTATAAAAATAGCAAATTGTTGTAAATAGTAGAAAAACATAGAAAAATCTGGCAAAACGTAGGAAAAGTAGAAATTATAGTAAAATCACAAAACTTAGAAAAAATGTAGTAAATGGCACGAAAATGTAGTAAAATGCTAAAAAATATGGAAAATGTAATAAAACTGTAGAAAACGTAGTAAATTTTAGAAAAAAAAAGTAGTAAAACGTAGATTAATGCGGTAAATGTGGGTGACAAACTGCCTGGACGCTTGCGACTCCGAGTAGTACTCCAAGGTGCCACCAAAGTGGGTGAAGAACTGTCAGGATGCTTGGGACGCCCTAACTGAGAAGTGGACGAGCAAGGAGTTCCTTGAGTGGTCCACCGCAGCCAAGAAGAACCGTACCTCCAAGAGCTACATCTCGACCTGTGGGAGGTGGTCCTTACCACTTCTTAAGAAGAATACGTTAATTTCTAAAGTCATCTCATATTTTCATTGCACAATCTCGATCATGTACTTATTGCTACCTATTTATTTTGATATAGAGGTGAGAGACTGGGCAGGAGCCCACTGGGTTGCAAGTCTTTAGTCATGATCACATGAAGAAGGCTAAGGTTGGTGCTGCTCCCAGTGCTAGGGACCTGTTGGGTTGGAGAAGATGGTAAGTGTGATGTTTTTCCTAGACTAACAAAGGCATTTCCCTGGCTTAATTATTGAATCATATGTAGGATCGATACACGGTGGCCTATAGGAGAGAGCATGGTGCGGATAGCAATCTAGAGCTGGAACTTCTCGACCCTCATGTGATCCACAGGCACATGGGGGAAAACGTCATGGGAGACTGGAGATTGGAGACCTAGATGATCTCCTAAGGCAATAAATACTACATCAAATTCTATTATACTCCCAAACTAGCTTTGAATTCTAACTAATAGCTCATGCTCCTTTCTTGTAGATCCGAGGACTACATGTCCGAGGTGAGGGCCTCCCATAGCGCCGGCGGCAGTTGTCGCTAGTGAAGGCATGGATTCTCAGGGAGAGGGAGGAGGAGAGGAAGCATCAGGAGGAGGTGCTACAGGCCCTACAAGTCAGCATGAGGACCGCGGAGGAGGACTGTCGGTGGGTGGAGAAAGCTGCGCAGAGGGAGCGTGAGGCTTTCCACGGTAAGATTCTAGCCCTAGAGTGACTCGTCGGATACATAATACTTGTTTAGCGCAATATTTCAACCTACACGTGTAAATTGAGCGACTTCATATTATTTTGTAGGTAGGACTATGCGGTTTTGGTGGCCAGGCCGCCTCTTCCGTGAGGGTCAGGATTATATAGTTGTGGGGTACCTTCACTCCTGAGTCGGTAAGAGTCTTGAACTCCAATATTTGGTTATTTCTTCAAAACCAAGATTTGCGAGCAAAATCATTTGTACTAATTTACATTTATACTAGGGTTCCGGCTCTCAGGCTCCAGCTGCAGCTCTGGTGGATGACGGCCAGCATGGCGAGGAGGGTTCGGGGAGCCAGCGACCTGGACATGACTACGTGTCCTAGTTCTTGGATGGCACCCCGCCGAGTGGGTCTTGAGTTGCGAGGCGCATTTCTCTCTCTTTTGGACACACACACACATGGATGACTACATGTACATGGATGACCACATGTGTGTGTTGGACTTGGATGTATTATAGATGACAATATATATGTTTTGAACATTTTGGAAGGCGATATGTATGCTTGTATGGATTGATGGGTATGATATGTTGGAACATACGGGGATCAATATATATTGCTTTTAGGTTTGCAGGCTACAGCAGTTCACTACAAGAAATATGGCCTTCTGTGATGTTTTTTTTATGACAACTAAGTAATATGTCATTGGTTTATGACGTTTTCGAAAGAAAACGTCATAAGAAATGACAGGAGGGTTGTAACTCAACTTTTTTGTGACGAATAGAAGAAACGTCACAAATAACGTCGCTAATGGCAAGCAAAAACAGTCACAGACCAATACGTGGAAGCGTTGTGACGAAATAATTTTTTCATAAGAATTTTGAAGTTTAAAATCTCACTGAATTCAAATATTTAAAATATAAGTTAACCAAAAAGTGAAATCTTGCTAATTTTAAAATTGTCATATACGATTGAATTCAAAATATTTAAAAACTCAAATCTACAAAAAATTGAAATTTAATCAAATTTATTATTTTTTAATCCTAGTTGAATCTAAAATTTGATGTTGACCAAATGTAAAATATTTATACGCAATTTGAATTTAACTTTTAAATTTAACTCTATTTGCATATTGTTAAACTTAACATAATTTTAAAATTTGGGAAAATTTTTAAATCAAGCCAAAATTTTGATGTGAAGCCAAATTTAATTTTTCTTGAATTGTTTGGCTTTCAAACAACAGTTTTTGAATCCTTTGACCTTCAAACAAAAAAATTGAAATCTAGCCAAATCTTTTTTTTGAAATATATCCAACATTAGGAAGTGCTGCAAAATTACAGGTTTCCCTCCATTTTTGTAGGTATTTGTTTTTGAAAAATAAGTATTTTTGACGGCTTGTTAAAGGCCGTCGAGGGAAGCGGTAGGGGGCCAGCGTCGTAAATGATGCCCACCAGTGGGTCCTGTAGAGGTACTCTCGACGGCGTCGAGAGAAGCAGCAGGAGGCCAACACCACAACGGCGCCAACCAATGGTGCCCACAAAAGGTCTCTCGATGGCCATCTCAAGGCCATCAAGAATACTTGGCAAAACCGTAAAGTATCCTCACGGCCCCGGCCGGTAATACCATCGACCATTTCTGTCGTAGCCGTCGGGAGTACCAGTCTCGATGGCCGAACCATTGAGACAACCTACCTGTCACGACTTTGACATCCAACCAGTAAATTCATACCATTGATAACACAACGATAAATTCAAGAATACATGCAGTCACCTTTTAGTAATATGTACCTTGCCAATTTATTACACAAAGAACACACCCCACAAGTGCTTCACTCTCATGAGATCCCATGCACTCCTTAGTCCTTACGCGATCTCATATGCGGACGGGAGCAGCCTGGGAACTGGGTGCACCATCAACGGCTCGGCCCGCTGCAGCAGCAGGGTGAAGGCCTCCTCCATGTTCAGCTTGTCCGGCCTCTGGCCGGCTGGCAGCTCCCAGTCGAAGGCTTGCACCAGCGCGGCGGTGGCGATGGTGACAATCCGCAGGCCCCAGCTGAGCCCGGCGCAAATCCTCCGGCCAGCGCCGAAGGGGATGAGGCCGAAGTCGCCGCCCTTGACGTCTACGCCGGCGTGCGTCCCGCCGGCGAGGAACCGCACGGGGCGGAACTCCAGCGGCTCCGGCCACAGCACCGGGTCGCGCGCGATCCCCCACACGTTGACGAGCAGCTGGGCGCCCAGCGGGACGCGGTGACCGGCGACCTCGCACTCGCCGGCGGCCACCCGCGGCAGCGACAGCGGGGTCGACGGGTGGAGCCGGAAGGTTTCTTTGACGACGGCGGCGAGGAAGGGGAGGCTCGGCAGGTCGGGCTCCGAGACCAGCCTCCCGCGCCCGACGACGGCGTCCAGCTCCTCACGGAGCTGGCCCAGGATGTCCGGGTGGCGGATCAGTTCCGCCACCGCCCACTCCACTATGGTTGACGTCGTGTCCGTGCCCGCTACGAACAAGTTCTGGATGTAGACAGAGTCCATGCAGTGCACGAAAGGGAGTGAAACAATATATGTTAAGAATGTTACATTTGACGGAAGCATGATACATGTATGGGACCGGCTTAGTGGCTTCTCGCAGATGGTTGCTTTTTACTATGATTTTTGGCAATCATTCATTTAATTCTGGTTGTTGACATACACTTTACAAAAAACATACATATCAAAAGTTGCAAAATACATCGCATAGTTAACCCAAAAAATATTTGTTATAAAATCAACGCCAATCAATAAAAATATAAAAAATGATCTTTACTTATCTACGTGAACTTTTCAACATAAAACAACTAAAATTTCATTATCAAACTAAAATGATAAATAATATAGATATTTTTAAAAAATTACTGTTTAAAAGGAAAAAAGTAAGAAGGGAGCGTCGGGAATCTAGGTGACTGCACACGCACGCGTAGACGTCGAGCCCACTCGTCTGCGACCGCACGGACGGGCCTAGTCGTCTGGGTTCCAGCAAACACGAAAAAGTAATTACTGTTCTTCGGTGCATGGATCCGTATTAACTTTTTTTTACCAGAATAAGAGCCTTGATGTCCGTGTCGGTGAGCATCTCGTCGCCGCCGGCGAGCGACTTCTCGTCCTGCACCATGGCGAGCAGCAATCCCAGCAAATCTTTCCCTTCATCCACGCCGGCCGGCATAACTCCGGCAGCCCGCCTCTCGCCGATGATGGCGTTCATCATATCATCGTACCGGCGGTGAACCTTCTTCAGCCTGGCCACCACCCCCTGGGGGTCGAGCCACCGGAGCGCCGGCACGAAGTCGCCGACGTTGAGCACGCCACCCACCTGTATCACCTCCAGCACGATCTCCTTGAACTCCTCCGCCGCGTCGCCGCTGCCGCCGGAGCCGGAGCTGGAGCCGAACACACGGCGCCCCACCGCCGCCTGCGAGAGCGCGTTCGTCGTGCACACGTTCACCGCCCTGCCGAGCGCCACAGGTGGTGCCGCCGCTGCCGCCACCAGCGACCTCACCATGAGTGCGACCTCCCGCTCCCGGACGGCGCGGAGGTCGTCGAGCGCGCGGGCGGAGAAGAGGTGGACGGCGCAGATCTTCCGCATGGCGCGCCACCGGGGCCCGTATGGCGCGAACACAACGTCCTGGTAGTTGTACGCCATGTGCTCGCCGCCGGAGTTGGGCGGCCGGCTGCTGAACTTGGCGTCGTGCGTGCGGAGGAACTGCTCCGCCACCGCCGCCGACCCGGCCACCACCACCTCGGAGCTCCCGAACCGGAGCCGGAGGAGAGGGCCGTACACCTTGGTCATCTCGTGCAAGGTCTGGTGCGTCTTGCCACCCAGCTGCGGCAGGTTGCCTAGCACCGGCCAGCCCCTCGGGCCCGGTGGCAGCGGCGCACGCCGGCCCGCCCCCGCCATTGCGCCGGCGCGGAAGAAGAAGACGTAGCATGCCGTCACAGAAATGGCCAAGGTGGAGAGGATCCATGGGAGAGGGAGATCCATGCCGAGCAGCTGCATGGCTGCGTTGGGTGCCAAAGCTGGTGCAGTGGTGCAGGGTGCATACATCATATAATAAACTGTATATGCATGGGAGAGTTCACAAGAGGGGTAGGTGTATCGGCAGACACGTCGCGTCTTGTTTGGGTTAGCTGAGTGCCCCTGTCAGGCAGTATTTTCTATAGCTCATCAAGCTATTTTCATCGCAAGTTATTGATATATATCACATCATTTTCAGGAAACAAATTATGAGGGAAAGGGAAGAAGTAGGTGATGATTGCTAACCTTGGCCACCAAAAGCCGGCATTTTATTGCTTTAGTTACCATCTATATCTATATTCTCAATGAAATCAGCTTGCAATAGGTGCTCCATCGATCAACCGGTTCTTGGCTACCATTTTGTTGCTTTAGTGCTGTTTTGTTCCGTGCAAAAAGTCTTTATTGACGAGATTTGCAAATTATCTTCCTTATAATAAAGGGATATTCCAGGGACGCCTCTGGAGCTATTCACATGGAGGGAACCAGGGTCAGATCGCATCCGACCATTTCTGCTAGGCATCTCCCGAGTCCCGACTCCCGAGGAGAGACTTTGCAAAAACGCCCTTCTTTTTTTAGATTTCACGTAAAGGTCCTTGTGTATTCACATCAGAGTCCTCATGCAATGGTTGGCTGTCAAAGGCATTTTATGTTTGCACCCCTTACATTAGTGGATGCTCAACTTGTGGTCCTTCCACTAGTCTAGCCAAACTGTTAGGATTTGCGTCAATGTAAGATCACGAACGACAATAGCAGACATGATGTTTGTTAGCGCAATTAAGTTTTCGACTCAATCAGCTTTCAACAACAGACTTCGACTACAACTCTAAACCAACCCTACATATTACAACACAGAGTCTATGTAACCAACTCGTACACATATTCGACACAAAACTTAACAAACTCTATCTTAAAGAATATGGTCTTCTCCACATTGAAGTCATTCCAGCGTCTTGCGCGAACTCTGTACTCGGACTCTGATTGCTTCCTTCTTTCGCAGCCTACAGCGGACCGCCTGACGAATTCACCTCGTTGAACCCACCGCCTTCTGAAACAAACACCGACTTAGCAACATCTGGCTCAGCAGCTCCATCTGCAACGGTACTTCGTGCACCTGGAATTCAAAACTCCCTTTGCATAATATACACACGTGATGTCGTCCTCTCCTCGATCATCATCATTGCCTTCAGAGCCACTTTCAGCCACTGCCACAATATCATTAGTTCCTTCCTTTTGTCAGCATCATCTTGCCGACCACGGTTTGCACTGTCCCGATCCGTCCGCCATCTGGAATAGATCCTTAGCTCATCTCCATAATCAGTACTCCATCTTGAATAGATCTCCGTCATGGCCGCTTGATGCGTTCACCTCTAGGCACAGATCGCCGCTATCTTGACCATCAGCCAGTCTGACCTCTCTGGTCAAATCACATCAAATCCTTCCCGAACGCCTTCCTAGCAGAACGGACCCGACTGTCCAGTCCCGAACACCGTGCTCACATCAGCCGCCTTTTTATTCGACAGATCTGAGTTCTTCTCGTCCCAAAGAACAATATTCTGCTCTTCATTTGTATTTTTTTACTCCCCTTGGATCTTGGATCTACGTCATTTGGTGAGGATACCCCTCTTGTAATTCTAGTCTCAAAAGACTTCTATTCCACCTTGGGCTCCCTCTCCTCTTTCTTGAAATTTTTTCCTTCTATTTTTGTCCTAAGCACTACGGCCTAGCCCACCAGCCACCGCAGGGCTCCGTTGGTCCAGATCATGTAGCATGTCCCTAGTCATTCACCAAACGCACAGCGACCCCGTACATTGTGGGACCCATAGAGGACGTCCACCGCTGCCAAAAAATCGGGAAAAATCTCCTCCACCTTCAGGTTCAATCTTTGAGCCCTCGAGCAGGTTTCCCAACCCACCACCGCGCATCACGTCGTCCTTGCACGGCAAAACATGCCATACCCTAGCCATCTATATCCACGTCACATATTCGCCCTTACTGACGAGATGTTGCGCCTCCTGTGCAACATCCAGTCGCATCGTTGCTCTCGCCGTTCCGATCTCTCAGACATCTTTCCACGCCTATCGATCAAATCGCGAACGCCGACGTCGTCATCGTCGCCTGCCGACCTTGCTGGCTACTTTGTCGGCCCTTGATCACCTGGCCTTGATATATCCCCGCCAACAGAAGACTATCGAACGGTTCGAGCCTACTGCTCGAAGTGTCTGACACCACCAATCGAATCGTCGATCGCCGCCATACTCCACCTTGCGTCGATGAGGCGTTTTTCGCGTCACCCGTATATGCATGAACCTCGTGTCTCCCCGTAAATATTCTGCATGGCCAATCTCGCCCTGACAGTACTTGTTATAAAATTGACTCCAATGTAAGATCAGACGACATGAGAGACACGATATTTGGTAATGCAGTTTGGCATCGTGGCCTACGTCTGCTGGGCTCTGACTATGGACGCTCCTCCCTAAACAATGCAAGCACACCGGACCATCCGGATCGCAGCCACATGCCGGCCGCTGACCCCTATGCGTCCTTCGCTACACCTAGGTCCCCATGATTTTTGGTTACACTAGGGATGTCTCCTTTTATATAGTTGATACCTAGCTAAAGTCTGAATATAACTCTAAACCAATCCTGCCTATTACAACATAGAGTACATGTAACCTATTTGTACACATATTCGACGCAAAACCTAAAACAAATATCTGAAGTTTGATTAAACCACATGTTCCATGGCATCGTATATATTCCGCTCGTAGTATTAAGCCGATTGCTACAGGCTAATCCTAGACGTACATAAGATTCCGTTCCACCACAATCCACAATCACTCCTATACAAATCTTTAATCGCGTCAGTTTGGCTATTTGCCAGTTGGGGGCGACTAGGGAACGGTATCCCGTCGGGGCCCCAACCCGATGGGATAGCTCCCCTCCACTCGCCGCCTCCTTCCTGCGCGCCCTCCCCACCCCCGCCGCCTCCTTCCTCCGCCCGGCGGCGGCGCCCGCCGCCCGCTCCGGCCGCCCAACCACCTCCTTCCTCCACCCCGCCGGCTCCGTCTCTTGCTCCGCACACCCCGCCGCCTCCTTCCTCCTCCCGGCGGCGGCTTCCTCCCCCGGCCGCTCCGCCGCCCAACCTCCCGCCGCCACGCCGTCGCCGCCCACCCTAACCCGAGGGGTTGAGGCGGTCCCCCCTCCACCACTGGCCCACCCGCCGTCCCCTCCCGGCTCCGGCGCCACCGCCGCCGCCCGACGAGCCCCACCCACCGCCGGTCCGCGCGTCCCGACCTCCCTCTAAACCCGAGGAACCCACATATTCCTAACCCGAACCCAAGCGGCGGCGGCGAGCTCGACGGCGGCGAGGGCGAGGGCGACGGCGAGGTCTACGGCGTCGAGGTAGGCCTCCTCCTTCCTCCTCCTCCTCTGCTGACACGCCGCTGGCGAAGGAGCTGGAAGCGGCATGGCGAAAGGAGCTGGGCGCGTGCGGGCGAAGGGGAGCGGGTCAGTGGACACGTGTCGCCGGGGGGCTATCCCGTCCGGGAACGGGATCCCGTGTGGAGGAATTCCTGTTGCCATTTTTAAAATTTCGTTGATTTTCAATCAATTTTGATAACAACGGGATGAATTTTGAATTTTATGGGCCTTAAACTAACCCTACAATCATCAATCTGCCACTCAGTCTGTCAGGCATGCTGCTTTCCCAGCCACCATTCTCTCTCGTTGTTGGGATAGGTCCGAGCATGTTCAATGGTATTGTAACTTACTATGGACTTAGTGCATCTCCAGTAGCATCATAACTTAAGCCTTGTTGTATAAGCCAAATGAATAATAATTTGCAATTATTTTGTAGGGTTTTAAATAGTTTTTATTAGAGTTCGTAAAGTAATTTTTTAAATAATTTTTTGAACTCTTTATGATATATTTTCGAGAGATCATAACTTTTCATGCTAAACTTTTCAACAACTTTCACCTTTAACAAACAAGGCCCTAAAACCTCTCAACCATTATTTATAACTTTTTTACTATTCATCTACATTTCTCTCTGTATAATTTTATTTGTTACAATACTAACGTTCTAGGTTAAAATCCATTGAACATGTCTTAGCATTATTCATCAGTTTTTCTCTTCGATTTTATTGCTATATTGCTAAATTATTCTCTTGTCGTTAGAGTTCACATGTCTCTTCTGGATCGGTGGGAGGATAGACAGGTGAGAGGTGGACCGGAGGTGGTGTCGTACGTGGCGATGCAGTGTGGAGGTTTAACTAGGAAAATCGAGAAGAATATGTCGTCAATAAGAAATAGCAAACTACTTGTAAATTGGACTTTAAAAAATTTGGTATAACATATAATTTTTTATTAATGTTCTTTGTGCACTCATGGTTTATTTTTTTAGAAATTTTCAAATTTTTATGAAATTTTTGTGACCTACAAAATATGAAATAGTAAAAAACAGCACATAGACTGGCTGGCGAGTTGGTGTTTTTAATGTTATTTTAGCATGGATGAATGGATTTGATTTCATGAGATGATCAAACGGGCATGGTTTTTCGGTGACATGGCACAAACATGCTAGAAGCTGGTAAGGGCTTTGTTATATAGAGAATGATATATACTAGTGATGTTTACGTGCTCGTGGCGCATGACATATATTAGTTTTGGAATTTTTTAGATGGGAAAATTGAGCTGGTGACATCGAAAGTAGACCTTCCCACAAATCTAGCATTGGAGTTGACCTCCTCTCCAATTTAGCATTGAAGTACACCTCCGTTACCCTTTCTAGCACTCCATCATCGGGGGTGTTAGATGGAGCCGTTAGCTCAGTTAGCTGACATGTGGGGCCCACTTGTAAGTGTCTCCTCCTTCTTCCTCCTCTCTCTTCTCTCCTCTCTCTCCCTCTCCCTATCTCTTCATGCCGCCGCTACAGCCGTCGCCGTCACCTCTGATTCGCTCTTCTTTCTCCTCTCCTTTTCCCTCTCTTCTTCATCCTCTCCTCCCTTTCCCTCTCCCAGCTGATAGCTGCCTCTACCTCTCTCTCTTTCTCTCTCCCTCTCCTTCTCGTTCTCTCCTAGTTCTCCTCTCTCTCCCCGTAGACGGCAGCGGCAGCGGTGGCTAGCGGCGGCGGCGGCGGCTTACAGCGGCGGCGGCGGCAACGGTGTAGTGAGGGGGAGAGAGAGGAGAGAGAGAGAGTGGGAGAGAGATGGTACCCACTGTGCAGTGAGACTAACAGTTACACCGTTAACAGTTGTCGTGATGGAGTGGTAGAAATGAGTAACGGCGACACCATTTAGTGCTAGATAAGATAATGGAATTTTTTCGGTGTTAGAAAATAAAGGGAGCAACCTTTGGATGTCACTAGCTCAATTTTTCCCTTTTTAGATTGTTTGGGATTTTTCTGGTTTTTTGGGTTTTTAATTATTTTTCAAGAGCTCAACATTTATAATGCTTAAATTCATTTATATACACTCACCATGATTTTTTGTTGCATTTTGGAGTTTTCAAAATTTTTGAGGTTTTCTCTAAAAGTTTTTAGAAATTTTTTTATTTTTGGGTGACATGGCCAGCCAGGCGCAACCAGGGGCAGCCTGTAAGGGCTTTGTTATATTACATTGATGACTTTTTTCCTGAAGGGGGTGACGTGGCTTCCCTGATTGTGCCTCGTGGCATAACTAGGGATTGTTTGTAAGGGCTTTGTTATAGGACATTGATTGGGGCCATAACTTATCTAGTCATCGCCGTATCTACTGCTTGAATCGTCTCTTGTACGTCGAGTACATGTTGTAATGTGCTAGCGATGTTTACGCACATGTGGCACGTGACATTGGTTTCGTAAAGTACAATTGTTTTTTATTTTTTAAAAAGATTTTTTGGGATTTTTGTGATTATTAAATTAATTTTCTAGAATTTTTCCATTATTTCTTAATTTATTTTATAGAAGTCAACTATTCTAATGCCTAAATTGGATTTTTTTTAGATTTTTTAGATGTTTTTTAGATTTTTTGGATTTTGGGGGTGACGTGGCTGTCCGAAACGTGGCGCAACCGGGATGTGCCACGTGGCGCAACCTGAAGGCAGTCTCTAAGGACTTCGTGTGTGTGTGTGTAAGTTAGATAAGTTAGATAGATGTTTCTCTCATCCGCTAGTTGATATATGTTTCCTTATTATCATTGTGATCTCGAGATGTACATATAAATATATGCGGCCTCGATTGAGAGCCGTAAGTTGACTTGGATAAATATCATTTTTTCAAGCAACTTGGGAAAATATCTTGTCAAATACTAGAACAGTA
Organism: Raddia guianensis; assembly: GCA_036346415.1. NCBI lineage: Eukaryota > Viridiplantae > Streptophyta > Magnoliopsida > Poales > Poaceae > Raddia > Raddia guianensis. The sequence continues at coordinate 30,796,920 of CM070540.1, forward strand.
CAAGTGCAAAGGGGAAGGGGTCCAGCGTCAATAACAACTGTCAACAGAAATTTAAGTGTGTGTGAGCAGGAGTATTAAAGGTGGTGGCCAGCCAGGGCCGGGGCAGTGAAATGTTTTGTTTTGACGTATGAAAATTTGTTTAAATCTAGGGAGCTAGGTACGTACTTCAGACCCCAGTAAATAAAATCGGACACTATTACGGACAAAGGGGTGGTGCTAATGAAACATCATCGTAGTACAGATGAAATATTTTTTTTGGAAAAGCTTTGATCAGGTCCGATAGTATCGGACAGGGTATCGTGGGGGTGAAAATAGTACGGATATTACCAACGAAATGATCAGACAGTGATTTGGATACTTTTATGAATATTTGACTATTTTTACGGATAAGGATATAGATATGGATATGAATATGGAACACTATTATTCGGTGGATAAGGAATATTCATGTTTTTGTTTGGATAAGATCACAATATAAAATATAGATATTATCCGAACAAAACTTTCAACGTGGCAATGTAGTCTACTATATATCATTTCTTTGATGATTGGGTACTATTTAACTGTCATTACTGTTATTATTCCGGTGTTTTTCAAGTGCATCCGGTATTATGGTGGTATACCTGCTAATTACCAAGCTATTGGCATGTGGCCCACTGCCAGTAGCCACCCAACATCCAATGCTCGGCCGGATCCAAATCCTCTAAGGTGAATAGTAATTTGCGTGAGAGGGAATAGCAGAGGCGTACTGTAGCAACATGTCTCGTCCATCAAATTTAGATCGGACGGTGGAGATTCTATCAATGCAACCAACACTGTTCACCTCTGACAGATCCAAATCCTCTCTGGTCAGTCCGATAGTATTTAACTGTTTTAAATCAAGTTGAAGATCGCTCAAATTTTGAATGTAATTTTGGAATTTTTTTATTGATAGTTTTCTAATTTTAAAATTTTAAATCTATATCAATTTGGGAAACACCCAGTGCCGCGGTTCGGTGGGCCGGACTAGCGGCGCTGCTGCTGCTGAATCGCTTCGAGAGCACGCTGCTCCAACTGTAATTTAAAAAAGTTCGGTGGGGCCCATGTGAGCACGTCGCTTTCGATGGCCATAATTTTTGACTGGGTGTTCTAATCAACAAACCGTTTGCACCAACGTGTTCCTCGTATTTTTGCGAACAAAACAAGATATATGTTGTCATAAAAATCTTCAAATTTACCTGGTGAAACTTGGGTTTCGCCTACTGAAATTTAGATTTCGCCTAGTAACTAGTAAAACTTGGGTTTCATACTCGTTAAACTTTGCCGAACTGTCAAGTTTCATCAGGTTTCATCCAAGTTTTTTCAAGTTTCATCTAGTTTCATCAGATCAATTCAAGTTTCATCAAGTTTCCACATGTTTCATCCAAGTTTCATCAGGTTACATCAAAGTTTCATTCAAGTTTCATCAGCATATGGCCAAGTTTCATCAACACACGACCAAGTTTCGCTAGTATAGGTGTAGGTTTTATAAGTGTCTTCTCCTAGTTTTACATCAAAAAAAAGAAAAAGTGAAAAATCAAAAAAATAAAAAGTATTTAAAATGGGTTGCTCTCGATTTTAGAAGAATTATGAAATTTATCCCATATTTTTTGAACACTGTTTGAATTTTACAAAAAAATCAGAAGTTTAATTGAAAAAATAATCAACCGACGACTAACAACTCCGCGTGAACTGTGCGCTATTGCTAACTAGTCACGTATGCATGCGATAGCGCGGTGCGTTGGATTGGTGCTCACGCCGAAGATCGCACGGCGTAGACAGGTCTGGACCGAGCGCCAGGCATCAGACGTCCGACGCCTGGCGCTCGCCTATCAATTTAATAATATCTTCTACAAACTTTCTAATGTTTTGTTTTTCTAATGTTATAAATTCCTACTTTTAAATTTAAATTTTGACCTTTTTAAAAAAATTTGGAACAATTTTTTGGTATTAAATTTTAACTATTTTACTAACAATGTCCGTATTTTCGTTTAAACAGATGTGTACTCGCTTCGTATTCGCAACCGATGTTATGCAGTATTATTCGAATTTGTATTCATATTCGACACATTCGTATTTGAATCCATATCTGATAAAAAAAATACGGATGCGGATATAGATAGAACGATATGTTCTGATGACATGTCTAGTCCGGCTCGCGTGAGTAGCTTACACAACGCTTGCATAGTTGCATCTATCTCACGCACGTTTTTCCTAGCCTGTGATGTGGGGTTAACATCCATGATCCATGTGCTGAGCAGCTCGCGATTAATTTTTCGGACACCATGTGGTTAACCATTTAAATTTGAATGTGAGCCTCTTGCTCCGTGAGTTTTTCTGCCACAGTCCGCGAGCTTTTTCCCTCTCTCTCATAGACTTCCTCTCGCTCTTGGTGCGAGGTTTTCGCCTGTATTGCATGGCGATCGCTGGCAAGAGGCCAACGAGCGCTCTCTCCGGTAAGCTATTAGTTTTCTGAGCACATTGTACAAGTTTCGCCCATACTTTTTTAAAGTTTCATCAGTATCTTTCGTGCCCCTCCCCCCTCTTCTCCCCGCTCCTCCCAGCCACCTCCTCCTTCTCCCTCGGCTTCTCCGCCACGCCCGCTCCCTCCTCGGCAGCGTCGTACTATACTATACTATACTATACTATACTATACTCTATACTATACTATACTATACTATACTATATTACTCCCTCCGGTCATAAAAAATAAGTCGTCATTTACTTTTTGACACGTCTTTAACCATTCGTCTTATTTCAAAAACTATGTAAGTTATCATTTATTTTGTCGTGATTTGTTTTATCATTAAAGGTACTTGATACGGATCAACGTTTGCGGCTGTGGCCCGAACTTCACGGCGTAGGATTGGAGATAATGGATCCGTGCAACCTGATGAATGACACCGCCAACCACCGTCTCAATTACGGCAACCTGCGACACTCGATTCACCCAACCACACGCTTCAATCCGATTGTCTACTCACTAACGTGGAGTAAACACATTCTTGTAATCACAACAGCAACCACAAGAGCAACGGAGTCAAGAACACTCAGCTAATTCCTAACTCTAGAGGGGTGGAGTCTCTCACACAAGCCCTAGAACAAGAACATGTTTGGCTGAAATTTTCGCAAAGCTTTTTTACATATGAGGTGTTACCCTCTATATATAGGTGCATGGGATACATTGCATTCTTATGATACAAGACAACCTAGTTGGTGTTAGTTGGCATTCTAAATGTGTCTTCTTTGTTTTGCTTGTAAGAAACCATGTGGTAACAACAACATTTTGAAGAGCATGAAGTTGAATTGGAATTCCTCTTTTTGTGACATATGCGATGATGTAATACTTCTATATGACCTAAGGGATGACCTCATATGACAGTAATGAAAATTGAATTTCCCATGTTACTCTAGCTTCATCCAAAAATCTCATTCATGGTACCTAATCATGAGTAGAGTAGAGACATTAAGTACTAATACATTCTCATTTGTATCAATGTTTTGCTTTCTAAGAAAAAGATACACCTGTTTTTGTATTTGTTTTGCTCTAACTCGTGTAATTGCTCCTATTGGTGCTCGTGGTGTTTGCGACAAAGTTCGTGATGTATGTGTACTAGTAGTGTCCTCATCACTTGTTTTGCATGCGACAAAAGAGTGTACCCCGACGCTGCCGACATCCAACAAGACCAAGGGTACCCGCAAGGCAAGTATTTTCACCGGCTCTTAGTTTTTATTAAATTTATCAAAATTGCTAATTTGATTAGCCGTGGGATTATTTAACCTGTATGGTCCTAATCGCATGAGTGCATTTGGCAATACGCAACCACTGTTCATAAATCACATTTAGGTTAAATATTATTGTATTTCCAATGATTTAGGGTATAGTGGCTTAGCCCTGCTGGTTATGGGAAAACACATTATTGTGACTAGCTAGGGCTGGAAAATGAGTTGGAAGCTCGCAACCTGATCGGGCTCAGCTCATTTAGAAACGAGCATGAGCCGAGCACCATTTTCAGCTTGTGCAACTTATCGAGCCGAGCAGAGCCAAAGGTTGGCTCGCTCGGGCTCGGCTCGTGCTCGGCTTGTGGCTCCTACATCATCATTAATCAGTCACGGATCCTGTTTTCACTCGAGCTCAGGCTTGTGGCTCATGGCTCATGGTTCGGGCTTGTGGCTCGTGGCTTAGGCTCGTGTGGGCTCGCAAGCTCTTGAGAGCAGCTTGTGAGCCACCACCGAGCTGAGTCGAGCCCTTTTTTTAGCTCAGACCCCTTGTTTAGCTCGGCTCGGTACCTAACGAGCCGAGCCGAGCCGAGCCAGGGGCTTGCTCGCTCAAGCTCGGCTCATTTCCACCCCTAATTGTGACTATTGTACGTCGTCGACATGATTGGTAAGTGGTGCGTATAATCACTTTTAATTAAAAATTGATCATCTAATAGCTAGGATCGGGAGCGGTTGGTTGTTTGGTTGGTGCCTTCATACACAAGATTGGATTTGTGCTTGGTCCGTCGCTCCAAGACTTTACAGAGTACTTACCGTACGACCACACATAGAAATGGGACCACTTGGATAATTTTATATGCTAGCTAGTGGTTGAATGCCAAATTAAGGAGTTACCTATTTGCTGGTTGTGTGGGGGCAGTATGCTATGACGTCTTCCGTGGGGGGTTCATGGGTGCCCATTAGTGGACCCATGGGCGGCACCCATAGCAACGGTTAACTCATTTGGGCCACAACACGGCATGTGAAATGTTGGCCTATAGTTACTGTGAAACACAGTGGGCTAGTGTGTATATCTATGCGTCCTCGGCATAGCTTGTTGTGTCGTGTGGGTAAAGCGCACACCTCTGCAGAGTAAAACCATTCGAATGGCCATGGTTAAGGATGAACAAGAAAGTTTAGCAACGTAGAATTCACCCTCATTATTTGACTGGACGAGGTGATGTCGTTGTCGAGTTATCTGTTGTTAAGATGGTTGTGAGAACCGGAGCTAAGTTGTGCCAATTATTATCCTTGTTTAAGTTCTTTCGAGCATTGCTATCTATTTATTACCTTAACTTTCTTAGATGCATAAAACGCCTTTATGCAAAGAAAACCTTAACTTCCTAGGATAAACTCAAAACTGGCTCTACCTAGAAAAGACTTGTAAGTATTTGCACAGTGTACTTATCTCGGTTCTACTGGGACTGCTCATTCCAATGAGTAGATCAGAAGCTCGAAGAGCAGTAAGACCATGTTGCCGACACATAAGGTGTTCCGGACTTGTAGCGTATTTTTGTATCGGTGTGTTCCCGTGGTTAATGGGACACTACTTTGATTTGTTAACTTTTATTTTACGTTAGTCATGACTAGTAATTTGAACTAATGCGATATGTTACTTCTCCGTACTCTAATATAAATTATCAGCTAATTCAGCTCTAGATTGTATCATTGCTCTATTTTACTATGGATACGCGAACTGATCTTTGGGACGTGTATTGATAATACAGAGATTCGATTTGGTAAAACCGGATCCTGACATCATAGCCCAAGGATGAATATTTCCGTAGCCGTGATTGATCACAGTCACAACAGGTACTACGCAGGTATGAACTATGTCTGCCTCCTCTGACGACCACATGCATGGTGATGATATCAGGAAACAAAAAGGACGACATCATGTATGTGATGCGTTAGCTATGTCAGTTCAGCTTTTGATTGGTGAGATAACGTATCCTAGCAACACGTTCTATCTACTGCCAGCAAACCAACGGACATGAATGGACGGGAAAAAGCAACTATGGTTGGTGAGGCAAAGGGACATACGACCTTTTTTTTAAAAAAAAAGTTCAAAATTCACGGGTTGTCGTTTTCGTACAGTACTGAATAGTAGAAAGTTAGAAACTGTTTTGGATTCCTTGGGTTTGGGTATCAGATCAACACAGAAGGCGCCCACAAAAACAAGACAAATGTTGCTCCGATGCCTAGAACTTTTCGCACGACCTTGATGGTTATGTCAAGCTTATATGTGATAATTGAATTCGTAAATTTTCAGTTTTAACTGTGCCACTCGAAAATTTTCATGGCCATTCCAATCAAAGAAAGGTAATAAAAATCGACAAATTATTTATTACTACGTACTATATATGTAATCACTTTGGTGCATCAATGTTCATTCGTAGATATCGATTCTGTCAATCATGTGTTTGATCAAATGCTAATTGGAGAGAGGCACGCATGTAAAACGTGGGTACGCAGCCGTGCACCCACAAACTCCAATATCCTTTATTGGAGGATTGACTACTCATGTCTTGTTCGACCTCAAAAACCATGTGAAAGAATTACCTACCTCTACTTGGGTTTGAAAGCAGTGGTGGATCAAGAATTTTATCTCTAAGAGCGCCACATCAACATGTGCCGCACGTAATGACGAATGCTCTCATGCAGCATCGCAAAATTTTCATTGTTATATTCTCCTTTTTTATATTTGATGAATTTTTATAAATTTTTACTTCTCAGTAATTATCTGCCTATCAAAGTAACTTCGCAATTTTTTTTAATGAAAGCAAATTTTAATTTATATATGACCTCCTCGTATTTTTATGGATCAGATGGTTTTTTCTTTATATTTTCATAGGTTCTTAATAACTCTCTAGTCATAAATAAAGTTATTTGCATAGAGAAAAGTCATTTTTTAAAAAATAAATATTGACCAGCTCACCACCACCGATCTGGATTGTCCTTTTTCCCGTAGAAAATAAGCTAAAAAATGAAGCGAAATCTAGGAAAAGAAAGGAGAAAACAAATCCAAATCTAGAAATAGCAAACAGAAAATAAAGACATTTTTTAAATGAAAGCAAATTTTAAATTTATATATGAGCTCCTCGTATTTTTAGGATCAAATGATTTTTTTCTTTATGTTTTTATATGTTCTTAATAACTCTCTACTCATAAATTAAATTATTTGTATCTAGAAGGGGTTAAAGATCTATCGTTTAGTTTCTTTTTTTCAGTTCGAATCTCAGACTATTGGGATAGAGTGTTAGGTATTGTGTCGAATATCTGTACGAGTAGATTACATGGACTCTGTGTTGTAATAGGCAGGGTTGGTTAGTGTTAAAGTCGGACTCTATCCAAGCCTCCACTATATAAAGGGAGGCAGCCCTGGTGTAACCATATGAACGACTTCATAATAGTAGCATAGGCAAGAGGAGGTCAGCGGTCGGCATATGGTCGTAACCTGGTCAGTCGATGTGCTGCGGTACTATGGATTGGGGAGGAGCGCCCATAGTCAGAGCCCCGCAGATGTAGGCAGAAGCCGAACTACGTTACCAAACATCGTGCCTCCTGGTGTCGTTCGTGCGCAGGGTGTTGCATCGGGCGCAGGGCGGGATCGACCAGGATTCTGCTGGTTCGGCGTGGATACCGAGAAAGAGGAGAAGAAGAAGAAAAGGGAGGAGTTCGAGACTGAGACAAATTAAAGTTTTTTTAGAAACTTTTTTTTGAGACGGGAAGAGTAGTCTCACCACTACAAAAGGGGATACAAGGGAAGTCAAACCCAACAATTCAAGATAATCAACGGCTGTTTTGAGCGCAGATTTCGGAGAAGTTTTTAAAGCGTGAGATTCCGAAGGAGGGAGGCATTCTTGGAGGGCTATTGGCGATCTATTCAAAATGGCTAACAGGTCGGGTGGCGATACATCCATCGACAAGTAATTGGCGTTGGAAGAATCGTAGGTCGGCAGGATAAAGTCGACACATACAAATTTCGGTATGGTGAGGTTCGACGGTACGGGAAACTTCAGTTTATGGCAGGCGAGGGTCCGGGATCTCCTGGTGCAGCAGGGGATTGTGGTGGCTCTTAAGGCGAATAAACCGGAGAAGGTGGAGGCCGGTGATTGGGAGGAGATGCGGTTGCAAGCTAGGCAACTATACGCCTTTGTCTCTCAGATTAAGTCATGCACCATGTTATGGAGTTGTCATCACCAAAGAAAATTTGGGACAAGCTGGCTAGTCAGTTCATGTCCAAGACTCTGACCAGCAAGCTGTATCTGAAGCAGAAGTTGTATGGGCTGAAGATGCAGGAGGGGTCGGATCTGCAAGCACATATTGATGTTTTCAACAGGTATGTCACGGATCTATCACATCTGAAGGTGACAATCGCTGATAAAGACAAGACAATTATTCTTCTTTGTTCGTTGCGTCCGTCCTTTGAGCATTTGATCACGACGCTGACATATGGCAAAGATAGCATCAAGACTGAGGATATTACTACGGCGCTTATGTCTCATCAATCGAGGAAGAATAAAAATACAGTGGAAGAATCTCGTTTTGTTGCTTTGCTAGTCTCAGGTGATCAAGGCGGTAATGAGACTGGAAAGAAGAGCAAGAAAAATAACAAGGCGGTGCGGTGTTTCAGATGCAATGAGTGGGGGCACATGAAGAGGGACTGTACAGGTCCACCAAAGAGAGCAGATGCTAATGTGGCAATATGTTCATGTGACTCCAGAGGCGACAATGCTGAGGTTCTTCTATAGAAGGGGCTTCTGTTGTAGGCGGAGCTACGAAGCGTGTTTTTGCAGGATGGGCGTCATTTGTTCCAAAAGGCGACGAGTTCGAGGAGGACTCGTCGAGTGGCCCGCTGTAGACTGCAAAGAAGGAAGCAACCAGAGTACGGGTGCACGGGTTTGCGCAAGACGTGCTGGAACGACTTTAAGATGAAGAAATCATATTTTTCAAGGTGGAGTTTGTTAGGTATTGTATCAAAATCCAAGCCTCTACTATATAAAGGGAGGCAGCCCTGGTGTAACCATATAAACAACTTCATAATAGTAGCATAGGCAAGAGAAGGTCAGCGGCCGGCATGTGGTCGTGACCTGGTCAGCTGATGTGTTGCAGTATTATAACCATATGAACAACTTCATAATAGTAGCATAGGCAAGAGAAGGTCAGCGGCCGGCATGTGGTCGTGACCTGGTTAGCCGATGTGTTGCAGTATTATGGATTGGGGAGGAGCGTCCATAGTTAGAGCTCCGCAGATGTAGGCGAAAACCGAACTGCGTTACCAAACATCGTGTCTCCTGGTGTCGTTCGTGATCTTGCATCGTCGCATATCCTAACAAGTGGTATGAGAGCTTGGTTGGTTATGAGATGGCAGGATCGCAGCGGGCTTCAACAGAGAGCGTTGGGAAGTATATATCCTTCCTCCTCTGCGTGCACTATGAAAGGAGAGTGCTGAGAAGCAATATATAGCTGAGCGTGTACCGATAAGATCACCTCCGATCATAGGCTGGCTTCATGGAACTGGACAACGCATCTTTGGAATCGCTCGTATCCTCCCACCACATCGGCCACTTCCACATTAATTGTACTAGCAAGCCAGCGCGCCCGTGGCGCGCCCGTGGCTCGCGTACAGGCGAGGCTCGCATGTGTGCTGCGAGTAGCGAGTCCGTGCGAGCAACTCGTGAGCGTCACGTACAGGCGAGCGACTCGCGAGTGTGCTCGCGGACGGAGCGGGGATTTGAGCCCCGGCCTCCTGGGCGTACGCTCGCTGAGCTAACCAGCTCGGCAAGCTGCACGCCTTGCCGCTGAAGAAGGAAAAAAATATTTTTAAAGGTTGCTTTAATATGGACGGCTGGATTTGATTTAAAAGAGCGATCGGACAGCTCAGGGGCGTTGGACGGGAGGGTGCGCACATGTCTAGCGCAGACGACGTAAACTCGGCAGGGGCGTCCCGGGGAATTTAGAGGCCCTGTGCGAAACAATAAACAGGGGCCTAACTTAATGTACCGACTACCGAGTATGTCAGTACGAGTACGTGCACGTGACCAGCGCACCGCGCGAGTCGATGATGGGAGGCGGAGTGATGCTTTTTTTGGATTGGGCGCTAGATGAGTTGCCGAGCAGGCCGTTAGGAAGTTTTAGGCCTGAATAAAATCTCTTATGTATGTATATATATATGGACCCTATTTAAAATTGAGGGCCCTTTGATTTTGGGGGCCCTGTGCGGTCGCACAGCCCGCACGGGCCCAAAAACGCCCCTGAAACTCGGCTTTGTATATCTATATTGATAAGTTCCTTGACGTTAACTACTTTTAGTTTCAATCATGTCCACGGTAAAGTACGTGACAGTTAACTTGAGTAATTTTTTTTGGATAAATTGTTTTGCATGCTTCAAATAGTTTTGATTTGTATGCATGACTAGCATATTTCAATCCTCACAAAAATACATGGAAATAAAATGTTGCTCATGATTCCACAACTGTCGTGACGGTTAAGTTATAACCCTTACGAGGAATAACTTCTTACTGCCACATGTCAGTATTATTTTCATCTGCTAGGTTGTCGAACATATGATTGCCACAACAGTACTCGAGAGTCTTTTGAATGTATTTTCGTTGGTGGTTGTTCGTCGGCAAAAAACCATCGAAAATTGCTGCAAACTGATAAATTGATTTTTGCTCTATTTCGGCTAAAAAAATAGGTCGAATACTTGGAGTGATACGTATATGTAAAGATAACAAGATATGTTTGGTACATTGAGAAGAATTAATGCAGATGCTTGAAAACAACATGATGATGTACTACTAGTTCTGAAAGGAGCGATTTCTCGCGCTGTCGCACATCTGAAGCTAGCTGACTTCACATACATATATTGTTTTCATGCTGTCTTGTTGCTTTTGAATTGACCAGCTAACGCGACCTTTCAGCTGGAATGGCATTTTCATTTAAGTTGTGACCACCACTACAGGTCCTACTACTTCCACTATAGAAAAACAAAGTGTTTTTGTCGACCGATAGTAATTTCGTCGGCCTAGAAAAACCGATGATAATAAGGTCGTAATTTCATTGGTTTTTTAAAACCGACGAAAATAACACCGTAATTTCGTCGGTTTCTTAAAACCGATGAAAACAGGTCTTAATTTCATCGGTTCCGACCGACGAAATTAAAGTGCCACGGCCTCATGAAATTTTGGGCAATGACATTGGCATAATTTCATCGGCTGCATGTGGTATTTCCCTCCGTTGGTTTCGGACAACAAAAATGGGGCCCACATTTATCCCCACCTGGCGCGTCCCTCGGGCTCACTTTTGACCTAGTCGCTGCCGCCCTACTCCCCAGCGCCGCCGCCCTGCTCCCCTGCTTCGCTCGCCGCCGTCGCCGTAAGTGACCCTCTCCCCCTCCCAGCCTCTACCCCCGCCCTTCCGCTCTCTTGTGGACCCACTCCTTTGCCGCGTGGCAAGTCTCCTTTGCCTACGACGAGAGGTGCACTCATATATCAACTACTTGCACCATTGTGACTTTGAGTGAACACCATACTTGATAAAACTCTGAATCTCATCTGTGACAACAAGGATCATCGATAGACAACTGTAGACTTAATTTTGTGTCCAGTTGGGCCTCAAATGGTCACTATTGATCTGTAAGTGAGATGTGGTCACACTTTCCTCTAAACCACATCAGTTGCTATTGTTCATCTCTTCGTTTTCTGTGCTATCATTGCTTGAATTCATGATGAAATGATTTGGTACTGCCCTATTTTTCTAAGAAAACACATTGATCCATAAAGTATTTGAGCTAGGGGACATGTGCTACAGTTATTTACAAGGGAAAATCCTAGCTCCTGATACTTACTATATGGATGCCACTATGTAGTATGTACTGTGCAAACTTTTCTTTAGTAGCAATTAAGGCTTTCTGTTTTGTATCATGGCCACCAGGAATGAATGATTGGTTACTTGAAACTTGTATGTGGGGATTGGACTTACTGAATTAGTATGCAAGTAGTAGACCGGTAGTAGACCAAACATAGCACACTTTACTGTAACTACGTGGTCAGTCATCCTTGTGGCCATCTTTGTCATATATTCAGTCAATTATATGATAGCTTACCTGTTACTTCATGGTGCACTACCTATTTATATTCTTTGTACTGAGAGCTATTTGCAGAGTCCCTTTTCACCTGCATTTTTCATATAAATCTTCTTGTGATTTATGTCTTTTATTTGGCTCCGTAACCTAGGAGCATATTTTGTGCTTTTAGGCTAGGAATATTAACTTATGTTAAAAATTTTCTTGCTTGGCTAGATATTTCATTTTGTGTTGATCATAATCCTTCAAAATGATCCCAGTTGTCCCTGTCTCAGACCAAGTGTAGCACATAAATGCTTAGTCCGCATTTGAAGACCATCACTGTGCCACATGTAAGCTCTGAAAGGTATTATAATTGTATAATACCAACCTTTTGTGCATGTTTTGACAGCGGAGACTTTTGAGCACCTTGGATTTCTAGTGCAATTCTTAGAAGGAACATTCTTAAGTTGGGCAGCCATGTTCTTTTTTTGCAAATTTTGATCCAGACATGCCTGCTACTCCAGTCCCTGCTTCTCAGGTACATGATTGGATTTTGCAGAATATAGCTTATTCATTGGAATTTTCTACTGAAAAGTCCACATCAAAGGAAGGCAGCCAGCATATTGCATCTGATCTTCTAATGCCAACACAACTAATTCAAGGAACATCACACCTTCTGGTACCAATCCTGCATACTATAAAAATACAACATTTGTGGAGGGCTTCTCCAAAACTTTTGTTGTAAAGCATGCATCTGATTTCAAAGGTCATTCAGTTAAGGTATGAAGCATATGCAGTTGCCTATCAATAAATAAATAAGGAATGTTTATCAATACATCTCTATGGAATTTTTAGATCAAACTGGATTGCATTTGCGAGAGACAAATTGTCTAGGGTAGCATTTAAATGGCATTTCATTGTTTTAGCAAGAATTTATCCTTTTTTTAACCTTGTAAATGTTATCAAGTTTGATTTTGAGATTTTGCAGAAGTATATAACATTTCCTCAACTAAATGTTGTATTGTTTTTTTTAGAAACTTCTAAGTTTTGTGAAAATTGAATTGCGTCGTATTAGCATTTTCATTACATATGTCACTGATATGTAGAAGTTTAAAGCGGAAGAGAAACTTGCTGGCTATCAATTTGATTTGGGAAGGGAAAACCAATACGGAAATTCTGTGTGTTGAAATGTATTTTTTATTATTCTTCAAGGAAATCCCATTTCTTATTGAAAAAAGGGAACTCCTAACCCTGTGTTGCAATTAATCTGTTGTAACTGCTTTATCAATTTAACATTGAAGTCCCAGTGCTGGAAATTTATAATACTAACACAAACTACAACCTAGGTTTTGAACTGACATGATTCTATACTAACACAAACTACAAAACTGCTTTGTAGGTTTTGAACTGCCATGATTCTGTTATCTTCATATTAGCACCATCTAAGTATGCTACTGTGTATGGATGTTATGATGCTACTGTTGTTCTTGGTGCTATTGATAAGGTATGCATGTCATTTGATCATTCCTTACGCCTTCTGTTCCCATTATTGCTGATTTAGTTTTATTGTTGTTGATCTTCTTTACTGTGTGTAGAGTTTTTCTAGAAAGATTCTACATGCTGTTTCTATGCACTTGAAATGACTTCGTCATTTGTATTTTTAAGCTATACAGACTTTATTGAGAATCTACAGTATATGTATTGGTAGTTGGTGTCAGCTAAGTAGCAGATGATCTGCCATTTAAATGGTTATTTAAAAACTGTTAGACACGTAAAGACACAACAAAGATCATGACTACTTATTCACAAACTACCAATGAACTACATTCACAAACTGATGAATGATGAATAGTATCCTATTTTCATTTAGCTGTTGCTTATGTTGCTATTTTCAGTTGAACCTCTCGTGTTATTGACACTGTTTGATGCAGTGTTGGCATGCACTGCCGATTTTAATAAAATGGTTTTGAGTGTTTTTCTTGATGAATTTATTATGCTATTGCTAGTGACTATTGAAAAGCAGGGCTAAGGAGTGCATGAAATCAGAGTTTGTTTTGTTTGTTCTGATTTCTAATACTTAAGTGGACAAACTGACTATGACTTTCCTTTTGGGTTTTTAGGTGCAATAAGGGAATCTCAAAAGGCTTCTACAGAGGCATGTAAAGATGGCTGTTGAGATCAACTAGACACAGACTTACGGATGCTTGTATATGAAAACTATAACAACTTTATCAGTGCAATCGACACTATAAAAAGGCAATTTTATTTCCTTAGGATGTGATAAATCACAGTTCTCCTCATTTCTATTAATAAGCTTGAGGTGCTAGTACTATTGTTTCCTATAGTTGTGATATGTGTCTTTATGCATCTATGTTTTTGCTGCAGGATGAAGACTAACATAGTTGGAATGGAAGCAAACATGGAGCAGCTACTTGCAAAGGTTTGCACTATGTGGTTATTGATGTATTGTCGACTCTTTTTGACATATATTGCTCGACTTGATGTTGAACTTGTGCGTTGCGGCCATGTAATGTTGGATGGACATATGCATTAATTATATTTGTGTACTCTTATGCATTGTGTTGGATGGTCATGTGATGTTGAATACAAGTTTGAGATGATATGAATATCTATGAATTTTCTGAATTTATGTGATGTTCCGTGATTTTTAAATGAATTATACAACACCCTTTTTTTGGAAAAAATTATTGTGGTGGCTAATTTTGTCGGTTCTAGCCGACAAAATTGACTGCCACGTCAACTCCACGCGCCACCTCCCCCGCTCTTTTTCGGCTGACGTGGCAGGTAATTTCATCGGCAAAAACCGACGAAATTATCTGCCATGTCAGCCCTTGGGCTAGCGCGAGAGCCATCGGGAAATTTATTTCGTCCTATAAAACTGACGAAAATATTGAACCGACGAAATTATGTTAATTTCGTCGGTTTGACCCCTATTTTCGTCGGTTTATGGCTGACAAAATTAAGATAGATTCTTGTAGTGTTCCAAGCCCTTGTCACTCCTTTCCATTGTTGCTGTGGCAGATGCTCGTATAACGTACACCATATAATGGGCAGGCTAGCTACGTGCATCAGTCATGCATGAGATGTGCCCATTGGTTTCTGGGAGAGCGTCAGCACGGACATACACTTACGCTGAAGCATGTAACTGATGTCATACTCGCAAGAAAAGCTCGAACACCTTCAACAAAAGGGTACCTGTACCCGAAACCGACACAGGTGGGTAGGTAGAGAATAGATGTCATGGTAGAAGGTGTCCAACAAGACATCTTCGAAAAAGTTGATTTACTACTTGATTAGGTGCTTATCAAGCAAGTAAAAGTTAATAACTCTAAACTTATTCTGAACCACTCACCGGAACAACTTTTGAGCCAGCTTATCATTACTGATTCATAAAGGCCTTGTTTGTTTTAGATTAATGTTGAGTTGCGTTTTACTGTAGCAAATTTGTGATCCACTCGAAATACGTTTTAAAAATTCAAAAAATTATGAAAAAATATTTTACGAACTCTAAGAAAAACTATTTAAAACCCCATAAAAATAACTATAAAATATTACAACATCTGGCCTATACAAAAATGACAAATTTTTATTTTATTTAATTTAATCTGAAACAAACAAGGCCAAAGAACCCGACATGGCGGGGACCGGGTGACATTGCACATACATCATCCGACACCATGGGCGCGCCACTCACCAGGCAATTGCCTTGGTCTACCGACGGCTCAGGACTTGTCCAAGGACAACTTTCTGCTTGGGTAGCTTCAAGCCAACCAACACGGGTAGACCTCCAGGCGGGATATAATCCTAACCTCTTGTTCCGCTAGTATAAGTAGAGGCCTCTGAACAAATTTGAGAGACAGACTGTATCTCTGACTCGAGTAAGCTTTATCTTGCTAGGCTAGTTCACTTATGTACTTTTTTGGCGTGAGAATGTAAGATTGGATGTAGGATTATAATCCAGACAGCGGGAGACCCGAACCAGGTAAAAAATGGATGACTTGTTTGCCGAGATCAGTACTTCGAGCGCTTTATTGAAAGGGATATGCCCTAGATCAATCATAGTGATGATTGTATCACGTCTTTGTTCATGTACATATGATAACATTGTTTATCGGTTCTCTGAAAATGTCATGACTCTGTCCATTGGGTACGACTTGATTGTGAAACACATTGTTAAGTGACATTATTATAAAGGGTCTCTGATCCATATCATTACGATGAGCGGTTATGATTTGATCAGCATACGTATTGATTGATGGTAATATTGCACATACCATAGATATAGAGATATCAAACCAATAGTATAGACGCATGTTAGAGAACATGGGCAGTCGGACAGACCTACTCCGAGAGACTATGAGTTGTTATCTCTTATAACGCCATCAGCGTATAGTCTCGAGTGGTACGCCTATATGGTCCTTAGATCTGAGATTGTCATGCATGCCCAGCATGTTAACTCGTATTCTTTGTTATCATGAAACGCTACACCGTAACAAGGTAGTCATAAAGGTGACTACTGGGTATGCCACGATACATAGCCAGGGGTGTAATAATCAAAATGGGATTTGCCTCTCCTCGATAACAAGAGAGATATCTATAGGC
The DNA here is from genome assembly GCA_036346415.1 of Raddia guianensis. Taxonomy (NCBI): domain Eukaryota; kingdom Viridiplantae; phylum Streptophyta; class Magnoliopsida; order Poales; family Poaceae; genus Raddia; species Raddia guianensis. Next base: position 30,813,391 of record CM070540.1, read on the forward strand.
CCCTAGTGTGGATGGATAGGGAAAGCGCACGGCCGTGCTAATATAACTAAGGAGCTAGTCATGGTATGTATCCATTACACTGCCGAGTGAAGTGGTCGAGATATCAACAAGGGTGGCGTGCATCTCGCTTTGAACTTGACTGGTATCAGATGGCAAAGGGATCGGTATGTGAGTGTATCAAGGTTCAGCCGAATATTGATTCTGTTCATTCAGGGGTCAATACGTATTGTTAGGTGCCGGTGTTGATCGATGGATTGGAAACGGCTGCCGACTTGCACTGAACCTAACGGGTCACACATTTAATGAGTTGGAACTGTTTAAACGGGTTTGTGCGTGGATACAATGTGCGTAGGAGATAGAACCCTAGCGGGCCGAAACCCACTAGCGTGACTATATAAGGAGAGGCATAAGGGCAGCGTTTGGTGATGAGTTGAGCCTTCACCACACCTAGCCGTCGCACGCCCCTCCTGCTCTCCAGAAACCCTAGCCGCACGGCGAGGTGTTAGCACACCCTGTGAGGCGTTCCTGCTCGGTACATGTGGATACCGCTAGAGGCACTGTCGTACGCGGACACACTGTTCGGTTAGATCGTCGGTGAGCATAGGTGAGACATCGGCGAGCACTGGGGAGCACTCGGCGACCACCGGCGAGCACTCGATGGTGATCGGGACGTGTACGTCTACTTCCTCTACTCGCGAGAAACTACTTCCGCTGCATCTGCACGTCAAGGGTAACAATCTGTGATCCTCTATTTGCATATGCTCTCGGATGATTCGTGGTAGAAAATTTTGATTTTGCGCATGCGTAGCCTACCCGTTTCCCATCATTTAGCTAGTACGTTGTGGAAAGGGGGTCATTCCAATCAAAGAAAGGAAATAAAAATCGACAAATTATTTATTACTGCGTACTATCTAATCACTTTGGTGCACCAATGTTCATTCGTAGATATCGATTCAGCCAGTCATGTGTTTGATCAAAAGCTAATTGGAGGCACGCATGTAAAACGTGGGTACGCGGTCGTGCACCCGCAAAACATCCAATATCCTTGCTTGGAGGATTGAATACTTTTTTTTGAACCAAAGGATTGAATACTCATGTCTTGTTCGACCTCAAAAACCTTGTGAAAGAATTGCCTGCCTCTACATGGGTTTGAAAGCGGTGGTGGATCAAGAATTTTATCTCTAAGAGCGCCGCACGCAATGATAAACACTCTCATGCAACATCACAAAATTGTCATTGTGTTTTAAATTAAAAATGTTAAATTTTCCTTTTTTATATTTGACGCATTTTTTTATAATTTTTTACCTCTCATTGATTCATTATCGGCCTATCAAAGTAACTTCACAGATTTTTTTTTTTAAATGAAAGGAAATTTTAAATTTGACCTCCTCGTATTTTTACGAATCAGATGGTTTTTTCTTTATATTTTTATAAGTTCGTAATAACTCTATAGTCATAAATAAAATTATTGGCATCTACAAAACTCTTTTTTTTTTAAGAAATACTGACCAGCTCACCACCACCGATCTGGATTGTCCTTGGTCCTGTAGAAAATAAACTAAAAAATGAAGCAAACTCTAGAAAAAGAAAAGAGAAAACAAATCCGAATCAAGAGAATTAGAAAAGAGAAAATAAAACCATTTTTTAAATGAAGGAAAATTTAAAATTTATATATGAGCTCCTCGCATTTTTAGGATCGGATGATTTTTTTCCTTTTTGTTTTTATAAGTTCTAATAACTCTCTACTCATAAATAAAATTATTTGTCTCTAGAAGGGGTTAAATATCTATCATTTAGTTTCTTTCTTTCAGTAAGAATCTCGGACTGTTGGGAAGGAGAGTGTTGGGAAGTATATAGCCTTCCTCCTCGTTCGTCGTAGTCATCAAATAACACCATTTCTACCGCGGGCATAGTGTTTATGGTCGAATGGGATGTTGTATACGATCTATATCAGGGAAGAGCCCTCGATGTCACCATTATGAGTTGTTGTTCTCTGCGAGTATCTTGTTTGTAAATTTTATCGTGCACGCGGGTATACTATGCAAACTTGCGAGCCTAACTAATTTCTTCTTGTGTAGAATGGAGATAAAAAGTTATCAAAGAGAGGGAATTTATGATTTTGAATTTCTTGACCCAATAGTTATTAATGAGAAAATAATTAGAAATCACCCAAAAGACATAGAGAACAACATATACGATAGGCTAATGGCACAACGACACAAGAAGCATATACTTCTAGCCTACGAATTTGAGTACGTGTTTTCGTACCACCTTATTATAATTCTTTTTCTTAACATGGTGCTAGAACTAATTAGTAACCTACGTTGAGATATATATGTGCAGCTTTCACTGGGACCTATTTATTATCGAGCTAGATCGAAACAAGGTCACGGTCATGGACTCAAAAAGGGAACCCGTTGAAAAGTATAAAGACTTCATCACCATGGTCAACCAGTACATTTCTCTTCCGTCATTATCTTACTAGTTTTGTTTCTTTCTATTTCAAGCAAACTTTAATCTATATAACTTGTAATCACATGTGCAGTGCATTCGCAATGTTCCGCAAGAAAACCGTGAGAACATTAAATACTAATTTTGGGTTGTACCTTGCTAAATATTTATGTATATCATATTACTAGCTCTTTAGTTAGTTAACTTAATTTCTATGCATCTATTTGACGATTTCAACTTTTTCACCATAGGTTTTGCATTAGCCACATGTAAACAATTTGTGCAGGTACTATGTATGCGAGATGATGCATGGCTTCATCGGGGGCACTGCTGAGTACATGAGAAAATGCACCTTTTGGGGTGAGGATATATAATTACTACCATAATAATGCCAAGCTAGCTAATCTGGACATCTCAAAGATTGATTAGTTAATTATTTGATTAATGACAAACTCCCCTAAAATTGTCGAAAAAAGTTTGGAAAAATGTGTGAAACTCTTGCCAGTGCGTGTCAAAGCAAATCAAGAGAAAAATTGCCAGCTTCATTTTTGACAATGTTCTAAATAGTGGGCTATACCGCCGCTATAGTGTTTTGGACATGTAGACGCTACACTATTGCACATATGTCCGCTATCATAGCTAAAAGTGCAATAGCTCGATTTAGCGGCACTAAAACGCATAGCAGGCCATAGCGTTTAGCAGTGCAATTCAGGGTTCAATGCTCGCAGGCCGAAATTGAAGCCCACTCAAATTCGAGCGCTAGTCTCGGCCCAAAATAGGTACTCTGTTGTGATGGATGTCGAGACCCGTTGACGGGGTCGAGTCTCTTCTCTGCCTTACTGTACTGGTCCCTGGATCAGTATCTAGTACACACAGCTCCCAAAACTTGGATCATAACCATTCTCATTAACATTAAATATTACATCAGAGTACGGCCATTAAGGCTCATAATATAAAAGTCTGGCACGCAAGCCATACAACTGCGGAAGCATGAGTACATAGTAAAATCCAAAAGAAATCTCCAACACAATCCCACAGGCAAGGTTGTAGTAGCTATCCTAGGCGTCGGAGTAATCCACGTCTTGAACACCATCGACGAAGTCGTCGTCTCCAGGCTCAACATCGTTCGGGTAGTAACTCTGAGACTCCAAACCTGCTCGTTGGAATGAGCAGCCCCGCGAGTGAACGCGAGGGTGAGTATATGTGCAAATACTAGCAAGCCAAATTGATATATGTATATGGGGGCTTATCAAGGGCGGGATTAGGGTTTCTTTTGCGGAAAGCCAACTTTACAAATTTTTCCTATATCTTTGAATTTTCCAAAAAGAGATAAGAATAGTAAAATAAATTTCTTTCTTTTGAAACTCCGGCTAATTGCTAGTTTTAACCCACCAAGGTCAACACATGGCTACCTGCCATGTCGTAACAGGACTCAAAGCTGACTGTCGAGTCAAACAAAAATCTCATGGCGTCCTGCCATGTCAAACTCATATGCTCATGGCAGCTACCATGTCAATATGAATATCTCAAGGCTAACTTCCCTGTCAACTCATGGTCCCTGCCATGCAATAACAGTCACTCCACAGCGTCCGGCTGCGAAGGCCTAAAACAAATCTCACGACGTCCTGTCGTGTTTTCACTTTAAAGCGCCATTTCGAAAAAAAAAGTGTGAAAATACTACCATGAGGCAGCGCTCCATTGCTCGCCCTTAACCATGGGCACGGCTATCTAGATAGTTCTACACTCTGCATAGGTTGCACGCTTTACCCATGAGAGGTAATTTACAAAGTAAACCACTACAAGGTCTTTAACCAAATCATTCCTAGCTTAGGCATCTCCGCTAAGGATTCCACCTCTGGGCTGGTACTCAGTTGGTAGCGGCCCCCTCTTGCACCTATAGGTTCATAGTCTACGTGACACCGTGTGCTACAGATTCTACGCTTCCTATTCCAACAAGGAAGATAGCTCTGATCCGATGCCCCGAAGAGGACAAGGTGCTTCTTGCCACCCATCAGCTGGACGGAGCAGCCGCCGACTAGTGGGAGAACATTGTCACCTCTCTTCATGATGACGACAAGGGTGGCGAGGGAATAGCAGAGGAGCCGGCTAAGCAGGAGGCTCAGGAAGGGCAAGGTGGAAATGAGGATGAAGAAGGGGATGAGGATGGCCTGGGAGAAGATCTTTAGCCCATCGCGAACCACGAGAAGGATATTCCCTGGGAAGAGTTCGAGACCGCCTTCCGTTCGTTCTACGTACCCCGGGGAGTCATCCGCATGAAGAAGCAAGAGTTCCGCCAGCTGAAGCAAGGGAACTCATCAATCAAGACTATCTAACCCGATTCGACCAGCTAGCACGCTACGTCCCGGGTGATGTCGAAGATGAAGATGAGTAGATCGACAAGTTCTTGGAGGGTATGCTCCCCAGCCCGCGCTCTTGCTTGATATTGTGGGATTACCATGACTTCCAGCACATGGTAAACAAGGCCCTGATCCTGGAGAACGAGATGAAGGGCATGGAGGTCACCTGGAAGAGGAAGCTGGCTGCTCGAGCTAGGTCGAGTTCAAGCCAAGGCAGGGTGAGTGCAACCAACTTTCCTCGCCCTGCGACACAATACCAGAGGACACAACCTCCATACCATCCGGCACCGACTTATCAGAGCCTCGGAAACCGAGGCTACCATGCCATTGGTAGGCCATCTACTCCTCCACAGGCTTACAACCAAGCTGCTTCTGCTGATTGAGTTGCTGGAGCTTGCTTTCTCTGCCACAAGCCTGGGCACTTTGCTGCAGCATGCCCCAAGAAGAGAAGGGCCCCTGCATCTTTCAACACGGTGAACGCACCAGTCAGAGGCCAAGCGCCGCTAGGAAGAGCAATGGGACAAGGATTTGTGGCCATATCAGCCACAAACCCTGGCCGCAGGTGGTTCAATCATGTCACCGTCGAGGAAGCCGAGGAAGCACCGGGCGTGCTGATGGGTACGTTTGCGCTACTCAACAACCCAGTGCTAGTACTTTTTGATTCCAGAGCCTCGCATTCATTCATTGCACAGCATTATGTGGATAAGTATGGGCTACAGACCTTCCCACTAATTAATACTCTGGTAATAAGGTCCCCGAGAGGTATGCTGACCGCCACAAGGGCATGTCAGTATGTAGAAATAAGGCAGGAAAATAATAGCTTTCACTTTGACCTTATGGTCATACCCTGCAAAGGGATTGATGTGATCATCGGGATGGACTGGATCCAACGCTATCAAGGAGTAATAGACTGTGCCCGTAGAGAGATCAAGCTGCTTCGAAGTGGATGTTACGAGACCATTTGGAAGGTAGACACCCCTTTTAGATGGGGCAGAGCGATTTGGTCCCTTAAGAAGGATGATCCCGCGCTGGTGACCGTGGTATAGGAGTATCTTGACGTCTTCCCCAAAGAACTACTAAGTCTACCGCTGGATCGTGGCATGGAATTCCCCATTGACCTTATCCCTGGAACTGCCCCAATATATAAGCCCTACTACAAGATGAACCCGATAGAGTTGGCCGAACTGAAGAAACAGCTGGACGAGATGCAGAGTCAAGGGTTGATTCGTCCAAGTTCCTCACCACAGGTTCCCCGCCCATGTTCATGGATAAAAAGGACAAGACGTGGAGGATGGTGGTAGATTATCGAGCCCTGAATATCGTTACCATCAAGAATAAGTATCCTCTTCCCCGGATAGATGATCTGTTTGACCAACTAAGAGGTGCCAAACGGTTCTTGAAAATCGACCTTCGGTCGAGATATCACCAAGTCCGAGTTAGGAGGCAGACATACCCAAGACAGCTTTCACCACCAGATACGGACTATACGAGTACCTAGTGATTCATTTGGTCTGACCAATGCCCTAGCCCACTTTATGAACATGATGAACAAGATTCTGATGGAATTCCTGGACCACTTTGTAGTGGTTTTCATTGATGACATCCTAATATACTCCAAGGATGATGGGGAACACATAAAGCATCTGCGCCTGGTCCTTGATAGGCTTAGAGATTATCAACTCTATGCGAAGTTTAGCAAGTGCAAATTTTGGATCAATGACGTCAGTTTCTTAGGACACATCGTATCCACCGATGGAATCAAAGTAGACCCAGCTAAGGTGGCTACGGTAATGGAGTGGGCAGCACCCACGTCTGTTACCGAAGTAAGGAGCTTTCTTGGAATGGCGGGATATTATCGGCGTTTCATCGAGAATTTCTCGAAAACGGCCCGACCAATGAAGCAGCTCTTGAAGAAGGGCAAGAAGTTTGAATGGGCGGACACCTATGAGAAAAGTTTTCAGGAGCTCAAGCGGCGGCTTACGTCCGCCCCAGTGTTAGTGACACCGGGCACTAGTAAGATGTTCGAGGTGTACTGCGACGCCTCCAAGTATGGGCTAGGGTGCGTCCTGATGCAAGAAGGAAGGGTGGTTGCTTATGCATCATGTCAGCTGAGGAAGCACGAGATCAATTACCCCACTCATGACCTGGAGCTAGCTGCGGTAGTGCATGCCCTGAAGATATGGAGACATTGTTTGGTAGGTCGGCCCTGTGACATATTTACCGATCATAAGAGTCTAAAGTATGTGTTCACCCAAAGCACCCTTAACATGAGGCAAAGGCGATGGCTAGAGTTGATCAACAGCTATGACTTGAACATTCAGTACCACCCTGGAAAGGCCAATGTCGTAGCCAATGCTCTTAGCCGCAAGTCCCAATGCAATCACATGGAGGTCGACTCGGTTCCAGAGCAAATAGTCGAGGATTTAAGTCGTCTTAGGATCGAAGTGGTCAACCGAGGGTACCTGGCCACTATGGAAGTTAAGCCGGATCTTCTCGATCAAATCAAGGATAAGCAGAGGGATCATCCTAGCACCTAGAGGATCGAAAGGCTCATCGCCCAAGACAAGAATTACAAGGTTTCTAAGGATGATCAAGGGGTGTTGTGTTTAGGGAAGCGGATATTCGTTCCACAAAACCCGGCCCTACGAGAGCTTATTCTCTCTGAGTCACATAGCTCTCCTTACACCCTACACCCGGGAAGCACCAAAATGTACCAAGACATGAAGCTGAGGTTCTGGTGCCCGAGAATGAAAAGAGACATAGCGGAATATGTGGTGCAATGCCACGTACGCCAACAAGTCAAAGCCGAACATCAGCGGCCAGCTGGACTACTCAAACCTCTCAAGGTCCCAGAATGGAAATGGGAAGAGATTGCCATGGATTTCATACTTGGACTCCCCAAGACCAAGATGGGATATGATTCTATTTGGGTTATAGTGGATCGATTAACTAAGGTCACCCACTTCATACCGGTAAAAACGACCTACATGGGAGAAAAGTTAGCTAAACTATATATGGCCAGGATAGTGAGCCTTCACTGCATTCCCCAGCGAATTGTGTCGGACCGAGGGACACAGTTCACATCACAATTCTGGGAAAATCCGCATTGCGCATTGAGGGCCAACCTATCATTCAGTACTGCCTTCCACCCACAAACAGATGGGCAAACTGAACGGGTTAATCAGATTTTGGAGGATGTGTTAAGAGCCTGTGCACTGGAGTTCTCTGCGGACTAGGAAAAGTAGTTTCCCTACACGGAATTTCCTTACAACAACAGCTTCCAGTCCAGTCTAAAGATGTCACACTTTGATGCTTTATATGGACGCAAGTGTAGAACCCCTCTCCATTGGTCCGAAACGGGAGAGAACCAAGTTTTCGGCTTGTAAACCCTTAAGGACGTTGAGAATAAGGTCCGAATTATAAGGGAAAGGTTACTGGCCGCCCAATCTAGACAGAAATGCTATGCGGATAATCGACGAAGAGACCTTTCATTCCAAGTGGGAGACTCGGTTTACCTCAAGGTAGCCCCATGGAGAGGAAACCAGAGGTTCCATCAGAAGGAAAAATTGGTGCCACGATATGTGGGACCATATCCTATCACTGCTAGAAGAGGGCAAGTAGCTTACCAGTTGGACTTATCGGTAGAACTGGGAGACGTCCACAATGTCTTCCACGTTTCTCAGCTTGAGAAGTGCCTCCGAGTCCCGGAAAACGAATTGGTTGATCTCCCCGTTTGCGCCCTCATCATTAGCCACGCCGCGCCCCGTCGCATCGTGCCGATCCACCATGCCGCTTCTGTCCCGGCGCCGCACCAACGTCCTGTCGCCGCCGCTCGCCCCCCCCCCCACCCACCCACACACACCACCAGGCGCGCCTTCGGGCCAAGAGTCTCCCCCGTGCCTATAAAGCCATGGACCACCCCGCTGGCATTGTTTTTCCCCGCTTTCCCCAAATCGTCTCGAACCGGCGCCAAAGAAATTCCGTTGATCCCATAAGCCCCCGAGCGATTCGTCGCGCCCGTAGCACCTTCTGAGCATACCTAAGGTTTCTCCTCAGTCAATTTCAGGGGATCTGCCCGGGAGTGACGTGTCCACGGTGCCCTTGTTCCGTCAGCTTCATCCAAGCTCGTTCACCTTCAGCACGAACCGTGGTGAGCACGCCCGTAACCCCCTCTCACTCCCCATCCATGCTCATAGCCTGTAGGTCCATAGTGCGGCACAGCCTCTCCAGTGAGCTCACGGATTCGCCGCTGCCGTCTCGCCGCCGCGTCTAGCCGCCTTTGGCCTCAGCGCGTGCTTTGTTAGGGTACTTCGGAGCCGTAGGTGCCGGAGCTCGAGCGCACTTGGCCGATAGATGGCCGTAGTGTCACCGCGTTGTAAGCCGTCCGTCATGCGCCAAGATTCGTGCTGAAACCGAGCCGTTGAGTCGCTGTCACGCGGGCCCCACCTTCCAGAAAAAGTTTCACGTGCAGGGTTGAGTCGGTGTCGCTGCCATGTGGACCCAGGGCCCACTGGGCAGGTTAAGTGGTAGTGCTTCTGGGCGTGACGCGAACCGTCTTGCGAAAAGCGCCCACTGAATGCGCCTTAGACGTTCCGGCCATTGGTGGATGGATGCGTGCTGCGTGTGGGCCGTGGGCCGAAACGGTAGCTGGGCCACCTCGTTAGCTGGGTTGGCCCGACGAGATTTAACGCTTTTCACCAATTTTATCAATTAAATAAACCCATAAATAGATATTGATTTATCTAAAATAGCAAAAGACTTCTAAAAATTCTAGAAAAATTTAGATAAATAGTAGAGACCATTTCTGATTTATAAAAATATAAAATCAACCACTGTAATGAAGGATTAGCATTGGTCTATGAAATTGGGTAGAATTCCCATAAGAAATTGGTTAAACTAGGATTAGGGTGATTTTTAGTTATATTAAATAATTGATTTGACCTTATGAAATCTTAGGAAAATAAAATGGGTAAATAAATGCCAAAATAGATATAAAACACTATAAAAATGCGAAGTTTGCCCAAGGGTACTCTCTAGATATTCAATTTTATAAAAGTCAACTAATAATCAGCAAATTCCTTTTTATTTAAAAATTGGTTCTGACTTTGGAAAAATGCATTAAAATACCTTGTAATGTTAGATTTACACTTTGTATTTTGGTGCACTTAGAAAAGACGAACTCCGATAATCTTAACCTCGTATTTAGGTCATATTTCGACGTGCCATCATCATATGTCGCTTTAAAACCCTAATCACCCAATTACGCTCGTATCGTACGAAATCGTATTTTGGGGTATAGTTGACTAATGTTTAATGATAATATTATTTATTAATACACTCTGTCATGCATGGCATATCATATGAAAGTTAGCATTGTTACCTGATCTTATAATATAGGCTGTGTTTCTTTCCGCCGATGCACCGCGTTTTTTGGTTCCCGCGCGTTTAGCTCCGTCGCTGGGCCTCAGTGCATTTAAACGCGTGCGATACTGTAGCATTGCGCGGGAAGCAGAACGCTGAACGCAGCAAAACGCGGAAAGAAACACCCTCATAGTATCGAGGGTAAAGTGGCATGCATTAGTTAGTAATTATTGGTTTGATTGTGTGATTAGACTTAGCCGATCCCGAAGGAAGGTTTGGTGACGCCGAGGAGGACCACCCACTTAAGCAAGGCGAGTTAACACTTACTCTTTAAATGTTGTCCGTATTAGGAATAGATTGCGACTTTCCCTAGTGCGGATTAACATCGCTGATATCATGTTCATTACCCAGTTTTCTACTAACTATTTTGTTTATTACTTAAATGCATGCTTAGTAACCTGCCTAGTTGTTAATCATGTAATATTTATACATGTCTGCCCTTGATCTGTTTAGCCATAATGACTGCCTTGATTGTCGTTACTCTTGTTAGCCTATAATTAGTCTGGTAATCACTTTAACCCTACCTAATGGGTAAAACATGCTTAGACTGGCTTAGGCTTAATCAAATCTTTCGGCTAATCGGCACGGAACTGTGAACCAATATTCACCTATCATTCATTCTTCTCATTCAAATATGATATAACATATGACAGATAGGGCTATTAGATGCATGTTGGGCTGATTGTGTTTGAGGGTAAGGTTATGTGGGAGGCCGGTCTGGGTTGCTCGGTTGGTTGGGATAGTCAAAGGGTGGTACGGTCGATGACCGTGGGTTGCCCCTGGACGACATCCTGATGGATGGTTGAGGCACAGTGTGCCTGGTGCTGGGTTTAGTCAGGGCTTACCCAGGAGGAGCGCAGAGTAACACGCGTAGCAGGAAGATCGCTGCCATCTGAGGGATGGTTCCAATACAACACGTGGCCATCGCACAGAGTACGAGTCTTGGATTGCCAGCTGTGAGCGCTCTGCGAAGGCCCTCTGGGACCATTCTCGATAGGGACCGGCATGGGTCATCACCGAGGGTGATAAAGGCCACACTTCCCCAGGGTGACGGTCGGCTAGTGAGGGCTGGCAACCCCCTAAGCCGAGGCGGGCATGCAATGGCAAGTGTGGTACACAACAGGATTGCCAAATCCTGTAAGGATGGTGGATCTATGAAATGTTGGGGGCAACCGGAAGAAAGTCGGGATGAGCAGTCAAGCTTGTTTGGCTATTTGATCGAGAGTTGGTCTATTGCAGGTTGGCTGGAATGGTTGGTTGATCAATTGGGCTTAGTTGCATTAATAAGATGGTAAACCCCGCTTTATACCAACAAGATAAATTCTAGTTGTTCCTAGTTAGGATGATTTCAAAACCTTATAAAACTTGGCTTTACGCAAATAAAATAAATCTTTCCTCCAAATAAAGCCTTCTAAATACTATGTGCATGAAGGGAAGTGTTAACTAGCCAGCGTTTGGATGACGCCGACCTCGCCTACTTACTTTCTTTAGACAAGGGACTGGAGGAGGATCCGTACGAATGCCATGAAGACGATGGACAGGGGACTTCGGTGGACCTGACGAGTCTTAGGGGTTGCTCCCGGTTGTGGCACTTAGCCGATAGGGATTCTTTTGGGTACATTTTTTGTGACGGCTGCAAACTCTGATATTGTTTTGTATATTGAGACGTGTATTGTCCGTCTTAGTAACCGCCTAAGGGCGTAACATGAAATGTAATATTCAGGGATTCTATTTTATTCGATATATACTTGTATTGGCTATGTGATATTCCGCGCTAGTGTATCGATCCAGAGGCTAGTGCGTGGGATTCCAACTCTCAAGGTAAGTTAAATTTGAGGGTTGACAGTCACCATGTGCCAACAACGAGAGGAAAAGGAAGTACCGCAAATAATTTTATTCAATAATCGTAAAATTTATAGGTTCTTTTTGTGAAAAAAAAATAATATGGATCTTAGAAAAATCACGAGGACAACCTCCTCATTAAATCTATAAAACAAATAAGAACTTAACTATTTATTAATAATATATTTCATGAAAAAAATGTAAATGCTTCTTTAGGCACATAACCAGTGTGGTAGATGTTGATCCGCACCCTTAGGGTAAAATTCTAGCTAGATCCACCAAGAGGTGTTGATTATATAGTGTTGTTTCATTGCAATAGTTTTTCATACAGATGTATCTCTGCATCAATTATCTAGCGTAAATTCTATTAATAGAAAAAATGCTCTAGTGGTAGAGGTTCTTTATAGTTTTCACTAAAATGCAAAAACAAAAAGGTAAACCATTTCAAATTGATTGTAGTTTTAAACCCTGATCTTGCAGCCCAAAAAAATTTAAAATTCAACCATAGAGGGATAAGGATCATAAGATATTATGCATTCATTTTGTTGATGTACTAAGCTTGCGCCACATTTCACCGCGTCCTAAGTTCTCGACGGCGCTTCACCGACAGAGAGAGAGGGGCGCTAGACCATGCATCCATGTTGCTAAATCACCGAGAACGAGAAGACGCGCGAGACAACACATGCAATAATGAAACGCCGTCAAAGACCAGTGGTGAGCGGATGAGAATGATCCATCGATGCGTGTTAACTATTCGACAGGCCGACTGATCTAGATGTTGTTGGTCGTTGGAAAGAGGACGGAATGCTTTTTGAGTTTACTGATGCATGCGTGCATTGCCGGTTAACGAGCGACTTTGCCAAACATTGGTACAGTTGATCAAATTTTGGTTGTGTTATATTGCTACCATTTTTTATAAGATTTTTTTCATCACCAGCAAGTTATTTCATTTTCTTAGTGAATTCTTGGCCAAATCAAGCTTTGCAAATTGCTTGCAAATTTCCTAACATTTTATTGGTCATGCTAACGTTTTGCAAGACAAGTCGGGCAAAAAAATTGGATCCAAACCTAATTCACATGCATTTGACTAATAGCCATAATCCACTCTAAATTATACACTAGAAAGTCCAAACTATCGCGAGTACATACAACAATTCTAACTATCGTGTCATTTTAGTACTACTATAAATACTGCTATTTTAATTCTATTTATTTTGCATGCTTGGTTAATTTGTTTATGCTACAACACCCCTACCACCTCATCACTGCAAGTTCTTCATAACCACTAAAGAGAACTTCTCGCTGCCGGTTTTTAAAGCCCATGACCGAAAAATTGGATGAGGGCTTAAGAACATAATTCTAAAAGTCTTATCTCTCCTTGATCTATCTTCCAAATGGCAGTGATGCATCACTATCGGTTTTATTCCCAACCGACAGTGATAACTTTCACAACCGGTGTATGCCCCATGGTGTAAAATTATAAAAACTGTTTTCTCTTCACATTCCCCTTCCTTTGTTTTACTCCCTCTGACTTTAGGCCACGAACATGCGGGCCATGGCTCACATGGGACGACATGTCAGTGGCTCAAAGTTGGAGAATCGGTATGTAAGAGAATTGTGTGGAGCCCCTTTCCCTCCGTCATTCCTCACTACCCTTCCGCTTCGTCATTCCTCTCCACTTCCCCCTACGCAATTCCATGATCCCCTTCCAAACCATGGTGGCGCGCTCCACACACACAAGCCCCACCGCCAAACCATCACCGCACTGCCTCTCCCTCTTCTCCCTATCGGCACATCACCCCACCTCTAACCCTAACCTACCACCATCCCCCTACCACACTGCCACTCTCTTCTCTGACCCGCCACTACCACTTTCCCTCCTCCCCAACCAAACATTGTCCTATTCTTTTTGGCCCACCGCCTCTCCCTCTCTTGCCTGCACGTGCAACGCTCCTCTCACCAAATCCAAACCTGCTGTTGGAAACATTAGATAGTTCATATCCATTGTAAAAGATCACCTCAACAACGGGAAGCATTTAAGAAGTGTGCCAAAGAGTGTGATTAATTTGGACACTAACAAGACTCTTTCTTCGGATGTTGCCACACAGTGGAACTCTACCTATCTAATGATAAGAAATGCAATTTACTATAAGGATGCTTTTGATCGTCTTCCTCTTAAAGATAGGGCTACATATGAATATGTCACTCCCACCAGAGTCGAATGTGTAAATGCAGCAAGTATTTGCAAGTGTTTGAAAATTTTCTATTATGTCACTTTACTTTTCTCTGACACATCCTATCATACTGCAAATATTTTCTTTTGGCAACTTTGTGAGATTAAGATTGCTATTAGAAAATGGTGTCACTTTAATGATGTCATAGTTTCTAATTTGGCTGAGACTATGAAAGATAAATTTGATAAGTATTAGGACATGACCAATATGGCTTTGGCATTGGCTGCATTTCTTGATTCTAGGTATAAACACAAGGTGGCTGAGCTGTCCTTGTCAAACATATATGGACATGAGAAGGCCGAGTTAGATAAAATGTAATTAAAAAATATGATCAATAAGTTGTTTGCATCGTATTCATCAAGCATGTCATCTTCAACCAATAAGACATCTACTTCGAAAGAGCATGATGTGGTTGAAAAATCGAGTAATAGCTTATTGGATGATGAGGATAAGGATGAGATCAATATTGATGTATTGTATCAATCGATGGATAATGAAAACAAGAAGTCCGAGATAGAGGTATACATTAGTGAAGACCTTTTTAAGTTGGATGGTGATGAACAATTTGATATATTATCATGGTGCAAGAGGCAAGCGACAAACTTTTGTAATATTCTTTCTGGTCTTTCTTGTGATGTTCTATCCATACAAGTGTCTACGGTTGCTTCGGAGTTGGTATTTATTGCCGGTGGACGTGTTATTGATCTATTCTGTAGTCGACTAGATTCGAAAATTGTTGAGGCCTTATTTTGCACAAAAGATTGGATGATTGCTTTACAAAAAGGTAAATTTTTAGTTTACTTATAATGACTTCATTTATATATTATACATGTAGTTTTAATAATTATTATTTTATTTTGATCAATTTTAGATGCAAAGAAGAGGAAAGTTGAATGCTTATGTGATCAGTTGAATGAGAATGCTGAAACGGAGGTCAATGTTGAAACTTAAGATTTGAGATGTATATTTTATGAAGGGAAGTGTTGTAATTTTAGATTTTGTGTTGTATTGATAGTTTGTGCTACGTTAAGACTTTGTTTTGAATTGTTCTAGTTGGACTTAGTATTGATGAACTAATGTATTATACTATTATGTTGATACTTTGCTTTAAATTATGTTAGTTAGACTTAATGTTGATGAACATGTTTATTATGTTGAGATTATGTGCTATGTTGAAGCTTTGTTTTAAGTTATGTTAGTTGTTAGTTGGATTTAATTTACATATGACCAAATTAAGTATCCGATAACCGATTTCTACCCGTCCGTATAGTATCCGATATCCGTTTTCTACCCGACTATCAAAACCTGTAACCGTATCTGATCCGATTTTTGATCTTATCGTATCCGACCTGATATCTGAAAAAACAAATTATGATAGGATACGACACGAGTCACTGCCCGACCGTAACCGATTCGTTTTCACCACCCCTAGTCACGTCCACCTCGGTACCGTCGCGTCTAGGTCTAAGCCACTTCCACCGCGCCGTGCGGTTATGTCGAGATTGACATCGTCGCGTCTAGTTTTGGACACCGTCGGGTCTAGCTCTGAGCCATGTCCACTGTCACGTGGTTGCCTTTAAGCTCAGCGCCATCACATCCAGTTCTAGGCACATCCACAGCCGTATGGTCACGTCTAGCTCCGGTTCGTGTCCAGATTTGTGCCATCACCTCCAACTTCATGATCCCTCCCTATGGCTTCCCTGTCGAAGACAATTATCCGTGCCTCTACCATCCGGAGGCCGGAGCACCAGGAGGACCCCAACCGTGCCAAGTTCGACTCTGAGCTCAGAGTGCCAGGTGCTTAGGCTATCTCCAACAGGATTCCTTAAAGCGTCCTCTACCCTAAAATAGGGAACAAATTCTTTCCCTATATGCTTGAACACTCTCTATTCCCTTATATGAAAGGATTCTCTTTCCTCCCCCTATACAATTCTTCATATAGGGAACGCTGTTGGAGATGGGAGAAATATAGGGAGAGATTTTTTTTTAAAGGGAGCCTATATATGAGACTATAGGAGATCAAATTTATGGATTCCTGTTGGAGAGAGCCTTATGTTGGCAACTATAGAAACACATCTCTATGCTTCATGTATAATCCCTTCATGCTGGCAAGTATAGATACACATCCCTATGCATCATGTATACTCCCTTGGTTCTTTTTTTCGACGGAACACGTTTTAAACCATTCGTCTTATTCAAGTTTATTTTATAAATATCATTTATTTTATTGTGATTTATTTTATTAATAAAGATACTTTAAACATGACTTATTTTTTTACATCTTTGTATTAAATTTTTTAATAAGACGAATGGTTAAAACGTGTTAAAAAGTCAAAGGCGTAAAAAAACGTAGGGAGTATAATTTTATCTTTCTTTCATATTACATCCAGTTTCTATTTATCATAGTTAGATAGTACTGAAATTATGTGTGTGTATATATAAGAAAAATAACTTGTAAATTATTGTCAGCTCAATCTTGGATTAGAAAACAGATTAATCATTTGTTGCACCCTTTTTTAATACACCAACACTACTACAGAACACCCCTTCGATACCAGTACATCACTAACAGTTCGATCAACACTACCATGGTAAGTTACGATTGCCAGGTCGTAAGCCCATGGGCTGGCAAAATTCATCTATGATCAAAAAACCCAGGGATTAAAATCGCAGGTTATAGCGGTGCTATAGCGTTTTCAGACACAAAACACTAAATTATAGGACTTTGTGCCACTGATGCAGCTATATGAGCAGTCACCATTTAGCATAACGCATAACACCAGCTCAAAAACCAACCAACGACCCAAAACTTCAGCCCAAATGGCCCAAACCTTGATCCCCTTCTACGGTGTCCTAATTCCCTTCTGATCATCTGGTGTTATAACTTGTGACTTATGATTTATGAGGATCTATTATGTTATCAGTACTTGGAAAATGCCCTGTTTGTAATAGTAATATGCACTAATAGTTTGATACTCTAATTAAGTTGGATCTTTAACGGAACTAATATTTTTATGGGCATTTAGTGTTTGTGTTACATACTATATATGTCATGTTTTATTATATTTAATGCCAAACCGCTATATAAAGTAGCTTCCGCTCTAACCCAATGTAGCTTTATAGCTTTTTCGGACTACGCCTTGAAGCCATGAAAAACACGGTTTTAAACCCTTGAAAAAAACAGTAGTGATAGTAACCTTTACTGCCTATTCGATCCACCATCCAACAGTGCTACGTCCCTGTTTGTCTGACCCACCAAGCGAAAGGGATACGTCCAGATCACCGTCGGTGCTTAGTGAATATGTTCTCCCAAAGGCGACCCAGACTAGATTCAGGTTGCTCGAGGCCAAATCTACTCTCCCAACGGCGGTCCCAAGCTAAATCTTTCTTACGGTAAGAAATTTCTCCTAAGTTTTAGAGTGAGCTTTAAAGATGATGATATTAGTCGATTTGGGCTAAGTTTCACTTAGAGAATAGTTCAAATCAACTACATTACAATGTCGGTTGGCGCTATCTTGATACCAATGTCAACTAAATTAAACGGCATCAGTTGTTGCCGCCACCTTCGATGTTGCTGTTGCCACTGTCGTTGTTGATTCGGCTAGAGCTAGCAAGCAACGTGTTGCCACCTGCAATAGAGTTTGGAGGGGGCGCCTCATCATCCTCATGGCGTTGTTCGAATCAGCCCCGACCTCGATGACGTTGTCACCCCCTCCTCCTCGTCCTCTTCTTCCTCCTCCTCGTCCTCTCTTTTTCCTCCCTCTCATCGTCCTCCTCCTCTCTTTTGCCTAAATAGCAAGTGTAATGGCCTCTTTGTTTGCCACTTTTCCCTCGACGTGCACTTATATAGAGAGTTACACCTGCACGGCAGTTGTGATTGCGAGATCGTTTTTTTTTATGGGAGCCAGAGAAGTCGATGGACGAGGAAGAGGACAACATTGTGGAGGATAACAGGTAGTGATATTACCGGAGATTTCTAAGTTTTGTCACTATTTAACAAGGGGGAAGATGCGTTGGCGAGGAATTTTATGCATTAATATGAGTGGAGCATCTCTACAACTTATGAGGAAAATTAGTCATGTCGAACCACGACAAGGCTCTGCAACTTCCGAGGCCAATATGGTCATGCCAAACCATGGCAAGGTTCTGCAACTTCCGACAATCAATGAAGTCGGACTAATAATAAAACCATACAAGTTCCGACTATGCATCTTATGTTTATTTTCAGATGATGGAAAATCAATCCGACTGCTATATATAATAGGATATCGAGATAATTAATGTTGGGATAGCACTAAGAGAAATGATGGGATCAAGTTGTCATGTCGAAGCATGATAAGGATCTATTTGTACTTGTTTGTATGTTGTGATCGTTGCGTGTGTTAATCTAAATCTTGATTTGTCGCTCTATGCACAAAATAAAATTTGATGAATTATGGAAGCTCTATTGTTAGTTTTTATAAAATGATGCTTGAACTTGTTATGCATGAGGTTGTACGGGTACTTGGCAAGAGCAATTAAATGATGTTCTGCTATTTTGTATATAGATAATTTTGAGTGGGTTCATAGTATGAAGCGGTACAGGGCCGGCCCTGGGGGGCGAGCAGTGCAGCCACCCCGGGCCCCCCAAAATTGTGGGCCCCCAGCTCTGCGCAAACCCCAGACCCCAGTGCCTGATGCCTCCGCCTCGGTGCGCCAATGCGCCAGCGCCATGCATGCTCTCGCGCGCGATGGGCCATGCAGCCATGCTTCTGTTAGGCCTCGCCGCATGCCCTGATGCCCGCCTCGCGATGGCCCATCGTAGCAGGCTGCGTAGCTCCTCGGCAGCGCAGCGCGTGCGTTGAGGTGGCCCAACAAGGCAGGCAGCGCTGCGTCGGACCGTCGGTTGCAAATCAGATTCCGCGATCGGTCATCGGTGATTCGCCAATGGCCTAATCGCCTGACGGCCTGACGCCTGTTATTGGAGGATATTAATTTTGAGGCTATCATTGATGATTTTGCATCAAGAAATGTTAGAAGAAATTTCTGAGGTAAATAATCTCATTTGTGTACTTTCATTTGTTTATCGATACCAATTTTTAAAATACATTGAATATTGTCTAATTATATGGTAGCATAAAAAATTCTTGGTTATGTTAGGGGCCTCCGTCTGTAATTTCGTCCCGGGCCCCAGAAAACCCAGGACCGGCCCTGAAGCGGTAGTGATATAATTACTATCACTTTTGGTTCGTGCCATGAACATATAGTAGAAAATTATGAAATATTTTTTAAAAAAAATTTAAAAAATATATGGGCCAACCCACCAGTAGAGCAGATGAAATAATTAATATCGACAGTCAACATCCGGCAGTCAAGATTGAGTCCTGAACAGCTACTACTGATGGGCCAGCCCATACACCATTCTTGATGGTCTAGGTGTAGCCGTCGAGAAAGATGTTTTCCCGCCTTCGCGAAAACCGAGAAAATGCACACACGCGGGCTTGGGCGACCTTATCTCGACGGCTTTGTTCTGGCCGTCGAGACTAACATCATATAACGACGGCTTGCACGTGGCCGTCGAGAGTACGTGACTTACATCGACGGCTTTATTGTTGCCGTCAAGACTAGTTTTGGCCGTCGAGAGTTTGCGCGATTCCTGTAGTGAGTAATATACATATTATCACTATCAGTTGTATGAACTAATAGTGATAGGCACACATCACTTGCAGTTTTTAATTCAACAGTGATATGTAGGATGTCTTATCACTGTCGCTTATTCACGGTTGATGACATAACCGACAGTAAAAACTGTTTCAAGCTGACAGCAAAGGGGTGTCCTATATCACTGCAATCACACTAAACACTTCACTATAGGTAGCTTCCGAAGCATTAGGCATAGGCAATGAGTTTTAAAATCAGTTTAGAAAGATAAAAGTTCAAAGCAATGAATTAATTAAGCAGACATTTTGTCTTCAAATCCAATGTAGCTAGCACCTTCTGAGTCTTCCTCACATGGATGGTGCATCGAAGGTTACATAGGGAATTCACCGAAGTATAGTTAACGTGCTAATAAATAGTTTGGTCTTTTAAAAAAAATGGCAAGATTCGACTACTAAATATTGAATGCAAGTAACCATAAAATGATTTAGAGGCCTTCGGCTATCCGTTCATACCAATAACCGATAATATATAGTGATTATCACTATGGTTTTGTGGCTGACATGGACAACCCTTGATCATCATTGCTGCTAATGCACTGCCAATTTAAAAACCAACCGTATAACCACTTGCAAGACGGCAATACGTGACAGACTGTTCAGTACTAGTGCTAGATATTTTTTGCTTGTTGATTTTACACACTGATCAAGACCCTACACACGAGGATCCAAGGTATATATATAGAACTCACCGCAAAATTGACTAGACTTCATAAAATTGTAATCATGAGTGAGAAAGGCAGAAAGCCACTCCTAATAAGAAATGGGTCGTATAATTCTTGAAATCCAATAACGAAGTTATCCACGCGAAAAAACACTTTTAAACATTCTAACTATCATGGTTCAAGAAGACGCTATATACGCGCTAGTTAGACGGCAAGTTAAAAGACTAGCGATTAGAAAGAATTAATCTAGAAAATAATCGGAAGTTATAATGGAAAAATAATTGGTTATATATATATAGGTGGAGGACTACGGCCAATTGGAGGATTAATACAGATATTTAGAACTGTGCAACGTACGACCTAAGGCATAAACCCAATGGTCACAAACCATAGTTTCTCTTTGAACGTAGTTCCTTTTTATAGGTTCGCTTTAATTTCAACATAAACATTACATGCATTTACGTACTGATGTACCAACATGTGCATTAATATATACACACACTAGTGGGCACCGACGCACCGTAGGTGTTCGATAAACATTACATGCATTCAGCTCGTGAGCCAGCGATCCACCATTAATTTGGCTCAATGCGGGGAAAAATACCCGATAATCAACAAATAAATCACATTTAATAAAATAATTCACTGGAAACAAGAATTGCCGAGTTGACACCAGCACGGCGGGAGCGGAGCTCCCACCACCCCGCACGGCGGGAGCTCTCTGGCTGCGACACATGGCACAGATGGGTCCGGGAGGAAATGTACGCAAAATAAACAGTGGGTTCAAGAGAAGCTTCTCTATATATATTATTAGATGTAGCTAAGCAAGGGTAACAATGGCATTACAGATGTTGATTTATATAAATGAATTGATAAATTTTAACATATCCTAAAACACAAAAAAATAAAAAATTCCTAGGGAAAACCCAAAAAACTAAAAAAATGCAATAAAAAATCATGGTGTGTCCATAAATAAATTTGAGCGTTAGAAATGTTGACTTATATAAAATGAATTAAGAAATAATAGGAAAATAATTTAATTTCAAATAAATCTTAAAAATGAAAAGTGATTTTTTTAACTAATACGAATTTTATTTATGCATTTTAAAAAATAGAAACTCCGAGAGAAACCCAAAAAAACTAAAATAAAGAAAGATGCAACCAAAAAAATGGTGAGGGTCAAAAATGAATTTTAGCATTACAAATCCAAAATACACTTGTGTCTTATGAAACTAACGCCACGCGCCATGTACGCGTGAAACATACCTAGTAATTACTGCCGGGCAGCTAGCCGAATGATGTTAGTTTAAAGCTATATTTTGAAAAGTTCTATGACAAGATCAATTAGGACTTCTTATGGTAAGTTCTACAAATGAAAGGGACGTACGGTCTTTTCTTTTCACCCAAATGGTGTAATTGGACGGAGAATCATGGATTAAGATAATAATGACAAGGAGGTATTTATATACTTTTTCATATAGAATTGGATGAAGACAAAATGTACATGAAAATTATACTACTTGTTGAAATCTACAAGTTTTTCATTTGAAGGCATTACATGCCCAAGTATTCATTAAAAAAATCCGGACGATACGTCTTTTAGATATAGCAGCGGCTTTTGTTTTATTGTGTTCCGGTATACGTCACATCTTCCGAACCTATCCGTGCCACGTGTCGTGACCAGAGAGCTCCCGCCGTGCGGGATGGCGGGAGCTCCTGCTCCCGCCGTGTGGGGTGGCGGGAGCTGTGCTCTCGCCGTGCCGTGTGGCGGCCGCCAGGCCCAATGGCGGGAGCCGATGTCAATCCGGTAATTTTTTCAATGGATTATTTTATTAAATGTGATTTATTTGTTGATTATTTTGGGTATTTTTCCCTCATGCGGCTAACGGTGCTCTATTTGTCTCTGTAAGAGGTAAAAACTACAGTGCATTAAAAACAGGGCATGGGTTACTGTTTATTAGGAACGCGAATGGTCAAATCAATGGTTTTTTTGTGAACCCTGATATAGTTTATAAAAAAGATTAGTTTTCTGTTGGCGAAACAACCATATATAGTCTTTCTGTATAAGCTATAGTGTTGATCAAACACAAAAATAATTTGTTTTGCTAGGTCGAACTGGGCGATCTAACCGAACGATATACACACATATATATACACATATATACATATATACATATTCATATGTATATATGTATATATATGTAGATAAACACTAAAATACTTCTAGGAGTATTTTAACTAAAATACTCCCACGTTTATAGCCCGCCACATGTCCTCCTCCACGTTCCCCACCTTTCCCATGCAAATAGACTTCGGCAGACATATTATGATAAATGTGCGTACCGATTGTAGCAAAACTACACAAAAAAAAAATAGTAAAGACATACTAAATCTTGTATCCGCAGCCCATGTGGTGGGGATGACGCGAGCAATTTAATTTAGTTTTTCGCTATAGTTTTTCATTGAAATATCCAATTGATAAACCGTTTCCACTTTTGTATTTGTTACATTTTTTCGAACAAAACTAGACCGGTCTCACTTTTTAAAATTTTACTTTACTATAATCATGAACAAGCATTACTATATTTTGTATATACTTTACTACTTCTCTGTGTACAGTGTTTCGCGTGTATAGTTATATGTTTCGTGTGTACAGTACTTTTTACGTAACACGTTATAGTAAAGTGTTTCACAAGAAATAGTAAAGTGTTGTTAAAATTATAGTAAAGCAAAGTTTTTACGAGCAAGACTAGTCTAGATTTGTTCGAAAAAATGTCAGGAATTCAATAGTGAAAACGGTTCGTCAATCCGAGATTTTTTAAAAAAAATTCGGCGGAAAAAGGAAGTAAATAAGACTATTAAAGTTAGTTGCATGGATGATGGGGAGGAACACTTGTCATCATCTAAACATAGGAGTATCTTAGTTAAAATACTCTTAGGAGTATTTTAGTGCTACCCTATATATGTATATATATGTATATATACACACACACATATATACTAGAATACTCCTATGAGTATTTTAACTAAAATACTTCCACGTTTATAGCTCGCCACGTGTCCTCCACCACTTTCTCCACCTTTCCCACGCACACAGACTTCGGCAGACATATTATAGTAAATGTGTGTACCGATTGTAGTAAAACTACATAGAAAAATAGTAAAGACGGACCGAATCTGGTATCCACAGCCCATGTTGTGGGGGATGACGTGAATAATTTAATCTAGTTTTTTCGCTATAGTTTTTAATTAAAAAATCCGATTGATAAACCGTTTCCACTTTTATATTCGCTGCACTTTTTCGAACCAACGAAGGCCTCGCCTTTTCGGCTAGTGATGGCATCACCCTTGTGTCGTTTCCCCCGTTGGAGACATCATCATTTGGACCTTGTCCTGCTTTGGGTGAAAACCCTAACGGTTTAGCGACGACGGCGGGTCTCCCCGTCACTATCTTGTTGGAGGCGTCGTGATTGCCGTTCTAGCGTTATGGGTTTCCGTTGGGTCTGCTGTTGAGGGAGTCGCTCGCTGCTGTGTGAGTGTTAGTTGGGTGTTCGGCGTTGGCCGGTGTTGTCCTTTTCCTTTTCTCTTCTCTCTCTCTCTCTCTCTCTCTCTCTTGTTCAGCTTTTGTTCTAGGCGGCAGCAGGGGGCTGATTTCCTTCTTCTCCTCTGTAGGTGGTGTTCCCGGTGGTGGCCGGTGGTGTGTTTGACTTTGGTCAGGTTTGCAGCGCTGCGCTGTGCTTGTATTCCGTGCGTGCATGGGCTTTGTTTTATTTTCTCCTTCTAATCAATGAAATAGAAGGCAGTTCTCCTGCCCCTCTTTCAAAAAATCAAATGGAAAAATCAATGTACAGTAATTAGAAAAGGCTTTCCCCTGCTAGAAACAGGAAAAACACCACCACTCCTATTTATTAATCCGAAACATAAATGCATAACCACGGGCGTCCTGACAGACTGCCCTATACGGAGTTACGGACACGTTCAATCAGTTACATTCTACGTTAAGTTACGTACCTACATATAGTAGGCCGGCCATAGCAGGGTCACTCATTTACTAAGAGCACATGCGATGATACCGTGATCGCTGTGCCAACGCCTGTGACCTATCGTCCAACACGCATATATATGCACACTGTACCATATTAATTCCGTACTGCTACTGATCAAGTTATCATGACCTTGTTTGTTTCAGATTAAATTAAATTAAATTAAATGAAAATTTGTTATTTTTGTATAAGCCAAATGATGTAATGTTTTGTAGTTATTTTTGTGGGGTTTTAAATAGTACTTCTTAAAGTTTGTAAAATATTTTTTCATAACTTTTTAAACTCTTTAAGACGTATTTTGAGATGATCACAAATTTGCTACAGTAAAACACAACGCTACATTAATCTAAAACAAACAAGGCCCATATCTAGGGCCTTGTTTGTTCTAGATTAATGTTGAGTTGCGTTTTGTTGTAGCAAATTTATGACCTCCTCAAAATACGTTTTAACAAGTTCAAAAAATTATGAAAAAATAGTTTTACAAACTTTAAGAAGAACTATTTAAAACCCCACAAGAATGATTACAAAACATTACATCATTTGACTTATACAAAAATAACAAATTTTTATTTAATTTAATCTATGCTGAAACAAACAAGGCCTAGGTCCTATTTGATTCGTGGTTTTGTTCGATTTGTTTTGTTTGGATTAAAGTTAAGAAACATAAAATAAAAAGTATGCAAAAATTAAAAAATTATGTAAAAAATATTTTTAAGATATTTAAATAAAATCCTATAAAGTTTTGAAAAATTATTATAAAATAATAGTATGTAAAAAAAATAAATTTTGTCCCAACCAAATCAAACGCGCATGCATGCATGCACCGCTAGCTGGCTATGCATGGATGCTTGGCACAAGTCCAGGAATCGACCGAACCAACATGCAGGTGCCGTTAGCCCCAGAGGCAGTAGAACACCAACACCAATCGATCCGCGGCATCCGCCAGTGGCCAACCTCTCACTCTAGCTAGCAATGCTACACCCACAGATTAATGGCAACATATCCGGTACAAATGGTTATTCAGTGCTAATATGCTAACAGTAGATCTGAAACATTAGATCCACAAGGAGTGGCCTAGATCTAAAAAGTTGGAAGCTCCTTTCCATTTGAAAAGTTAGAGGGTTTTTCGTGAAAGTGTTTACGTGAGAAAAGTGACTTACACCTCTTCAGATTTGGGCTGTTTCTGATGGATCCGATGGCCCAGATCTATTGTTAGTATGTTAGCACTCAACAGGCATTTGCACTGGATACGTCCTCCAGATTAATTACCATTTCATAGAATAATATCCGTACCAACTATAGCTGTGTTTCTTTCGACGGTTAGATTATAATCTGAAAAGGTTGTGGTGTTTCATAGAAGATTTAAAGGGCCAAAAAAAATATGAAAAAAAATATTTTTGAGATCTTTGAGACTAATTGTGCAAAGTTTCGAAAAAATAACTATAAAATATTTCAAAATATAACCATTACAAAAATGATAAATTTTAAGCTGCAGCTTATAATCTGATTATAAGCTAAAAGAAACAGAGCCTATATATAGCTACTAGCTAGGCATCGGTGGTTCGCATTTGCAGTTTTGCGTCCTTGGTTGGAGTGCCGACGGTTCGAGGCGATTTCGAAGGGAAATTACGATCGATTGATTCAGGCACGCTGGGTTCTAAATTTCCCCAGCTCCAATTAAAACCGGACAAAATTCCATCGATCATTGGGGTTCAGAGGTAAACTCGTAGTATCAAACTGCTTAGTCAGATTTTAACCAATAAAGAATCTAAAAATATTAATACAATTGGAAACTGTTGCACCAAAAGTTTGTGGTGGACGCTTCAAATCGGACGTGTGATCCATCGGACGTGTCAGCACAAGAACTTGAAAAAAATGTCTATTGAAACTAAAAAAACCCATTAATTAATAAAATTTGAAAACCTACTGATAAAACTTGACGTAAAACAAGTGAAAGTTAAATAATTTTTTAAGAAACTTGAAGTACCCATGAAAGGAATCAGGAACCATCTGTTGAAAGGTGGGAACCCTGCTGCAAAAATTGTGAAACATTTATTGTTGAAACTTGATAATACGAAAAGTTTCACCAAGGAAAAGCCAAGATTTCCCCAGGCAAAAACTCGAGTTTCAGCGGATTAAAAATCAATATTTTAGCAGGCGAGACATCATCACCACAGTTGTCGGAACTTGGAAAATCATTAGTTAAAACTTTAAAAAAAATAACTACTAAAACTTAGAAAACCTAATGCTCGAAACTTGATAATATGAGAAGTTTCACGATTATAAAATCAAAATTTTAACAGGCAAAAACTCAAGTTTCAGCAGACGAAAAATAAAGTTTCACACGTACTATTTGGTTTGAGTTTCGTGGCAAAATATGGATATACTCCTTCCTAGAGTTCTCCGGATCCAACGAGCCTCCATGTTGAGCTCGTCGGATCTAGCATCCAAAGTTCGCAAGCTTGCTCAAGAGAGGAGTATAGACTTCTATAGGAGGGATGGGGAATAGAAAAAGGAATTGAAATGGAGGAAGAGTACGAAGAAAGAGGAAAGATGTGAGTAGCGGCGACGGCGAGCGGCGGCGTCGTGCCACCAGCGAGCAGTGGCGCTGGTCTAGAAAACTCGCAGGTGATGTGGAGAGAGCTAGCGAGCGCAGTGTCCAACTGAACTACGATCTGTGTGCGCGAGAGGGAAAAAACAGAGAAGAGGTGGAGAGGCGAGTTGGTCTAATGAGCCTGGTAGAGTGGGTCGGCCACGTCCGTCCTGGAGCGTTTTCAAAAGTTTTTTAGGAAACAAAAAATTTCAGGCTCTACCTCTTGTAAGAAACTAGGCATGCAGGTGCGCCCGTGGCGCGCAGGAAAAAAGGGCGGGGCACTGGGGACACGTGGCCGCACGAAAAAACACTGCGCGCTCGGGAAAAATGGGTGGCAACGGGGAATTGAACCTGAGGCTCCAAGGCAAAAATCTGGCTGGCCTAACCAACCGGGCAAAGCGCCCGAGCTGGTGAGGTTGGGGCGAAAAAAATTCCTTTTATACATAAGAAATGAATGGACAGCTAGATCCTGCTGCCACGAGCGATCGGACGGCTGCGGATAAACAGGGCGACGTGGCATGATGAGGATGACACGCGGCATGCGGTGGGACCTGAAACTCCTTGTATATTTATTGATTCTACTTTGCCCGTGTTGTGCTGCCCCTCGAACGAATGCACCCATCCTGCACATTCACCCAAGGAGTGGGCACTAGAGAGGCATAGCAATTAGTGAGTCACGAATGGGCCTGACTCGACACTATGGCCTATGGGTAAAAGAAAACCGATCACGTTTTCTATGAAAATTGATGGTTTTACATCTATGAAACTGGTTTCTCGATTCTTAAAGCATTTCCAACCATTTTTCGAGCTGTTTATGCAGATCTTTTAGCAGTTAAATTCTGTGGTTTCCTTGGCAGGTTTATAAAATCAAAATTTAACACAATGTAGCGGTTATATAAAAACTTTCTAGCGTTTAGCGTTTTTCGGCAATACCAAATCTTGTGTTTTCGAAAACGTTTTTCTTGAATCCTGTTCATGGGTAGGTGTTGCACCCGTGCTCCGTGGCGCAGTTCTCTATAGTTTATTGACTTATCTAGTTTTTTTACTTATCATTGTTTAAAATATAAATAATGTAGTTTTTTCATGCGTCTTTTTTTCTATTTCGAATGCATATCTAAAATCTCACTAAAAACAAGTCAAACATTGATATCCGACTTTCGAGTCCACCTTAAAAAACTTTTAAAATTAAAAAATAAGTTAGATAAGCAAAGAAGACAAATAAAACAAGTCGAGAAGAACGGTGCCGAATTCTGGATCCTGTTCATGGGGTACGAACTGCACCGGTGCTCTTTCTTTCTTCCATCCTTCCTTCCCTGATCCATCCGCCAGTCTGTCGTCCCCTGTGAACCCTATTTACTCCTCCCCCTCATCCTTCCAACCACCCCGCTGCTATGCTCCTTTATTGCGCCCCCGCGCTCCATGGCGCCCGCCTACCTCCTCCCCCACCGGCCACCGGCCAACCCTTCCCACATGGCCATGGCCGCTCCATTGCACAGGTGAGACCATCACTGAATGCTCCGCAGCTTTACAAGTTCAACGCGATACAGCTAGCTAGCTCGCCGCGTCTATATAAGGCGCTGCACCGCCCTGCACTACGGACCCAAGCCACTGATCGAGCCCCAGAAGCTTCTTCTCGGGGAGTACTGGGTAGCTAGCTAGCTCGTAGCCAGCCAGCAATGGCGATGGGGAGTAGCAAGGCGGCGGCGCTCACTCTGCTGCTCTGCCTGAGCAGCGCCTCCGTGGGCGCGTGGGCGCGGCCGGTCGCCGCCAAGGGCAAGCAAGCCGGAGCCGGAGACGAGAAGTTCCTGTGGCTGAAGAAGCACTTCAGCAAGGGGCTCGGAGGGGGCCTCAGCAAGGGAGGCGGGCTCGGTGGAGGGTACGGGAAGGGCGGAGGGCTTGGCGGTGATGTCGGCGGCGGCGGCGGCTTAGGTGGAGGCAGCGGAGGCGGACTTGGCGGCGGCGTTGGCCATGGCATTGGCGGAGGGTTTGGCAAAGGTGGTGGACTTGGTGGTGGCTTTGGCCATGGCATCGGTGGCGGGTTCGGCAAAGGCGGTGGGCTTGGAGGTGGTGGCGGACTCGGCAAAGGTGGCGGTCTTGGCGGAGGATATGGTAAAGGTGGTGGCCTGGGTGGTGGTGTAGGACATGGTATTGGAGGTGGCTATGGAAAGGGTGGTGGACTTGGCGGCGGCGTTGGCCATGGCATTGGTGGTGGAATTGGCAAGGGTGGCGGACTTGGAGGTGGTGTTGGCTCTGGCATTGGTGGTGGCTTCGGCAAGGGTGGTGGGCTTGGCGGCGGCTATGGAAAGGGCGGTGGCCTTGGAGGTGGTGTTGGGCACGGACTTGGTGGTGGCTTCGGCAAAGGTGGCGGGCTCGGAGGCGGTAGTGGCCTTGGTGGAGGAAGTGGCGGTGGGCTTGGAGGCGGTAGTGGCGGTGGACTTGGTGGCGGAAGTGGGTTAGGTGGATTTGGTGGTGGTAGCGGCGGCGGAGGTGGCGGTGGTGGTGGCGGCGGCGGTCTTGGTGGAGGTTTTGGCAAGGGTGGTGGGTTTGGCTTTGGGTTCGGCAAAGGTGGCGGACTTGGCGGTGGCAGCGGTGGTGGCCTTGGCAGTGGCGGTGGAGGAGGGATCGGCGGCGGCCACTAAGGTCTATGTGCCCCAAGTTTCGATTGCTATTAGAATGCTACAATGGGCGTCGTATGTTTTCATCTCTGGACTTTAGTTAGTGCTGGCGCTGTGTTTGTTGAATTTTCTGTCTTGAGAGATTTGCTTGTACCAGTGCATGTTATTAAAATGGTGATGGTGATATGATCACAGTATATACGTACTCAAACTCCCTGTCATGTTCCGTTCGAATGATTAGAAATATATTAATCAAGTACTAACTACTAAGCAGGTTTAATGATGCATGATACGTACAATACTCCCTCCAGTTTGATAATTCCTGTCGCTGGAGCGTTTTGTGTTTAGTTGGAAAATTTCTGTCGTTCTAGGATGCATTGATTGCAAGCAAAACTTTACGTGGCCCTAGAACCATTTGTTGGGTGTGCATGTAAATAAAGTGTAGCATCAAAATTCAAACCTAGACATGCAACTCATGGGAAAGTGGGAGCAACTACTAAGCTACAAGCATTTATTTGACCATATGGAGTACTACGAGATATTTAATACTTCCTTGGTATGTGAGATCATGTCTAAAACGACAGGAATTATCAAACTGGAGGGAGTACATGACAACATCAAGGCGCCTAACATCAATGCCCCTGCCATTCAATTGCTACAAAACCAATTGTGGAGATATACTATAGTGAGGTCCTCTTGTTTCTTGGGTGATATGGAAACCAATGGACACTGTTATGTTACGTTGTGTTGCAATTGAAGCAGAGATAAAAATCCCTTCAAAATAAATACAAAATGAGGTGAATGATCGATCCGGGCATTTCGAAACATGGCCAATATCTGTTTCTCGGGGACTCTGAAGATGGCGAACAAGAAACATCGATCAGCTGCTTGGTGGTTCATGTGCCGGCCGCTTGCATTGTTAAGTGCAGGAAGCATGGATCTGAATAATCTGATCGATTCGAGCTGGAAGACAGCAGCATCTGCTGCCGATGATGCATTCAGCTTCAAGCGGATTGCAATGGTTGCAGGGAGACGTACGGTTGCAGTGACGACCTCGTCAGTAACCTAGAACAACAACTACTACCGCGACGGCCTTCCCAGTAGCCCCAGTGCAGAACCACAATATTGGATTTGGTGTAGATGAGTAGGGCTTAATGGCGACATTAAGGTGTTGTGCGCCCTCCTTCATGTCTTATAGAGCGACATGCCTTAGGGGGCGAAACCAGATAGGTTAGGGAGTGTCCTTGATTAGGATTTCAAAACAATTAAAAATAAACCCATATTAGATGATCATATGAACTGGTTAGTCTGAGATTAATCCTAATAGAAATAAGTCCTCAAAACACCTTGTCCCAGAACAAGAATCTGACCTCTTTAAGCATAAACATCTTAGATCATCTCACACAGAAAACAACACCCAAAATTGAAATTGGTTGACACCCACTTTTCCCTCATCAGCAGATTAGCTATGCTCTTTCCCATCCTTTTTCAATGTCTTCAGCTTCTTTCCTATCTTATTCATATCAGACAAAAGGCCAAGACTAGTTGCTCCGCTCCTTTCTCTATCAGTCATGTGTCCTCTTCTTTCGAAAGGCATGCCAAATTTTTCACCAAGGCGCAAGCAGTATGCAAAATAATCAAAGGAGATGGTACTTTGAACTTCTCAAAACGACCCCTATTTCTTGTCATTTGTCAACCAAATAGACCACAAGATAGCTGAATTGATTAAACACAAGCATCTGCAACTTTTTTTCCCCTAGGCCACATTGCCTTAAGCCAAATAATAGCTGAATCTAACTTTCTATGTTTATAATCAGCATAAAAACAGGAAGCCACCACATTCCAGACAATCGTAGTTACCACCCAAGTAAAAAAAGTGATCGCTATACTCTATATTATCACATAAACTACAATTTGAATTGCCTCCCCAATTTCTTTTCCTTTCCTAAATGATCAACCAAGCAAAAAATAATAATTTTAAAGGAACTTTACACTTCCAGAATCTAGATATATTACTACTATGAATGTTCAAACCTTCATTTATCAACTTATACATGGAAGCAATGGAAAACTCCCCTTCATCCCAATAGTACCATCTTTACTTTCAATAAAATTAACCTCTACATTTTTTATCATATTCTCCCAATATATAGCTATATCTTCATCAGAACCTTTGTTAAAAGAAAGATTTCAATCCATATCTCTAGCAAATTTCACTGAAATAAGTTTACAATTAGAACACCCAAAAGCATCAGGGAAAAGAGTTTTCAAAGGAAAATCCATGATCCAACTCTCTCCCAAATAATTAGTATTGCTGCAATCGATACCAATAGTCTACCTGCCTCTAAGGTGGAAATCCTTAATAATCGCCATGTTTTTCCATAGAATAGAATCAATATTTACACTTTTAACTTCAAAAATATGCATGGTTTTTTATATATCCATTCCTAGGTAAACTAAATGGTTTTTCATCACCATTTAGTGAGAGGACTAATATTAAAATTCCTTACATTTCTGATACTCAAAACCCCTTGCTTTTAGGAATGCACACTTTATTCCATCTAGCGAAATAATATTTCTTTTTATTGGCACTCCCAGTCAAAGTAATCTTCTTGTGATTCTATCAATTTTTTCAATAACTGCTTTTGGAAGCAAGAATAGTCATAAAATAAGTTAGAATGCTAGACAGACTGGAGTTCATAAAAACTATGTCCAATCACGACATATACAACCAAATTCATTTCAAGATATGGAGAATTATTTGCAAGATGATTTTTATTATCCTTGTATAGGTACCAAGGGTACCGGGTACCAAGAAATACCAATTAAATCCAGACATCCATCTTTGAAGGTAGGATTGGAAAAATCGCATCTTCTTCCTCCACCTATTTCCACTATTCTCTCTCGCACGCCGACCAGCGGCGACGCACATGAGCGGCGGCGACGTGTGCCACAAGGACGATGACAGTGCACACGTCAAAGCTCGTCAGTGGTAATGGTAGCGTGCGCACGAACAAACGCAGCAGTGGCAGCAACGACGTGAACATGAACTTGTCTACGGTGGTTGTGGCGCGCGCATGAGCTCATCGAAGGTGGCAGTGTCCAGCACGAGCGCTGCGGTGGTGTGCCAACCTAAGCTCATCAAGAGCGGAGACGGCGACGCTCATGAGCTCATCAATGGCGGCAGTGGCGCACACACGAGCTCGTCGGTGGTGGCGGCCACGAGCTCGTCAACGATGGCATCGCTCACGAACGTGGCAGTGACGCGCACGAGAGGCAACAACAATGTAGCTCACGGGTCCGACAGCGACAACACGCGCACTAAGGTGAGATCGAGAGTAGAGAAGAAAGAAGGAAGATGAAATCACATATTTGGCCATTGTCGTAAGAGGTACTAAAAAAATTAAGGCAGGTACCAAGAGGTACCACTTCACCATAGCCATCAATTCTAAGTTAATCAATGGTTATGATGAGAGGTACCAAAAGGTACAAACGATAGTGAAACGGCCCTAACTATAAACCATTACTAAAGTAGTAGATATGTTATGTGCAACTAATAAATTGCGCAACATATCTCAAATTTTGTTAATATATTTTATCATGGAGTTTTGGTGATGATGACTCATAAAGATCTCAATGGACTCACTTCAAAGATTTTAGGCTCATTTTTTTTGAGTGTCCACCTTGGTGGTGCGGTATCAAGCTCAAGGTACAAGAATAAGGATATTTGCTAGTTTTAGGCTTGGGATAAGTATAAACCAATAGCTAGGTTCTTTCTCTTTGTTTTTGTCGTACTATTAAGGGGGGTTTCAAATCATTACTTATTTATATAGCAATTTCTCAAACTTATGAAAACAACTTGGAGCAACCAATTCCCTCAAACTTAGCCTATCTCCTAAAAATATTCTTTTAGAGGAAACTAAGTTTGCACCGGACATGCCCTACAACTTCAATTTTTATCCAGTTCACCATCAGAACAAAAACTAAGTTCACGCGCGGACAATCATTGTTTGATCATTTCCCTTTAGTCTGGCACATCTTCGGTTCACGCCGGACAGTATGACATGAGCATGCAAAATGCTATTTCCTGTCAAGAAAAAACCAAGTTCACGTCGGACAGCCTGACGTGAACATCGGTTCCAAATAGATTCTTGGGCAACTGTCCAGTGTGTTTGTAGTTCACGTTGGATAGTCTGTCGCGAACTCAGTTTCGTCAGTGTAGCACGGAGTCAAAATGCTGTTTACGCCGAACAGTTCTTCGTGTGAAAGAATTTCACTAAAGGTCCGTCCATCATAAACTGCATTTTCTCTGTTGCACTATTATTACCGTTGAAATCAGTCCGCTGCTAAAGCAAAAATGGCAGTGATTATCAAAGTTATGTTGTCTTATAATCAACGGCTAGAAATCATCTCAAACGGCTATAATCTGCCCCTTAGCCTATAAAAGGACACAGAAACTCACTTCCTAAGTAGCAATTGGCACCTGAACTTCATTCATATACACTCAAGTCAAATTAGAGCTTTGTTCTTCATCCTAGTCCACATATTCAAGAAGGCCTAAAATCTCATTGCTCCAAAGTTATTCAAATTGAGAAAGAGTTATCCAAGTTAGTAATGGCTTGAACCTTGTTACTCTTGGATTCCAAAATCCTAGACGCCTGACGGCGTGATCTTTAGGAGCTTGCCATGGCACGTGTGGGAACCCTCAAGACGCTGTTGTGAAGGCTAGAAGCTTGCCAACCGGAGTGGTGAAAAGCTACCGAGTGTGGAATGAAGCTACGGACTCGAGCGGGAGCCGGTCCTTGGTGAAGGGCTTGCCTCAACGGCCCGGGAGTAGAACGAGGACTCCGAACCTCGATCAAACAAATCGTTGTGTCCCACTCTTTATTTACAGTTTTTTCATTTCTTGCTTACTTTTTGTTTCTA
Organism: Raddia guianensis; assembly: GCA_036346415.1. NCBI lineage: Eukaryota > Viridiplantae > Streptophyta > Magnoliopsida > Poales > Poaceae > Raddia > Raddia guianensis. Next base: position 30,848,234 of record CM070540.1, read on the forward strand.
TTTCCGCTGCATCTTGTTGATATTTTGCTTAGAATAGGTTGTGCTAGCTAGTTTGATTCAAAATCTGATTGAGCATCAAACTTGAACAAATTTAAAAGTTGTCTATTCACCCCCTTCTAGGCCAACTTGATCCATTCACACAGGTTTTCTATATACATACCACATACATCAACTAAAAGAATCACGAAAATTCTAAAAATATTTGTATATATACTTCATTGGTTATTTTCTTTCAACTGTGTAACCTTAGGTTACATGTGTTAAAAATTCTGAAATGTGGAAATAATTGTTCATAAGAACAATAATATTTCAATGAAAATCTATTTATATAGGGTCTAATCTCTCTATCTTTCTTTTCTTTATTTTTTCCCTAATTCTTTCTCTAATTTATTGGACCGAAAATCTCTTTCTTTCTTGTTGGGCCGGCTGACGAGGCCTCTCCTTAGTGGTGCATATCGACTTCCTCTTTCTTTTTTCGGAAACGCTTAGCGCCGGGAGTCCGGCGCATCCGGACTCCCGCGCCGCGGCCCGGCCCGCGTGGGCGTGAGGGGCGTGAGGGAGAGATGAGAGAGCTGCATGCACATGCAAGTGGGGCCCACGGGCATTTTATTTTTTCGGCGTCCATAATTTTTGACTGGGTGCTCCAATCCATAAACCATTTGCGCCAACATGTTTCTCGTATTTTTACGAACAAAACAAGATATATTTTGCCATATAACTATTCAAACTTATCTGGTGAAACTTACGGCTCGCCTGCTGAAACTTGAGTTTCGCCTAGTAAAACTTGGATTTCATATTCGTAAAACTTTGCCGAACTGTCAAGTTTCATCAGGTTTCATCCAAGTTTTTTCAAGTTTCTTCAAGTTTCATCAGGTCAATTCAAGTTTCATCAAGTTTCAACAGGTTTCATCCAAGTTTCATCAGGTTACATCGAAGTTTCATCAGGTTTCAACAGAACACGGCCAAGTTTCATCAGAACACGACCAAGTTTCGGTAGTATAGATGTAAGTTCCATAAGTGCCTTCTATTCCACATCAAAAAATTGAAAAAGTGAAAAAAAATCAAAAAATTCAAAAAATATTTAAAATGGGTTGCTCTCGATTTTAGAAGAATTATGAAATTTATTCCACGCATTTTGAACATTGTTTGAATTTTATACAAAAATCAGAATTTTAATTGGAAAATTGATCAACCGTGCTAGTTTATCTAGTCGCTGGCTGTCCGTACGCGCGCTTTGTGCTGGCCGCTGCGAGGAACGTCGGATCGGCGCGGTATGAATCATCCGATGGCCGTGGCTGGTCCGGACGGAGCGCCAGGTCCGACGCCTGGCGCTGCCCTTCTTTTTTCCTACGTAAGACATGCAGTGAACTCTGTCGTCTTCCTTTTGCTTCTTTCTTTGATACTCGACTGTGTAAGTCTCAGCTAGCCGTTCCGTTCTGTTCGAGTTTTTTCAGATGGCCCTTTGGGGGACCCATTTTACCTTAGAACAACAATAGACCACAATCGGAGCCACGGGAATTTGTCGCTTCAGTGCTCGCTGGAGTTCGCTGTTTTCCCTCAAATTTCTTGGTCGCCCTCGGTGCCCTCTCTTTCTTCCCTCATAGAGAATATCCAAGGCTTGTGAAATTACTCTGTCGCCACAACTGCCTTCTTCCCTGTCTCGGGCGAGCGTCGTGCGCCGCCTCGTCCCTCGTGTCTCCATCAGCCACGCCGATGTCCTGCATCCTCGTGCCCCCGCGATGCTGACACGCCCCACCGCCTTGCCTCCCTCCCTGCCGTTCGCTTCCGGCGATGTGCGCTGTCGCTCCCTGCCGTTCGCCTCCGCTGCGCCCTGTATGTGCCAGGTGAACGCGAAGGCCCAAGTGCCCAATGCATGCAACGCCGTAAGCCCGTAACACCGAACCGCCTGAACGCTAAAAGCCTAAAACATAGTACTTAATACTACCTCCGGTCATAAAAACAAGTCATCATTGACTTTTGTACTCGTCTTTGAATTATTTGTTTAAAGTACTAGGTTTTGTCGCTTAAATCTTTAGTATTATTCGTTTTGTACCATTCATCTTATTCAAAAATTAAGTACAAACATACGTAAATATGAATCATGTTTAAAGTATCTTTAATGATAAAACAAATCACAACAAAATAAATGATAACTTACGTAGACGAATGATCAAATGTGTATCTAAAAGTCAACTATGAGTTGTTTTTATGACCGGAGGGAGTACGTCGCATCATCGCTGAGGCGGCAGGTACCGACGCTTTCGGCTTTTCTAGATTCCAACGAGGGCGAGTTCGTCTTGGAGACTTGACTTCGTGATTCGTGAGTCACTACCAGGGAAAGGAGCTGTACAAGCGGTTGGTAAAGCCTTTAACGGTAAAGCCTTTACAAGCGGCTTTAAAACCGCTTGTAAGAAAGTGCGACTGATGCCTCGCGGAGCGTAATGGTGTCTAAAAAGGCAAATAATATTGGAGGAGGTGGGATTTGAACCCAGGACCTCATGACTCACACCTCATCCAGCTAGCCAACCCACCCATGCGCAGGGGCGGACCCAGGCCCGTGGCTAGGTGGGCTCTAGCCCGGGGCTTGGGATTTTGAGTAGGGATACCCCTCAGTAGTATGTAGCTAATGCCAGTCCAGACCATGTACTTTGCTTAACGTACATGACAACCAAGATATTGAGCAAGCAAACTCGGGTGGAGGCACAAGCCCATAAGAGGTCTGGCTGGACCAAAATGGCTAATGCATTATGGCCTACGTGCGATACCAGCACGGGATTGTTTTTGCGTCTATTGATCTGATTTTGTCAGTTTTGTTCGTGACTCGTCTCTTCATGTTCGTATGGGTGCTGTGGCACCGCCCCTGCTCGCTAATCTCTGCCCTCCTCGTCTCCTTGATTCTCTGGACAAAGATCGGCCACCGATTCGCCACCTGATCAAGGCATTATCAGCAGATCGGGCCACCGGCCACCGGCAAGAAATCACGTCCTAAACTACTAAAACTTCTATTTGTTTAATTTATTGTTAATTTAATTTCTTCTTATAAGTTGTAATTTTGTATAGTTTATTTAATATAATATACTTATTTATTAATTTATAGTTCAATTGCATCGATTTAGGTATAGAGAAAGAGAATGAAGAGAGCATTGACATCTTATGAGAAAGAGAATGAAGAGAGCATTGACATCTTATTACCAAGCTCAACCAATTTGTTATAGTTCAATTACATTGAGATGGACCTATATTGGTTATGTATTTTTCTTGGTACTTCTTGTATCAATGATTTGTTCATGTTATGTTTTTTGAATTATTACTTGGTGTAGACAATTTCTAATATTTATATGTATGTTTTAGTATGATATATTTTAGCCCGGGGCTTGATAAATTCCTGGGTCCGCCACTGCCCACGCGTAATATCTGATGAGATAGGGGAAGCTTTCCTTTTATCTATTCGAAAAAGGACCCTCTAGAAGCGGTTGGGGCTATTAAACCGCTTATAAAGGCCAGCATCCTAAGCGGTTTGTGTGCCCAACCGCTTCTAGAGCTATAGCAGCGGTTGGGGACATGAACCGCTTAGGATTCTTGGTTTTTAGAAGGGGTTCGTGTCCCCAACCGCTTATAGAGGTCCACTCCTGGTTTGGGCTGGTTTGGGGCTATTGAACTGCTTGTAAAAGTTCGCTCCTTTTTTTCCAATCGCTTAGGAATGTCAGTTCCCTAGTAGTGAGTGCCTAAGCGGTGAGCCCTGATGCCGAGTCGTCAAGCCGAGCTACTGCCTGGCACCGGCCTGCCAACGGTTTTGACTTTTGATTTTTGTCTTTTGAAGGGCTCGGTCGGCGATCCATTCCAGTTCCATGCCGCGGCCCGCAGCGGCGGATGCTGCTTGTGGCATCGTAACGCCGTTCCCTGATCAACGATGACTAATCGTCATCACGTCGGTCTGCTTCGGCGAAACGGTTACTAATTTTGTATTTGATTATCATATTATAGAATGAATAATAAATATTAGAGAACTACTAATCAAATTATTATTTTATTAATCTATTCATTACTTATATAACGTTGTCGACATAATGGCACCAAAAAATATGCATCTGGTAGGGGAAAAGGGAAAAAAAGAACTCCGGAGCGGCCCTGCGCCACCCCTTGTTGCTGGGTCACCGTCTCACCGATAGGCAGGACCCGCTTGTCATCTAGGACACCCATTTGGGACATGCATGCCGCGCCTTCCAGGCCACCTTAGCCAGACGGGCCGGTCCGAGCTGTGTGCGTCACACCCCTGGGCCACCGCCATATGTGTGGCTCGGCCGAGCGGCCCGAGCCACATCGCGTCGAATGCGTCTGTGGCGCCAGCATGATCAGAACTGGGCCGCTGGTGTGGGCTGCACCTTTGTCTTTGCTTGCCGCCTAATTTTTTCATTATTTATATGAAGTAGCGTTTGTTAAATGAGAAAATATTCAGTGCACATGTTTTTTCAGTGCATAAATACAAACAGCTGATCTTAGCTCTTGGATCCAACTTGAACAGTGTAGATACAATGAGGTGGAACTCACCTTTGTCACTTATGCATTTGTGTTGCAAACCATAGTGATTGTTTTCCCTGTTTGTGTGTTTTAGCTGGACCACCAAAATGAGATCCAAAGGAAAAGATCAGCTGTTTGCATTTGTGCACTGAAAAAACATGTGCACCGAATATTTCCCCTTGTTAAATTTTTATCTTTATATCTACATGCATTGGATGGATGCCTGGGCATTGAGAAGGAAGGACACTTTCAGAGGCAAAATGCCATGTCCAAAATTTGCGAAACCAATTTGAAATATCCGCATAATTAAAATTTATCTACTATAAAATTTCCATAGGCATATTCGTTCATCATATTTTAATATTTTTCATATATTTGACTATTGTCCTTATTCGCGTGCGATAGATTGAGACGACGAAGGTTATTTTGCTGACGCTTTGAAAGAGTGTATCTGCTGTGTTCACTGAGGCAAGTGTTGAACCTTTGCTACCTATGTTTGCAAAGGAATTTTCTAGAGTTTATAAGTTTCGTGATATATTAAAACGAAACATGCTAATTTATAGTTGCTTAGCTAAAACCCAAGTAATAACAATTCTATTAAAAGATTCCTTGCTGATCCAGGACTATTAAAATGCTAAACACTGCTACCACACACTTAAATTTAGGTTTGGATCATAATAGCTATGCTTCGTTGCAAACATAATGTTGCATGGTCACCTTGATTCTATCAATAATTTTTTACCTTCGGATTTCGGTGCTACTATGTTTCTAAATTGGGTTAGACGGATAGTGGGTAGTATTGAAAAAGTTTTTTTTTGTTAAAACCTGATTGAGGAGGATGGCTGCCTTGTTGGTGCAGAATGCACGTCATTGGTCCATTGATAGAACATCCGCAGTCCTTAATAACCAATTCTTTGAAGCAGTCAAACTAAGTACATCAGTGCGACCACAAGCCTGTAAGAAGATTTAGTTCTTAAGAGAAAAATGTCGGCATTGGATTTCGGGAGGTCATGGGCGTCTGAACTGACTTGCTATAAAGTGTGGTTCAGGGACACATAAAATAGGGCAAGGTCGGGACTTGTCTCCTAGGAGCTTTCTTATGATAATCTTCGATGTGACAGTGTCATACCTTGTGGTTAAAGCGCACAACTTTGTAGAGCATTAAACACATGAAAAACAGTGCACACAGTCAAGAGCGAGCAACAGTCGATTCCTCATTGTACTTCTTTCCTATTTGTTTTCAAAGTGGTTTTAAAGTTAAACCACGATAGTTGTCGTATGCTTTGGTTTTCTCCTCACAAGGGGTATTGTGAACGTTGAGGGTGTTAAGTACACATTAGGACAAAACCAGCCGTTGATGGAAACTTGAAAAATAAACATTCTAATATTTTATTATTTAAATGTTTCCCATCTTTTGAAACTCTTGAAAAAATTTATAAAATTAACCCCAACATTTGTTTGTAATCCTTTAATTGCACTTAGTCGGTCTTATTTTATTTGCATACCAACCTCGTCTTTTATGCGAGCTGCTCGTTCCAACGAGCATGATACAACCAGAAGATTCCCTACCCAAACGAGGAGATGTACCTTGATGAGAGATTACTCTTATGTTTAGGCTCTCTACTGCAGTCTTGCTTGTGGATATTTTTGCGTCTTTATGGATTTTGTGTCCCTTTATTGTAATAATGCCATGATTGGTTGTTACTTTGATATAATAAAGTTTATTTGATCGATGGTCATGATCCAAAAGTTGTATTTGTTTGTTCTAACAATTTGATATAGGGACTAAAACCAGTTAAGCACAAAGGGGATCTGACTCTATTTTTCGGTGTTCATGAGTACATTTATAGTTTTGTACGACTTTTGTTAGTTGTGTGCACACGAGAGAAGCCATGTGTCCACAAAATATATTGCTAATAAAATTGATTTTTTGGTATGTCATAGCATATTTGATATATTCTAAAGTTGAGGGGGATTTGATCACCAATTATTTCTTTTAGAATGTAGCCTAAGACCACTTTTGTACTTTCTTCGTTTTTTATTCGATGTCTTTGAATTTTGGACATGTCTTTTACCATTCGTCATTTTCAAAAATTTAGTGCAAACATGACAAAATATTTCATGTTTAGGCGCTCTACTATAGTCTTGCTTGTGGATGTTTTTGCTTCTTCATGTATTTTGTCGGAACTTATGTTTCCTCGATTGGCGTAAGGCCTTGTGTCCCTTTATTGTAATAGTGCCATGATTGATTGATATAATAAAGTTTGTTTGATCGATGGTCATGATCCAAAGTTGTATTTATGTGTTCTAACTATTTGATCTAGTGACTAAAACCGAGCACAAAGGGTATCCGACTATTTTTTGGTGTTCATGGCGTTGCCAATAAATTGATTTTCTTTTGTATGTCATAGCATATTTGATACTCCCTTCGATCCAAATTGTAGTTCACCGTTGACTTTTGGATATTCTATTTGACCATTGGTCTTATTATATGTAAATATTATTTATTTTGTTGTCGTTTGTTTTATCATTAAACATATTTTAAGCATAACTTATATTTTTGCATTGTTGCGCTATTTTTTTAATAAGACGAATGGTCAAAAGGCGTCTTCAAAAGTCAACAGTGAACTATAATTTGGAATGGAGGGAATATATTATAAAGTGGAAAAAGTTTCGATTTGATCTCTCAATTATGTCCGCTGTAACACTTTGGTTCCTAAACCTCAATATCGGACTTGTGAGACCCCTAATGTAATAAAACCAGACCAAATTAATCCTTTGACCAGGTCAGTGGATGATTTTAGAATTTGTTCTTTTGCTTGTGTGGCATCCATGTAGAATTTTTGCTGATTTCATAGCCACATGACATCCATCTCATGAGGGATTTGGTCACCAATTATTTCTTTAGAATGGTAAAAATTGTGTCTAAAACTCAAAAAGTCAAATAAAAAATAACGGAGGGAGTATAATGCTATTGGTAAAGAAAAATAAAAAGAAGCGGAATATATTAGTTTAACAAAAATTGAAGTGTCAAATAAAAGTTAAGTTAGCCGAACTCCCAAATTTATCGTTTGGAATGCGGAAATTAAGAAAAATTTGAGAAAAAAGTGAAATGAATACAAAGAAATTAGAAAATCAGATGAAATATTGACGTGACATTAAAAAATAATTAAAACCTTATTATTTGCCGAAAAGAAAATAACGGAAGTGGATGATTTGAGCCGGCTTGCAGAACTCCGTGCAGCTGTGCCCGCAAGGAGCAGAGGACAGGAACCGGTCCGGAAGGGAGGAGGACTGAAGTCCAAGTCCAGTCCATAGTAAGACAAATAAACGAATTTTCCTAAAAAAAAAAAGAATGGAAAAGCCGACGTGAAACGACAGAAACCCCCTGCTCCCCCGCTGTCCCACAAGCCCTTCGCCAGTTCGCCGTCGCCGCCGCCGCCAACACCACCACCGACCAAATGGCCGGGCACCCGGCGAAACCCCACTTCGCGCCGCACGCCGCGTTCGCCCCCGCCTCCGCCTCCGCCTCCGTCTCCGTCTCCACCTCCAGCGCCACCGCCGCCGACCTCGCCTCGGATCCCGTCTCCGACGCCCAGCACGCCGTCTTCCGCCTCCTCCTGCCGCGGGCCTTCTCCGACGCGGACGTCATCCGCCTCTACGCCGCCATCGCGTCGCTCTGCCGCCACACGGCCGGGCTGCAGGTCCGCGTCGAGGTCCTCAGCGCCTCCGACGACGACGACGATGGCGCCGCCGGGGGCCGCGTCGCGGTCGTCCTCGGCCCCGCCTCGCCCACCCGCGGCGTGGAGGTCTCCTCCTCCTCGTCATCGTGCAGCGAGCCCCTCCACCTCTCCCCCGTGCAGGAGGCCCTCATCGCCGTGCTCGACAGCGGCGGCGTCCTGCACGTCGACGAGCGCCGGGGCCCCGAGGTCATGACGTGCATGTTCCTGGTCGAGGCCGCGCAGCTCGAGGCGGCCTTCGGGGGGGGCATCCTGTTGGCGATCGCTAGGGAGACCGGCGCCGAGGTGCGCGTCGCGCCATGGGAGGAGGGCGCGCCGCCGCGCGCACAGCCACCGGAAGAGATCATCGAGGTACAACAACTCTCTCAGGCCTCAGCTCTTTGGTGGTGGTGGTGGTGGTAGTAGTAGTAGCACGTATCAGCTTTGCAGATTCGACATGCGTACGGCCAGTGGTTAAGGGAAATATTTAATGATTGGGCGTGTTTGTTTACGTCAAGGCAAGCATAATTAAATAATAAAATGCGTGTGCCCAGTTCTATATATGGTTTCTGCTACCGCTCGAGGGAGGGAATTCTGGTTCACAAGTCACAACACCCAAATAATAATGGTATTTAAGTGAGTATACGTAGTTCCATACCGTGGAGCCATGCATATCTCTGTAATGTATACTGATGAAAATTGTGCATAAATGTTACAGTTCATGACTGCTTCTGTTATCTGTAGTGTTAAGCAAGTTCAACTATATACCTACTTTTGACATGCTGTGTAGTGTGTACTAGATAATATCATCTGACGTCGTGGAACAATTTAATTAGTTCCCTGCTAGTAAGGTTAAGCATGGAGATGCTCAAGAGAAAATAAAATATTAAAGTGCGCAATTCCTTGTCCTGTGCAGAAAGCTATTTTCTAAAAATAATTCATGTTCTCTTTTTAAATCTCCAGGTAACTGGAGGTAGAACCATGGTAAGAAAAGCTATTGTTGCTGTGTCCAGTCGTCTTCAAAGTGATTTACCAGCTACAAGCTCAACAACTTCCGTTAAAACAGCAAGCCCAATGGGGGGATCTTCAGAAGTGCCCCAGCCTAATTTGGGAACTCTGCGCTCAGAGGCATCCACTGAGTGTACATACAGCAATATCCCTCAGATTGATTGTCCACAACCTGTTAAAGGAGATGCTCAAACTAACGATCTCCAGCAGATCTCATTTAGACTACTCTGTCATGTGAATCTTGCTGGAGGTTTGATTGGCACAAAGGGCTCAATTATCAAACGCTTTGAGGATGAAACTGGTGCTTCTATTGATGTCAGTGCTCCTATCAGTGGGTGCATGGAGCGTGTGATAACAATTTCAGCATTAGAGGTATGAACATTAAAAGTATCTCTTTCCCATTCCTGTATGCATGCATCATGTTTTAACAGTAGTAATAAGATTTGTTTTATATCTCTGCATGAATTTAGGAACTTTTGCTTGTATGTTCTGGTGAATTATATAATGCTTTTAATTGTAGAGTCCACGACTACAAAGTTCCATAGTGCAGAATGCACTCCTTCGTGTCTTTGATAGAATGGAGGGAAGCAATGTGCGTTCAACTCAATGCTCAGCCAGGGTACTTGTGCTCAAGAGACTTGTTCATGTTTTAGTTGGTTTAGATGGTGCTGAAATCAAGGAAATGGTGAACTCGACAAGAGCAAGAATTCAAATTTTGGATGAGATGGATGTTCCAGCTTGTGCTTCACACCATGAACGAGTTTTGCAGGCAAGTTTTTTTTTTGCTGGAAAAAAAGCACTGTGAACCACATAATTTAGTGAAACTTGTTCTGATGTGATCGAATTGTAAAAAAACAACAGCTAGTGCTAACCTGATTCATATTAACCTAACCTTTCGTTTCGCTGCTGCTTGTTTGTATTTTCTGGCATGTTGCTTAAAAAGCCAAAGCTAGTTGCTAGTTTAAAGATTTCCACTGAAGCTTCTTCCCATTTCATTCACTATTCACCTGATAGTTATTACTCTATGTTACTAGGAAATGTTGCTTAGCAGTTACAAGCCAGTTCTTATGTTTTGTAGTCATTAGAATCTTCTTCCAGCCTTCAAGTGCTTAGACCTCAGTGGATTGTTCATGACTAATGTTTCTGTTTGACCTCACGGATCTAAGTTTGAACTTTGAAAGAGTATTTGATCAATACTTTGTTCAAATCTTTTCAATTCCTGGATCAATTCTCTTGACTCATGGTCTTAGTTGATTTCTGGACCTGCCATTCTGTCGCTGTCTTGGTCAGCACCATACTAATTTAGGTTAATTTTTTTTCTATACAGATCACTGGGGGCCTAGTGAATGTCAGAGACGCTTTATGCCTTGTTAGAAAGAAACTTCAAAATCATGCTTTTGCTTTTGAGAACCCTAACTCTAATGATGGTTATGTTCCCTCTTTGGATACTGCTCATTCAACTGCAGACAACCAAGTTAACATTTCTTCAGCAGGCCACTACTCCACTGACAATGTCTCAATAGTTGATCATGGGCCCTCTCTCAATGAAATGGACTCAATGGAGAACTCCTTCCATGCCCTCCACCTGCGATCTTCTGGTTCTTTAGAACTTGAGGTTCTATATTACAGAAATCTTTGTATTATACTTATCCGTTTATCTGATGCTTTATGTTGCTCTTTTGCACCATATTCAGAGTTTTCTTCCTTTCTCAAGATGTGTACTGATTTTTTTATTGTGTTAAAAGAGGTAACTTAAATACAAAATTACAGAGTAAATTTAATGGAATGACATATGAAATGGTGTATTGAATTTTATTATTGCGCTATATATAGGAAGTTTTTATATGGAAAGCTACGGATAGGAAGCTTATTTGGGGGAATGATGTATTTGGCAATATTCAATTAGCTAACTTGCAAGGATTGATTTAACAATCGGTAATGCCCAATAGCTAGTCTAATTCTATTATGTTGAGCTATGATATTGGCATATTTATTTATTTATCTTTGCTGCAAAATATGTTGTGATATGGTTTGGTACGGTATGGGTCCGAGGAGAGGGTAGGGCACATACCCTTTGATCAGCTGGCCATGCCAACAAGAAGGTTGAGTATGATTAGGGGTATAAATGGATCGCGGTATTTTTGGATATCCGCTTACCGAAACGAAAAATAAGCAAATTTGATATATTTTTTTGTGATAGATTAACTATACGGATAGTATCAAAAATTTAAAATTCGGATTTGGATTCAGCTGTAGTGCGAGATTTTATTGGATAATTTTGGATTGTGATTCAGATAATCCAAAATAACTGAAAATAATTTCGCTGGCTACTGCACACCACAATGTTGGTTGCTGTTGCATCCTGCAAGGCCACGCATGTTCGGCCCACGAAGTTGCTCCATGTCATGCTCGGCCCTTGAGGATGCCCCTCAGCTTGGCAACCAGTCCCTGCATTGAAGCTAGAACAGTAGCATAATGAGTAGCAGCTAGCAACATGGCTAGCCTGAATTGTAGTGCGTATACTTGGTTAAAGATGTGGCTTGTCGATTCAGTGCACACAATAGACTTGTGGCCCATGGTGGTGTTCAGATAACCATGCTTAAATATTAATTCATAAGCACTCACATTTTGATATGGAAGAGCAAAGATCTGCTCCTAATTCAAATTCTATTATTATTTGAATATGATCTGACGTTGAATCCGAAAATTATCTGATTTGAATCCGAATTCAAAAATTGTTCGATCCAAATCTGAATCCAAAATAAGCCATGTGAACCTGGATATGATTTAGATGATACCCGATCACCCCCCCCCGTCAGATGATACCTGAGACTAGAGATTATCTTGTTTCATTTCCAAATTATAACAGATACATTGCTACTCTTTTAGTTGATCTCCCCTTAAACCTTAAATCAAACAACTTATCTATGGATCTTATTTATATTTTGATCATTTCTCTTAACTAATTCACCTCGGACTCTCATCTAACTTGTCTCCTAAGGGTTCTGATGCCATGTATGTAAGTGCCACGGTGATATAGTCTTCACGATAACATTCGTGCAATGATGCTTACTTTACAAAAAATGAGCAAGAAAAGTCACATTGAATTAGTCCTCAAAATTGGAGGTCTGTTATGTATGCATCTTGGGTGTGAGAATCAAATAGGTCTAAGCCTCGTTATTATATTGAAATGGTCCTTATTGCTAAACTTTCACTTAGTACTGAAATGTTCAAAAAGTCATTTTCCTTCCTTACCCCCAGTTTTTCCATTTGTTCAGTTTTACTCGATGCTAAACAGATGAGATTGCACTTTTATGTAAATTCATGCGAGGCAATCATTGTTTATTGCTAAGACATTGAAGTTTCTGTCTAATTATGTACCATGTAAAATCCATTTTCTGTTTTTTAATCCTGTTGGAGCTTACTTTCTCATTTTGTAACTTTATGTGTTGATGCACTGTCTCTTTTGTGGGACCACTGAATAAGTATTTGGATGCAGCAACCTGCTAATGAGAATGACATTGGAATCAACAATGCAAATAATGAGATGCAAAAACCTGCTAATAGGAGTGGCAGTGGCATGAACAATTCAAATAATTGGGTGCAGAAACCTCCTAAGGAAAATAGCGATGGCGTGAAAAATTCAAATCATGGAATTTCATCCCTGGAGGAAAACAACAAACTTGCGAGGTGATGGCCTTATCTGTTTGTCACTACCCAGTAGTGACATTCTCCTTTTATAATTTGGTTTTATTATGGAGGGTTGGTACAATTATCTTATGACAGATAATATGTACGATACTTCAATTTTGTATGTAAATTAAGAGTGTCTCAGATTGCATCAATTGTTTCCTTGTTAATAGCTGTGGTTTGCTTTATCCATATCACAATAGAAGTCCACTGTTTTCATTTATTTATTTATTTATTTATTTATTTTGCATTATGAGCTACTCCTGACACTGTCTAGCTAGCATAATATTAAAACATGTAGCAGTATCTAATTGTTCTTTTCAAATATGAGTTCTCTTATTTGTGTATGTTAATAACTTGTTTTACTGCTCTGGTTCAAGTCCTGTTCAGGTCTTCAGGAAACATGAGTCCACAAACTTCAACACATTAAGCTACTCCTATTTATGTATCCTGTAAGGAGAATAAGAACAACATGGTAGTGATTTAACTTTAGCAGTTGAATGAGTTGTCTCTGTGTCGAGCAATTGTTCTTGTGCATTTCGACCAGTACTTTTTGTAATATTGTACGCATTTGTAAAGTTGTGTTCTCGATGCAGTGAGTGATGAGTGGCTTTATTTATCCTGGATCCTTTTCAACTTTATAATAAATACTTAACTTAATATCTAGAAGTGATTCATGAACCACTAATTGCATCAACTTTCTGACATATCTTCATAGTTTGGTTCTTTTCACAATGCATTTTGTGCATGTCACCAACATGCACAAATTAATTACTTCTACTTGACTAATAGATAAACTGTCATAATTTATGCTTTTAGTCGCAGGGAAATCTATACTGCCACCATAGTTAGAAGCACATATGAGATTGCTGCTTCTGGTAACGTTTTATATCTTCTCTATGGAGATAATGGAACCAACCTGGCACAGCTAAGAGAGGTATTGCTGATGAACTCTAACTATGTATGTCTTTATGGATTATGGTTTCCTATAATAATAAAATTGTTTATCCTTAATTAACAGATGTCTCCTTACAATAATTTTTTAAAAAAATTACCTGATTGGATAACAAAAAAATTAAACCTGATTTCGATAGTGAACAAACTCAGATACCCCCCTGACTGCACCTGGTGTCACATTTACCACATTAAGTGGCCTGCATGCCTCTTGCAACACTGGTAGCAGCGGCCGACCATGACATACCCAGCAGTGGAGCTCTTAGTATGGTGTGGTCTGGCGCCTGCCATATGCCACTGTAGGCAGCAATGACTTAATTAGAACAACAGCTAGGCCTTGACACCAATGATTCAATGAGGAAGAAGAACAGTTAGGTCTTCTCAGCTACAATGCCTAAAATTGGATACATACCTCCCTAAAATGATTCCTTACCTATGTTAGATAAGTCTTGTGCATGCATTTTCAGTTTCAGAGTCAGTTTTGTATTTCAGTTTTATTGCTTTCAATTACAGACTTGTAGTTTACTTGGTCAGTTGCACATTGCTGATTAATAGAATCATGCAAATGCAAGTAATGGGGTGTTATGTCCACGATCTGGAGTTAGTGAGAACGTGGCTTAGTGGGTCTTTGTAATAGTCTATATATGCTAATAGAGACATGGAAAAGCTGCCGCTTTGCAGCCCAAAACACCTTACCTCTAATTTGGAGTGTATCTAACAACCTATATTTCTATCCTCTCCAGAAAAATCTCTAAACCTCAAAATATGTAGGGAGATGATAAAGAAAAACTAAATATAGGTATCATGAGGAGGAATTCCTAAAATAGGAATTGTGATATATATTTTGCTGAAACTGAGGGGGTTGCCAATAACTAAAATTTTAGGCTCCTTTTTTTGCATGTCTATCTTGAAAGGCTACTTGACTTTTAGTCCAAAGTGGGCTAGCCGGCTTGGGTAACCTTCTAAGCTAATAGGCTAGTCTACACCTAGTGGATCAAAGGATAAAGAAATATCTACCATGGAAACCCTGGACCACCTTCAAGTAATTGCTCATAAATCGTTATGAATAGACATGTGGTGCTGCAAACAAAGAGTCGATGAAGCTGGTTCAGCTATCTGCACAGTCATACGGAAATAGCCAATCATGCCTCCTTGTCATTGTACCGATGAGCACCACAATCGCAACGCCTCTACGTAGTCCACACATACAGGGACGCAGGCTCAACTTGGGAGAGGACAACTAGGGCCTCAGACTTTCAGTGTAGGAGGAAAACCTAAGTTGGTATGTTTCTCAAACCTTCACCGTCTCCGTTTATATAGCTTCTTAGTGGGCCCCTACGCTAGAGGCCCAATTAGATCTACGACCCATACCCTACGTGGTCCATGAAGCCCTCGTTGTACATGGCCTACCATGTCTTACGTGGGCCATGATTGCTATTGGGTATAAAATCCAACAATAAGGGGAAATGATCTATCTATTATAAAAGGACTCCTAATCGTCTCTACTATTATACCGCGTCTCGTAGTAGCAGTGGCGGTGGTGGTGGCTTCACCAATGTTCAATCTGCATCATCCATCTCTACTCTCACATCTCCGCTAAAATCGTAGCCAACCAACCTCTCTAAAAGAATTTCAAATCATGTCTACCCATTGGATAATGGATAGTTCCACCTATCTCGCACCTGCTCCTTTCTTTCATGGTCTACCCATTCAATTTTCTTTGGTCCGTACTAGGAATGAAACTAATAGCATTAGGAAAGGAACTAATAAGATAGGCGCCAAATTATTTGGTGATCAATTAGGCGAAAAAATAGTGATCGAGTAAATATTTGGCATGCAACTGTAACCATGAAAGTGACACTAAAATAAGTTTTACATGTGAAAGAAATAGGCGCTAAAATTTTAAGATAAAAAATTGCCATGCATCGAAAAATGGCACCAATTTCATTATTCAAAAATGGCACCAATGTTTGAGTGGGCTATAATAAAAGTGTAGTCAACGTCTCATGACATTTCATTTCCTGTACAATCCGTTCGTTCTAGACACATGTTGTCTACGTCTCTTCCAAATAGCACTAGCCTGTTGATCTCATGGAATTCACTACCACTCAAAGTTGATGGACTTGGAGCTCAACAGGCTAGCGCTATTTTGTTGCAGCATTAGTCGGATGCATCATTCGCCAAACTTTATAAACTTTTATAATTTCATATTGCTCTAATTTATATGTTCTTTTCATATCCCATTGTATTCCACAGCAACGTAAGGGCGTTGTAATAGATATTTTCCTCTTTTGAGATATCTTAGCACCGACTACTAGCCTAAGTTGTCACGTCTTTGTAAATCACCCTTTACATTTTTATATATTGCTTTGATTTATGTTTTTTTCCTCTTTATATAGCTCCGTTGCAACGCCGAGTATTTTCTAGTATATCCTAATATGCCTAACAACCCAATGTTAAGAGTTACAAAACCATAATTTCCATCTTGCTTAGCGACATTTATTCTTACTAGTTTACGGAGTGTTTCCATTTTGTGTAATATTTTTTAATTTATATCGTCCACCTCGACATACCATAATTTTATTCCGTATTTGGCTACCTTTTTATATTGTTATTGGTTATTCTTTCTTGTGTTTTTGTCCCACCTATAACTTTGTAGGAAAATTGGGTAGATGCCACTTCTGGTTTTCCATGTTAAAAAATTGCCACTCCATGTGTCAATGGCATGACACATTGACACATGAATGACATTTTTTGATACCCATTAAATTTTTTGTTGTCGCCATGCTGTTTTCAAAGCTATGACATACTGGACTATAGTTTATAATTGATATGGAACTTTTCAGGTTTACTACTATCCAAAAGTTAATTGTTATTTTTGAATAATGAAACTTTAATTATTGCTGTTGAATTAGCATTTGATTTCTTTGAATGTTCAGATATCTGGTGCAGACATTACTATTTACGATCCACCTCCAGAGACCAGTGACACTAAGATCGTGATATCTGGAACAACAGATCAAGCACAATCAGCCCTTGCCACGTTCATCGAGTTGATCCGAAAGCATCAGTAATCATCATCGGATCATCAAGCTTGAGCGTTGAGTTCACTAACTTTGTTGTCGTTGTTCAAGGAACGAACCTGCTAACTTTGTGTTGACACCACTAGATGCTCCTAACATCTTGCTTCATTTGATGTGCGAAACTACTTCTGATGGCTGTGGGGGGAATATCCGGAATGATACGAGAAATGGTGGGCTTTGCCATGGGTAATTGAATATTGTTCAAGCCTTCAAGGATTGCATATTGTTTGGTGTATTTCCCTTTCTTTTGCATTGCATGGATGATGCGTGCTAGCACGCAACAGGGGATACGACCCTTTACGCGGGTGAGACGAGCTGTTGTCGAAGCTAGCGCCTTTGGCTGTACGGAGCCATTGGCCGGTTATCGTCGGCAACGCCTAGAACTTGTTTGCACTCCAAAAGTCCATCTTTATTCGTTCTTCTCTTTAAATAGCCATGCGGTTTACATCGAGGCTGAACCGAACTGCTATAAACTAGGGATCGATTTGCTAACAAATTAACTAGTCAATGAGATAACTAAGACTAACAAACTAAGAGATAAGGAGGCTAAGCCTCATTCGGCTGCGCAACAACCTGGACCCCTAACTTACACGGCGCTACAGTACCGCGTGTGAAACAGTATCGCCACGCTACAGTGCCATGGGTACTGTTCATGGGCCATGGCCGTATCATTACTCTCCCCTTTCCGAATCAACCTTGTCCTCAAGGTTGAAACTCGAGAGATCTCACCAATCTTCGTGAAGTCACTCATGGAAGCAGCACAGTTGCGAGCGCTGGTCTTCGTAAGCTATGGCGAGAGGATCGCCTAGCTCTGATACCAAGTTGATGCGTGCTAGCACGCAACAGGGGATACGACCCTTTACGCGGGTGAGACGAGCTGTTGTCGAAGCTAGCACCTTTGGCTGTACGGAGCCACCGGCCGATTATCGTCGGCAGCACCTAGAACTTGTTTGCACTCCAAAAGTCTACCTTTTTCTTTATTCGTTCTTCTCTTTAAATAGCCATGCGGCTTACATCAAGGCTGAACCGAACTGCTATAAACTAGGGATCGATTTGCTAACAAATTAACTAATCAACGATATAACTAAGACTAACAAACTAAGAGATAAGGAGGCTAAGCCTCAACCGGCTGCTGCGCAGCCTAGACCCCTAACTTACATGGCGCTTCAGTGCCGCGGGTGCTGTTTATGGGCCATGGCCGTATCAATAGACTCTGAATCTTTGTATATGGACCTTCATTTGTAGCAGATGCCGTGTGATTCTGCGTCCGCTGTTTTGTTTTATGCTCTGGAGTTTCTGGAGGCTTTGCACTTCATTTTCTATTCTCCTGTGTTACATTTTCGTTTTGGAGGGTAGTGTAATATTGTTAAACTGTGCCAGGAGTATAGGTTGGCAACTTGGCAACCATTTGGTGAACTCTGCCAGACTTGCAGTCGCAACTCCCAAAGATAAGAGTAGGCTCAGGGTGCTGTTTTTATCAGTAGAATAAAATATGAAACCGGTCTCATGTTATACATCCTACATCAGTGTTGTGGCACAAGTAGTTGCTGTGAGGGTTCGACACAGCGGGCGGCTAGGGTTTCCCCTAGCCGCCGCCGCCAGAGGGCGCCGCCGCGGACCCCTGCCGCCACCCTAGGTCGCCTCCCTCCCTCTAGTTCTTCCTCTCGCGCTCCCTCTCGCCCCTTCCGTGGCCTAGCTGCCCCCTGGCGGCGGAGGCGGCGGCAACCCTCATCGCCGGTCGGCGGCCTACCCGCGCCGGCCGGCTCTCGGCGCCTCCCCTACCCCGCCGGCGCCACCTCCACCGGCGTGGAGCAGCAAGACGGGGCTCCTCCTCTTCCTCACTCCATCTTTGCGCCGACGGCCGGCGAGCTCTGTCAGCGGCGGCCGACGGTCCGGCGGGTCCTAGGCCCGTTGGGCGGCGGTGAGATCGGATCCGTAGCTAGGTGGACGGATCCGGTGGCGGCGCTGCCGGGCAGCGCGGTGATGGCGGCATAGCCTAGCCCGCGCGGAAGACGACGGCGGCGGCGTGGCATGGGCCGATAAGCGGCGCGGGTTCGCCCGGCGCGGCGGGTGTTTTGGCATGGGCGAGCGGCGGCCACGGAAGAAGCGCGGCGGCGGCGGCTGCGGCGGCATGGCAGGCGCACTCTGTCGTGCGCCCACCCGCCGCTCTTGGCCAGTGAGCTCCTCGGCGCTCGTCCTCCCCTCTTGCGCTGCTCTTGGCCAGCGAGCTCCTCGGCGCTCGTCCTCCCCTCTTGCGCCGGTCTTGCCTCCCTGTCGGAGCTTCCCTCGTTGCGGCGGCGACTTGTTCGTCGTTGGTGATGTGTCGTCGCTGCCTGTCTTGGTGTCCTTCCGGCTTCTACTATTCCCTCGGGCACAGAGGACCTGCCTTCTCTGCGGGTTGCTCTTTGGCTCTTGGCATCAAGAGTGTTTGTTCATGTGGCTCCTCGTCCGATTTGCGCGGGGTCGTCCGTCGGAGCGCTGTTCTCTTTCCTTCTTCGTCCCCACCTTCGCGCACAGTGGTGGTGCTCGGCGCCGGCTTTCCCTCTTTCTTTTTCCCTTCCTCCTGGGCCCGTCTTGGTGGAGACCGCCAGGGGGGACCGCTCTGTGTGCTGCCGGATTCGCGGGCAGGAGGCCCGGATCTGGCGGCGTTTGGCCGGAGCGATCGGAGCGGTTGCGCTCCAGGGGCGTGGGTCCGGTGGCCTCGTAGCTGGGCGGAGCTCGGCACCGGCATCTTTCTCCTTCTTCCTTCTTCCCCTTCCCCCAAGCCCGTCTCGGTGGAGGCTGCTTGGGAGGGTCTGCTTTGATCGGTAGCTGGTCGAAGTGGATGGAGCAGCTGAGCTCCAGGGGAGTTTTGTCTGGCGGCTGATCGGCTCCTCCCGTGGTGGTGTGGTGGGCCGTTGCCCGTCCTTCGGCGGCGCGGTGACCACTGTTTCTAGCCTAGTCCCATCCTCACCTCCTTGCCCTCCCCTCCTTGCGAGGAGCTCGGTGGTTAGGTTGGCGTTTTCTAGGTTAGTGGCGGGGTTAGCCTTGCGCCGTGTGGGTAGCGTGGCGTCCGGTCTGCTTCGCTTCCCATGCGCAAGCCACCAGGCGTGGTGGCCTCTCGTCGGCGGCATTTGGTTGGCGACCTTTCTTCGGTGGCGTCCTCGTTCTCTACCTCTTGGTCTGGTCCCGTCCCCATCGTCTTGACCCTCCCTTTCTTCAAGGTGTCGGGTGCCGTGGACGGCGTCTTCCGCGTCGAGGGGCGGCGTTCGTGCTCGTCGTCCGGTTTTGCGTCTTCGGCCAGCGGCTCGGTTCTTCTGGTGCCTCGACCTTCAGCGGCCTCTGCCTTGTGCGCTAGCAGGATAGGTCTTGGGCGAAATCCCTGCCCTTTTGGGCTGGTGTTGGCGTCACCTTTGGTGCCGTTCCCTCGTTGGAGGCATTACTTTTCGGACCTTCCCCTGCTCTGGGTGAAAACCCTAGCGGTCTTACGACGGCGGCGGATCCTCCCCATCGCTACCTTGTTGAACGCGTCGTGGTCGCCGTCTTGCGCTATGGGATTTCCGCTGGGTTTGCTTCTTTTTGTCGCTGTGTGAGTGTTGGTGGTGTTTCCTCTTCTCCCTCTCTTGTATCTCTTCTTCCTGTTTGGCCGTTGGCCCAGGTGCAGCGGTGTGGTTGTTTCCCTTCCCTTTCCTCTGTAGGTGGTGTTCCCGGCGGCGGCCGGAGGTGTATCTGGCTTTGGTCAGGGTTGCAGTGGAGCGCTGTGGTTGTACCCCGTGCTTGCACGGGCTTTTACTTTATTTTCTTCTTCTTATCAATGAAATAGGACGGCTCTTTCAAAAACAAGTAGTTGCTGCGAATAACTGGCAAAGTGTATGTGTAGAAACAGCAGCGACCGAGCTTGAGGCAACTGCAGCTGCACATTTTTGTGGCTAGAAATTTGAGTCGGGTTTCTCATGGCAGAGGTCCTCGCTGGACTCGGCATAGAATACAAGTGGAAAATGAAGCAGAAAAAAAAAATTCATGCGTGCCCACAAGGCCATTTTACCAGTCACCACTAGCTTTATCAGGGAAACAAAGTGTTGGAAAAAAAAATAGCGCTTTTAGGTTTAGTTTAATCAAAACATAAATCATAAGCATAAGCTGATTAACTAGCAACGTCATGTAGCACTAATATATTATAGGGAAAATTAATCTGGTGGCACTGAAAGGTGACTCCGTTCACTTTCTAGCACTGAAGAAAGGTGGCGCAATTTTGTAAACTGAAGTTACTCCCCGTTACCTCGAACTGGCATGCCGTGACATGAGCTGTAAACTGTGTCGTCTCCGTCTCATTAAGGTACCGATTCGGGTGGGGAAAAAATAAGAAAAGCCTCCCGTGTTCCTCCCCTCTCCAGCCCCTCTCCGCCGCCGGCGCAACCGCGGCGCCGCCGCCGCCTTCCCCGTGGTGCCCTAGAAGCTCAAGGTACTAAGATGTCTTTCGCTTGTATTGCATTCCCCTATTTTGTTGTTCTCGCTCGTTGTTCCGTGCCTAAACCCTAGAAATTTCTGCCTTCGCGTAGATGGGGTCAGGGTCAGATTTGGTTTGCTTGGAGGTGTCCGTGTTGTCATATGGTTTTATTATTGATGGTAGACGTCACTATAACAAGGGTACAAAGATTTGTTTACTGCTTAATCCAGATGAGTACTCTCTGCTTGATTTGGGGGATGACATCGGGCAGGAATTTAAATGGGGAAGTGACCAACGACCAACGTCTTTGGTATCTTTGGGGTTGTGGGGTGAATCATTGGTTAGAAGCAGTCTGCGATCTGGTTAATTTTCTTAGTAGTGGAAGAACAAACTTAGCAATTTTTATGAACATTGAGACAGTGGGTAGTGAAGCTCCAACAGACAAGGATGTTGCTTGCCAACTAGAGGGCCAAGAGATTGTTTTGACTAAGCATGCTCCTAATCAGTGCTCAAGTGATGATAGTTGGTACAATGTTATAGACTGGGTGAGGTGCAAGAGCATGGAGACATAGCTGATGGTCCCTCTGTGGAGGACCAAGATAATGGAGACAAAGATGATGGTTCCTCTGTGGAGGATCAAGAAGAAGGAGAGAAAACTGATGGTCCCACTGTGGAGGAGCAAGAGTGCGGTGTAGATACTGAAGGAGATCAAGCCATTGTAGTTGATGATGAACTGAGATATATAGAGATGGGGAAGAACAAAGGAAGGGAGAACAATAACACAGACCACTCAGTGCAGTTTGAGGACTATGACTCACAGTTTGTACTAGATGATGAGGCAACACTCAGTGAGACATGTTGTGCAGCACATAGTTATGATAGAGACAACCCAATTATTGTGGTGGGCAGCACATTTGTTGACAAGGAAGAGCTAAAACAGATGCTTCATCAACATGCCATCAAAGGAGAATATGAAACAAGTGTGACCCACAGTAATCCAGAGAGGTACAGGTTGAGGTGTGATGATAACAATTGCCCTTGGCGCTTTGCATGCAAAAAAATTGTGGTGCTACAACATTCATGGTTATGACAGCTGGTCCTAATCATACATGTGCAAGCACAAAAAGGCTTAAGGGGAAAGAGGCCACCAAGGGCTGGATTGCTGAGAGGTCTAAGCCCATATTGGCTAAGGAGCCCCATATCACACCGAAGCACCTGTATAAAATGCTAGAACAACAATACAAGATTAATTTGAAGTATAATAGAGTTTGGCAAGGCAGAAAGGTGGCTTTGGATGAAATTCTTGGTCCTTGGGAGAACAGTTTTAGCCTGCTTTGGAATTTCAAAGCTGCATTGGAGCAGGCAAGTCCTGGCAGTGTAGTTGACATTGTTTGCAGGGAGGAAGGGGGGAAAATGCAGTTTTCAAAGATTTTTGTTGCTATGAAACCTTGTGTGGATGGCTTCTTGGTTGGATGCAGGCCTTATCTAGGGGTAGATAGCACTCACTTGACAGGCAGGTACACTAGTCAGCTAGCTACAGCAACAGCAATTGTTAGGCATAACTGGATGTATCCAGTAGCCTTTGCTATATTTGAAAAGAAAAACAATGTGAACTGGACATGGTTCATGACAGAGTTAAAGAAGGCTATTGGAAACCTGAAGGCCTAACTATACATACTAATGCTTGCAAAAGACTGGAGCATGCTGTTCAGCAAGTGTTTGGTGATGATGCAGAGCACAGGGAGTGCTTTATACATTTGATGCAGAACTTTAGGAAGAAATTCAGGGGAGATGTTCTGAAATACATGTGGCCCTGTGCCTGGACTTGCAGAGAAGAAAAATATGAAAGGTTATATGAGCAGATAAAACAAGTTTGCCCAGAAGCACACACTTATCTGGAGACCCATCACAAACATTTGTGGTTTAGATCTAAGTTCTCTAAAACCTGCAAAGTTGATTATGTCAACAATAACATATCTGAGTGCTTCAACAGTTGGATTAAAGATCTGAAAGAGTTACCACTGGTAGACCTTCTTGATAAGATTAGAGCCATGGTGCAAGAGAAGATTGCTATAAGGCGAGGAGATAGGAAAAAAAAGCGCAAGGTGAAATCCTCCCAAGTGTATTGGAAGAGTTGAAGACAAGAAGTAGAGGTTTGCGATCTGACATCTCTAAGTGTGGTCACATGAAAGTTGAAGTCTCTGGAACTACAAATGATGGATCCCTTTGTGAGGTATGGAGTTGATCTTGCTAATGAACATGCACTTGTGGACCTTTGAGAGATTCGGAAAACCATGTACACATGCAATAGCTTATATAACACAGTTGAGAGGGACTTCAATCTCAAATTATGTGCATGAGTGGTACTCTGTGCAGAAGTTTAAGGATTGTTATCAGTTTGAGGTCACCATTGGATGACAAAAATCATTGGCCATTGTGTAATCCAGGGTTTCATATGCATCCTCCAAAACTGGATAGAAGTGCTGGGCGGCCAAGAAAGAAAAGAATCAGAAATTTTGGTGAACCAAGCAAGAGAGGGCCCTACCAATGTAAAAGATGCTACCAATTTGGGCACATTTCAAAAGGATGTTCAAATGCTATGGTCGAACCACCCCAAGTTGAACTAGAGGAAGAACACACCCAAGTTCAGCCACCTCTATCTGCACAACAATCTGGACCTGCTACAAGGAGTAAAGATGGAACTGCTACTACTTCATCAAAGAAGAGGAAGAGCACACCTTCTGAAGCCCCTGCTACAAAGAAGAGGAAGAGCACACCTTCATTGCAGAGTCGAAGACATGTAGCCCTACCACTGTGAAACAAGCAAAATTGACCCTATGACAAGGAAGAGAGCAGCATCCCTGAAGCCATCTAGCCCAATGACAAGGAATAGAGCAGCAGCACAAGGAAGCAAATGAAGCTTAATTATTCCTTTTGTTCTGAAATGATACTTTTATGTATGTATTGGTCATAGCTTAACTATCCCTTTTGTGTAAATGGCATTGTCATGCCTATTTTGTGCACAATGCAGCTAAACAATGCAGTTAGTAGTTCTCAAAATCCTTTTGTGTAATGGGCATTGTCATGCCTATTTTGTTAATACCTACATGTTCTTGCAAAGTGATATTTTAGATACATGTTCATGCAAAGTGCCAATTCAAATTCATGACCTTGCAAACTGACAATTCAGATTCATGTTCTTGCAAAGATACAATTCTGATACACATACAACCAACACTCTTACATATGAGCTATTGAGCTTTGCCATTGGTAACCATCAATACAACCATCACAAAAATCAAAACACAAAATAAAGTACATAGCTTCTCAACTACAGCTATCAGCTTGTTCATGGTGCTAGTGAGCTCTGCAACCGTCTGAACCAATCCGCCACCACTCGTGTCTTCATGCTGTCTCCGTACCAACCCAGCATCAGGAGCATCCCAATCGGCTAGATATGCTCTATATTCCTCCTCCCAGTAGAAAAACTTGCACACCCCATTGACCTACGCAATGTCCGAACTTAAAAAAAGGGAAGGGCAAGAAGAACCAAACACAAATTAACCACTTACCCCATCAAAGTTTGGGCATTTGTAGTAAATTCTCCCACGATTTCTTTGGTTGCCACAGACTGCTCCAACCACTACTAACCGGCATCTGGGGCAACGAACCAACGGGAGGAACTCTGGATCCCACCAGAGACGGATCCGACCGAACGATCGGCCATGGCGACGGCGGCGTCCTCGACAACGCCAAATCTAGGGTTTCCGCGGTGGAGGCGGCTGCGCGTAGCGGTGGCGAGAAAAGCTGCGCAAGAAAGCGTAAAGAACACGGAGGCTTTTCTTATTTTTCCCACCGAATCGGTACCTTAATGAGACGGAGGCGCACGATTTGACTCATGTCACGGCATGCCAGTTCAAGGTAACGGGGAGTAACTTCAGTGCTACAAAATTGCGTCACCTTTCTTCAGTGCTAGAAAGTGAACGGAGTCACCTTTCAGTGACACCAGACTAATTTTCCCTATATTATACACATAGATGCAACAAATGTAGACATATATCCCTCTAATAGAAAATTGGAAAACCAGGAAGAACATATAGCACCACGTACCAATCTCTCCGAAGAACCAAAACAAAGAAGTGATGAAGAGGACCCCATTGCCATAATGTAATAATCAAGTAGATCATGGTGACAACATAGAAGTAGAGTGTGAGCGGTCACGCTAAGCGCTTAGCACATTCCTTATTCGCCCTCTCTTTGTATATGATCTCAAGGGCTTGGGTTCAAGAGATGGAAGCAGGGGCCATCCAACGCCCGTTCGATGAGATCCCATCTAATGCCCAACGCTGATCGTCGGATCATCATCCAACGGTTAGAATTAGATCTCAAGTGGGATGCCAGTGTTGTTTTTCATGTAGCCGTACAAAAGTCGATAGGTTATAAAAATGACAATTCTCTAGCGTGCACCAGGTTTAACATGAATGTTTTGGTTATTTTACACTTTGGAACACTTTTAATAAAATATATAACAAAGTTTTGAGGCACATCTAAACATGGCCATCAAATGAGGATACAATGGTCAACACTCGGCGTTGGAAGGGAGCTCGACCAACAAACATTGGACGCCCCTACGTCCTCCATAGACCTGCTCCCTAGTGACTAGTGAGGGCTAGCATGTGGGGATAGATTATGATATGACTGGCGATGCAATAAATTGGAAGAATGTTTTTCTCTTGGACGACGGTAGGTTGAATACCAGATCGGATTTTTGTCCATATATTGTAAGAATCCTACCTTTCGCAGAGAACATGATGGAACAAAAATGCAAAATAAGGCATGCCTTTGCAAGCTTCGGAACCTGATTTTGGCAGTCCATTCATGTAGGTGTTCCAAGAACTACGAGATCACCTCTTTCATTCTAGGGTGACGGAGGGATGAGGGATCGTACCATTCGAGCCTTTTTTCAGCATGTTGCCTTGCCCCGCCCTACCTGAGCCGGCAAGGCAAAGTTGAGCGAACGCATGCATGTACATGTCTTCATCTCTTTCTCTCGCGCATGAGCTAATATTTGGCGAAGCACATTCCACTATTTTAAGTTGGTGCCACCGCACATTAACTAACATATGATACTAAAGAGTTTCACACCTCTTCCATATGATGAGTCTTCAATATTTTCCATGAATTATTCTCAATCTTGATTATTGCGCATGAAAATTTCTAGTTTTTTTCAAAATTTATTTGTGTCACGTTTGAACATCTTAATACTATTCTCCATGGGAGAAGCTAGGCAAGGCGCTTGGCCATGTCCCTGTGGGGGACGGAGCCGAGAAGGGGATCGCCACCGTATGACTGTGAGAGGAGCCATGGATAAGTGCACCAACGGACACCGAGAGCGATAGCTAAATTGAGTGGCACTGGTGCTATGGTGGACTACAGGTGTGTTCAGTAGTTATTCTCCATAGCCTCGCTTTTTACTCTTGCCACAAATATTTGACTTTTTTTTTTTTACTTTCTGCAATCCACGAGATGCAAATGTGGCTACTAATTGCTATTGCAATTTATATTAAGGACCCATAAAATTATACTATTATTAAAGTATTTTCTGAGATGAATCTATACTTACTAGTACAACGCCCGTGCTCTGCCACGGAACTAAAGGGAGAAAAAGAAAACATAAACCGTAGCAACATAAAAATTATAAAAGATAGTTTAGGAAACAAGCGTGCGCATGTCTGTTACAATATAGAGGTTAAAATAAAAATGACATACACTAACTAATGTACAAATATGAATGTTTTACAAATACACAAATCATATATTTAATTGTAAAAATTATCTAATAAAACAAAATCATATAACTTCCATACCATATCACTGGTAATATAGTAACAATCTAATAGGTAGTTACTTTTCATGATAGTTTTAGGCTTGTTATAGAAGTATTTTAAATTTTTGTGACATACTAATTCAGTATGATGAATGGAACTGGTTTAGGGGATAGAAAATAAAGAACAAACACTGTGCTCATGAACAGTACAGGGCCGATGCCCTGCCGTGGAATTAAAGGGATAAAATCCCTGAATCCATTGTCTCATCCCCCAGCCAACTACTGGAGGGAGAAAAGAGAGAGGGAGAGAGAGAAGGGGGGGTAGAGAGAGACAGAGAGCAACTAGGAAGGGAGAGAGTGAGGAAGGAGGGAGAGAGAGGAGGCGGCTAGGGGAGGAGCTCTGTCTTGGCGCGCTGCAAGCAAGCGGCCTTCGGTGGCGGAGTCGGTGACATGGCGGCGGTGCGGTGGCAGGCGGCGGCTGGGCAAGTAGGCGCGGCAACAACCGGCGACGTTCATTGCTAAGCAGGCGGCGGCACTAGGAGGCGGCGCTAAAGGCGGGGGCGGCTCGGCGGCGGCATCCCGAGGCGGCGCGAGGCTTCGGGCGACGGCGGCTCCCGGTGTCAGCACGGAAGCTCCATAGGGGTAGAGCGCAGCCCGAGCCACCTCTGCTGCTCCGCCGTCGCCGGCTGCTCCTCCGCTGCCTTCCTCGCCGGCCAACTGCATCACCGCCTCTCTCCCTCCCTTCTCTCTCCCCTCCTATCTCTCTCTTCCCCTTCCCCTCTCAGTTCCGCCGCCGTGCCTCCGCCACTTGCCGATGTCATTGCTGCTGCCTAGCGCGCCGCCGTCCGTCGCCGTCATGGCGAGCATGACCTCCGCCGTCTTGCCTCCTTCCTCTGTCCCTCTGCTCCGTATTTTCTCTCTCCTCCCTCCTCTCTCTCATTTAAACGGCGCACTCTTTTTGAAATGGAGGTGCGAGTGGATTGGGCACAGATGGCGGTGGAGCCGTGGGAGTGGGAGGGTGCTGGCTTTGGAAACGTGCAATGGGAACCGTTGGATAAGTTTGAATGGCCAGGATACATCTAACGAGCAGCCACTCATCACCATAAGCTGCTTTTTAGGAGTAGAGATAAGTTTTTGTGCACAATCTAATAATTTAAAAAGGGCGCGGACTTGGGGTCGGACGTCCGACGCCAGCTGCGCTTCATGGCGTCGGACGCCGCCTACCAAATTTCAAAGACGCGCCCTCATGGAATGAGAAAGCCACCTGTTTGCATGCATGCGCATATGCGATGAAAAATCGAAAATGCTTGATGCTTCCATGAAAATCAAAATCGAGAGTTCATTGTAACACCGATTCATGAAAAAGTGAATATAGATCTTACAAATGAACTCAAAGATACTAAAACAATAAAAACACCTATTGAAACAATGAACTGAGACTACTAAAAACATCACGAAATAACCAAAAATCAACTATACGAGGGGGAGACAAAAGGAGAGAGGGAAACTGCATAAGTGAGAGAAAGAGGAAGGGAGAGACCATAAGAGAGAGAAACAATCACCCTTAACTAATGAAACAATGGAAATGACTATCGAAACAACGAACTTGGTACACTGAAACAATGAACTTGACCTATTGAAACAATGAAAAATGATTATCGAAACAATAAACTTGGCACACTAAAACAATGAACTCGACCTACTGAAACAATGAGAAATGCGTACTGAAACAATGAAAAATGACTATCGAAACAATGAGAAAATAACTATCGAAACAATGCACTGAAACAATAAACTCGACCCTCATCAAACAATGAGAAATGCCTCATCAAACAATGGAAAATGACTATCGAAACAATGAGAAAATAACTATCGAAACAATGCACTGAAAAAATAAACTCGACCTACTGAAACAATGAGAAATGCCTACTGAAACAATGGAAAATGACTATCGAAACAATGAGAAAATAACTATCGAAACAATGCACTGAAACAATAAACTCGACCTAGTGAAATAATGAGAAATGCCTACTGAAACAATGGAAAATGACTATCGAAACAATGAACTTGGCACACTGAAACAATGAGCTCGACCAACTGAAACAATGAGAAATGCCTACTGAAACAATGAAAAATGACTATCGAAACAATGAGAAAAAGACTATCGAAACAATGCACTAAAACAATGAACTTGACCTATTGAAACAATGAGAAATGCCTACTGAAACAATGAACAATGACTATCGAAACAATGAAAAATGATTATCGAAACAATGAACTTGGCACTGGATAATGAAATCGACATAGTGAAACAATGAAAATTGCCTACTGAAACAATGAGAAATGTCTAATGAAACAAATGCCAACTGAAACAATTATAAATGCCTAATGAAACAATCATCTTTGCGTGATGGAACAATTCTTGCAGCCTAGTGCAACAATGTCAAAATCTTGCTAGAACAACGCTGCAATAACTGTCCTTTCCTATTGAAACAATCCCAAATCTTACTAGAACACCGAACAAAAAGGGTACTGCAATAACTACCCACACCTATTGAAACAATTTCAGAAACAAAAACACCAACAAAACGCAAAAAAATCTTACCAGGAACAAAAAGGGAACCACTTCAATCCCCCTGCTACTGTACATCTTCCTCATGAGCCACCATTTGTACACTTTTCTCCATGAACCATCACTTCCATGATAGATCTGAGAGAGAGAAGAAAAGAGGTATAGAGATTGGAGAGGGAGGGAGGGTTAGAGAGAGAGGGGGAGAGAGAGAGATGAGGAGAAAGAGAAGCTCCATCATCAAATCTTCCACGCACAGAGAGAGAGAGAGGAGCTCCAACATGAGCTCCTCCATTTCTGCGTACAGAGAGAGTGAGAGAGAGATAGAGGGAGGGATAGATAGAGAGAGAGAGAGGAACATGAGGAGGAAGAGGAGGAGGAGGCGGCGAGGGGCAGCCGGCGAACTAGCTTGAGGAGGAGGAGGCGGCGAGGGGCAGCCGGCGAGCTAGCTTCAGCGCGCAGAGAGAGAGAGAGAGAGAGAGAGGATAAGAAGTCTGTGTGGCTGAGAATAGCTGTGAGCGAGACATGGAGAAAATGAGAGAGAGAAGAAGAAGCCCCACTGCGTTGGGTCGTCGGGCCGTGCGGGGTCGGACGTCCGCACAGAAGCATTTTCGTTTAAAAAGACATCCATGACTCAAGTTTTGAAACTTCCACCTATACTTATCTGAATCATCAATTACTTTTTGACTGGCGTGAGTGTTTCTTAGGTCATACTCAATGTTGCTCCTATTTTATCTTAACTATTTTATCTCCTACACAACGATAACCCTTGACCCAATTTCATATCTCTTACATTTTACTTCTATTTCTTTTTTAGTGGTTACGCCCGATGTGCTAGAAAATAGGATCACTGCTAAACATACCCTTATCTACTTATTTTGGCATCAAATATTTTCCCTTTTAAACATCTTGATACTATTCTCTGTGGGGAGAAGCTAAGTGAGGCATGCGGCTATGGCCCTGCGATGGACTGGGAATGATCGGATAGCCACTGTGTGGGTGGAGCCAAGGATGGCTACAACAACGAATGTTAAGGGTGATGGCTAGGTTGACTGGTGGTGGTGTTGTGGTGGATAGAGGTGTATTTAGTGGTAGTTCTCCAATCACAAATATTTGTTTTTTTATTTTGCACAGCTCTAAGGTGCAACTTTAACTACTAGTTTCTCCATTCAAGAATATAAGACGCATTTTGTTTTCAAAAAGTCAATCTTTGTAAACTTTGACCAAAATTAGTCAAATTATATAAATCTTTAGTGTGCACAAGTTGTATCAATAGATTTTTATTCGAATAGTTTTTGATACATTATTACTTTATAGCAATTGATAATATGTAATAGGAGAAAGTTAAGGCCAAAGTCTATATTCAAACATTTTTTTTTCAAATCAAAATACACCTTATATTTATTAACAGTGGGAGTAATTGCAATTTTAGTTTATTTTAGAAACTCATTAAAATTATAATAATTTTAAAGTCTCCATCGTGCCACCGCTGTCAGTACCCCCTAATTTTCACTCGGCTTATTAGATATATAGCTTGATCGCGGCATGCACTGATTGAATACTAACATACAGGCCACCCCGAGGTGAGCCGAGTACGTTAACACCCAATCCGACTGCTCAGGACAAGCAATCCCTATTAAAACGAGTGCGAACTCGAGTACCGGATATGTGCTCAGTAACGGCTCCCAAGATCAGCTACCATTACACACATATCCTCATTTGGATCGATAGCACAACACATAAGCAAATGGTCACAACTTAATATTACAAAAGGTATGAACTGCTGTCCATACAAATAAGTTTAACATAGTTCCGAGTGGTTCGCAGCGGAATAGATAAATGTTTCACAAAAGCAGCGGAAGATCATTGTCTAAAAGAACAAAAGGCCAGCGTGGTATGCCTCCCAACCCAAGGGCAACCAACTGGAAGTTAGAACTTGGCACCGTGCCCACTAGCGTCGCCATTCCCCGCTTGATAGTAGTACTCAAGCCTGAGGTCACTATCACCTGGAACAATTATCAGCACATCGGTTGGGTACAGATGGTACTTAGCACTATAAGGTACTTATAGCCTTGTTCATGCATAATAAATGTGAAATAGAAGGCCAGCAGAACAGTTTTAGCATAAGGAGCATTTTAAAGACGTAAACATAAGTAGATTGTAAATGGCATTTGAAGAAAATATGTAAAGACTTGTGAACCGACAATAACACCATCTAGTGTAACATAGTCAATTTTATCAAGATCAATCCACGGAGTTCTATCCGCCCAAGGTCTCTATCTGACCATAACACCAACAGGACTCTATCCGTCCCCGGTCTCTATCCGACCGATCACCATGAGCAACCCATTGCTCAGCAACATAGCCCAATCAACACCATACCCATCCCAGAATCCCAAGTGCTAACCGAAGTGTCTCGATTTAACGAGCTTTAATCCCTAACCCAGGGACGCGGCTGTTCGAACAGTTCAAAACTCTGCAGAGGTGTACGACTTTACCCACATGACACAGCAAGCCTAGATGTACATGCCAGATCATTGGATCGCCCGGTAACTGTAGCCCAATGTTCCACGTGCCATGTTGTGGTTCAATGGAGTTAATCGTTGCTGTGGTCATTACTCAGGACCTTCTATCCAGCCATCCCTGAACCCCCACGGAAGCTACCCATGACTAAGAAGCGGCCCCTGGGCAGTCCCCACCCACAAAACACAAGCGAATAAGCAACAATAGCCCCAATAATCACCAATGGTACAAGCACGTACATAAAGTTGGCTAAGTGTCCCCATAATACACATGTGGTCGTATGTATAGTAGCTTGAAATGATGGCACCATGTTCGGTCCTTAATCGCCCGAACGGGGCTATATGACCGGGATCCCTCCTCCCGTCATCTCCTATCACCCGTTCTGGCACAACTCCAAATCACAAATCCAACCGAATAATGAGATATCATAATCAAGTGTTGCTCTCAACCACGTGGACTCTAAGCAAGTCTAAGCATTCGTGACACAACCATAGATAATTAGTACCCACTTACGTTATCAAGGAATTGATGTATCAACCTCTTAATAAACTGACCACTAGTAGGACATAACTATTTCTACCCATAAAATATCATATAGAAACTAGCATGCAACATTGATAAAACATATTCAAAGTAATGCATGTAAATAGAGCTCAACATGATTGAGTCAAATGAGGGGGGTAATAAGTGCCTTGGTGCTGGTCGCCGAGAGGGAGAGCAGGTTGCTCAAGTCCGGGCTCCTCCGGAACGTCGTTTCCTATCGTTTCGGTAACAAGCACATCAAATAAAATCCAAACAAAATGCCAAACATAGATAAACAATGAAACAACATAATATTTAGAAAGTTCATCAGCTAATGCAGGTTTCACAAAAAGAATCGCCCAAATCCGAGTTCGGATGAGGGAGATATGGTCATGTAAATTTGGGATGCTAAAGATCACTCGGGATAAACCAGTCAGTCTTGTCTGCTGCTCGGTACGAGCAGACTTTGGGGTAGAATAACCACTCGGCTGAGTTTGGTGTGAACATGAAAGTTGTAGAGAATTTCCTGGCGCACAACTTTCATGTAGAATACCTTTCTATCCGAGCTGTGGTCGATTTTATAGAAATTATTTACTGAGTGGTTGTTCCTGAGAACGGGCTAAAACTAAATAAATCTGGGACTGTGGTACTTAGGCTCGGTTTAGCTGAGAGATAAGTTTATGAATGGGGCTTAGGTGATGTAAAACATGGTGAAAGTATGTTCTATGGTTCTTACTGCTTTATGGATGGACGCTACAAGAACGAGCAGCTCGGAGAGGTGGAAGACGATCTGTCCCAAACTCGGTTCAGCAACTCTTCAGCTCGCCCCTCGCTGTTCCTTGCCGTTCCTTCTCCTCCAAAGCTGTGGATCTTCTTCTAGGCCTCCCTCAGTACGTGGGTGAGCTACTAGTAACCATTTCCAAGCTTGCATGTGAGAGGAAGTGACATGTGAGGTGAGATATGGAAAAGGGAACCATGCTGCTGTTCAGAACGGCAAAGTTACTGAAAGATCAAGAACTCACCCAAATCCTTGTGCAGGCACAAGTGGGTTGGATGTACTTGAAGCCTAGGAAGAGTAGAAGCTATTCCCTCTCATCCCAAGCCCTGAATGTGGAGGAAAATGGTGGGGATGAGCAGAAAACGAAATCGGCCTCTTGCTGTCCCAAAACCGAACAGCAGAGAGAAGAGTGATGGAAATCCGTAGTAAATATTTGTGCATGTGCTTACCATGGAGTAGAAAAAAAAGATAGCTGACTTCCTCAGCTTTCCAATGATATATAACACTCTAGGTGGATTTGGGTGGTTTGGGGGCAGATTGGATTTTAGAGGAGAGGTGACAGATGAACAACAGGAGTTGTTCTTGCTGTTCTTTTCTAGCTGAACGTGGGGAGTGTGAGAAATGGGGCAAATAGCTGAAGGAAAGAGGTGAAGAGGAGTTTAAATAGAGGTTGATTCTCCCATTGACAAGTGGGGTCAGGTCCCACCTGTAAGAGAGAGGTGGCGGGTGCGAAACTGAGTAAGAAAGAAAATGTTATTGTTGCTGTCTGAGCGGGCACGCCACGTGGCGTGGTTCCGCGGCTACCCTGCGCCGCGTGGGGGAGCCGTCTGGTGCACCGCCCATCCGGGCCAATGAGAAAAGAGGAGCCGGGCGACTGTGTTCCACCGCCCACTCCGTCCAATGGGAGGCGAGGCGCCCCATCTCACATCGGGGACAGAAAGAATAATAGTTACGCGGGACCTAGATCCTCTGGGTAAAGCTGGAGGGGTAGCCCGGGTATCTTTCTACTCGGTTGATGTGTCTAATCCTGGTGCTACCAAGTGGAGACTAGTCGGGGATAGTTGCTCGACTGCTTTCCAAGTGAACTCGAGTCCAGGTCACCTAGCACTCGGGTCCGGTTGGAGAAGCTCGGCGAGTACAAGGGAGCACTCAGCAGTGCTCGGCATGATGCCTATTCACTCGGCTAACTAAGGAAGGTACTCGGCGAGCTATGCAATCTGCTCGCCAAGGCTCAGCCGATCTGTATCTCACTATTCTAGTGGCTTGGCTTTTTGGTATACTTACTGGCTAGGTCTAAAGTCCTATGTTCCCACCAGATTACCTAGTGCTTATATGCAACTTCATAAAAAGTTTTAAAGAACCACCGTAAAACCAATAAACACAACTATGATATGCATGCTCAACTTTAAAATAACAGCTGGGCTGTTACAACCGCCGTCCTCCCCTGTCACCCACCTCACCAACCTCCCCTACTTTGTCAGCCAAAATCGCCTCCTCCAGTGGCAAAGCTTTAGAACTATTTATTTGAATTTGACAGTGCTTTGGAACTATTTTCCATATTGTCGATGGTTGGGATATTGACCCAAGTCAACTAAGGTTCTTCAAGAGGGAGATAGGAGACACGCCGAACAGAACGAACAATAACGAACAGGGAGACAAGAGTTTTTATCCTGGTTCAGGCCTCTCGAGAGAGATAATAGCCCTACGTCCAGCCTTTCTTATATCAAAGATGATTACAAGAGGTGGCTCGGTGAGACGAACAAGTCTCAGCGAAATTATGTGTGTACAAGCGAAGATCAGGTGTCTATGAGATGCTAAGACGTAAACTCGATGCTAGATTATGGCGTGCTATCAGATGATGGCTTGACCCCTAAACATGTCGTAGGGGCCTTGTTTATATAGTGTTGAGCATACCGACCTATCAAGAGAATATCGGGCCGGGCTGACCACGAGTACGTAGCGAACTCGACGTGCCAAATATATCCCGAGGCAGATAAGGCATACTCCAAGTCTTGGGGATCACAACTTCTATTCTAATCCGGGAAACCACGTCCGGGTCTTCACGTAGCCGTGCAGAACTCTTATTCGAGTCGGACTCAAACAGGAATCCTAGGCCGTTACGCACCGTGCCGACCAAGAAGTTGTTCGGCAGGACGCATATAGGCCTGATAGAACCTTCCAGGGAGCTGGGCCCTGGTAGGCTGTTCGATTGGGCCTTCAGGGAGTGGGCCATGGCAATGAGCCGTGATTTTATCCCTGACAGCTAGCCCCCGAGACTCAAGTGGAAGGACTCACTAGAGTGGGTTCTTCCTCTTGAGACTCTAAGTCACGAAGAGGATATTTTTCCTGTTACAAAGACGTGCAACAGGCGACCGAACAGGTTATGGTTCAACCGAACAATACTTGTTCGGGAACGAACAAACCCGCCCGGCGCCGAGCAACTCTGTTGCGTCGAATAGGGAACGACATCTGTCCGAGCAGAGTACCCAGCCCTCGATACAGAAATCGAAAAAAGTGAGATGAATCATCTCCTTGAGGCTGAACGTCATCAAGGAGGGATTGGATTCTTAGTAGTGAAAAGCGTACCACCGCATCCAGTAAAATCAGATCTTCCGGGAGAATGAACATAGCAAGTCGCGAGACGGACTCGTGCTGCTATATCCAGGCATTCAGATGCCTAGGAAAAGATAGGGGAACCACCTCTCGGGCTAGAGCTTGCCCAAGAAAATAGAGATTGCGCTCTCAGGCGAATGTCGCGCTCAGGAGCGAAGGTGATGTGCCCCTAGACGTAGATCGTGTGCTAGGAGCAGACAATGCATACGAGAGGGAAGATGACCCAGTCCCCGAGCGTAGAGCTCGCCAAAGGAACCAAGTAAGGAAATCTAGTCCCCGAGCACGGAGCTCGTTAAAGGAACCAGAAAGTGCGACAGCGAAGACGTGCGGTAGGAGCCCGCGCTCCGGCGAAGAGTCGCCGGTCGCGAGGTGATCCGACCCGAGCATAGAGCTCGTCGCGGGGACCAGATGCGCGCTCCGGGCGAAGAACTGACCGGTGCGAGGTGAATCACAACCCGATGCAGTCAGAGCCGCAAGAGAACGTGTGAAATCAACGCTTTACCCATGACGTATTCCTTGCGCAGTGTTAGCGTTGTCTTGGCAGGTGCAGAACAGACGCTTGGAGTGCCCGTTGCGATGAGAATCGGCTTACGGTGGGCATGCCCGTTGCGATGAGAATCGGCTTATGGTGGGCAGGACTCCATTGGTGGCGTAATACCTTGACTTAGCCGAACTGTGAAGGTCAGTGCCGGGCAAAGGCGAGACATCATACGCGGGTGAAGTGAGTTAGTTCCTGGGCATGCGCGGAGCAAACCCGGGAAGAGAGAGATGCAGACATCGGTTTTGATGGGGAAGCCTAGAACCTCGCCGTGACCATCACCGGAGTCTGACGTTCCCCGTTCCTGTATTTCCTACAGAAGACAAACAAGAAACAAGCCAGCAAGGGAAAAAAGGGAGCAAGGACAGACTCTAAGAAGAGCAAAGCGAGTTTTAGAAAAAAAAACACGACAAGGACGACCTACCCGCAAAAGACATAATTTTTTCCGGGCACGCCCCCGATAGCGCTAGTGTCACCTCGGCGAATGCGGAACCGACGCTAGGAGTGCCCATTGCGATGAGAATCAGCTCACGGTGGGCAGGACTTCGTTGGTGGTGCATTGCTCCGGATTACCATGCAAGGAAGGACGTAGCATGAATAAAAAAGACGTGTGCGGGCAAGTGTAGCCCCGCTGTGACTAAGACCGCTAATCAGGGAAAACGATCGGGACCTTAGCCGCAGGCAAGACGTGCGAGGCGAAATCTTATCCGGGCATAGACCCGTGCAACGTTGGTGTCGCCTCGGCGGGTGCGGAACCAGCGCCAGGAGTGCCCGTTGCGATGAGAATCAGCTTACGGTGGGCATGCCCGTTGCGATGAGAATCGGCTTACGGTGGGCAGAACTCCATCGGTGGTGCATCGCTTTGTTAACCGGAGCCGTCATGTGTCGTCGCCGGATAAAGACATGCTCGCACGCGAGGAGCGCTATGGGAGCGAAAGAC
This sequence comes from Raddia guianensis, assembly GCA_036346415.1. Taxonomy (NCBI): domain Eukaryota; kingdom Viridiplantae; phylum Streptophyta; class Magnoliopsida; order Poales; family Poaceae; genus Raddia; species Raddia guianensis. The sequence continues at coordinate 30,885,942 of CM070540.1, forward strand.
CAACAAGGTTTTGGAAAACCAACGCTAAGGAAAGGAACTGAAAAACTAAAAACGTACCGGGGTTGCCGAAATTCAGCTCAAGTCCCAACTGACCGAGGAGAGCCAGTCCTCCGAGGTTCTTCAGGAAGAAGCCGAGGAGCTTCGCGCGCTGTCCGCGAAGACTAGCATCGCAGAAGGAAGGGTCGAGGAGCTAGCCGAGCAGCTGAAGACCGCCGAGCAGCGCTTGAATCAAAGCGAGAGTCTGACCGAGCAGCTTTTCCTGCAAAAAAGTGTAGCAAAAGACAAGGACGAACAGAAAACCAAGAGCAAGGCGAACAGCGCTAGAAAGTTTTAAGAAAAACCGGTAGAACGCTTAGCCTAACTCCCAGCCCCCGTTGTGCAGCTGCTCGAGGACCTGAGTTTGCGAACTCGAACAGGTGCACAAGAGAAAGAGCGACGCCCTAGCCCGATGCAGACGATGCATGAAGACTGAACTTGCGACTTCAAGCACGTGCGTAGAGAGTTAGAGCGACACCCGTATCTGATCGACTCGTTCGAAGGCGCTCGTTAACGTAAGTTAGGCGATTCCGAAGGTAACCGAACAAGGAAAGTGCCTCTGCCGCGGAGGGCTTACGAGAGCAGGCTTTACCAAGTGGTTGTGCCGTGAGCGGTAAGTGCCTCTGCCGCGGAGGGCTTACGAGAGCTGGCTTAGCCGTAAGGCTGGATACCGTGTTACGCAACTCTGAGTTTAAGAACTTGTTAAAGCTAGATGCGGGCAGGGAAAACCTTAAGATTGCGGAGTCAAGAGTTCGCAAGACCGGGCAGCCATCAAGTGTTACCAGAGAGTAAGGTAGTCTGAGAAGACGAGTAGTGAGAAGGGCTGCAGGGGGCCGCGAACATTCACCGTTCAATGGGTTGAACTTTACATGGCAGCCCGAGAGACTTGGACGAATTAAGGCGCGAAATTTGAGAAAAAATGCGAAGCTAGGAAACGAAAGACCTACACGAGGAACTTAGGAAGCTGGTCGATGTTTCAAGTGCTGGTCAGCTCTCTCCCGTCATCCACTGTCAGGCGAACAGCCCCCGGGATCCGGAAGGAGTTTTGATCCAGTCCCCGAGCACGGAGCTCATCGCGGGGACCATCCAGTCCCCAAGCACGGAGCTGGGAACCAGATCTGGAAGGCGATCAAGATCGAAGGGATTGATCCGATATGGCAGGGGAAGAGACATCCTGCCCTTCTGAGTCGTAGTACTCAGGAAGAGATCCCTGGTCGCTGATGGAGTTCGACATACTCGATCTACTAGTTCCCCACGGACGGCGCCAACTGTCGACGGTTGGGATATTTACCCAAGTCAACTAAGGTTCTTTAAGAGGGAGATAGGAGACACACCGAACAGAACGAACAACAACGAACAGGGAGACAGGGGTTTTATCCTGGTTCAGCCGTTCAGACCTCTCAAGAGAGATAATAGCCCTACGTCTAGCCTTTCTTATATCAAAGATGATTACAAGAGGTGACTCGGCGAGACGAACAAGTCTCGGCGAAATTATGTGTGTACAAGCGAAGATCAGGTGTCTATGAGATGCTAAGACGTAAACTCGATGCCAGATTATGGTGTGCTATCAGATGATGACTTAACCCCTAAACACGCCGTAGAGGCCTTGTTTATATAGTGTTGAGCAAACCGACCTATAAAGGAAATATCGGGCCGGGCTGACCACGAGTACGTAGCAAACTCGACGTGCCAAATATATCCCGAGGCAGATAAGGCATACTCCAAGTCTTAGGGATCACGACTTCTATTCCAATCCGGGAAACCACGTCCGGGTCTTCACGTAGCCGTGCAGAACTCTTATTCGAGTCGGACTTAAACAGGAATCCTAAACCGTTACGCACCGTGCCGACCAAGAAGTTGTTCGGCAGGACGCATATGGGTCTGATAGAACCTTCCAGGGAGCTGGGCCCTGGTAGGCTGTTCGATTGGGCCGTCAGGGAGTGGGCCATGGCAATGGGCCGTGATTTTATCCCCGACACATATGCTTCCTCTTATAGCATTTTGTTGTCCGATTGTCGAAGAATTCATTGTTTTAAATTGTTTGATTTTTAGAAACAATAAAACTTTCACGATCTTACCCGCTCCTACCCAATACCTACCACATCCTAGCCCAACCCCATGCCAAATTTTGTAAGTTTTGACCAACAATTAGTCAAATTATATAAATTTTTAGTATACACAAGTTGTATTAATAGTTCGAATTGTCTTTGATACATTATTACTTCATAGAAATTGATAACATATAGTAAGAGAAAGTTAAGGTCAAAATTTATCTTCAAACATTTATCCAAATCAAAATACGTTTTATGTTCTTGAACGGAGGAAGTTTTCGCTATTGTAACTTATTTAAAAACCCATTACAATTATAATAATATTAAAGTATTTTATGAGACGAATCTATACTCGTAATTTTTATGTGCACAATTTAATTTTTTAAAAAACATTCGTGACTAAAGTTTTCAAACATTGATCCGCACATATCTCAAACCTCAAATATTTTTGGCTGGAGGGACTCAACGTTGACCCTATTTTATCAGGGCACTATTTTATCTTGGGATCAAAAGGCCAAATATTTTGCACATTTCCATTTTTTTTATACCTCGAAACTACGCGTAGAGTTCAAGCGCTCTACTTTTTTTCTCTTCCTGAAATCCATTCAATTTCTCGGCTTAGAGCCTCGAAAACCATATTTGCGCCAATGGGCCGTGTAATCGTGTGTATCGGGTCGGCCCAGTATCCCTCTCAAATCGTAATAATCGTAGTAGCAACGGGGCGAGCGCCGCGGCGCCTCCACGCCACCTTGTCGCCGTCGAGTTCGTCTCGGATTCGAGATGCAATTCCCGCGTATAAACCGCGCCCCATCCGTCTCCCGTCCTCTCCCCAAGCATCCTCCTCCGCCACCCGCCGAGTCGCCTACTCATACCCTAACCCTAGCTCTTCCTCCGACTCACGGCGAAGATCCTCCTCCTCCGAAGCTCGGAGGTCCCGCCGACGTGGAAGATGATGCCGTCCTCGCGTGCCTTTGCCAGCCATTCTTCGGGCGCCGTGAAGACGCCGGAAGTTGCTCTTCCGCTCGCCGTCTCCTCCATCGCCAAGGGCACCAAGAAGACGGCGGCACCGTCCATGCCATGCCGCCTCACGAAGAAGCGCCCCACCGGCGCCGTCTCCCGCTCCTCCTCTTCGGCCCCGGCCAAGACGGCGCGCCCGTCCATGAAGACCGGCATTGAGCAGTTCATGGCGCCGGCCGCCGTGGAGGCCGCGCACCCCATCCGCCTCCTCACGTGCGGGACCGCCGTGACCGCGCGCGCAGAGTACATGATCGCGGACAACTCGTGGGTTGCGCACTGGTTGCCGGCCAAGATCGTCTCCGCCAGCAGCGCCAACCGCTACGTCGTCAAGTACAGCACCAGCTCCCACCTCGCCAGGTTCGCCGGCAAGATCGCCACACTTCCCGTGGAGCAAATCAAGGTGGCGCCCTCCGCCACCACCGCCCGTGCCCACGCTGATGCACCGGCCTTTCCCGACCAACGAGCTGCTGTGCGCGCCCGACGCCAGGAGGCAGAGGAGGATTTCGCTTGCCACCACCGCAAGCGCCGGATGGCGGTGGCTCCACCTCCTCCACCGACCGCACTACGCCCACGTCCGGTGCTCCTGAAGGGGACTGCAGCGGCGCCAGTTCTTCCACCCAAACCACCGGCTTCCTCCCTGCGTGCTCGGAGGGGACTGCCGGAGCTCAGCTGCAAGTGCCGCCACTGAAGCTTCTTGTTGATGGGTCAATGAAGCGCTGACATTGATGTACAGAGTCCAAAGTGTATAAAATTCAGATATGGATATGGAATATGAGCAATGGAATTCTTTTTGTATTTGTGTGTGGTGTTAGAATGACATTGATTGTGGGGGCTTATGTTGCATTCAATGACATCATGGGTAATTCGTTTCAAGATGTGATTGCCGGGGGTAAATATTATGCTCAATCTTGCTTGCTGCGAAAGTTTGGTTGGGTTCATCTTAAATCAGGGTTTCATGCAGTCAAATGATACACAGTATGCTGGCCGTTTCCCTATTTGTGGTGGCGCATGCTTTGTAGACTGACATCGCCCAAGGAAGGAAGGAGTTTATGAGATTCAATATTTTAAAGATCATATTCATTTCTGGATTGAAATTGTTCAAAGCAACGGAATTTTCCTCTGAAAATTGTCTTCTAAAAACAGATTTTACTACTGCTACTCAACTGATCTGTTGCAAGAGATTCAAAATTTTATAGTTCATGTTCAATTCTGTATTGGTTCTTAATTGCTTGTTTCCCTCTGAAAACTGTTCTTTAAGAACAGACTTTACTACTGCTCCTCACGACACCTGAGTCAGTCTTCTATCTCAGAAATTCAATATTTGTTTTACTTTGAATCTTCACGGCATCGCCCAGGAAGGAGTTTATGAGATTCAAAATTTGGATTTTCAAATTGTTGAAGGTTGTGGAAGTACTCTACATTACTGTTCTTAACTGCTTGTTTTCCTCTCAAAACTGCCCTCTAAAAAAAATTTACACTGCTTCTCACCTGATCAGTTGTATTGCATGAGACTCAAAATTTTAAAGTTTATATTCATTTCTGGATCTGTCCTTAATTGCTGGTTTTCCTGTTAAAACTGTTCTCCAGTCTCATATGCACACCATTTTGATCGATGATTTGGGTATATTGGTGTTACTGTGCGAGTAACATTTCAAATTGAATAAATTAAAGGATCTTTCCATTTTGTTGATTCTGATTTGAGCACAACAGTCCATTTTCGGGTGTAATTTGGATTCCTTGGTGATCTAGACACAGCGGTCCATTTTGGTGTGAGTGATGATGCTTCGCATAATTGCGCGAGCTACTGAGCTCGTGTGTATAGCCAAGTTCAAATGTAAGAAAATATCTGTTATAAATGGAATTTTGTTTGAATTTGGCAGTGCTTTGGAACTATTTGCCATATGATTCCTCTTATAGCATTTTTTTATCCGATTGCCAAATAATTCATCATTTTAAATTGTTTGATTTTTAGAAACAATGACAGTTCTATGACCTTTCCCACTCCAATTATCCAATACTCACCGCAACCTAGCCTGTTTGATTATGATCTTGGCTAACAGCCAGATCCGAAATTGAAGGGAGCGTTAGCTCCACCCCCTTGCACCCTAATCGGGGGCGCACAACCAACTAATGGTTGTGGCCCCCTGGTGCACAGCGCTATGAGAACAAGGGGAGAGGCGACACCTAGTGTCGACACCAGATTTAGAATATCAGATTCCACCTGTATAAATACGTACCAGTCTCAAGGATCATGGCTAGTACACACAGTTAATCAGAAATGGTACATTACCATCGTTTAGATTTTTACAAAGAGGGGAACTTAGTCCAATACATAACACAACCAATGACTCGCAGGCCGCATTTCAGAGTACAACAGCAAGCAGGGCCTAATACAACATCTACTTATTTATTCCAAAGGTGAAGAGGCTGTAGGAACACTCAACCCTACTTTTCATAGCCATCCTCTAGTACTCCTCCTCAAAGTCGGGATCCTCATCCTCGGACGGAGGGCCGAACTCGGACGGACAAGCTATTGAAATTTTCCAAAAGGGGAGGGGAGGACATGGGGGTGAGTACAAATGTACTCCGCAAGTCGGGAATGATGCAAAATGGGGTTTAATACAAGGAGAGAGAGCTTAGGTTATTTTGCAAGAAAGCATTTTATTGGCCTAGTTTTGGCAAAGCTATTGGAAACTTTGAACCACAATATTTTCTTTGGGCTCTTCTCAAATTGCTCTCGCCACTTGGTATCTTACCATAGCGAGATAAACCATTTTCATCACCATTTTTTCTCAAAACACGCTAGGTCCAATCCGCGTGAACTCTCCACGCCCACGGTAGGCCGACACCCAATCCGACACGTACGCCGGTGGTACCTAACTCAAACGAAAATCTTTCTCAACAATTTTTTTCAACTCAAAACTTTCCCTTAAAATGCTTTTCCCAAAAGGGTTTGGAAAAGGAAACTAACATATGAATAGTCCCTTTGCACACTCGTAACCGCGAGCACGGCTATCATGATAGTTTCAAGTCTACAGAGTGAGTACGCTTTACCCTCAAGAGGCTACACACCCAGAAGTGTTTTGCCACAGAGCCATTAGGTTCAAACACTAACGGCGACCGCCAGGTGGTCTCCGTCAGGGTTTTTCGACTAACAAATAAGCCCATCCTATAACGGGACTCGAGGTCGTACTGTTATGGCTCAGTTCGTAGGTTCATAGGACGATCAGTCCTTAAACTAGGGAAAAGATGACAATTTATCCCACATTTTCTCAAAACGGTGTCGTCACGCACCAACGAAAAATGGGGTTTGCCACAAAGCCGTTAAGTTCAAACACTAACGGCGACCGTCGGGAGTCTCCGTTAGGGTTTTTCGACAGCCTATACTCCTCCCCTCCGTGTCAAATTGAGGAAAGAGATGGAAGGCTATGAGGCAGATGACGCCAAAGAGGCGGAGCGGTGGGAGATGCTACGGAACATGATGGAGTTTGGCTCCAGAGTGCTTGAGGTAGGCCACCTTCGAATCTTGAACATTATTATGGTTGAAACGCTTCTGAACACACCTCCTTTGTCTCTGCCTAGGACCAAGGCAAGCAATCCGCGCAAAAGTCCCAATGTCTTCAGAAAGCCATTGAGCAATTAAAATCAAAAGACGAATTTGACAACGCGCTTTACGCGTAAAAGTCAAAATATTGCGACGAAATCGAAGAGCTCCGCTAAGAGGTTGTCGAGCTTCGGTACTGCCACGTAAAAGAAGTCAATACCATTCGGAGTAAGTGCTCATCCAGTTGATGCCAGGTTCATCGCTAGTTTTGAAAATCCACATAACTGATCTCTCTCCAGGCCTGGATGAAGCCTTGGCTTCCCTTCGCGAAGAGCAGAAAGCCTTAAAAGAAAGGCAAAAGGCTCTGGAGGAAAAGTAAAAGGCTCTGGAGGGAGAGGTTTTTCTGGCTAACGTCTAGGCCGAGAAGGCAGCTCAGGAATTGAAAGGTAAACCTCCTAATCCAAGCCTTCCTTTACTCAGGTCTTCTTGTCACTATGATGTCATCCGTCCGACTGATTTATAGCCTATCAAATAAAAACCAAGGTGCAATTTGAGGTCTTCGATGAGAAGGTGAAGTCCGCCGTCGAGCTACGCAACAAGACTTTGAGGGCAGCTGCACTAGTACTCCAATTTCTCCTTCCCGAAGAAGAGCTGCCTGTCAACGAGGATGTTGTGATGGCTCGATTGCTTGATGCTCCCGAACGGCTGAAGGTTCTCGTAAAGGAAGCCGCGACGACATGCGCCAGCCAGACGTTGGCTATTGTGAAGTCGCACTATCCCGAAGTTGACCTTGACGCCATAAAGGAGGGATTCGCCTGCTCCAAAGAAGAAGCTTCTGCACGCATGGAGCAAGTCAAGGAGACTTCCGCCGCCTTGGTAGATAACTTAGATTTGTAGATAAATGATAATTCCGAGTTGAACGGTCCTGTGATGTAATTGTTGATCCTCCGTATTACGCATGCCATTTATCCGAGTACTTGTTTTTATTTTACTTTTCGTGTAACGCCTTTTTGTGACTAGTCTAGCCCCCGAGTGTAAGGAATTAGCTCATGGCTCTCTCCCTTGACACCTGCCAAGTGGCTAAACGTCGTCATTTACAGATTAAGGCGCCACTACTCAGAATCTTATAAAACTCGAATTCGACAGTCGTATATAAGAAGAAAACAACTTTATTAAGAAGATAGGGTGCGACGAAGTAGCACACCATTTAGTGTAGCTCCCGACTTACTGCTTAGTCATATACGATTAAGTAGCGAATCAAACGAGCCTTTATTATACAAAAGTTTGAATAAAAAATTCAAGAATAAAAACGACGTAGCTGTTCGATATTCTAGGTATTAGGAACGATCGATTCGTCTTCTCGTTTAAGCCGATAAGCCCTTGGGCGAGTTACTTCATCAATCGTGAGGGACCTTCCCAAGTTGGGGAGAGTTTATACTCATACTTCTAATTTCTTCGGAGGACCAAATCTCCTTTCGTCTTTTGTAATCATGTTGCCGGCATGGGTATTTTGTGTAGCCCATGATTCTGGTTATTTGAGGGCCATTGTGCAAACCATCTCCCGTAAGAAATATATGTTTACCAATCGAGATAGAATGGTGCAGCATGAGTATTGTTCTTTCACTAGTTGAAAAGATAGCATTTTTTATAAATTCTCTATTGTATTACTTTATTAAGAGAGGACTTATAATGTTAGCCTTAAGATCAAGTGGGAGGATATTGGATTGTGATCTTAGCTAACAGCCAGATCTGAAATTGGAGGGAGCGTTAGCTCTACCCCCTCGCGCCCTAATGGGGGGCGCACAACCAACTAATGGTTGCGGCCCCCTAGTGCACAACGCTATAAGAACAAGGGGGAGCCGACACCTAGTGGCAAGCCCACGTAGCCACGAGGCAAACAACTCCCCAATATTCCCCATAAGCACAATTCAATTCCTGGGTGCACCGCAAGCATTGGCTCTCCACCAAGCAGGCCACTCCGGCCTCAGTCCGATCTACCCGATGGCGAGCTCAAGCAACAGTGAGGAACCCTAAGACCATTGTAAGCTTCGGTGTTTAATCTTTGGGCTAAGTTCATGCTAAGTACTTCCGCATTACGAATAATGTTCTAACATAGCCTAGCCCTATGCCACGGTTTTGAGATTTAATAGATTTTGCAGAGGATTTTGGAAAATGTTATTATTCAAAATTGTCTTCCTTTGTCCTCTAAGCCAGAGTTGGAAATAATCGAAGCTACAAGCGGCCCTAGTCGCTCCCCTATGGTGATAGCTATGTGCCCTTTCCAAGCCTTCACGTTCACTCCTCTCTCCATTGTGGCTCCTCCCATCACACCATCCCCTCCCATAACACTATCTTATTGTCCTCATCCTCCTTGCATAGCACCACCACAAATCCACCACGCCACCGTCCTCCTGCACGGTGCCTCCATTAGTCCATTTGTCACCCTGTTGTCCTACACAATGTCTATCCCACCGCCCTGATCTCCTCTTCCCAGGAGGCCGCCGTCGGCCTCAAATCTTTCAGCATCAATTATCGCCCTGACCTCATTCATTGTCGGCCATCACAAACGCCACCCTGCCTTCTCTAGAGCCGGCGGCTTCTAGGCAGTCTCTAGAGGAGAGAGAAATCTGGCATGAAATAGTACTTTGTAATTATTTTGTATGGTTTTAAATGGCTCTTCTTAGGTATATTTGTGTTACTGTGCAAGTTACATTACAAATTGAATAAATTGAAGGATCTATCCATTTTGTTGATTATGATTTGAACATAACAATCCATTTTTTTTTGGTGTAATTTGAATTATTTGGTGATTTGGAAACAATAGTCCATTTTGGTGTGTGATGCTTGTGAAATTTGTGTGACCTACTGAGCCGTCTTGTGTGTATGGCCGAGTTCAAATGTAAATGAAAGTGCATCTAGGCCCTATGTGGGTTTTGTTGATAGATGATAGGCAAATTAAAGAGCTAATATGTTTGATGAAGTCATGGACATATTTTAATCTTGTGAAATGGATTTGGAAGACAAATGGAGACTTTAAAGCTAAAAGGAGAAGACGGTGTGCTTTTTGAATAGACTTAGATCTTTTCTTTTGGATTGAGTCTTAGGACATGCAGTACTATTAAGAGGGATGCGACGGAAAACCACTTTTATATGTTCTAAGTGCTCTTGGTAGAAGAAACTTGACACATTCTATCCACCAACCAAATTTAAGGGAGTAGTGCTCAAAAACATATTGGACTATCTGATGTTGAACCGGAACATCCGACCCTTGGTCTTATTGACCCCTCTTCGTCTCTCTGTCACAAAAATATCGGACTATCCGATATTTTCTCCGGAATGTTCTGATATGGATTGGACTATTCGATGATAGGTCCGATTGACCCCTCTCTGTTTCTAGTTCCAAAAAATATCGGACTATCCGATATGTTCTCCGGAATGTTCCGATATGGATCAGACTATCCGATGATAGGTCCGATTGACCCCACTCTGTCTCCAGTTCCAAAAAATATCGGACTATCCGATATGTTCTACGGAATGTTCCGATATGGATCGGACTATCCGATGAAAGGTCCGATTGACCCCGCTCTGTCTCCAGCTAGAAAAATATCGGAACTATCTGATAATATTATCGGACTATCTGATATGAATTGATTCCTCTTTGATTGATCCTTATATGAATATTCTCAAAATCATTCCTAGAATCCAAAAATAGCCTTTGCATCGAGTTTCGCTCATTTTCATATCGAACTATCCGATGTCTGTCAGCAGGAAACGACTAGTTGGTGGGTGGGAGTATTTATTCCCCTCCTCTCCCCAGGGGCTAGGATTTCCTTTCACATTCATTGCAGCTGAACACTTATTGCAAACCCTGGCTCCTCACCTTTCACTTTCACTCCAACTCAAATCCCATTGATTGCATCTTTGTGAGAGTGAAGAAGCTAGATCTAGAGGCTTCGTGTTGGTCAAGCTTCAATCTTGAGCACTTGGTTCGATCTCAGTTGGTTTTCCACCGGATTTGTTACTCTTGGAGTTTGAGGGCTCCTAGATGGCTAGGAGTCGCCTAGAGCCACTGGTACTTGGTTTGGTGGCCGGGGAGAGTTTGTGAAAGCCGGAATCGCCTCCGAAAGGGAAGGATCCAAATAGTGAAACCGGGAGTGCTTGGTGCAACCAGGGAGGCTAAGGGTCAAGTGGGACCCTGGCTCAAGTGTGACCAAGCCATCTCAACGGAGACGTAGGATCTCCTCAAATATCCGAACTTCGGGAACAACTACTTCGAGTCTCCTTTGTGGATATGGGTTTACTTTTCTTCATTCACTTGTTGTTTGCCTTCTAACCCTATTTGGTGTAGGTGGTATCCTTGTTTTACCTTAGGGCTTTAAACCCTAGTTTCAGTAATATCGGATAGTCTGATTCCATATCAGATAGTCCGATCCATTTCGAACTATCCGATATACCATTGGAACATCCGATATTGTTTTTCCGCTATGCTGTTTATTTGCTAAAAATTTGTAAAGCCTATTCACCTCCCATCTAGGCTACATCTCGATCCTTCAGTAAATGGAAATTTGTTTTAATGCATCCTCTTATAGCATTTTGCTGCCCCACCATATGACATGGTGTATGTGTGTCGGCATTAGGAATTATGGGAAAATATTTGGTGCAAACCCCTTGATGTGTGAAAACCTGCAAACTTTAGATCTGATCCTTTGGATCTCGTCTTGATGGCTCGGATCGACTCAGGTGGGATTGCTCCACCCCACTTATGCAATCTTGCACGTAACACCCTACAAAATATAACTTCCGCCTCCTCTGTCCCTAATCAGGAGAAAAATGTCAGGGCAGAGTGGTGGCGCTGCTCGAAGCTAGGGATTGGGCGAGGGCGGCGGCGGCCTCCTCCACCACACGCCGCAGGTTCTTCGCCCCAGGCCAATCTGCTCCCCGCTGCCGTGGCGGTCGGTCGCGCGATGACTGCCGTGGTCACTCTGATGGGCGCAGCGATCTGGCGGAGGACGGCAACGAACTGGCGGCGGAGGACGGCGACCTTGTGGGCATGCTATGCACGAGCCGCTCGCCACCCTCATTGTCATCCATGCGCAGATGAGCAATCGATGCATCAACGGAGTCGAACAGCCAGGTGCTTGATTGATCAGGCCGGTGTTGGAGGAGAGGGGCAGAGTGGAAACGAGGGGCAAATTTCTAGGGGGTTACGTGCAAGATTGCATAAAGTGGGGTGAAGCAATCCCGCCTGAGTCGATCCGAGCCATCAAAGGGAGATCTGAAGGATCATATCTAAAGTTTGCAGGTTTGCACACATTAGGGGGTTTGCACCAAACATTTTGCCTAGGAATTATATCATATATAATGGCACATTTGTTTTATACCGCAAACCAGTCCCAGGCATTGCCGTTGATAACCGGTCGGCAGTGCCGTACCGCTTTTTACCCTGTGTGCTTAATCCCGATAGCAAACTCCATTCGTCCTAGGGGTCGACCTGGTGTGTGTAACTACCTCGCTCTTCTTGTGTCGGTTGGACAAACAATACCGGGTTTTGAAACCCCAACTCGGTGTGTTGTATTATTTTTATTTGCAATATCATATTGCTTACCCTTTGTTCTTTGGATGTTCTTTGGTTGATTGCAGGAACCAATCCTCACGATCAGGTCGATCGTGCCTTGGCTCGGTTGATAATGTTCATCGTGGTGTCTAGCGATTGTTGGGTCTTCTAGTCACCTTGGTTGATAGCAAAATCGTTCAGGTCATCTAACATCTACCAAAGGTATCCTCTATCTCACCAAAAGATCTAGACCTCATGCTCTCCCCATCACATGGTATCAGAGCTTCCAGCTGCCTGGTAAGAGTCCTCCATCCTTCTGGAAGATCGATCCCACGTCCGCTCCCATCAAGTGGCATCAGAACTTTTGATTACTTAGTGAGAGTCCTCCATCTCTATAGAAGTGGTATCAGACAGACCATTCTCTCTAGAATTAGTAGATTGATTACATCCTTTTTATAAAATTGCCCAAAAAAATGGCGTTTACATATATCATTTTTCAAGCCCCATTTTTCCATTACATTGTTCTTTCTGTTTTGCATCTTTGAATTTGTTGCACATGGTCAACTTCTTGCAGTGGCGTATCTAGAAAATTGGAAGGAGGAGGGCTCAAATTGAGACCCTCAAGACTAAAATATGTAATATATATATAGACATATAGTATGGCGCTATAGCTTTATAACTATCACATAACATGGAATAATATAGTATATGATATATAAATAAATAAAGTTATCTATCAATTGCATATAGTGTAAGTATGTAACTATATACAAACAAAAAATGAATTATTATACTTCTTAAAAGTTTATAGTTAACATTTATCGTAGTCTATTCCGTTCGATAAAAAGATATTCAATTATATGTTAAAACAGTAGGGCAAGTATAAAGTTCTGATCAAGACGTCCTCGCGTCGCAAGAGATCAATGATCAATCGATCGACATAGGGCGCAACAATTAGCGAAGGCTTCTTTTGCCAATTTCCAAACAGGTCTTGGGTTTGGGAGTTGGGCCACCACCCACAAGGTTGGTGAAGAGGCTCATTGGCTTGCTTGCTCGCTACGTCGAGGCAATTGCTGATCGCTGATGAGCTCAAATTACTGATCGATGCCGCTCCCGCAGCACCTATTTTTCTTTGCCGCATGCCTCAAACAAGTGGGACTCTAGCCCCACTATGCCCCCCTATGGATACGCCACTGTCTTCTTGTTGCTGGTCTTAGCGAGTCTTAGAACCTCTTTCTTGCATGGTAAGATTTTGTAAAAGTAAGATAAATGTTTGTGACTGGATAAGCCCCACTTCCTAATAGTTCATAAAGAAATATTGAGAAAAATGCAATGTAGCACCTAGATTTGTAACAATTTTCACTTATCACCCGAACTTGTATTTTACTTTTATTGGTCCCTGGAACTTATCGTTGTTTGCATGATTACCCCAAAATTGTTAGCGAACCGTCAGATGATAATGTGGTTGTCTACGTAGCATTTAAATGATGAGATGGATGTCATGTCTCCATTAAACACTAACATGGCTAGCGACAAAGTGAAAAGAAGAGGCGGAATCCACTTCTAAAAATTTTAAATGTAAAAAAATTGCTATGTAAATTTTAAAATTAAAAAGGTAAAATTGTAAATTTAGAATTTTACAAAATTTAGACTTAAAAAGATGAATTTTAGGTATTTCAAATTCAAAAAATGAATTTGGCATTTTAGAAGTATTAAAATATATTTAAATTCCAAAAAAATTATTTTAACTCAATTTGACAAATTTTAAAATCCCCAAGATCAAATGTCAGAATTTTTTTAAATTTTAAAATCCCAATCATTAGTTTTAGAATCCCAAATCTAAATTTTTTAATTATAAAATCCCGCGTGTCTCATTGTTACGCATACACGAGAAATAAAACATCGTTATCCAAACAACTATACCATTCTTTTTCAAGCTCCCTGCTGTGCTTGATTCTACAATTGCTCAGTGCTATTAGTGACCATGAACATAACAACCAACCATCAAATGCTTGCTTCACTAAATATTGATCGATCGAACATGCCAATTGCAGCCATAACAAGATCTTCAATCCTTAAGCCACCACAAGCCTGAAACAAACAAATGGAATTTTGCATGGTGTAAAGGAAAATCTACCACTCCATTTATCCTCCTCTTTTTAGCATACAAACATCCATTCTTGCTACCCAGGAAAGCTTAATAGCTTATCCCAGATGTTTTTAATCTGATGAAAAGACAGGGATCCCGACCGGGATCCAATCCAAACAAGCCCTCTGGTGCGCAGCCATGTAAAAGGCATCAACGGCGGGTGGTGGCCCACGACCCTTTCTTCCACCTTTGCGCTCCTCCCTCCTCGTGCGGTGCTAATTGTGGGCGCCGAGACGGAACCCACAGGCCCAACTCCCCCGTCAACGACGGCCCGCACCCACCCGCTGACACCTGGCCCCACCGCCCGCGGCCCTCTGGGCCCGACCCACCCGCTCCCGCGCCCCAAGTTGACAGAATAATCTCCCACCACCGGGGGGAAAAAAACAGCTACGCGCCACATAACCGCGCCCTCCCACTGCACCCCTGCCCCACTTTCGGGGACCCGCCTGTCAGTGACGGGACGTGCATCGCGCGACGGTCCACCACGCGAAACGCCGAAAGGCACGTCCTCCTCCGTTGCGCCCCCACACCCCCTCCATCTTGTTCGTCTCGTGGTGGCCAAGGGGGATTCGACTCACCGGGAGGCGGGAGCTGCTCCGCCGCATCCACGCCCGCCGATCTCGCCGCCGCCGTGGAGGTGAGACCGGCGCCTCTCCGTTTCCCGCTCTCCCTGGCGGCGGGCGCTCGGTTCGTTCCGCCGCCCCCCCAGTTCGAGCTCTTCTTCTCCCCTTCGCTCGGGTAGGACAGGGACAGGTAAGGATAGGGATAGGATTAGGATTAGGATTCGTTTCGATTGACCTCTGGTTTGATTCGTTCTGTTCTGAATTCCGTGCTGTGGTAAGCGTGGCGCCCTCCCGCAATTGGGAATTTTCCCGAGGCAGCGATTAGCTTAGGTCCTCGATTGTGCGAGCTGCGAGTTCGAAGGAATCATTGCCGCGTGGGGCCGTTGACTTCGCGGTCTTCTCGACTAGTGACTAATTGGTTGGTTATGTAGAATGATTTGCCGCAAGGCTTGTGAATTTTGATGAATGACTTGGTGTCTTGACAGAGGGTATTAATTTGTTTCCTGCTGAGAATTTGCGTTTTATAGATTACTTATGGCCAAAAATCTCATTTTTGGTGATGATCTTGAACATACTTTCTAATCACAGGTGTGTCAACCCTAGGAGAGGAGGGAAATTCGGATGACCAGAAAGTTCTTGCGAATACAATTGTGGAGAATCATTCGCTGGTGGAAGCAGGCGATTGATGGAGAGAATAACCACCAACCAGCACTACAGTTCTGGAGTTCCAGCAACTGTGCCATCACCTCTGCCAGATATACCAGCTGCTTGGGACGAAAGCTTCCCAAGGCTTCCAGATGGACTTAATCAGTCTACATTTGCGCCTCTTCATGGGCAGTTTCACTCCAGTACTGGGTCTGTTGGGCCTTTGAGTTCGCCCCCGGCCATAAGGTTCTCTTCAGTTTCAAACCCAGAACAATATACCAATGCCAACCCTTATAATTCTCAAGCACCAAGTACCGGAAGTTCTTCAACAGCGTTAAATTATGAATCACAGTATGGAGGCTTGGAACCTTCCTTATCCAATTTTCCAAGGGATGTTGGACCATGGTGCCCTGATCCAGTAGATAACATGCTTATATATCCAGATGATGTCCCTGGTGGGAACAATTTGACTGAAACCAGATCGATGGCAGCTACAGATGAACTTGCGAAGCAAATGGAATGGTGGACTGATTTTATGAATTATGATTGGAAGGATGTCGCTGATAGCACAGCTGGTGCTGAAACTCAATCACAGGTATGCCAGTTGACTCTATCATTTTGGTGTGTGGATGGATATCAGAATTACTGCTCTGCCTCTTTTTTAACTAATGAACTTTTTTGTAGCTACACTGTTGCCCTTTTAGTGAATTAGCATTGCATTCTATTTGCTTGTTTCTTATGAAGCAACAGCTCTATGTTAATTGTTTGTTATATCCTGGAAAATTCTTCTACCTTGGACTTGTTTCGTGCATACTGTATAAGATAGTATATCAGATTAGCATAGCCAGGTTCTGAATATCTTCCAGCTCATAACTGCAGCTTAAGCGAAGCTTGACAAATGCATCAAAATCCGTAATATCCTAAGTTCGAATCAGCCTGAAACAGGCTACTTGTGTGCAAAATGAAAATGAATACACTCAAGCTGCTTGGCTGGCTGGAATAGGCTTGGTTTCTTGGGGAGGAGCCATTTTTATAAGAAAGCATACTATGCACGTAACTTTTTTGAGTAAAAATGCGGGATAAGCTCAGCTCTTTTTAGCTCTCAATTTCCAGCAGAGAGAGAATTCAAGCTTATCCTTCCTGGGCCACGTTTTTGTTGCTAATCATAACTGTGACATGCTATTTATCTATTTTTGATAATCTCTGTAATTTCATTCAGTCATAGCCTTCTAGATGTTTTAATGTTTTAAACATGGGATTGATGAGGACTTCATTTGTGCTTCATAGGTTGGACCGCCTGCACAGCCATCTGTCTCAGTTCATGAATCATCTGCGCAACAAAATGTTTCATCTCAATCTGGAGAACCTTCTGCAGTTGTTGCACCTTCACCCACTGCCGGCTCCAATACCTCCAAGACACGCATGAGATGGACTCCTGAACTTCATGAGCGCTTTGTCGATGCTGTCAATCTACTTGGTGGCAGTGAAAGTACGTACACTTTGAGTACATTTTTATCCTCCTGTGACTTAGCTTAATAATTTTTTTTTTGTCTATTTTAAATTTCTGCAGAAGCTACTCCTAAGGGTGTGCTGAAGCTAATGAAGGCAGATAATTTGACCATTTATCACGTAAAAAGTCATCTTCAGGTTTGGCTGTTGGTTCAGTTGCTGAATTGTTAAAATGATAGGAAATCTTTTCTTCTGTTATGATTTTGAGTTAAATTGTTTTGCAGAAATACAGAACAGCCCGATACAGACCAGAATTATCTGAAGGTGTGTTGCGTTTCAATTCGTATGATTCTATTTGATGTAAATTTCGTGCCACAGTTTCCTTTTATACTGTGCCTTGCTTATCAGTTTGAGATTTTCAGGTTCTTCCGAAAAGAAGGTGACATCAAATGAGGACATACCATCCATAGACCTGAAAGGGTAAGATTACCTACATGGTTCACATGAAACTCATTTAACTTGTACTGATGATGCTCTCTTGTTTTCTTTTATGTTAAAAAGGAAAAAGTCCTTTTTTTTGGTCCCTGAACTATGGGGGTTGAGTGTTCACACTTTTCAACAGTTGCGGTACCACTTTTATCTGTTATTGCAGTTTAGGGACCAAAACTTGGCAAAACCAATATTTGAGGGATCAAAAATAGATTTTCCTAGAATCATGTCCTATCTCGAAACATATGTACAGTAGGACAATGCAAAACAATGTCCCATGCAAGAAGCAAAGCACAAATAGTTTGTAGGTCAAACATTAAAGACGGGGTGCAAACGGGACTGGAAATTTCTACTCGATTGGAGCCCATATTTGTTTAGAACCAGATTCAAATCTGGAAAAATGATATATGGGTATATCTGGATTTGAATCCGGATTCGAATCCACCTATCTAGAAAATATATGGGTTAGGATGTGGGAAGAACAATGTTCGATTCGAACCCGCATATCCAAGATATCTGAAATATATCAGTGTAAATAAGCATAATAGATATCTGATAACTTATCCCATAAACATAAATATTCTATATGAAATATGTTTGATTGGAACCTGTAGTTTGTAGCTAATATTTGATTCAATATTAACATATTGTTATTTTTTATATTAAACATGGAAGCTTAATCGATTGTTTATCCGAACTGACCCGAGAACAATCCGTATTTGTCTTGTATTCATATCCCGAATAATCCGGATTTGAATCCATATCCGGGAAACAAATGGCTTATGATATGGGACGGGCAGTATCCACCCATATCCAACCCGTTGCACCCCTATTAAAAAATGTGAAACAGCGTTGCTTGGAAGAATAAAGGAACAAATAGTTTGTAGATCAATCAATAAAAATAGGGATAAAACCTTGTATGCCGCTGAGTATAGTCTTAATCTCATATCTGCAATCACATACTGTCCTCTCTCTCTATTTATCCCCTTCCATGCCACTGCCATCAAAATCTGTTAGTTTTAACCGTTACAAACACCAATAATACCCAAAATATCCCTCATCCTCTTTTCCCTTCCCCCCTACTTTCTTTTTTTGTTCGTCCTGTTATTGTCATTTCCTTTCTTAACCAAGCAGCCCAACTGCACCTTTCCATAGATCTCAGCCACAATAATTGATTTTGACGCTTGTTTCTTGTAATGGAAATCTCGCTGGATCTATTGAGCACAGATTTGGTTTGGTATTTTGATGTGGATATGGGCGATCACTGGACTGGTCCCTTAGGGTTTGGGCAAGATGCATTGAATTTTTTAAAAAATTTCCTCATGGATTTTTGTTTCTGAACTTGTTTGTGGTAAATGAGTGTATAGGGATTGTCAGTTTGGAGGCAATGGTGGAAATGGGCTGATCAGAAATGCAGGAGCCAACTTTATATGTCCAACTCTTTTCATTGGAATTAGATTCCTCTATTGGACTTGCTGGGATGAAAGCTCAAGCATCCAGAATCGGGGGGCCTTCTATGAGATGGTGAAAGGCAACCTCGGCCTGCAGCTGATGTCATCTGTCGGCTGGGACACAAAGCTGTGGCTGAACAGCACCATGGGCACAATTGCCATGCCACTAGGACATCGCCGCTAAGACATCAGAGCATCAGGGAACCGAGTCCTTGCTTTGGCACCTTCGATTTCCTCTCTTCCCCCCTCTCCATTGCCCTCTCCTTCTGACTGCTAGTATGGCTCCTTCTCAGTAGGGGCAACTTGGTCTTTTCACAGCCCCATCACGGTTAACAATGGCGTACAGAGCAATATTGGAGCAATTGTGGTAGCAAACAAGAGAGGCGACGATGCTATTCATCTTTGCGATGGCATATAAAAAAATTACCTACAAGATATTTTGTTAGCAGCAGTCTGTTTAGGTGGTTTGCCATGGCTATGCACTGTCACCATGCTCCTTGCTGAAGGTGGTTTGCCATGGCTATTCAATAATTGCCAATAGGTGTGTGTGTTAACTCATTTAAACTCTTGCCCCTTTGCCCCGAAGTTTTTTTATTTAATTTTACAGGTTTCTTCTTGGATAGGTCTTTTATCTTTTAGTTTTATGTCTGTTGTTTATTTTGTGGCATACAACTGAATCTTATCAATAGTGTGGCATCTTTCACAATAATATTTATTTGGATTTGGTCTGTTCCAATTGGTAGTCTCTTTTCCTGTTTACAATTTTTGTACTATTTTGTTTGCAATTATGGAATGGCCTACTATTTTAACCTGGTTATAGGCACCCACTTAATTGTATGGGGTCCTGAGTATAGGTTTTGTATTCTGCTGCAGGAGTTTTGATCTCACTGAAGCATTGCGGCTTCAGTTAGAACTTCAAAAGCGGCTTCATGAACAGCTTGAGGTATGTAACTGTTACCAATTGCTGTTTTATGCTAAGGAGGGGTGGGGGTGGGGGTGGGGTGGGGATAGGCAGGTGATTTTTTATAATTCTTTGATATGCAATGAGTTTGTAGTTACACCAACACTTTGGCATAAAATAAAGCAAGAAATCATACAGTACTACCTGTGGCTTCTGATTTTCTTGTCATTTGATGTCCATGCACATGGAACAATGGAGGGGTTAATGCTCAATATGTTTTGGCCTGTGACATGCTATTAATAAGATGCAGTTGTGGAAGATGGTTAGGTTAATAGAAATGCATTAGCCATCTAAATCTCTTCATTGTGATTCAACAATAATCCTCACCTTCTGCTGTAGAATATGTATGGAAGTGATCTAAGTCAACCTTTTACACTAAATGCGTCTATTAATTTCTTATGAACCATGATATTAAAGAGATGGTTAGGTTATTCAAGTACTCAGGAGATTTTTAGAACCAAAATCAGATTAGTTTCAGCAGACAGGCGTGGGTGGGGGGAGGGAATCGATCTTTATAGAATGATAGCACCGTGAAATTTGTCCTACATGCAAGATGAGCTGTCAACCTGACAGTGGTGTGCTTGCAACCTGCTGATAAACAACATCTGAATTTTGAACGTGAGATACTAGACAGTCTGATTCTATCCTGGTGTGGAACCGGCAGACCTACTTAACAGTCTGGCCTCCTTGCATTGTCTTGAAACTTCTTTGGACCTGACTTGACTACACTGCCTTGGATCTCTCATCACTATTACCCTCACTTCGATTTCCATTTTTATTTGCGCTGCAGATTCAAAGAAGTTTGCAGCTGAGAATTGAGGAGCAAGGGAAGTGCCTTCAAATGATGATCGAACAGCAGTGCATACCTGGGACAGACAAGGTGTTGGATGCTTCTACCTCAACAGAAGGATCAAAGTTGCCTTCTGACCCTCCAGAATCTTCCAATACGAAGGATGTGACAGAGAACACACAAAATGGAATAACCAAGCAAGCAGGTATGATGTGCTCATGTTGGCTATACCAGTCTTATATTGCTAAGATACAAGATTACTGATAGTTGTTTTCCTTTTAGAATCAGGTGACAGCTAATGAATATGTAATTGATGTCTCATGATGCAAAGCTGACGGGCATGAAATGTACTCAGTATGGCTGGTGGCTGTGAATCCTAAGATGAAGTCGTTTCTCCTCTTTCAGAGGGAACAGATAGACGTTACTATGAACAACTTAGCAAATTCTGTCCCAGGGCATGTGACTAGACCTAGCGATGATTCCATGCCATATGGATGATCTAGGGTTTTAGAAGGCAGAACAAGATATTAAGCACTGATGTAGTGCTGTCAGGGGCTTGACTTGTTGCTTTGATCGTTGCTAGGTACTCGATAGCATCTGTTAGGTATTTGATAATTAAGGATCTGTCATAATCTTTGGCACCTCGCTCACATGTTGAAATATGTTATGGCATCAACATGACCAAGATTGAAGGATCTAGTACCTTCTTTCGTTCTTTGTTGAAGAGTACTATATGCAAAGGGAGCAAATGAACTCCCCTTCAAAAACCCCTTCAAAAAGCAGTTTCTTTAGGATTTTTTTCATACATGCTTGGTTTATTCAGTTTTGCCATTACAAAACGAATATTTATATTGATGCCATTATTTTCGCAACCGAATTTCACCTTTGCCATTTTCGGGGCTTTTTCGAATTTTTCAGCATATGCTAGAACCAAATACGGTACGAAATACCCTCTGACGGTGGGGCCCGCATGTCATAGGTTCCACATCTTCTTCTTCCTCCTCTCCGACAAGTCACATGCCGCCGTTGTTAATGCCGCCGCGGCTCGTCCACACCGCCGTTGCCGCCACCGTCGCCCTATGGCTTGTCGCCGCCATCGGTCATGGGCCGTGCATGCATACCATGCCGCCACCGCCGCCGTCCGCCGCCCCCGTGGTGCCGTGTCGCCATCATCATTGGCCGTCGTCTTCGCATTCTTTGGTCGTCATAGTCAGATCGTCTTGCTCATCGACCGTCGCCGTGGCCGGTCGTGCCGCTTGCCGAAGTTGGGAGAGAGATTGGGAGGTGGGAGGAAGGAGGAAGGAGAAGGTGAGGGGATGACATGTGGGGTACACTTGTCAGATGTGTATTTCCCTATATTTTTACTCGTATTTGTCTTAAGTATAAGCTGAAAAATCCTGAAAAACGTTGATAATGGCATTTTTGATAGATTGTTGCAAAAATAATGGCACCAATATAAATAGGCATTTTGTAATGGTAAAACTGAATAAACCGAACTTTACAATGGCATGTATGAAAAAAATTCCATTTCTAGATTTCTTTAAGATTCAACAGACGTGCTTAGATTCAAACCATTAGTTCGTTGTTTGAATATTTTAACAAGCAAATCAACAATGATAAATTTGTGGAGAAGCTCCTGCCATAATATAAAACTCTTTTGACAACTATTTTAAGAAAATTTAATTTTTATTATTACCAGAATTTCATTTTCTTGACTAGCATGATGAAAATAAAATATCTGAATGCCAAAAAATGAAAAATCAAATAATGTATGTATTGATTGTAAAATAATTTCATTGGTCTTTGAAATTATTCAGTAAAATTGAGATTCTGTTCAAATATACATGGATGCATCAATGATGCCAATGGAAGCTGAAGCATAGCAGAGGTTCTTACGAGCGTGTTATCCTTTTCATTATGCTTATATACATGCTAGTTTTTGTTTGAATTTATCTGGAATTACTTGTGTTCCAAAGAAAGAAAAACTTTCGTTAATACTGCAAATTTTACAATATCATGCACCCAACGGCTGGAGCTTGCTCATTGGGTTGTCGTCCCTTGCCGATCTTGTCGTGGTCGACGTGTGAACAGGTCCGGTAACTTGACGAAGAGAGGGCTGCGAAAGAAATGGCGAATGGTGGTGCTGTGAGGTTTTTTCAGAGGAAATGCATGCGGATTGCGGAGTTACCTCTTCTTGGCTCTTTTAGTGCAAAAGTAACGTTCAACCATGCACATATTTTGTAGAAATTCCATATTAACAGCTAAACGAGGTAGTGAACTAAACAAACAGCTAGTATGCAAATTTGTTTTACGAGAGCTGGAAGTATGTAGGGATATGCTTATAGGCTCACCAAGGTATTTGCTATCAAGGAGCAAAGAAGATGACGGATGGCTTACATACGCCCCGTCGACTATATGTATTTACGCAACTAGCCGCGCACGCGCGCCTGTGGCGCACCGAGGGCGGGAAACGGCGCGCGTGGACGAGGGCGCGCGTACATGCGTGAGCGGGGAAGCCAGCGCCACAGGCGCGACGACGCGCACGTGAAAAAGGTAGAAAAACGGGGGTGGCCAGGAATCGAACCGCGGGCTTTGAGGCGAACACTTGCCTCAGCTAACCAACCGAACAAAACAGCCGCGCCACCGAAGTTTGGACGTAAAAAATTCTTTTATACATAAAAATAAAATGGACGGCTGAATCTGCCTCACGCGTGCGATCGGACAGCTGCGAACGAACGGGGCGACGTGGCACATCGACGATGGCGCGTGGCAGCGAGGGGCCGCTCAATGTTCGGCTTTGTACTATTTATTGATGATGATGATGATGACGATGCTTAAATCTTTTTATGGAATCCTATCATGAAATTGCAGTTCAATTCTATAAATGTTTAGTTTTAGGTTTTTTGGCTAACTACTAAAGGCAGAATGAAAGGAAAGAGCAACGTATTTGTTAATTTGTTTTCAGTAAATACTAAAAAGTTTAAAAACAACTATTTTTTGTAGACCCTTGCAATGAAATTTGTTTCATATCCATTGTTCTTAATTCATTTTTATAGTGAAACTTACTTATCTCTAATGTCTAAATATTATAAAATTTTTCCCACTATATTTTTATGCACCCCTATCATGTAACTATGGTTAAGGTTCCATATTTAAATCTTTCTTTTTAGTTTTTTAGCTTTAATGTCTAAATCTTTTTGTGACTTCACAATAAAATTGCGGTTCTATTTAATAGAAATTTGAGTTATAAGGATTTTTTAGTTGAGCACTAAAAGGTAGATAAAATAGAAAAATGTGTTATCTCATCTCTTTTTTTTTTTTAACAAAACCTATAATTCTTAGAAGCAATTACCCTTTTTTGGACCTCATTATGGTACTATGAGCTTTTTTTTTCAATTTTTTTTGCGCTCTAATACACCTCACCATGATACTATGAGTCTTTTTTTAAGTTTTTTTTTTGCGCTCTAAAATATCTAAAAATGAAAGGCAAGAAGTGATGGGCTAACTCAGCTACAATAAAATTTCTGGCCATTTTTTTCGCCGCCTTGTAAAAATATGGGGAAAAAAAGAAAATGAAGCGATGGGATTCGATCCCAGCACCCACCGCTGTGCATAGACGTGGCTTACCAAGTGAGCTAAGCTCAATTGATGCTCTGGCCTAGACAAAAACCGAAAAAAAGAGCATCGCTGTGCACAGACGCGGCTTACCAAGTGAGCTAAGATCAATTGATGCTCTGGACTAGACAAAAACCGAAGAAAAGAGCATCGCTGTGCACAGACGTGGCTTACCAAGTGAGCTAAGATCAATTGATGCTCTGGCCTGGACAAAAACCGAAGAAAAGAGGAGAGGAGAGGAGAGGGAAGGGAAAATAAAGCTAAGATCAATTGATGCTCTGGCCTGGACAAAAACCGAAGAAAAGAGGAGAGGAGAGGAGGGGGAAGGGAAAATAACGTCGGTAAATTAAAAGGGAGTAGCTGGGATTCCAACCAGCGCCTACTACCTGAAATCTAGCGCCCCTAACCAACTGGCCAATCTACCCGCCTTGCTCTTGTTTTGCCGAAAGAATTTGTTTTATATCTAAAGTTTTAATGGACGCTCGGATGTAGCCGTCGCTCGCGATCGAACGGTTGCGAACCGACTGGTCGATGTGGACAGGCTCCGACGCAAAACAACCAAGCAGACTATCCACGTGTCCAGCCATAACACCAAATGTTCGGCTTTGTACTATTTATAGATTATAGATATAGATTTTGTAGGAAGAAGAAAGGAGAAAGAAAAAGGAAAAGAAAAGAAGAAGGAGAAGAAGAAGAAGAAGAAGAAGAAGAAGAAGAAAACGTGCGTGCACCATGCATACTGTGCGTGGCTGGGCGTGCGTGCATGCACCTGGCTGGCTGTGCGTGCCTGTGCGCATGCGCACCAGCCACCTCGCGCGCCGAGGCCGGGAGGGAAAAAGGAAAATAACGCGGTGCATCTAGGAATCCAACCGCGGGTGCATGGCCGAGCGCTAGCTCAGCTAGCCAGCCGGCCAAGGCGCCCGCCTTACTTACAGCAGTGCGAAAAAAATCGTTTTATAGGTAAAAAAAATAATGGACGGCCGGATCTGCCTGGCGCGCGTGATCAGACGGCTGCGGACAAACGGGGCAACGTGGCATAATGATGATGACACGTGGTATGCAGGGAGGCACGAATGTTCGGCTTTGTACCATTTATCAACACAAAAAATTAGTGTAAATTGAAAACAAAAGCTATAAATTTGCATCATTTGTCATACAGCCGCAATGGGTGATGTACATGTAAAACAAACAAACAAACAAAATATATATATAGACTCCATGGAGTCAGTGCTCCAAATAGAACCAAGCACATACACAAGGAACATCCACATTGCCCATACATGTTCATAGGTACAAATAACACACATCGACAATATTGTCCATAGGAATGACATGCGCTAATATTGTCCATACATAGCTAGCTAGGTAGATAGTAGTCGGCATAAATCACAATCATACGGTAGGAAAGAACCATCACCTGTCACGCTATCGATCTAAGAGATGAAGATTTATCATTTTATCATGTCCCTCCTCTTTTCTTCCTCCAACATGTGGGGACCAATTCCCAATAAAAGATTTACCCGAAACTAACCCCCTAGGATGAAAATTACACCATTCCAGAATGAGTACAATTCCATGTTTTATTATCAGAGTGCAAAAATACAGTACCAACTTGCAGTGAAATACAAAATACTCCTACCTCTAAGTTTGTGATATAGGATAAACTAGATTTTTAGCCGAATGATCCATATCTTCTAAGGGAGAGAATAAACTCCAAATCTGCAGCAGAGGAAAAGGGGTTCTGTTTATGAAAAATGAACAGTTCCAGAGTAACGGTTAAGTACCAACCGTACTTGGAGGTTTTTATAGGAATATGGATATTAACTATATTCAACCAGTATCAAGAAGGGCTATGGCTAAATTTAATGTGGTAATAATGCGATATTTAAATAAAACTTATCACTTAATTAAAGCATAGTTTAAAACATATGAATGAATTTTAAACAGTTCTATCTCCTTCCACCACAACTTATCACAATCACCCTTTCAAAAATCATGAGTATTATGAATAAAAGAGGCATCACCCAGTTGACAGAACCTCATATACTGATATACCCAAGATAGGGTCCATCGAGGTTTTTTTTATTAGCTCTGCAGAACCTATCCAACTTTACCCATATAACAACTTCTTATATGGTTGGATGATTGATGTGTCATTTTCATCGATAAAACCGAAGGTCTTGCAATATCCCACATACAGTGTAGATATTGAGAAAATAACCCTAACAATGCGGAGCTCCGAACAATCACCACGGTAACCTTGCTAGTGACTCACTCGCTCTAGCATTGCGGAAACCGCGCAAGCATTGCGGAAACACTTATGGCAATGCCCCACCCTCCAAGTCATTATGATAATCTTGCTAATGACTTGAGCCTTTTCCATTTCTCTCTAAGATTCATTTTCATATCAATAACCACTTTATCATATGGACAATGATTACTATTCTACTTTTTGGAATACACATATATATATATATATATTTCCTATCCTAGAGTTTGTAAGGTTTAACCATTTTAGGAGGGCTTTTAGCAGTGCAGTTTGGATCATCTATGTTACATAAAATGTTGGAATATAAATAATTCAAGTAAGGGAATTCCATAAATAAATAACTAAAAGGTTATGCAATAAATAAATAA
Source organism: Raddia guianensis (assembly GCA_036346415.1). Taxonomy (NCBI): domain Eukaryota; kingdom Viridiplantae; phylum Streptophyta; class Magnoliopsida; order Poales; family Poaceae; genus Raddia; species Raddia guianensis. Next base: position 30,912,893 of record CM070540.1, read on the forward strand.
ATGACCATTAGGAATTCCAAAGTGCATCAAAGAATAGTAAAACCTACCTTATATGATTAACTGGATCCTACGAATTCTCCGGATATTTCTGTACAATTGATCCGGGCGCCAATGTCTATTCAAAGTAAAGTCAAAGAAAATCAATAAACATTCAAGTTAATAACCAAAATGAAAATGCGTGAGGTACGAATGCATGAGAAAAAGATTTGGGTGGGATCTCCTTCCGAAAAAGTCTAGGGTTAACTAGCATGGTGATGGTTTGTATGATTTTCAATACTTCTGGAGAATTTTCATAAATTGAATGGGTGAAAGGGGAGGTTGGCACTACTCCAGATAAGATGAAGAGAGAATGATTTTGGCATAATCTTGGAAAGTTTCCGAATGGAAATGACATGGGGGTATGATTTTGTGGGGTTTGAATCTACAGGGATTGATTTTATAGAAATTTGAGTCTGCAAGGGAATTTTCTAGAGAAAAAAGGGTGGGATTTTGTAAATATAATTTTAAATATAATATTTGGATAATATGCTTTTATTTGGAATAAGATGAATAGGGGTGAGTTTAAAAGGCATTTTTCCTTGCAAAAGCATTTTAAAATAAGAGATAAAAGAATTTATTTATGGTTTTAATACTGGTAAATTGGATGAAATATTATGATCATAATTTTAAAATGGAATATTAAAGAAATAATTTTATTTGATTATTGGGAAATAAAGATAAATGTAAAAGGGCATTTTTTATAAAATGAGGAATAAATTTTTTTAATTTTAGTATGAAGAGGGAATTTTATATTTTCATAAAATTCTAATTTGAATTCTAGAATTTTGAGTATTTTTGCAGAATTTGTGGAATAGATTTGCTATTAAATCTGAAATGGAGAATCATTTGATAATAAATATGAAGGGAAAAAGAAGATAAAAGGATTTATTTATAGGATTTGAATACTTGAAAATGGGTGAAATATTATGGATGTAATTCTGAAATGGAATATTTATAAAGAAATAATTTTATTGTCATTTTAGAAAATAAAGGTAAATGTAAAAGGTATTTTCTTTAAAAAAGAAGAAAATCATTTTATTTTTTAGTTTAATTCTGAAAAGTGGGAATTTTATATTTTTATAAAATACTACTTTGAATTCTAGTATTTGGAGAATTTTTGTAGAAGTTTTGGATGTAGTTTGCTATTTCAAGTAAAATAAGGGATGTTTCTGGATTTAGAAATTAGGAAAAGATTTCCTGGGCCAAGGGGGTTTAATGGGCCAAGCCCAAGAAGAAGGCTGCCATGCAGCTGCTTTGCCTAACATGTGGGGCCCACCTGCAGAGAGAAGGAGGCTAGCGCGAGGGAGGTGAGGGACTGCCGGTGGGGCCCTACGGTCAGTGAGCAAGAAAGGGGAATAGGGGGAAGGCAACGGGAGTCATCGGCGACGGTGAGCGGCGATCGGAGACGGGGTGCAAATGCTCGGAGAATGCAATTGGGGAGCATGGGGATGCTAACCGAAGAGGTGGCGGTGCTCGAGGTGGCTAGAGATGACGGCGTGGCGCGGTCGACGCGACGATGGTTTAGGGAGACGAATGACGATGGCGTCAATACTCCGAGCGGCGCGAGAGGCTGGCGACGGCGGCGTTGGCTTGGCAGCGACGAGTGGCACTTTTTAGGTGCGGAGGTTGCATCGAGATTTGGTCTGGGACGACGGCGCGGAGCTTCGCCGGAGCTCGGGAAGACGATGGCGCTGGAGATGCTCTAGGCAGCGGAGGGAAGAAGGAAAGGTGGAGAGGGAGCTTAGTGTTCTAGTAGGTCATCGGTGATGCTATTTATAGGTTGGCCAGGACGACGGCGAGCCAGGGATGGCATGCCATGGCGGCGGCGGCATTGCGACGTGGCGGCGAGCAATTTATGCGAGGCCGAGAATGGATAGGGTTGCTGAGGTGGAGGGTGAGGTTGCCACGGTGGAGAGCTATCCATTGTAGGAAAAATCACAGCAAGGGGGCTTCGGGAAAGGTGCCGGAGGAGAATTTCCATGGCGACAGCGAAAACCGTCGGCGACGGCGGTGACGTCTGGAGGTAGACGATGACTAGGAGCCGTCCGATTAAATGGAGAATAGAAGAGGACCATCGGATTTTACTTAGCCGAAGGGGTACATGGTTTTGATGATGTGGCTTCTCCAAGGGCGTTGGATTTAAGCGGTTTTAATCTGGGCCGTCCGCAGTCACTTAAGCACTCGAGTGGGCTGCTTTGGGCCGGATGGCCATGGGCCTAGATGGGCCAAGGCATGAGGCGGGAGAAGGAAAAGGAGTGACGTTGAAGGCGTACTCCCAAAAGAGAAAGCGCATTTACATGAGTTTCCAGAAAAGGAAAGGTGAATTTTATTTGAGAATATAAATTCCAGAAAATTATTATGAGCTTAAAGAATTTGCAGAAAATTGTGGATAACTCAGAAAAATGTAATCTTGGGCTCCAAAAATCCAGAAAAATGAGGATAATCCAAATATGAGATAAAATATGATATTTCATGAGATGGTTTTCTCTGGAAAAATTAGGAGAAGGTATTTCCTAATGGGATTATATAGGAAATGCATTTGGGAAAATATTTTAAAATGCATGGTAGCTTTGGTTACTTGAATAATAGTTTTCGCGAAAAATTTTCATACAAAATTTGAAAATTTTGGGGATGTTACACAACATATATCATTTACCACTGTAGCTCCCTCCACCGGTGTCCTTCCAATGGTGCTGACCACCCTCCACCTCCCTATGCTTCTCCCATCTATGGCAATAACAAGCATACCCACTTCCCCCACTCCCAAGGCTTCAACATGAGCCACCTCCCATTCGACTTCGGTGAGCACATGCCACCCTGTTAGTCCATCACCCATTTATCTCTAGAGAGCACGTGCTACACCTTCCTCTTCCACGTGAGCAGGAGCTACCACCGCCATCGTCGATTTGCACAAGGAGGCGATCATCACCATGGTCGATCTTGGGTCCAACAAGGGTGAGGCTTGGGCTCGCCAGATCCAGTCAAAAGGCAGGTGATGTTGCACAGTGATTGCCAATGAGATCGTGTCAAGCATGGAGTGGTGAGGAAGTAACTCAACAATAGGTGAGAATCTCATTGGTGCGAAGGGGTGTTGCGTCGTCAAGGGTAATTCGCTAGAGGTTGGCTCACGGGACGTTGGCTGTGGACATGGTATGGCGACGCAATAGCTATGATGGAGAACTGAGGAACAAGTACCATATTTAAATTTTTATAATGGCACGTAACTAAATTTGATAAGTTTATATCCATCACGCCAATGTCCGGGCGGACTCGGACATGTCCCACTACGTGGTGTAGGAATGTGGGTTGGACCTACCTTTTTCTTCGTACTTTGCCTTCATGTGACTTCCTCACGGTCCTGCTCATTTGCTCACGAACTCTCTCAAGAGCGCACATGCAAATGTAGCACACTAGTGGAGTTTGCGCGCCTGTGGCGCGCCAAGCGCGGCGTGGGCGAAAGGGTGAACGCAAGCACGATTTGTGCGATGGGTAGGGATGAAGATGAATGCTAACATGAATTGTGTGTGTGTTAGTTTAGCAAACGACAATGACAATGGGTGTGCGGTAGATCATTTTTGGTACATCGTCATGAATATATGATTTTAAACCGTAGTTATATACAAGCCACGTGTCGGCCCAGGACGAAGAGCTTTCAGCTTTGTAATATTAATAATTTAAAAGTTTTTAATTTCTATAATTTAGTAATTAATATAGGCAAATATAGTATTTGTAATGTTTAAATTCATTTATGCACCTCACCATAAAATTTTGATTACACTTTTTGTAGTTTTATTTTTTTTTTGTGTTTAAATTCATTTATGCACCCTCACCATAAAATTTTGATTGCTTTTTTTGTAGTTTTATTTTTTTTTGTTATTTTAGCTTTGTACGGGAAAATTAGAATGAAAGAAAATTTTAATTTCTATTATTTAGTAATTAATATCGGGAAATATAGCATTTTTAATGTTTAGGTCCATTTATGCACCCTCACATAAAATTTTGATTGCATTTTTTGTAGCTTTAAATTTTGTGTTATTTTAACTCTGTACGAAAAAATTAGAATGAAAGAAAAGAATTGGTTATTGTTCGGATTTTCTATGTTTGTTTTACATTTTTAAAAGAATATACGTTTGTACAAACCCTAACCATGAAACCATGGTCTATTTTTTTTAGCAGATTGCAAAATATACCTTTCCCATTTTTATCGAATTTTGTATCATTGTTTTATTTTTTTTAAAAGAATATACGTTTGTACGAACCCTAACCATGAAACCATGGTCTAGTTTAGTGTGGGCCATCCGGAAAGGCTACGCGAGGCAAAAGTAAAAGCAAGCTAGTCTAATTCGTAATTCGTAATTATTGAGCTATGAGGTATTAGCAGTATAAGAGAGGACAAAATACAGGACGTTCGTATGGCTGCAAAAAAAAAAGGGGGGGAAAAATTAGCCGGCTGTACAAATATGTATGCACGTGACGTACCATACGGTCGCGTATAGGTGAGCTAGCCTGCGAGCAAACAGCTGCATGTGCGTGACGTATATAGCGAGCAAGCAGCTGCATGCAACCGTATAGCGAGCAAGCGCTGGCTGCGGTGTGGCCGTCGCGTACAGGCGACGCGAGTGGCAAGCGTGCAGCGAGGAAGCAAGCCACGTGCCGGCCCAGGACGAAGAGCGTGCAGCGAGCGGGCGAGCGGGGCGCGCGGGCGAGCGAGTAAGCAAGCCACGTGTCGGCCCAGGACGAAGAGCTTTCAGCTTTGTAATATTAACTAGCGGTACAAACGCGCATTCGCGCGTTAGCTAACCCGCATATAGATTAGTTAAGCTAACATATATAATGTGCACAAGATAATATACAATACTACTTTTTGAACAGTGCTTAATATATACAGCCATGTTTCGGTCATGGTGATTACACATAAATCATACCTAATAGGGCACACACAATGGCATCAGCATGGCTCTACACTGTAAATAGACCGAAAAGGAAAAATCAGACAATACATCTCATTCAAAAGGAGAATACATCACATTCTACAAAACTGGACTACTATTAAAGATAACAATATGGGCACAATAGGCAAAACAATTTAGCTGCAATGTGAGATTACATAAAAACCTGTCTTAATACCACTGAATGCTATTTATGCATATGAAAATACCCAACTAAATATTAACCGACACATTGAAAATCCAAATACATAATGTTGAAAACAAACAACAACATTGGCCTTCCTTGCAATGGATCTCAACCAGGCCTAAAACTGAAATAGATACACATAAAAAGAGTAATTTCAGCAGACCAACACATAAGTACAGTACAAGACGGTTGTTTATTGTCTGCAATCTATTGATTCCCACCTTATCTCAAGCTCAGCGTGGAAGGAAGAACTGTGAGCCTGGTTCAGTGGACACGCATCGGTTCAAAAAAACATAGCCCCATGCCTGCATAACAACAGGAGGACATCAACCTAACAATCTAACGTAGAAACAAATTGTGGACCTGTAGGGCAATTATGAAGCAACTCACGGCAAAACATGGATCAAATTGCCAAGCATACTAAATCATTATGTAACATACAGCTCTGGAATAACCTTCAGCATGCCTTCGTAAACAAAACCTCAACTCCCTCCGTAGACAAAACCTCAACTTAGAGCACAAATGCACAGCAAGCAGCCGAACCGGTTTTCTATCCTCAATCGGCAAACCACGAAGCATCAAAATTCGGTACGCCTCAAATGGGACGGTCGTCAAGCAGATGTGAAGTAGCTGTCAAGCTGAAGCACTATAATAGATGCAGTAACATAATCCGTACAACCAACTGACAAAGGAGAAATTTATAAAATGCAGGGAAGAACCAACATCAGAAAGGCATAATATTGTTAGGCCAAAATCAGAAAGCTATCAAACAAAGGTAGAGTTACTTAAAAGCAAACTGTCAAGAAAGAGTACCAAAAGCAATAAACTTGAAAGCCTTTGAGTTTGAAGTGGAATTTTGTTTTGCTAAAAAACGTTGAATTTAGCGGTACTAACGCGCCTTCGCGCGTTAGCTAACCCGTATATAGATGTGTTAAGCTAATATATATGATATGCACAAGACAATATACAATACTACTTAATTAATAAATAATGAATTAGTAAACCAAGTTAAAGTAGAATTGTCAAGCAGTTGTGAAGCTGAAGCACTATAATAGATGCAGTAATATAATATGTACAACCAACTGACAAAGGAGAAATTTATAAAATGCAGGGAAGAACCAACATCAGAAAGGTAGAATATTGTTAGGCCAAAATCAGAAAGCTAACAAATAAAAGTAGTTTTACTTAAAGCAAACTGTCAAGAAAGAGTACCAAAAGCAATAAACTCGAAAGCCTTGAGTTTTTAGTGGAATTTTGTTTTGCTTAAAAAAGTGGAATTATGTGACACACTCTCAGGGATCCGACTCTATATAAAAAAGAGAAACCATCGGACTGTTCATTTCCAACTGAATCCAGCTCCAGCAAATCTACATCAAATAATTCACTGAGAAACATCTAGTTGTTCTTTTAAGATAACTTTGAATGAGGTGATCATTGACAGATTTTATCGATACTATATTTTTTTTGCAGTCTGAATACTTTACATGGAAGTTTTTTTAGAAAAAGAATATCTCATCTGTAATGCAACCGTCAATGACAAACACAATAAAATGTTGCTGTCAAACATCCTAAATGTATAAACAGAAGCTAGCTTCTTACCAGATTATTGATCATTTATAATACAAGACACATCATGTATAGCACATGCAGTACATCCATAACAGAAGAAATGTGACATTAGATCCACCGATCCCATCAGAAAATGCACTTTAATTGTGATTGAAGGCATTGTTCTATGCAACCCTTCAAATCCTATCTTTGACGTTGAGCCTGAAGAAGCCAATGATGAGGCATTACTGTCAAGCAATCTAGAAACTGCCTGCCAATGGTGATGGACAATGTTAGCCTACTTGTATGAAGTTTTGAACTTTAAGTGAGTAAATTGGTTAGGACTATCTGTAAAGACAGCAACTTTGTTTTACCAGTATCGTAATACATATTTTATGCTTTCTGAAAAACAAAGAGTTTATATGTACAAACCTCAGTTCTCAGAGACAAAGCTGCCTTCGCTGACGATGGGGACTCAACCTGAAAAATTAAAAAAATTCAAGCTCATAACTTCTTTAAGCATAAAGCATGACTGAAGAAATAGCGACAGCTGGTTTCTCTATGAAAATAACTAATGTCATCTTACTCTCAGCTGGTTTTCCCCTTTTTTATATGTTAAAGATCTTATTATTAACCACTAGGTGTTGACAACTTCCGTAGCTCTATAAATAGTACCAATGAAGGGGTAAATGTCAGGCTCGGATATGCTAAGTTATGAAAATAATGTCATCTTACTCTCAGCTGGTTTTCCCCTTTTTTATATGTTAAAGATCTTATTATCAACCACTAGGTGTTGACAACTTCCGTAGCTCTATAAATAGTACCAATGAAGGGGTAAATGCCAGGCTCGGATATGCTAAGTTTTACCATCAATTAGTTTTGGGTAGCCATTTAAAGAGGATGTTTTGGGGGAATAAAGTGAAATCCTCAATATTCCCCAACTTTGGAGCACCCACATAACCCTAATCAGAGAAACCCCCAAATCTGAGCAATAAATTTTGAACCGGTCTCGATTTGGATAGAACAAACGTATAATTTGATGCAGTCCATTCAAATCCGCGCCGTAAAACTTTGAATGAGGATCGATCTGGACTGAACTCATTCAAATCCAAGTGCATAACCTCAGTTCGAGTCTCGATTTGCAGATAAATCAATCAAATCCGTAGGAACCCTAATGGATAGGAATACTGGACTAAGGATCTCACCGGTCAGATTTGGGGAAGAGCTCGTCGTCGGCCGGCGCACGCCATCCGCGGCTCAACGGCTGTCGTCGCGCCTCCCAGTACCGTGCGAGCCCACACGCGAATGAGCCGGCCGTCGCGAGCCGGGAGAGAGGAAGCTGCGCCAGCGCGAGCAAAGGAGCGAGGGCGATAGGCGAGAAGGCGGCGACGACGCTGGGTAAAGAGGAGGTACGGCGGCGTTAGAAGAGGAGACGAAGACGGCGCGGAGGGAGGAGGAGAGCGAGAGGCTGCGGGAGGAGGAGGCGAGGTGGAGGCACGGGGAAGCTAGGGCTTGGGAACGGGAACCCGTGGTTGGACCGGTACATATATCGAGTGGCATTGGCGGGTAATTTCACCACAACTCCAGGTGCATCTAGAAAGGCAAAAAGGGCTCGGCTGCGAGGAGCGGAAAACCTGAGGGGCGTGGACGGAAATGTACGCGGATGGAGATGCACTGACCAGGGGCCGTTCCGCGAATAGTCGGGGACCCGATCATAAATTCGTGAACTCCAAGGGGTTTTTTGCAAAGCTGTCAGTGCCTGGAGAGCCTGGATCGAACGATCGGGAGGCTGCCAGCGATGCGCGATCGGACGGCGCCGAGTCTAGGGGCGACGTGGCTCGACGAGGAGCCGGGAAAGCTGAGGTGGCGAGCTCTGGGGGGAGGTACAGCGCAAGCGCTATATAGTAGCGAAGCTAATAATAAAATAATACTAGCTGAGTTAGCGCGCCCGTGGCGCGCGTCGAGCCCAGCCACTATTCTGTAGCTTTCAATTTAATTTAAAGATAAACACTGAGTAACAATATAGCTTGGTCAACTAAATTTCAGTACCGCGTAGCGCTTCTACCCGAGTATATACACGCTTCAGAAAGTCAGTACAAATAAAATTAACTGTTCCTTTTACTATGTAGTGCTTCTACCGTGCAGTGCTTCTACTGTGTAGTGCTTCTAACCGAGTATATACCTGTGTAAGATGAGAAATATAATAAATTTTTTCCCTCTCACATAATCTTGCTCTATTTCCACAATTAGCATTCCTTTGTATAATCTGACTATCTATCATACAGCATGACACACTATTGATTTTAAAAATAATGGTAGTCTAGCATGTAAAAGATGAAAAATCCATAGTAACCCAAGCATTCATGGTGATGCGTCGTTTCTATTCCTGTTTGTATTATCAACCGGGAAAATGGAGCCAATGTGTTGATGCTACTTTTAATAAATAGAGCAGAAATAAACCGTGGCATCTTGTACAAAAGAAACACGTCATACTCTAATATATAACAGGTCCACACTTGATTCAATTCATAATACCCTGCAAGGAAATAGACAAATCACATATACAATCCATATAAACAGAAGTCTGTTTTAGAATTAAATAAACCAGTGTGGAAGGCGTAGTAATATATCATCACTGTTTTATATGTACCTCTCAACATGCAATGAGAAGGTTGTTTTCTATTACGATTCATGAGCTTTTAGTGGGTTCCAATTTTGAGCTCCTTTTGGTTTGGTTGCTTGAAAATGCTGATCAAAATTAACACCCAGCCACCTATGAGTGGCAGTATATTAGCATTAGTAAACAATAACTCAGTAAGATGTCAAACTCAGAAACTAATTTATAATGTGGCAAAATTAATTCTCCTAGACAGAAAACCCAAAACTGTACATGCATGTATATGAGGATGCGGCAAAGAAAATGGTTGTATTAGTATCGTGTATGTGGACAGCCTGGATTTTAGGAGGCCTAACAATTACTATTCACTAATTACTGTGAGCACTGCTCTGTTGTGATATAAATCTTCTGTAAACATGCTAAAATCTTGAGCTAAGAGGCACTGTAGAATTATTGGTTTCACGGTCATGTAATAATTTAACTCTACAGAGACATCAAGAAGGAAATGAATTAACATAATTAGATAATGGATTTTTTAGCAAGGCAGATGCTAGATAACGAAAACAACTGTAAACAGAAGCACCTATGTCCTGAACATTTATGTGCTTGCTCTGTATCAATGGTAGGAATGGTTGAAAGACATATTTCGTATGGCTAAGAAATAAAATCAGAAAAAGAAAGAAAGATGATATTGTTAAATCGTAATGCATAAAAGCTACCAAACTGACCAAGAGGGCCAGGTAGGATTAAGACATGATCAGATCAATATAATCATATCATATAATTATAAAGGATAAAAATAACAAAAGTCTCATTAAACAATAGAAAAAAATCTATGGAAAAGAGAAGCAGCTTTGTTGTTTTTTGTAATGAAATACTGAGGCGTGCGACAACTGAAATCCACACTATGCAACTATGAAATTTCAGTAAACAGGTGAGGATGCTGATCAGCACTACAACTTTAAATAGGACACTGTCCTTTTTCTAGTTTACGCAGATCATGCCTTGTTCCCATGGTAAAGATGCTATAGAGTAACATGTGCATTTGCAAATAGCAAATAGGAAAGAGGAAAATAAAGACTTATACAAAGTTGCAAACACAAAGGTATTTAGAACAGCCTATTCATGCAAGCAAAGTGGGTGAAACCATAATAATTGGAAGATATCAACCACTTATAAAAATAAGGTATCATAAGATTCAAAGTTCCATGTCCTGAATAGAAGCCAGGAAACACCTAGAAGATAATTTTAGTGGAATCTTTTTTTTTCAGCTGAGGTTTGACATATATGACAACACAGAGCATTTTACAATGAAAAAGAGACTGAGCATTACTAAGATAGAAGGCACTTCATTCATAACACATACCTCAGGATGAGCCCTTTTCAAACTGGCAATTTACACGGTCTCTCTTTCCCTTTATATTTGGCTTCCAAGTTCCAACAATTCAGTAGACAATTCAAATGAAATGTGTTTTGCTGATCCAACAAAAAATGTCAAAATTTAGAACAATTAACACCAAACCATAAATAAGGACATGATAGAGCTAACTACATGGCTATAAACACTAAAGGCTAATTTCGTATAGAAATCATAAAGTAAAATGTGTAGAATCCTATCATCTCTGAAAATATGTATAGCGCAAATAATCACTCACTACCCAGTATAAGACCATGAGTTATATGTACAGTGAAAACATGCATAGGGACATTTTGAGCAAAAAGTATGCAAACATTGCCCGCTGCAGAGCCTATTGCAAACTGCAGAAAAACATTGCCATGTCAAAATAAAAGATAAGTTACATGAGGAATAAGCCTCTTTGACTTTCAGCTCACTTAAGATAGCAACAGTTACAAACCATGCATGTTTTTTTGAAGATTCCGAGGACTGCTCTGCAAAGAAACATGTTAAATGATTTGTTTTGTACTATTAAATAATATACTGAATGATACTTATGATTTCTTCTTCCTCAAAGAATATATCATAAGGGCAAGTCGTAAGAAAGAATGCTATAATTTGCCTTTATGATTTCTTATCATATATTTTTTGACGAACAAAGATTGAAGAAATCATAATAAGGAGAAGAAGCAACCTTAATGAGCTATAATTTGCCCTTCAAACACCTGCAATAGCAAGCAGGAACACAAAAAAGAATTTAAAGGACCTCTACAACCAAAATGAATCTTTGTTCCTGTGCATCAAATAAATAGCAACTGACTGGAAAAATTGAAGGGAAATAAGAGAGGAAAAACTGACCCGGCACAACCGCATGATGCTCTCAAAGACCAACCGTGGACGGATCCAGGGTCAGCGCAAGCCGGCGGCGCTGGATGGCACCTGCACGGAGAAGGCGATGAGAGAAGACGATGAAAGCACAACGGCGGAGAAAAAACCGGGGGGCGGCTTGGTGATGAAACGGCGGCGAGGCAGAGGAGGACGGGGCGGCGCCGGAGGCAGAGGAGGACGGGGCGGCGCGAGGCGCGGAGGAGACGCGGGCGACGGCCTGAAGGAGGCGGCTCTTGCGCCAGGCGCGAGGAGGACACGGGAAAGATCTGGGCGGCGCGGATCGGGGCGACAGCGGCTGGGAGGAGGAGGGGGCGGTGTCGAGCGGTGGAGGCCACACGGGGCGAGGCCGGCCGTCGTGGCGGCGCGGTGAAGAGGACCGGGGCGGCATCGGGGCGCCCGCCCAGTGGCGCAGCGGAGAGGACCGGGCGGAGTAGCACGGAGCGGCGCCCGTGGACGTTGCGCCGTGGAGGAGGAGGAGGAGGAGAGGGGGAGAGAGGTTCGCTGGGGAGAGCCATCGGGGCGGGGGGATCGGGGCTAGGGTTGAGAGAGCGCAGAGAGGGGATGGCCCGCGGGCCGATTAACAAAAACACAGGTGGAGACCGTGAGCGCAGCCGGCCGGCGGGGAAGTTGCCACCGACGACGGCGGGGAAGAGCCCACCGAACACGGCGGTGGCTGGTAGGAGCAGGAGAGACGGGGCGACGCCGGCGTCAAAAAAGGGGGCGACGGGCTGTAGGACGCGTACCTCGACGGATCGAGGTCGAGCCACCGCAATAGAAGATGCTGTCGCCGTCGCCGCCGCCGCCGCCGCCTTCGTGGCGGCAAGGAGAACATGGCGGAGAGGGAGAGGGAGAGACTGTGAGGGGGCGCGACTCTGCGAGAGAGAGGGGAGAGGCGTCAGGGAGGAGGGAGAGAGGGAGCGTTGGGGGCAGGAGCATCGGTAGGGTTAGACAGGCTATGGACGTAAAATAAGAAAGTTAAGGGGTTTTTGTGCAAACGCATCTGGACGCGAGCTGAGCAACCATCTGTAGCTCAGGTTGATTACGGAAAAAGTGAAGGACTTTTTTGCAAAAACATCAGAGCCGGAGTCCTGGGCGCTCGGATTAACCGCCCGCAAGATCCGACGGCCACCGGAATTCGGGCGACGTGGCCGAAACGGGCAGAAAAAAGGACACGTGGCGAGGGGGACGGGAGAACTCAGTTATGTATTACTAGCGGTACAAACGCGCATTCGCGCGTTAGCTAACCCGTCTATATGTTAGTTAAGATAATATATATGATGTGCACATTTGCAACATACGATACCAGCTTTTAATATTGCAAACAATAAACTACCATTGATGACAATTAATCTGCACAAGTGCATTGCTCTGTAAAAAAACTGGGATACGTTGGTAACGCACATATACGTACTTAAGCAGGAGCACTGAACATCACTAGTGAAAGATTACCGGGCATGCCCATTGCAAAATGCATTAGATAAAACACATGAAGACACAGTACATATGTACCCTAAATGGGCATAAGCAACCCCAATAGATCACATACAACGACATTAGCATGGAGCAATACTGTAGATAAACTGAAAAGGAAAAAACAGGCTATACAATTTGCTCAAAAGAAGGATACACTACATTATACTGAACAGTACAATTTCTGAAGACAACAATATGGATACAATATGCAAAACAATACATTTGCACTGTCAGATTACATAAAGCCCGGCCTAATACTCTCGAATGCTTTTTATATATGCGAGAAACCTCGACTAAATGAAAACTGATACATAAAAAATCCCAATATATAACGACGAAAGCTAACAACAACATTGGCACTCCTGTTGAAATGGATCTGAACCAGGCCTAGAAGGAACAATAACCGAAGAACATGAGCAATAGCATGAGCTGCACATGCACTACACCTTGAGCAGAACATGCAATTTACAATGACCATCACACAAACCAAAATTCGACCAAAACATCGACAGATAGAAGAGACGGGTCATAACTATGCCGCCGACAAACATGAAGATGCAGAAGCATTACAATAAAAAGTAAAGTACCCTGTGTGGTAAACTGGTCAATTCCTACCTTCCATTACAATTATTAAATAGGTATCTGCAACATGCAAAGAATGGAAAGAATACTCAACGAAACAAAGGCCCTGCTTTCCAAAAGGAGAGTAAAATGCTCCAGTACAGGCATTGAACAGTTAAAAATCACCTTGCAATGCGAAAACAATGGAAAGAAAATTAGCTGCCCATGCTTAGCAAAGAAGAGTAAAAAGCTCACACACGAACTACTAAATAAGCGATTAACATTCCATGAGCAAGAAATGACAGGAAAATGAATGAAATCAAACGTATAATCACTATAAATCAATAAATCATCAGAGAAATGTAAATAATAAATGACCATATATCTTTTTATTTTGTACATTGTACCATATAATAAAAGGCCACAAAAAATAAAATCTAGTAACAACTTCCATTGGCAATAGATTGGAAAAAGAATCATACACGTTTTGCGTACATACCTGCCAGAAACCAGTAGATCATCATGGAATATCACTATTGATATAGGTTTTTTGTACATCAGTACCATAGATCAGTACCTGACCTGCATTAGTGCTATAGCATTTATTATGGATTTATTGTGTTTCTTCAAATTCTGCATAGGTAATGAAGCATGCAGAGTCCAGAGGGCAAAGCAATTATCGCTAGTTCGTAACAGGGATGAAATATCCAATCTATCCACGCTTTGAACATCTTAATGAAGAGATGAGCAGAACAAAAATATAAGAGAATTACCATAATAATTTGTAGCCAAAACCCAGAGATGGCGACAGGAGAAGCAAAGCGAGGAGTCTCCGGCGTAAAAAGAAGCTTGAGCGGAAGGAACCAGATTAATTGCAGCTGAAAGTAGGTTGATTCTGTGCAACACAAATAAGGCAACATTAATAGGAGATTACATCCATATAGCCGAAATACATACTGTCAGCTTTAATTCAGCACTGTGCAAAGCACAAACGAAATAGAGATCACCCATAGTTTGTAATCACTTACTTTAAAAGGAAATGAATATTGTGCAATCAAATTGTTTGATATAATGGTCATTGTCAACCGCCAGTCAAGTCCCCTGGACTTCATGAGGCATGTCTATGTGATAAACCTTTTTCAATGTATCATGCAAACATGTGCCATGACGTTTATCCCAAATTGCCGTGCACGAACAATTTCTTGACTTGTCGCCCGTCACAAAACCAGAGCTAAACTTCTCAAAGATCAGCCAATTGAGATGTGAATCTACCTGAAAGAATGACACACTAAAGCATGCAAACAACTGGCTCACATGGCTGTAGGTCGAGCCTATATTAATTCCTAGAGCGGATGACATCTTCACCCCAGAAATCATCATCCCATGGCTAATCCGTTGAGAGACATGAAACAAATCAAGCAAGGATAATCAGGCAATGAAATAAACACATGCAACATTGAAGCGCAGACCATGAATAAAACTCGGAGGAGAAGCAGCGGGACTCTATGGCATCGGTGGGAAAAAGGCAAGGAGGAAAACCGGCGACGGTCCGAGACGGCGCTGGGTAAAGAAGGACCAGCGACACGGCCTCCATGGAAAGCCGCGTAGGGAGGCGCTGAGGCAGGGGTGGATCTGGGCCTGGAGCGTGCGACGACAACAGCTGCGGCAGAAAAGGGGTGCGATGGCTAGGGTTCATGCCCGCCCTGGTACCCAACATCAACGAATCTGCCGGATCCGGCCGTCCAAGAGGCCGTCGTCGCCGGATTCGGCCGCCCCTGAGGTCGTCGCCGCCTAATCCGGTGACCCCATAGCAGGACGGGCGGTGCAACGCTGACCAAAGAAGCTTGAGTAGCGGTGGGAGGGCGAGAAGGAAGGCGGCACCGTTGAGGAGTGGCGGCACCCCCGCGCGGGACGGGGCTGAGCCGGGAGGAGGAGGCGGCGGCGGGCGAACGAACGGGAGGAGGCGGCGACTCGTCGGGGAGAAGAGAAGAGGAGGAGCGCGGGGGCTGAGCGAAGGGGCTCGGGGGAGCTGAGGACTTGGGCAGCACCCGGGAGCACGGCGGTGATGTGGGGAGAGAGGAGGGTGGGGAAGAGGGAAGAGGCAACGAAGCGCAGGAAAGGAGAGGAGAGGCGGCACTGCGAGTCTGCGGCCGTGCCCGTGCGGGAGCTAGGGTATCGGGGATGAGCCATCGGGTTTTATGCGATGGCAAAGACGGGTAATTTCCAAAGAACTCCAGGTGTACGTACAAAAGCAAAAAGGACTCAGCTGAGAGTGGCGAAAAAGCTTAGTGGCGTGGGCAGAAATGTCGAGGGGAAAGGAGCACTAAGCAGGGATCCATCCGCGAACGCACGGGGACCTGCGCGTAAAATCGGAAAGTGCAAGGAGTTTTGGGCAAACTTGTCAGCGCCCGGAGGGCCTTGATCGGACGATCGGGAGGCCGCCAGCGAGGCGCGATCCGACGGCGCCGAGTCTAGGGGCGACGTGGACGCACGAGGAGGCAGGAAAGCTAACGTGGCGAGCTCTGGGGGGAGGTATAGCGCAAGCGCTATATAGTAGCGAAGCTAATTTATAGATTATTGATGATGTTTACTCTATCTCTAAATCCTCTCTCTATTTTGCGGAGCAAGTTTGGCGAGCTTGTGCAGCCAAATCTGACAAGATCGACAGGGGGCTCGTCGGATCTAGAGAAAAAAAATTAGAAGAAGGCTTCCTTTTTAGCATGGAATCATGACAATGTGCGTTTGAAGCTTTTGGTTTTCCCTATTTAAACTTGCTTTTGAACCATCTTTTCAGTTAATTCTGACCAAGTTTCATTGCTTTTAAGTTTCATTTGTATATTGTCAAGATTCATCAGTTCTTCAAGTTTCATTAGTACGTCTAGCAAGTTTTAGCAAAATCATCAAAGTTTTTATTAGATTTTAATATATAATGTCAATATTCATCGGTACTTTTTGTAAGATTCAACATAGCTTGGTTAAGTTTTATTAACTCTCAAATTTCATTGGCATTCTCAAATTCATTAACTCTCAAGCTTCATCACTACTTATCAAAGTTTTATTGGTGTTTCTTCAAGTTTCATCAATTTTCGACCATGTTTCATATCTATATTGCCAAGTTTCATAAGTAGTTACATAAATTTCTGCGTTTAATTTATAAGTTTCTGTCGTGACATCAGCATAACTTATGTATCTGATCCGATTCCTATTGCCGGATTTCCCAACGCTAAACAAAACAATCACGAGGAGAAGGAGCACTCTCTCTCTCTCTCTCTCTCTCTCTCTCTCTCCTCCTGGAAACCATCCGATTTCGCTTGTGATGGCTTCTAGCCTGGCAAACGTGATTTGGCCCAATAGGCCCAGTAGCCGCAGAAAACTCCCCAAATCCCTCGTCTCCTCCGGCTCCGTTCCCGACTCCAAGTCCGAAAACTCCCGAGCGCGGCGCCTCCTCGCCACCTCGCCGGCGCCACCGCCCACCGCCTCTCGCCGCCTTCCGCGTTCCTCCCGGAAACCGAGTTCGACTCGAATTCGAGATGCAATCCCCGTCTATAAACGCCTCCCCATGCTCGCAAGTTGCATCCCATTCCCATAATCCTCCGCCTTCTCGCCATCACCACCCACCGCCGAGTCGCCGGCTCATACCCTAACCCTAGACCAAGCCTCCACATCTCCCATCCATGGCAAAGATCCTCCAGCTCCGGAGCTCGGAGGGGAAGGTGTTCGTCGCGCCGACATGGGACAAGCGCCCGGCCGCGCTGGCCGGCCGCCCAGTGGAGACGGGCTTGCCCTCGCTCCCCCTCGGCAGGCTCCTCGATCTGTGGATCAAGCACGGACTCTCGGAGGTGAGCGGCGAGCCCCGCGAGTCATACGACGCCTGGGTCGCCGACTTCGTGCGCCGCCTCGCCCACGACGGCCTCAGGAAGGACTTGGCCGCCGCCGCGCGGCAGCTGCGCCACAACGACCACCTTGCGGGCATGCTCCCCAACTTCGCCCGGCTCGCTCGCTCGGGGTCCGCCAAGCCTACCGCCTCCAGCGCTGGCGCTGCCAAGGATCGACAAGTCCCATCCGCCGCCTCCTGCACCGGCGCTTCCAAGAATCAAGAACTCCGATCCACCACCTCCAGCGCCAAGAATCGACTACTCCCATCCAACGCCGGTGCTTCCAAGAATCAAGGACTCCCACCCATGGAAAAGGCCCTCCTCCTCCGGAGCTTGGAGGGGAATGTACACGCCACGCCGGCGTGGGACAAGCGCCCGGCCGCGCCAACCCACCGGCCGGTCGAGGTGGGGGTGCCCTCGCGCGCCCTCGTGAGGCTCCTCGAACTGTGGAACAAGCACGCCCTCGCCGAGGTGATCGGCGAGGCCCGCGAGTCCCTCTCTGCCTGGGACGCAGACTTCTTGCGCCGCCTCGACAAGGACGGTCTCAGGATTGAGCTGGCCAACACCGTATGGCAGCTCCATAACAACGACAACCTCGTCGGCATGATCCCCGACTTTGCCAAGTACGGTACCTCGGATGTGGCGAATCCCATGCCCCTCCTCTCCCACGACCGCGCTGCCACCCGCGCTGATGTTGCAGTCGCCGCCGTTGCTATCACCCGCGCTGATGTTGCAGCCGCTGCCCGTGCTGATCTGGCGGTCGCCTGGTGCGCCGCGGACGCTGATCCTGCCTCCGCCATGCGTGCCGCTGGTTCTGATCCCGTCCGTGCCTGGTGCGCCGCCGCCGCTCATGCCCACGCTGACGCAGCGGCCTCGCCTGATCAACGGGCTGCTCTGCGCGCCCGTGGACGCCAGAAGGCAGCGGAGGAGTTCGCTTGCCACCACTGCAAGCGCCCCAAGGCCGTGACTCGCCCTGCTGCTGCTGCACCAACCGCACCACGCCCGCCTCTGACGCTCCTGAAGGGAACAGAAGTAGCGCAAATTCGTCCATCCAAACCACCGATGTCTTCCCTGCGCGCTCGGAGGGGACTGCCGGAGCTCAGCTGCAAGTGCCCGCCATTGAAGCAGCTTCTCGCTCCTGCACCACTGAAGCGTCCTGCTTGAGTATCAGTACTCGCTCAGTTTCTCTTACTGCTTCTAAACCATACATCTAGTGCTTTAATTGTCTCGTGTCTCTCTAGGTTCTGCGCTTAATTGCTTAGGGAGATTTCTAGTGCTTCTAGAATCTTTTTCAGCCATTAGTAATTTTACTAGAGTGTCAGCAGAGTCTTCAGCTGAGCAGCGAGCATGGCTAAGGTGGGTTTGAAACAAAGTTCGCTTCATACCCTGAACTGGTCCTAAACAAAGGGTTAAGTAAATAAAGGGCCTTGTAAAAAAAATAGCACGGGATGGAGCGTAAAACGCACTCGTTGCAAAAAGAAAAAAGAGCACAGGATGGAGCGTAAAACGCACCTGCTGCAAAAATAAAAAAAGAAAAAAGAAAAAAAAAGCCCGTTTGCCACCCTGTTTGTATCAGTGAAGGGAGCAGAGTTGAATGAGTGATGCTCGCCAAAATTGTGTTAGCTGGCTTATGTCTAGAGACTGTTGCCTACTCTGCAAAATTAATCTTGGCTGACATAGATTCTTTTTGCACTGGTATCTTACTGAGTTTAATGGGTGCAGTTTACTATGAGAAACATTGGGTCAATGGGCTCTTGTGTATGTGGTGAAGCCCGTAGCAAGACATTGATGTACCGAGTCCAAAGTGTAAAAAACTCAGATATGAATATGGAATATGAGCGATGGAGTTTGTTGTATTTTTGTGATTGCCCATTTCTCCTGTGATATGAATAGCAGTTTACTATGAGACGATGCACTTGTGTATCTGGTGAAATCCTTGAGTGCAGCCTAGCAGGACATTGATGGAGATGATTTGGGTGCTGCTGGTTGGGAGTGGTATTGGGAGTTTGGGACAGAGGCACAAATAAAAAAGTGCAGTTTCTTTTGATGGTTATGCTCGCTTGCTACATGTGTCATTTCATTGCCTTTTGAATTTTACCATGTGACACGCATCTGCTGCAAACAAAACCCATTTGTAGAATTGAACGTGTGAATTGATTTTAAAGAGTTTGACCTCCCATGCCCTTAACAGAAAAATGTAATAATAGACAACTCCGCCGGCGCCGCCTATGGATTATCTCCCCCCGCCCTCGAATAACGGAATCAATACCAATACTTAAATTTCTTAAACCAAGGCACCACAATTTTTCGATAGTAAAAAAATAGCATTTTAAGCACTTTTACAATAAGTTCAATCTTATCAATCGAACAGTGTAGATTACTTAGGATTTAATTATACCATACCTCATCAAAATGTGTAGTATAATATACGTAGTAGTAAAACTGTAACTATTACACATAGATAACATGCCACAAAAGATTTTTTTTCCAACCTATATGTTTAATTCCTACCTCTTAGTAACTTCAGTGAAAGGCAAAAATAACCTTTACAATATTGTCAGATCTAAAATATACCAGCCATTATTAATATGTGATTTCACAGAATTGCAATTACAAAACACGAAATTATTGTCATACCATTATTTGCATCGATTTATATCATCCAATCTATTACAGAGCTCTAGCTTATACTAGGATGTGTCTAAACAAGTCGCTCACACAACTCGTTCAATCAAGTTCTTATCAGATCTTAGCCGCTCTGGCCCCTTGATGCCCTTGCGTTCATGAACCCAACAAATTAAGTGCAGTTTTTTACAAGTGTAAAAAAAACCCCGCCAATCAGGGTCTAAATCCGCAGTCCGCACTGGCCTGGCCATACATGTTAAAAGCAACATCGCGACAACCGACAAAAGCAAGCCTTGCGATGCATAAATACAACATTCTTGCATTTTAGCCATCGTCAGCTATGCTGGACGATTCCATGAATGAGAGAAAGCCCACAGCTGCAGAAAGGAATGTTAGTAAGGGTGACTAGAAAGGCATTGAAAAAAAACGACTTAAAATATGTATACACTAAGGAAGAAC
Source organism: Raddia guianensis (assembly GCA_036346415.1). Lineage (NCBI taxonomy): Eukaryota > Viridiplantae > Streptophyta > Magnoliopsida > Poales > Poaceae > Raddia > Raddia guianensis. The sequence goes on from CM070540.1 coordinate 30,933,510, forward strand.
AGAGGAACATTCTGTGGTAACAAAAAATTCTGACAGAAGACAACATGCACGTAAACTTCCTACTTTGACCAATAATCACAAGATAAATTCAAAACGATATAGGTAAAGTGGTAAGAAAAAAATAGTTAATATTTATACTTGGAATTTTACACATGTCATGATAACAAAGTCATAATAGAGCATAGCGACAAGTTAAAAAATAAAGAAGAAATTTTTAGGTCTTTATATATATTTTTTAAAATGCTTTTACATAAATGGCGGTTTACTTCCGATTTTACAAAATTGGGTGCTGCCGCCACCGCCTGTCGGACACCGCCACCCCTAGCTACCAGCCCCTAGCTAGCTAGCCGACGCCCCCTAACCTCGTCGCCGTCGGCACACTTAACACCACGGCGGTAGCTCACCGGTGCGCTACCGTTGGTGATCACCCGTATAACTGGCGATGGGTCCCGTCGTCACTCTATTTGGGATGACACCAAACTGATCGCCCGTCTCATGGGTGATAGGTGGCCGACCGTTGTGCAGAAACACTGACTGGATGCATGCTAGTATCTATCATCCAATGGTTGGGTGATAGGTCATACAAGTGGGCCTCACGTCGTAGCGTCTTATTGTCTCACGAGACGTTAGCCAAGTAACATCCTATCGCCTGCTAGAGGGGCGATAGGTACCCCGTCACCTACATCACATGCGATTGGCATCTAATTTTGCAAAATCCGAAAGTAAACCACCATTTCTACAAGAACAATTCAACAAAAATATAAAAACCCAAAAATTTTTACTAAAGAATGCCCCTACGGTGTGCTTACATGCCATATTTTTAGTAGCTAACACAACCAGGACATACGAGTTCTTACGTGTGTATTGTTGAAAAAACAATTTACCTCGACATTCTTTAGTTCAAACTCCGGGCTATGGGCCAAGCATGAGCTCCCGAATGTCTCACAAGATCCACTGGTTCCATGTAACCTATTCAGAAAAACCCCTTATCATGCTAGGTTATCCACAAAATAAAGGATAAGTTCAATGCCAGCTTGAGATAACCTACAAATCTTCATCAAGGCACAGTGCAAAGTTCCCCCCACCACCAAATGCCAAAGTATCATTCAAGCACAAATAGTAATACCTGTTCGCACCTGGATATGCATCTGGCTTAAGAAATTTGAACCAACATTAAGGAAAATATAACTTCATTTGATTACATCAATTAAGTCTGTCAACATAAATTATAACCAATCGCTATGTCATGGCATATAACTTCGTTTTCATGAAGACCATAATACTTTAGCAAGCATTGTAATTTTACTGCTGCTATCCTATGGATCAACTAAAGTGGCATTGTGGAAAATATCTAGGGATTTCCCAGGCTGTAGTGATAAACTGAAACAGCTTAGTGCATTCAAAATAGTCTTGCTGCTTACCAGTTGGTCTAAAAAGTCTAGGTTCACCATAAATAGTTGTGAATACAAATGTCTGACTTGTTCCCTGCTTCATCAGGAAAGAATGTTAGTACACAAACTGGACAAAAATCTTCATGAGTGATTAGGTCAAAAGAAATGTTTAATTTTGCTCATGCAACTGCTGCATGTAAATATCTGCTATGGCTGACCTGATACTTCCTTTTCTCTGTAGGCCTCAAAGGACCGTTCAATAATCCACCAAACACAGCCCCTTGCATATCGCCAACAATCTAATAAAAAAGGAGAGTAAGAATTATCTTCAGATGAAAGCTCAAAAGTTTAGGGAAAAAACATTGTAGCAGAACTATGGAAAGTATCATTCAAGTGAATGTTGTTAGAGATAGTGGAAAATGCAGCTTGTCTATCCAATGCACCCTAAGGGCGGCTGAATATTGATGAGATAGACAGCCGTGAAAACTGCTTCCACCTAGAAGTATGGTGGAACAGAGGTGGCGTTGCATGGTTAGGCCAGGAAGATGAGAGACAGTGGGCATGTGGAATCTAGAGGTAGAGAGAATGTCCGGACTAGAAACTCAAAGGGAAGTGCCATCCGCCGTCCAAACGGAAAGAGGAGCGGGCCGCAAAGGACCAAAATGAGTAGTATCTAGTGTCATGTAGAAGGAGGCGCCAAAATCAGGATACCAAGGAGTGGAAGTAGGGAAGACTGGCATGAAAAACTGGCGAACACAGAGAACCAGAAGGGGTGTGGCCTAGCCGATGCTCCAAGCACTCAAGACGCTGGAACAGTAGATGAGCATTGATTGACAGTGAGATAGGACCCGACAGATGTGAGAAGCCAAGGCAACAGGTGGAAGCCCAAATCCAGGCAAGCAGAGGCCAGGCACAACGGATCTAGGCGAGAAAGCCACGGGGGCAATGGTGCTGCCTATGGTCAGTGGCTCCTGACAGCAACGACGTGTTTGGTGCGCTGATGCTGCACCGGGTTGGTGGAGAGGTAAACCGCGCTGACGTTGTCGCAGTAGACGAGGGTGGCTTTCGGCAACGGACTGTGGAGCTCCTGGAGCAACTGGCGAAGCCAACAGGCCTCAGCGACGCCATACCTGCACGATCCAGGATGTCAACGATGTACTGCCGCTGGGAGAGAAGGAAGCCACCCGACTGTGGAAGCACGGAGACACCAAGAAAATGATGCAGAGGCCCAAGGTCCTTGAGGGAGAACTCGTGTTCCAAAGCAGACACCGTGCGGCTCAGGAGGTAATCCGAAGAAGTAGTCAACATAATATCGTCGACGTAAACCAGTAGATATGTTGTCTCTGTATCCCGTCTGTAGATGAACAGGGATGTATCTGACTTGGCCTCGATAAATCCAAGGTAGCGGAGATGAGAGGCAATGGTGCTGTACCAAGCTCGAGGAGCCTGCTTGAGTCCATATAGAGACTTGCGAAGGAGACAGGCATGATTAGGGTAGGTAGGATCCACAAAACCTGAAGGCTGAGCGCAGTAGACAGTCTCGTCGAGGAGTCCATGGAGGAAAGCGTTGTTGACATCAAGCTGACGGATGGACCAACCGCGGGAGATTGCTAATGAAAGAACTGTCCGAATGGTGGCTGGCTTGACCACGGGACTGAAGGTCTCACCAAAGTCCACTCCAGGGCGCTGTGTGAAGCCTCGAAGAACCCAGCGAGCCTTATACTGATCAAGAGAGCCATCAGCGTTGAGCTTGTACTTGAATATGTACTTTCCGGTGACCAGATTCGCTCCAGCTGGCCGTGGGACAAAATCCCACGTGTTGTTGGCACGGCGGGCCTCGAACTCCTTCGTCATAGCAGCCCGCCAATTTGGATTGGCGAGAGCTGCACGGTACGACGTGGGAGGAGGAAGCGCCGAGACATGTAGGTTGAGACGATCCCGAGGCTTGATCTGTGTGCCGGACTTGCGACGGATGACCATGGGATGATCATTTGCCGCAGTGGAGGCGGCTCGCTAACAACACCCCGTGGGCGAGGTCCAACAGGCGTGGAGCCGCAGCGCAGCGCAGTCTTGGCGGGCCGACGCGAGCCGAGCAGCGACGTGAGACCAACAGGAGCGGTGCTCGACGGCTGGGCCGCCAGGGACAACAAGCGACGGTCGAGCGAAGTGGTTGTCGTCATCGGGTAAAGCGGCCGACGTGACCGCCGCGAGCGGTCGGTCGTCGTCGTCAGGGGAAGTGCCGACGTGACCGCCATCGGGTAAAGGCGGTCGACGTGACCGCCGTCGAAGCGCGGCGGCCGTGGAGGTACCTGTAGAGGGAGATGGAGCACGGACTCCTATGGGGAGAGGAGAGCCGACGCAGTCAGTGAGAAAGTCAAGATCGTCCGGGGACGACGAGCCGGAGTGACTGAAGGCATACGGGAAGGTGGACTCGGCAAAGATGACATGACGAGAAATGATAACGCGGTTGGACACAAGATCCATGCACCGATACCCTTTGTGATCTGAGGAGTACCCTAGGAAGACACAAAGAGAGGAGCGTGGTGCTAGTTTGTGTGGGGCCGTGCTAGAGAGGTTAGGATAGCAGGCGCAACCGAACACGCGTAGGTGGGTATATGAGGGATGGTACCCATGAAGGGCAAAGAAAGAGGTAGGCTCAGTGAGAGTGGAAGAGGGGCACCGGTTTATGAGGTAAGTGGTAGTGAGGAGGGCCTCCGCCCAGAATGATGGGGGAACACTGGCCTGGAACAGAAGGGAGCGCATGACATCATTGATGGTACGGATGGCGCGCTCAGCCCTACCATTCTGGGGTGAGGTGTAGGGGCAGGACATGCGAAAGGCGACACCGTTGGTGAGAAAAAAGGAGCGAGAAGAGTTGTCAAACTCACGGCCATTGTCAGCTTGGACACACTTGACAGTGGTGCCGAATTGAGTGCGGACGAAGGCAAAGAAGTGAGAGAGTAGGGAACGTGTCGGACTTGAGGCGGAGCGGGAAGGTCCACATGAAATGGGAGCGGTCATCAACGATTATGAGATAATACTTGTAACCTGAGACGCTGGCGACAGGGGACGTCCACAAATCACAATGTATCAAATCAAAAGCACAAGTGGCACGAGAGGTTGACGACGCAAAAGGGAGACGGACATGTTTACCAAGTTGACACGCATGACATAGAATATCTGGTTTAGCTTTATTACAAGGGATGGCAGACGAGCTAGCTAAAACAGAAAGGGTGGCATGACTGGGGTGCCCAAGAGACGATGCCATAGCTCGGAGGGACTGGACTCGAGCAGAAGGAGTAGAGGTCCCCGGAGCTATCACAGCGGGCGATGATGCTCCTGGTGCGAAGGTCCTTCACAGAGAAACCAAACGGGTCAAACTCAATGGAGCACTGGTTGTCGGTGGTGAACTGACGAACAGGAATAAGATTTTTAATGAGTGTGAGTGTGACAAGGACGTTACGAAGAGTAAGCGGTCTATGTGTGGAGTGAAGAGTGCGGTGACCCGTGGAAGTGACAGGGAGACGAGACCCGTCGCCAACGATGATGTTAGACGGACAAGTCAAGGTGGGAGGTGGGAAGCGGTGAGATTACCATCATCGAAGTCATGCGGAAGCGGCGCCGAGTCAATATACCACTCATGGCCGGCGGGGTGGGGTGAGTGTCATGGTGTTGAACGCAGCGGCTGGGGCTCTTTGGTCCCAAGAGGCGCCACCGTCGGCCTCCAGGACCCGTGGGCGATGGCGCGAGCGACGCCAGAAGTCGCTGATGTCGCCTGACCAGTGTTGGCGTTGAGGCATGGGGGGCGTTGCGGCGCGGAGGCGTCCTAGATTCCCGGCTCGATGGCCTCGCCTCGAATAGCTGTGAGCCGACGCCGCTCGTCGAGGGTGGTAGTAGGAAGAGTGGTCCATGCCGCTTTGCCGAGGACCATTGTTAGGCGATTGACACCGCCAAGAGCACCGCCGCTTCACCACCACCATCGCCGCCGCCACTAACACAACTGTGCCGCCACCGCCACCGCTTCTTCTTACTTACCCTCTTCTGTTTTATAGTTGTTTCTCGGCGATCCATCGGCCGATGGACGGGGAGTAGCCGCGACGAGGGCGGTGGAAGGCGCAGTGGGTGAGTTGTTGAGGTGGAGCTCGCGAAGAAACAGCTGGTTGCGGGCGTTGGTGAAGGTGGGGAGCGGGCTCTGGGTTTGGATGACGAGCCGAAGGTTGTCGAACTTGTCGTTGAGGCCGCGGAGCATGTGAGGACGAGGGTGCGGTCGGAGACGGCAGCACCAAGGTCGGCGAGGGTGTCGGCCATGTCCTTGAGACGGCCGCAGTAGTCTGTGACGGAGAGGTCGCCCTGGTCGAAGGAGTGGAACTCGGTCTCGGCGTAGAGAAGCCGCGTCTCCTGCTTCCTAAGGAATTGATCCACGAGACTTATCCACACAGAGCGTGCGGTGGCGTCGGACGTCATGACAACCAAGAGAAGATCGGGGGCGAGATGGCCGTAGATCCAGGAGAGGACGACGTGGTCCATGCGGCGCCAGGCCGGATCATCCCAATGCCCGACCGGAAGGGTGAGATGGTCCGCCAAGGCGTAGTGACCAAGAGTGACGAGGAAGAGACGTCGCCACTGGGTGTATTTGCTGCTCTTCTGGTCAAGTTCCACAGGGACTAGTGCTTTGACATTGGTGAGGGCGACGGCCTGAGAGTGGAGAGCAACAATAGTCCCTGGGTCTTCGGCAGGGAGTTCAGGGGGTCTACCACCAACATGGCGCAACCCACCAGATGTGGACGGCCCACCTGAGGGCATCGATGCGCAGATGGCATATCGCTCGCTCGAGGCCTGTCGAGCCAGATGAAAGCGTTCGAGGCTCGGCGCCGGAGAGAAAGCGGGCGTGGCGGCGCCGAGGCGAGAGCAGCCGCCCAACCGCCGCCGGCGAGCCTCGCCACTTTGGCGGGCGACGGGCGCGACGCCGCTCGCCGCAGCGCGAGTAGAGGCGGCGGGATGTGGACGCCGACGTCTGCGATGGACGTGGACGACGCCGCCGGCAAAGGCGTTGAAGAAGACGGGACGCCGCCTGGGCGGCGCGAAGAAGACGGCGGACGGGGCCGTCGCGCCGAGACGGCGATAAGCGGCGCCGCTGGATCGCGACAACTGGAGCTCGAGGCTGGCGAGGCGAGAAAGCGAGGCCACGCCGGAGGACAACAGGCCGGTATAGCCTTGTTTGACAGCCGTCGGACCATCCGGCGTGAGGCTATGAAGTCGATTTTCGCGGCGTGATCACGGCGCCTAGAACTCGGAGAGACCAGTAGGGCGCGGATCTCGGCGGGAGCCGAAGCGAAGCGGCGGCCACGGCGTCCGTCTGGGCCGTCGCGAGGCATAAGCGTCGCGAGACGCCATCGGAAGGCTGAGCCTTAAGGAGCCGCTGGCCCGTGGCCGTCGGCGATCGTCCGTGAAGAGCTGCAAGCGGAGAGGTCATGATGGAGGTGGTCGACGCGAGTGGAGGAGAGAGGATCGCCGGGGAGGTCGACATGGCGGAGGAGGTGGACGCCATGGTGGAGCCGCCGCCGGCGGCGCAGGGAGAAGAGAGGGAGAGAGAGAAACCCTAGACCTCCGGTTGCTCTGATACCATGAAGGTTTAGGGAAATTGAATTTTTGTATTGCACAGTAGAGTATTAGTAGTACACTAAAATGGGCCAGCCTCCTAGGGCCCAATACAAACACTGTGGACACCGGTGATTGTAGCGCCACTCTAGGCACCGAGAGGAGGCCAGCGTGGAAGCGGGTGTGCGGCATGACCGCAAGTACATGCGTGCGCACTCGCGACGGTGTGCGACGCAGCACTGTCCTTGCGGACGACAAATGGCATGGTGACATCATTTGGACCTCGGTGGAGGAAGGTGGGGACGTGCACGGGGTAGGAGGCGAGCAACGACACGCACAGGCCGAGAGGTAGGAAGACGGCGCGCGGGCATGGAGACTAGGCTACAGCATGCATGTACCAATCGGTAGCACACAGACTGGATCAAGGCTAAGGCGGTGCACACAACAATGGTGAAATGGCGCGGGCGCGAGAGGCGTGGCGCAGCCCTCGAGCCCAGCGCATGGAATGCATTGCGGGCGCAACAGGGGTCGGGACTCGAGAGGGAGGGGAGAGGAGGCGCTACCAGTGACTGCGGCGCAGCCCGCTGACGACGAGCCACAGAGGTGGTGGCGACAACTATAAAGAGGTGGTCAGGGATCTTGATACCATGCTAGAGATAGTGGAAAATGCAGCTTGTCTATTCAATGGGTCCAATGGGTTGTATGCCTATTTATACTACAAGCACAAGGGAGAAGGAAAAATGAAAAGAAACCCCTATACATTTATCTAATCTAACAAATGCTTGTAGATAGTAGCACATACCAGTAGGCATGGACCCTGAATGCTCTCACTTCTCCGAAGAAGTGTTCTTAGAGATATTCCATGCTTCCAGGTGCTGCACTTCATTTCCCAAAAACAAAAGGAGTCAAAAAATTAAAGGGCAACAAGAAACAAGGAACTATAAGAATGACATGCTGACTATCACCTGTAGAGCAATATCCAGTGGCATCCCCTTAAGGTCCCAGGGAAAGAAGACTGAAAGAATCCAAACAGTTTTGGAGATACAAATGTAGACTTTTCAGTTAAATAATAAAGAGACTCTGCACAGTCTGATGTCGATGTTTCTTCATCTTCATTCGAATCATCCAGAGACCTATATGACTGAAGGGTCTGGTGGTTATTGTAACGCTCATTCCTTTCGTCTCTCTCACTTTCAGAACCAGACTCCTGACTCGATTCCAATGGCTGAGCTTTCCATGAGAAATTATTCTGTCTGCATTGTTTAGAAAGTGATTCAGGAGGTAATGGTCTCATACTTTCTGAACATGGTGAATTTCTTTCCTGCCCTGTGTTTGTGGTTGGTAGAAGGGACATCACATAAGATGATAATGATCCTTTCTTGGGGGAAGTAAAATGCTCGGATGGAAAGGATATTGCCTGAACAACAACAGTTTATTACAAGGATTGAACAGCACAAAAAAATGTGGGCTACTAGAAACTAAATAGATCAATACTCAATAAAAAAAAGGGTCATCTTCAACTAATAATATAGAAAAAATAGGCAAATGCCAAGCCCCTAAGTGATCCGGTAATTTGAATTGGGGTCTTGAACTCGAATAACTGAATCAACACCAATACTTAAATTTCTTAAACCAAGTCAGGGCTTAAGCTTATAATAACCACATCAAGTTAGTCTGTAAAGGAACTGTTGATCTGTTGTTAAGTCCACTTCTAGTTGTTTTCACTGCAGTTATGAGCATTTCTTTGCATATTGCAAATCACTCATAAAATAACTAGGTGTTAAGATTGTGACCAAAGTCTCAAATCTCATAGAAATCATTATTTTTTCATAGTAAAAAGAATAGCATTTTAAGCACTTTTACAGTAAGTTCAATCTGAGCCGTTCATCTAATCAATTGAACAGTGTAGATTATTAGGATTTAATTATACCACACCTCATCAAAATGTGTAGTATAATATACGAGGGAGTGAAACTGTAACTGTTACACATAACATGCCACAAAAGATTTTTTTTTCCAATCTATATATTTAATTTGTCCCTCATCTAGCAGCTGGCGCGAAGGTTTTGGTTTGATTCAACCAACAACCTGAATGTAGAGTTTTTCATTTCCTGTAACTGTTAAGGTTTTGGTTTGATTCTGTTAGAAGGGCTAGAATGAGCTACTCAATAGAATTGGGCCCAAAATGGGCTGTAATATACATGTACAGGACAGAAGGCAAAAATGCAAATAGGTCCCTATAAACCTATACAATAGCAATGAAGTCCTATACAAATAGCTATTCTAACACCCCCTCAAACTCATGGTGGATCAACAACATTGAGTTTGGAAATGTGTACATCATGCAGCGCTCTAGTCTGATCCTTGGTGAAGAAGTTAGCAAGCTGAAGAGCCGAAGTCACATACTGAAGCGTAATCACTTGGTTTTGCACTTGAAAGCGAACAAAGTGAGCTGCAACGCCAATGTGCCTGTTGAGCTCATGCTTCACAGGATCACGGGCAATGCTGATGGTGCCAGTGCTGTCGGAGCACACCACTGTCGGAGCGGTGACAGGAACTCCAAGATCACCAAGAAGCCAACGAAGTAAGTGATTTCGGCCGTGGCCAAAGAGAGGTCACGAAGCTCAGCCTCTGGGCTGGAGCGAGACACTGCATCCTATCGCTTGGTCTTCCAAGAGATCAACGAGGAGCCGAGGAAGACACGGTAGGTCGAGACGGGCTTACGATCAGTGGGATCGCTAGCCCATGTAGCATCCGAGTAGCCTGCAACTGAAGAGAGCTAGAGCTGGAGAAGAACAGGCGACGATCGGCAGTACCACGCAGGTATCAAAGGACCCAAAGAAGATGCCCATAGTGCCCACTTGTAGGAGATGCCATAAACAGATTGAGGATATGAACAGCATGTGAAATATCCGGATGAGTGATGCCTAAGTACACAAGGCTCCTTATTAGGTGACGGTAGCGAGTGGGATCCTCAGGCTGTCTCCAACAGGCTCCCCTAAAGCACCCTCTACCCAAAAATAGGGGACGGATTCTTCCCCTATGTGTTCCAACAGCATTCCCTATTTGGTTCCCTAAAATAGAGGATTTCTCTCTATTCCCTTATATGTAAGGGTTCTCTCTTCCCCCCTATACAATTCTCCATTTAGGGAACGCTGTTGGAGATGGAAGACATATAGGGAGAGATTTTTTTAAAGAAAGCCTGTATATGAGGCTATAGAGGATCAGATTTAAGGATTCCTGTTGGAGACAGCCTCAAGAGGAACTCCATCAGTAGGCCGTATCTGAAGGTGCAGCTCCATAGGTGTGTCAACTATGCGCTCATCCGTGAGACAAGCACGATCAAGGAGCTCTTCGATGTACTTGCGATGAGAAAGGTAGTATCCCTCGGATGTATGATCAACCTCAATCCCTAGAAAGTACCGAATAGGACCCAGGTTAGATATCTGAAACAGCTCACTGAGGCAAGCCTTGACAAAGGCTATATACTCAGTATCATCACTAATGGATGAGCATGTTATCAACATATAGAAGAAACAAGGTGCGACCTCGAGCAGAAGTGTGAACAAAGAGAGATGGGTCGTGAGGACTGAGAACAAAACCACCAGCAGCAAGAACAAACGCAATACGCTCAAACCAGGCTCGAGGAGCCTGCTTGAGCCCATAGAGAGGACTGTACCCAAGAGGAGGATACATGTAAACCTCCTCACGAAGATCACCATGAAGAAAGGCGTTTTTCACATCAAACTGACAGATAGTCCAATGACGAACCGCAGCCACAGCTATGAGAGAAAAAACAGTGATTCGATGAGTAACAGAGGCAAAGGTCTCACTGGAACCATCAAAGCGGGTTTTAACCTTGAAAACCCACTTGCAGGTGATGTGATGAGCAGTAGAAGGACAAGGAACAAGTGTCCAAGTGCTAGTGCGCTCAAGAGCAGCCAACTGCTCAAACATGGCAAACTGCCACTTAGGGTGAGCAAGAGCATCACGATAGGAGGAAGGCTCAGGGAGAAGGGTGACAGAAGCCAAAAACCCATAGCGGACAAGGGGAGAGAGAGTGGACCAGTCACAGAAGTTTGACCCATCAAACTGGATGCTCGGAAGCTGAGGTGGGCCGGAGTAGCGAGACGAAGACGCCATGGCGCAGATCACCGAAGTCATAGCGACAACGAGACAACCAGTGAGGCAGAGCTGCGAACTGCGCAGGAGAAGCAGAGGACGGCTCGACCGGTGGCAGACGGCCGAAGCCCTCCCGGTGGGCGCTGCCAGCCTAAGCCCTGCCCCGCACAAGTCTGAGGAGGCGGCGCAAGTGCACGGAGGAGGCGACAGCGGGACAAAGCGGTCTTGCGCAGTGAGCCCCTCCGGTGACAATGGCCAATTGCTCGGCCGAGCAATTAACGAGAGCAGAGGCGGCGGCTTGGGGTGGGAAAACCCTAACCCTAATCTAATACCATGTTAGAAGGGCTAGAATGAGCTGGTCAATAAAATTGGGCCCAAAATGGGCTGTAATATACATGTACAGGAGAGAAGGAAAAAATGCAAATAGGTCCCTATAAACCTATACAATAGCAAAGAAGTCTTATAAGTTATACAAATTGCTATTCTAACAGATTCAACCAACAGCCTGAATGTATAGTTCTTTCATTTCCTATAACTCAAGAAACACAATGGCCAGCGACCCTTTGAGATCAGTGCTTGCATATAGTATCTGCTTGGCTTAATAAAACGGGTTGTTTGCTCTGTATAAATCAAAAGTGACGTAACAAGGGCTTTATCATTTCTTTTAGTTTCCATGGTATCTAACTAGTTGGGACTTTGGACATGTTCAAGAAGATTAGTAGAGCATCTTGCGCAAGGCAGCGAGGTATCCTTGGCTCTGAGCATGCGGTCTCCATTTGAATGCAAGTCATGAACCACAAATAAATAACATATAATATTGAGCTACTGATCCAAATGAATCCTCCATTGATGAGTTCTTTTTTGCCTGATTTGTTACTACTTACTACCACTGCACCAACAGTGCCTACTTTCTATCTTTCTTGCCGCAAACCAAAACCTTTCCTACCCCTTAGTAACTTCAGTGAAAGGCAACAATAACCTTTAGATTGGATGGTTAGATCTAAAATATGCTAGCAGGTTTAATGTACCAAAAAAAAAGGGGGAGGTTTTGGATTGGTGACATTATTAAGATGTGATTTCGCATAATTTCCATTACAAAACATGAAATTATTGTCATGCCATTATTTGCACCGATTTTATATCATCCATGCCATTACAGCTCTAGCTTATACTCCCTCTGTCCTACAAAGAGTGTATTTTTAGTGTTCAAAAATTGTCTCACAAAGAGTGCATGTTTAGACGTGGGGCCCATCAAAGGAGACGCAGCCCATTAACTCCCCCACTCCCATCTCTCTCTATATCCGTTCCCCACCAAAGAAGACGCATGCACATTTAACTATTTTGGAAACCAAAACAGCAGCACACTTGTGCATGTAATTAATTAGAGGTAGATTAATCATTTGCCTTTCACACTAATCTGTCTGAGAAAAACCAGAAATGCGTTCTTTGTAGGACAGAGGGAGTACCAGTCAAAATAAATATAGACATGTGGACCCCACCTGTCATACACACCAGCTTCTTCGCCTTCTTCCTTCTTCCTCCACCCAAATCCCCTTCCCTCCTTCTCAACTCCGGTGAACTTGGGAACTCGAGGCGGCGGAAGAGGTCAAGGCAACGGCACATGGTGGCAACGCGGTGCGACAGAGGAAGAGAGAAGAAGATCAGGACAGGCGTGTAGAGGAAATGGGAAGGCGACAGGTGAGGGCGACGTGCTCACCGGCCGCGCAACGCGGCAGGCCTGCACGAGTTGCACGGTCGGCAATATTCGGCGGAGGAGGTTGAGGCGACAGTGCACTGCAGTAGTGGGCCTAGTAAGGCCCAAGGGTGTACATATGTACACCCAAATTTTTTTTGCAAAAAAAATCTGCTCACATTTATTGGTCGGCCCACCTCTCGCGAAGCATTTTGGTCCGACCAGCCTTCCCAATCCCCACGGCCACAATCTCACGTCCCGATTCGCCCTAAGCTCCAGCCCCCGACCTAAATCGGCTATTCCGCCACCCGCTGCTCGCCACGTCGCCATAGCCTGTCACGCGGCTTCTGTGGAACGTGGCTTTGCCCAGCGCGCAGGCAACATGCGCCAGTGGCTCCATACACCATGCAGCCGTGCCAGTCCGTCGTCCGGCCAACCAGACCGCCCGACACACGCCGAGGCACCACCTCGCTGTCCACCATCCGCAGCCCAGTCCTCCAGCGATCCACCCGCCGCCTCGCCAGCCACCGCCAGTCGGTGTGGAGTCCTTCGCTAACAGGCTTCCCCTCAAGCCGCCATTGGTACCCTTGCCCTCGCCTGATTCGTCTCTTTTTCCTTTGTGAGCCCTGTGTTTAAGTTGATTTGAATAGAGCGCCGCCTTGTGGTAAAATTCGAGGTTTTGGTTGCATAAGTTTGAACATGCAGAATTAGGCACAACCGAATTATCTGAAGTAATGCATTGTGGATAAGTTAAATACATACTAGGTCGTTTTGTTCGATCTTATAGTGACAACTTTATAATGCTTAGCGAGATCATGGTAGGGACTAAATTTCCGCGTGGTGAATATCCCGGTTTTTGTGGACAACTTTGGTTGAGTTAAAAATAAAAGTGATCAGTTAAAAGCAAGCACGGTCTTTATAGTGCATTCCTATTTTTATATCTATATTTATATATGAATTTCACTCGATTATGTTATTTATATATGAATTTCACTTGATAAATCTATATTTACTTATGATTCCGCCATGTTTTTGGTGGCTATGACTCCGTGAGCCCAGCTAGACCAGATAAAAAATTATGTGCGTCCATTTCCAAAAACCGACGCCCACCACTAGTGCACGGTGGTGATGAAGGAGCTCGAGGAAGCGGCATGCAGCGATGAAGGAGGAGGTCAAGGCGGCGGCGTCAGCAAGGCCGACTGAGAAGAGAGAAGAGAGAGAGGAGGGATGTAGGAAGAAGAAGAAAGGAAAGTGTATGGCAGCTGGGGCTAGTGCTGGGAGAATGGGCCGGGCCAGGTGGGCTGGCACGGGCACGGCCCGATTTTTCAAGCCCGCGGCCCGGCCCAGCACGATTTTTGATGGGCCGGGCTAGGCCCGATATGGCGTGCCGGGCCGGGCCGGGAAACCAGGCACGGCATGCGGCCCGGCCCAGCCCAACTGTACGGGCCGTGCTTGGACCGGCCCGGCCCGAATAGAAGCACGAGTCAGTTTTTTATATTTTGCGTGGTCTTTCATTGCTCGGATCAATTTATGTTCAATACGAAAGTTGTAGATAATGTCGAGGCGCGTCTTTTTCATGTAGAAAAGTTTTTCATTTGAGCAATGTATGAATTTATAAAAAATATTTTTGTCGCTGCCTGCTTTCGGGCCGACGGCACCATCCTCGGTAATTCATAATTTTCGAGGTTTTATGCTGCTCGGATGAATTTGGGTTAAACATGAAAGTTGTAGATAATTTCGAGACGCATCTTTTTTGTATAAACAACCTTTTCATTTGAGCAACGTACGAATTTCTAAAAAATCATTTTGTCTGCTGTTGTTTTACTCGTGCCATGCTCGGGCCGGCCCGGCCGTGCTTTCGGCCGTGCCGGGCCTGGATGCAGACCGGGCCGTGCTGGCCCGTTTTGCACCGGCCCGAGGCACGACGGGCCCAGGCTGGGCCGGCACGGCACGACCCAACTCCCAGCACTAGCTAGGGCCATCGTATATATTTTTTATTATTTTGAACTGATATACGCGAGGAACCTCTATAATGACATGGATTCAATAGGTGGTATAAATAATGGCATGATAATAATTTCCTATTTTGTAACAACAATACTAGGAACTAGCAACTAAATAATGGCGGCGATGGAAAAAAAAAAAACCGTAAAATAGTGTGGCTTTCTCCTGACTATATTGAATCTCAACTTTCCGCAGGTATTGAATATCAAGCAATGAACAGTAATGCAATGGGAATAGACTATTAAACAGCACAAGATGGCAACCGCATCATAGAAGCGAACCATATCTCAGCAGCATATTGGCGATATCGAAATAGCACCAACAACGGCAAACAATTTTACCCGCTTCCTCAGTCCTCAGGCGCGGGCACCGATCCCAGATCCGGGGACCAAGCCCAGGAAATCAAGAAAAAAACAGCAGCTATACACCTATACGCCCCGCAATGCCGCGATGAAATTCTCTAGCAGAAAGGAGTCCCGTTCACCGCCGTTCGTCCACCGGAGCCCTCCAAGATCCCGCCTTCCCGGATGCCGTGACGCCGGGCCGGGGGGCACTCGCCTCGCCCGCGGGATCCCAGCCGCGCCAACCGCCAAATCGGGAAATGAAAAAAAAAATAGGGATCCGAGCGGCACAGAGGCAATGCGAGGGCAGATCTCGGATGCGGGGGGTGGCCTCACCTGTGGCTCAGCCGCGGCGGGGGAGTCGGCGAGGAGGCGGGCGAGCCTGTCCGCCACCTTCTCCTTCCACGCCAGCATCGCGCCGCCGACCGTCTTGGCCTGCTCGCCTTGCCTTGGGCGCGGGGCGCGGGGCTTTTCTCCTGGCCGTCGTGGTTGGGGTGCGCGCGCGAGGAGGAGTCGAGGAGAGAGGAGAGAAGGGAGACGAACACGATGAAGTTAGGTTCGGTATCCGCGTCAAGTTTGGGCCAAAGGCACTACGACGACAAGCCGTCGGCGCGGTCGGTGGTCGTTAACGGTCGTCCACGAGCGTCTATGGTCCAGTTAAAAAGGTTGATTTGCATACGAATGGCTTGATTTTTTTTATCTGAAAGTTGTTAAAAAAAATTTAAAAAAATACGTAACTCCTAAAAAACATCTTAAAAAGTTTAAAAAATTATTAAAAAAATTTCACGAACTCTAAAAAATTATTTAAAACCACATAAAAATGAATATAAAGTATTACATCATTTGGCTTATATAAAAATAACAATTTTTATTTAATTTATTCTAAAACTAAAACAAACAAGGTCATATATGTTTTCTAAAAAAATGCATTTGTTGTTATTATGTTCTTTGAAATTATAGAAATCGAGATTCTCTCGTATCATACCAATTTCAAAGTTGAGGGTCAAAATGAATCAAATCGCTCAAGTCTTTTTCCGCCATTGCCTCTCTCCTCTATCTTCTGAGCCGCTGTTGCCCTCACGTGTGTTGCCGCAACAGTTGCCCACACACATCACCACCACCAGTGGAGCTCGCAACCACACGCATGTACATCGCTGCCTCCATGTTGTTAGAGAGAAGGGTAAAGGAAAGAGAAGGGCGGTGGAGCAAGAGTCGAAGGAGAAGAGGCAGAAAGAGAGAAGGAAAATAGGAAGAAACCAGTTTGTATTTTGTAATGATATTTTCTGTGCAATCGAAACTTAATAATGGTACATATTTACATAGCGTGAGCGTTGTTCCTTCCCCTAGCTACAGGATAGGATAGCTGCCCTAGAAACCAACTGTGTCGTGGGTTGCTTTTTGTGGCGCGCTAGTTTCATCATACTCCTGCTCAGCTAGTCATCGCAAAGCTCATGGGTCGGGTTTCAAATCCTATTTTCATCCCAAATCACGCTCCCGTAATTCCCGATAAAAATTTGATGAAATTTCGATTTTTGAGATTTAAATTAAATGGAGTGAGCAGAAAAATAAAATACACTTATTAGAAAATCGTTTGGTTTCACCGGGACATTGTTTGGTTTTAAAAAAACGTTTGGTTTGGTTTTTTGGAATATCTAGGGCTAACGTGAAATCACCCAATTTTAGTGAGAAATAATTCAGGACTATTTTACACTTTCTATTTCAAAATTTAAATTCTGGTTCTTTTTTTAAACTGGGATTTTAATCCTACATAGCGATTTTCCGCTGCCAGGAACTGCGTTCATGTGTTCAAGTCCAGCGTTTAGGCATTTCTTCACCAAAATTAAACTAAAAAAATCAATTCAATAAAATCACCCAAAAATTACCAGTAATTTTCTCGAATCGACAAAAATTTATATCTGCAGTAAATTTTAAACTTCTATTCTAAATTCCTCGTTTAAAATACGCCATGATCATATGAACAAAAGATAGATCTTCACCCTACCGTTCTTTTTTGCAGTAAACAAATAAATCTTCATACACAAATTTTGGAATTTGCAAATCGTTGGTTAACTTAGCGTGCCATGTTTTTAAACCTCCTCAATAATTTTTTAAAGCAAAGGACAAGTGAGCTTTCTTGTATTGATCAAAAGTCGGAGAAGTGCAGGGTGGGAGAGATAAAGGCCCCTTCCTCGTGGGCCCAAAAACAACTACTTAATTAATTACAAAGGAGGCTCCCACGGCCTCCTAGAGGCATAGGTCACCAATAAGAAAATTTAGAAAGACCGAGGCGGCTCTATCAACCTGGCGGAAGATCTGGTTGTTACGCTCAATCCAAATATGCCGGCGGAGGTGGTTGAGAGGACACCGCGAGAGAGTCCACTCTGAAGAATGTCTATCGACCACCAGTTCTAGATGCAACTAATTTGATTCCAGCCCGAGGGTTTCAGCGTGCAGCATGAAGCAGGGTTGCTATCTGGGTCCAGATGAAGGAGCTGAAATCGCATAGCAGGAAAAGGTGATCGAGAGTTTCTAAGTTCCACCTGCAAAGGGGGCAAAAGTAATTGTTTGGCAAGTGACGACGAAGTAGGGCATCAGCTATGAAGATCCGTTTGTGCAGGAGCGTCCGGAGGAAGAACTTGCACTTAGACGACACCCAAAGCTTTCAGACCTCCTGCAGGGCCGCCTTGGCCACGTGGCCCGCGAACAGCAGAAGCTGCATGCAAATGCGTGTGTACAGAAGCCGAATGCAAACGGTGTATTTGCATGCAAGCCTCTGCCCGATGCACTCTAAAAAATTTTCTCTGCACACATGTGAGATTTGACATCACCGAAGTGACCCATGCATCTCACATGGTCATTTCTTTTGGCAAGAGAAGATGCTTGCCATGCAAAATAGCCCTGCTTTGTCTCTATTGTTTTTTAAAAAAATGGCGGTCCTCTTGTTCCCCTGCCCATGAATTTATTCATGCGGTCATGAGAACTTGATAAGTAATTCTTACCCCGTGAGTGGATTTTTCATCTGTTAATTCTTCCACACTCACGAACAATAGATGGATTTATTTGGCAAAAAAAAACTTTAGTTACCTTCTACTGCATGGCCCTCATTCACAGCAATGGAGGTCAACTGAGAATTAACTCCATTAACTTCAGCAAATCCACCGCCATCTTCAAGGTGCTGCATCTTTGGGGGAGGAGAGTCCCTAGAGCTGTCATCCAAATATTCATCACCACTTGAAAAAGCTATCGCCCCAATAGTGTCCTTACCAGCAATCGGAGGTTCAACATCCAGCACCTTCATTCCCTTCTCCGTTTCATTTTCAGCACTAGCTTCACTTGTTCTTGGAGCAGTGGCACGAGGAAGTCGATTGCTAACACTGCCACGACCAATAGATGGCCTCTCATCGCGAGTAGAGTCCTTTGTATCCCGTTTGCACTTAGAGTCTGATTCCTTGCGCAAACCTATAAGAAACCATTTTTTTGATAAATACACACTCAATAAACATTCGGGTTATCATAATTTGATGTTATCTTACCTTCAAGTGGTTTCAGAGGCACGCTTGCTGGCTTCCGATTCTTAGACGAAGCAAGGGAAGAGTCTCCATGGCGAGAAATTTTCTCTTTTCTGGTTGCCTCCATTTTCTTCGAGGCGGAATGCACTAAAGAGGAATCCTCATCTCATGCAGGACGCTCCTCAGC
Source organism: Raddia guianensis (assembly GCA_036346415.1). Classification (NCBI taxonomy): domain Eukaryota; kingdom Viridiplantae; phylum Streptophyta; class Magnoliopsida; order Poales; family Poaceae; genus Raddia; species Raddia guianensis. Next base: position 30,952,355 of record CM070540.1, read on the forward strand.
ACTCCGGCGTCTCTCATCCTTGCGAACCATGTTGCTTGGCTTCAGATGGCTAAAGAAAATAAAAAAAAGTCACGCAATGCATTTTATAGTCTACCTGCGAATCTGGATCCATCAGTCTCGAGCCTTTCAAAAATCAAAGCATGGATTCTATCGTTTTCTACCACCTTTTCGGGTGGATCAGTACAGAGTACCGTTGCATTGCATACACCTCTAGATTTCTCTCTCCGCTGTTCATTGCATGCACCCTTAGCTTTCTCTCTCCACTAGCCTGTCATTCACCTTTTCCCTTTTCTCTCTCCACTAGCCTGCCATTCACCTCGGTAGAGTCAACACATGCATACATACTCTTTCATGCATGTGTACTATTAGATTTCCATATGGTTACGGGATTTTTTGTAGCTAGAAATTCTACGGAAACATCAAATGCACAGCCAAGTTTTTTTGTTTTTGTAAAATGAAAGGCTGCATTTCTAAATGCGCCTCTTCGTGGAAATCCAAGATTACGCAAATAAAAGTGTATTTGCATCGATCCGAGTCCGATCTCTCTCTTTCTCGGATTTAGATCGATGGGGGGCATTTGTTGAATAAAAAATTAAATAAATAAATACTTTCAGTGGTTAGTGAGTTAGTTTAGGATTTGACCAGGTAGCAAGGTTGTTACATACTAGCTCAACGGATCAATCTAGTGCGGTTAAACCACGTAACTAACCGCCCCTTATCTTCGCTGGTGAACGTGGGGGAAGTGCAGACTCTCCACTCCTCCCACGATCAGTAGGCAACGTCTTTAAAAAGCTGAAGCAACTGCAAACAGAGGGCTTCTCTCGCACGACACATCACTCGGGGCTGGCACAGGCACTGTGCATGCTCATTCACACACACCATCTCTCTGCTTAACCAGCACACACAAGTAGCTGTAGTAGGCGTAGGAATCAAAGAGAAGACAAGGAAAAGGTAAAAAGTTGCAGGATTCTTGAGCTAGCTCTCTCACGTCTCTACCACCTCTCTGTCTTCTTCTTTACATGCATGAGAGGTAGCAGTAGGAATGGGCTGCACCTGGTTTTCTTTTCTTGAATACTACATGCAGGCAGTAGTTTAATGGAGGAGGAGGGTTGATCGGCACCAGAACTGACGGGCAGGCTGATTTCTGCCTTCTCTCTCTCCCTCTCTCTCTTCTACTCCTCTCTCTCTGCTCTCTCTGCTCTCTCCCTCCGCTCGTGCATGGCAAAAGGGATGGGAGGCCGGCACTGCTTCCCCGTGTCCTCCTACGCGGTGGCAAGCACCATGGTCGGCTGTGGCCTCGGCTCGCCCATCACCGGCGACGGCGCAGCTCCTCCCCAGCATGGCACGGCACGGCAACCCCACGGTGTCGGCGTCCCCGTCTCCTCCTACGCGGTGGGTAGCAGCATGGTCGGCTGTGGCCTCGGCTCGTCCATCACCGGTGATGGCGCGGCTCCCGTCGCATACTCCTCGCTCATGGCACGGCACGGACGTTGTCCTGATCTTTGACGCGGCTAGGCGTGACGGCGCGGACCCCGCGACACGTCTCTAGCGGCGTTCCGTACCTCGTCTCCACCAAACCATCTCCATCAACGGCGGTGACTTGGCCTCGGTCCGGTGCGGCGGTGGCGCCATCAGCGTCCACACGCCCGGCAGCACGGCATCTGCCTACCACGCGCTGGCGGCGGCCAGCGGCACCGCGCCCATCCCCTCCACCGGCGCGGCACCTCTACATAGCAGCAGCATTGCTTCTTCCTCATCTACACGGCGGCGGCGCCTCGGACCTGGCCAAGCAGGGACGGTGGCCTGACGGCCATGAGGCGGTGCGCCCATCTCACATCGGCGGCGTCCCCGGCGGTGCGCCCTCGGCCTCGCTTCTCCCCCGAGACGACGGCGCCCACGCACGGCGACGGCGCGGTGCTCCTCTTCCCCAACACGTAGGCAGCAGCTACACGGTGGCCCTCACCACGCAGCGCTCGAGACGTCTTCGACCCTATTCAAGACGGCGGTGATGCCCACTCCTTCATAGAGCGACGCGGCGGTGACCTGGTCTTCTTTGCCCACGGCGGCGGCTCCGACGTGATCTGCCATCTACCCCGCGCCGCCTGAGTCTACACCAGTCAAAGCCACCGTGTGTCGGAGATAGTGCGACACGTCCATTGTCGAAGATTCGCCGACAACGAGCGGAGCTGCTGCTAAGTTGACGAGATGCTTAAGTCATAGAGCTGCTGTTAAGTGCCCATGACGTGAAGTATAGATATATGAGTATGCATGGCCCATGCATACACGTATGGTTGTTGAACTAATCAAGAATGGCTAATTAATGTGCATGCATTTATGGCTCTTGTACGTATAGTGTATATGAGGATCACTGTACTTCAAGAGCTTGCTTCGTGGCTACCATCTAGCTAGCACACTACGAAGTTATCGATGGCGTCGTGATTTCACTGCCCACCTGTATCTCGAATGTGGATGCTTCTTCCTGCGGATTAACTGGCAGATGATTCTTTCTGTGGATCAACGGATGGATACTCTCTCCTGTCAACAACTACAACTTTCTTCGCTCGATCGTGGATGATCCTTCTCACAATGACTACTTCATATATCTTAGCTCGGACGTGGATGTTTCTTCCCGCGGATGGACACGATGGACACAAAGGACACCCTCGTTGACGCAGCAATGTTACCATATTCAAGTCTAAGCCAAGTGTTGATCATGCAATCCTACAAACACCTCAGGACACAATAATCGTGAAGTTCGAGACCGACAAGGCCGGACGACCTGAACGGGCGAAGCCAACACTAAGGCTACGCTACAAGCAGTTCATGAGTACTCCTACAAGGATCTGTCGCCACCGCGACACCAACACTTAGTCACACCAACGAGAATGGTTATCGCAAAGTGAAAGAAGAAGAAGACGAATGCAGCTTAATCAGAGGTGGTTCGCGTTTGTCGTGAACATAATTAACCAGGCGTTCTCCCGAGAACCCAGGAGCTAGAACCTCTACATCGCATGATCATATGCTTAGCCAATAGGCTACGGATGCACATTTTCGAGAACTTGTGTTTCTGTGGTTAAATAAAATAGCAGTGTTCTCGATCTTTTCCTTTGTGTACTTAGTACACTTGCATGCCCGCTCTTTTCTTAATGTTCCGCGCTAGGGCAAATTTGTGGAGATGTAGATATGGGAGTGTTATTGATCACCCAGTTGATGTTGGGGTAGTTGATTTGGAGAGTTTGTTCACAAGTGGGAGGTGAAGATATCCATTCGCGGGAAGAAACATCCACGCCTGAGCTAAGATATATGAAGTAGTCATTGTGAGAATGATGATCCACGATCGAGCGAAGAGAGTTGTAGTTGTTGGCGGAAAAGAGTATCGGTTCATTGATCCACCGGAAGAATCATCTGCTAGTTAGTCTGTAGGAAAAAGCATTCACCAGCTAGCTCACGGGAAGAAACATCCACGACCAGATGACGAGAATTAATGTAGTTGTTGATGGGAAGCGTATCCATTGGGCAGCGAAATCACAATACCATTGGCAGTTTCATAGTGCGCTGGCTTGATGGTGGCCACGAAGTAAAATCTTGGAGTATAATGATCCTCATATACGTTATACGTACAAGAGCCATACATACATGCACATTATTTAGCCATTCTTGATTATATAAATAACTACACGTGCATGCATGAGCCATGCACGGGCCATGCATAATTAGGTACATGGTGTTGACTCGGTAATGGCTCCACGCTACGGGTTACATGGTAGATCGGCGGAAACGGCGACGTCGGGCAGAGGAAGCACGCCCGCCGCATGCACGCCGGCCGCGAATAAGCAGTCGACGGAGGTGTCCCACGCAGGTGACAAGGTCGAAGACGTCCAGCCGGTGTGGAGATGCGGATTCAGCACGACGACGCCTAACTGTGGAAGAAGTAGCTGGAGGGAGACGCCGCGTCGGTGTCGGATGATGCCGAAGAAGGGGTCGACCGGCGCCGCCGCCGTGCTTAGTAGAGTCGTCGCCGGGGCCACCGTGGAGATGCTGGAGCATGCCACTGCCAGGGCGGGTGATGCCGGAGCCGGCTTGGACGCTGCCGCCATGCATCGTGGAAGATGGTTGAGGGCGCCGCAGTTGTCTTGAGGCGCCGCCGCCGCGTCAAGCCAAGGGTCCAAGCCACCAAGCCGTGGAAGATGGAGGACCACACCGGGGAAGGAGATGGGCGCGGCGCCGCTGGCCGCCGCCAGCGCGTGGGAGGCAGAGGCTGCACCGCCGGGTGTACGGATGCCGATGGCGCCGCCGCCGTGCGTGATGTCGGTGCCACCGCGTCGATGGAGGGAGGAGCGTCGTCAGCCACCTCGGACTGCTGATGGCTTTCCCAGCACTACAACTGTAACGTTTATGGCATTCCGGCGTCGTGTGCTATTCCTTGTAACTCGAAGATTTAAAACAAGGACCTAGCGGCTTTAAAAAAAAGATCTGAGTATTTCTGAGACATGGTATGATTATTACTGTGTCGTATGTTGTGAACATGTTAAAAGAAAAGATGTCTGCCTGACGCCTCTAGCTGTCATTTATCTCTATGCAAGCATACAATGTGGGGGCAGCTCTCAAGTACATACATGCAACTTCTTCCTTCTCTCTCCGTGAAAGTCAACAAAAAAAATGTGTGGCAACATGCAGCATGCAGCAAGCAACTTCTTCCTTCTCTCTCCGCGAAAGCCAACAAAATGTGGCAGCATGCAGCACGCATCATGTCCTCTGTCTCCTATTTTGTTTTCTTTTCTTCTTTCCTCTCACATTTACCTGGTCACATCATATACAGTGATAGACCTTACCCTTTCTTCTGCGCACGAGATGTTCTACAGGCTGCTTGCATGGACTATGTCACAGATTTGTTAAATGTTTTCTCAAGTAAACAAACGGGCACATGCATGGATACATCATTTGGTCACAGTTTACAAGAAGAGGACTGTTCTTGGTACACAGGAAGAAATAAAAAATGTAGGTTTTATTCCACTACATGAGGGCAGGCAAGTAACCATTCAAACAGAAAAAAACATCATTCAGTCCGACGAACTTAGAGTTACTTATTTGAAAGGAAAAGATCTACGCGAGGAACAAATTCAAAGTAAAGTGAAGGCTTTACAGCCTAAGACTTGAGGAGGTGAGGTCTGAGGTTATGCTGCATGAGAAGGCTAAAATGGCTGCCACCTGATCCCAAGGTCGGGCATCATGCTCCTCTTTATTCGCTCGATCGCATGCCATGAACTCTTCGGCTTTATCGCGACGACTAATCAATTCATCGTACCTGCCAACAGACCCCTTGAGCGTAGCCTTACCATCTTCAAAATGTTTTATTACTTCTTGTTCATCTTTGATGGCTTGAGCTCCGAGTTGCTTTAATTCCTCTAAAATCTTAGCCCGTCGTTCAACCTCTTGTGAACTTCTCGCCTTTTCTTCTTCCCGTTCCTTCATCTCTTTCTCGTGTGGCTAGAGTTCTTCTTTCATGGTACGAAGCAGGCTTTGCATTTCTGGACAAGCCTTTCGCAGCTTCTCAAGAACGGGACGCAACTCGTCTCCACGAGACTGAAAGCGAGACTTAGTAAAAGTTTCTCTCCCATCAAGACATGCCTCTAATTCTCACAGTCTCGTTATTAGTACTTCAACATCAGAAGGATACTTGTCGTGGTACGTTCTCGCCCATGAAGGAAAAATTTGCTGCTTGAGCAGTTTAAGGATCATCACCTTGTTAATGGGTACCTTCTTGAAGAGATTTTGTATGTCAGCCAGATCAAACTAACCTGTTCTTGCCCGATGGATGTCTGAATGGTGTTCTCGGGGCAATGTGAAGGAATGAACAACTTCCCCTGGACCTTCAACCCCGTCAACTAAGTGATCCACCTTGAGCTCACGAAGGTACTTGCTACTGACAATCTGAAAAGTGGCAATTACAGAGGACAATGGCGCACTATCTCCTCCTTCTGCAAATGAAAAAGTAAAAAATGTGTGTTATTGGGTAAAAAAACTTTAAATATATGTATGCGTGCATACGGAAGCCGCATGCAAATGCGTGTGTACAGAATCCGCATGCAAAGGGGTGTATTTGCATGCAAGCCTCTGCCCGATGCACTCTAAAAAATTTTCTCTGCACACATGTAAGATTTGACATCACCGAAGTGACCCATGCATCTCACATGGTCATTTCTTTTGGCAGGAGAAGATGCTTGCCATGCAAACTAGTCCTGCTTTGTCTCTATTGTTTTAAAAATTGGTTGTCCTCTTGTTCCCCTGCCCGTGAATTTATTCAAGCAAGCGGTCATGAGAACTTCAGAAGTAATTCTTACCCCGTGAGTGGATTTTTCATCTATTAATTCTTCCACACTCACGAACAATAGATGGATTTATCTGGCAAAAAAAAACTTTAGTTACCTTCTACTGCACGGTCCTCATTCACAGCATTGGAGGTGAACTGAGAATTAACCCCATTAACTTCAACAAGTCCACCATCAGCTTCAAGGTGCTGCATCTTTGGAGGAGGAGAGTCCCTAGAGCTGTCATCCAAATATTCATCCCACTTGAAAAAACTATCGCCCCAATAGTGTCCTCCCCAGCAATCGGAGGTTCAACATCCAGCACCTTCTTTCCCTTCTCCGTTTCATTTCCTGCGCTAGCTTCACTTGTTCTTGGACAAGTGGCACGGGGAAGTCGATTGCTAACACTGCCACAACCAACTGATGGCTTCTCATCGCGAGTGGAGTCCTTTCTATCCCATTTGCGCTTAGAGTCTGATTCCTTGCGCAAACCTTTAAGAAACCTTTTTTTTTTGGTAAATACACACTCAATAAACATTCGTGTTATCATAATTTGATGTTATCTTACCTTCAAGTGGTTTCAGAGGCACGCTTGCTGGCTTCCAATTCTTAGACGAAGCAAGGGAAGAGTCTTCGTGGCGAGAACTTTTCTCTTTTCCGGTTGCCTCCATTTTCTTCGAGGCGGCATGCACTAAAGAGGAATCCTTATCTCGTGTAGCACGCTCCTCGGCACTCCGGCGTCTCTCATCCTTGCGATCCATATTGCCTGGCTTCAGATGGCTAAAGAAAATAAAAAAAAAGTCACGCAATGCATTTTAAGTCCACTCGCGAATCTGGATCCATCAGTCTCGAGCCTTTCAAAAATCAAAGCATGGATCCTATCATTTCCTGCCACCTTTTCGGGTGGATCAGTACAGAGTATCGTTGCATTGCATGCACTCTTAAATTTCTCACTACGCTGTTCATTGCATGCACCCCTAGCTTTCTCTCTCCACTAGCCTGTCATTCACCTTTTCCTTTTTCTCTCTCCACTAGCCTGCCATTCACCTCGGTAGAGTAAGCACATGCATACATACTTTTTCATGCATGTGTACTATTAGATTTCCATGTGGTTATGGGATCTTTTGTGGCTAGAAATTCTACGGCAACATCAAATGCACAACCAAGTTTTTTTGTTGTTGTAAAATAAAATGTTGCATTTCTAAATGCGCCTCTTCGTGGAAATCCAAGATTACGCTAATAAAAGTGTACTTGCATCGATCCGAGTCCAATCTCTCTCTCTTTCTCGAATTCAGATCGATGGGGGGCATTTGTTGAATAAAAAATTAAATAAATAAATACTTTCAGTGGTTAGTGAGTTAGTTTAGGATTTGACCAGGTAGCAAGGTTGTTACATACTAGCTCAACGGATCAATCCGGTGCGGCAGGGGCGGACGCAGACAAAAGTTATAGGAGGGGCTGAAGTTTAGTTGAAGACCAAGTTTGAAGTTTAGCCCCATTTTCCCTTCTATTTTACACTAAAAAATATAGCTGGGTCTAAGGTGGGGCTCCACTGTCATAGATAGCATAGGTGGGGCTAGAGCCCCACCTGACCTGGTGCTGGGTCCGCCCTGCGGTGCGGTCAAACCACGTAACTAACCACCCCTTATCTTCGCTGGCGAACGTGGGGGAAGTGCAGACGCTCCACTCCTCCCACGATCAGTAGGCAACGTCTTTAAATAGCTGAAGCAACTGCAAAAGGAGGGCTTCTTCTCTCGCACGACACATCACTCAGGGCTAGCACAGGCACTGTGCAAGCTCATTCATACACACCATCTCTCTGCTCAACCATCACACACAAGCAGCTGTAGCAGGCATAGGAATCAAAGAGAAGACAAGAAAAAGGTAAAAAGCTACAGGATTCTTGAGCTAGCTCTCTCACGTCTCTATCACCTCTCTATCTTTCTTCTCTCCCTTTCTCTCTTCTTCTTTACATGCATGAGAGGTAGCAGTAGGAATGGGCTGCACCTTGTTTTCTTTTCTTGAATACTACTTGCAGGCAGTAGTTTAATGGAGGAGGAGGGTTCATCAGCGCCAGAACTGACGGGCAAGCTGATTTCTGCCTTCTCTCTCTCTCTCCCTCTCTCTTCTACTCCTCTCTCTGCTCTCTCCCTCCACTCGTGCATGGCAAAGGGGATGGGACGCCGGCACTGCTTCCCCGTCTCCTCCTACGCGGTGGCCAGCAGCATGGTCGGCTGTGGCTTCGGCTCGTCCATCACCGGCGACGGCGCGGCTCCTCCCTAGCATGGCATGGCGCGGCAACCCCACGGCGTCGGCGCGCCCATCTCCTCCTATGCGGTGGACAGCGGCATGGCCGGTAGTGGCCTCGGCTCACCCATCACCGGCGACGGCCGGTCTCCTCCCCTGGTGTGGCACGGCAAAGGCGGCTACGTCGCGTACTCCTCGCTCATGGCACCGCACGGACGGTGTCCCCATCTTTGACGCAGCTAGGCGCGACGACGCGGGCCCCGCGGCGTATCTCTAGCAGCGTTTCGTACCTCGTCTCCATCAACAGAGATGTTGCCGTCTGCGGTGAAGTGCCATGGTAATTGATCTGGCTCGTCAGGGGATAGTTGTACGCGTGCGATTCGAAGGACGAGTGAGATGAGCTCGGGGATCTTATGCGGGGTGATGTTATGCCTTAGGTCAGAAATCCAGGTGTAGTTCATCGTTGCATCGAGCGCCGATCTATTCTTCCTTGTTGACACCTGAAAAGTTGTGGAGCAATGTGTCTTGGGGCATAGCCGGAAAGCCAGTAATCCTTCCAAAAGGAGAGGGCGAAGCCATTTCCTAAGTTGGCCGAGCATCCAACCCTTAGCAGGGTGGAATCCGGGTCAGCAACGGCGAAGTGGTTGGGGTAAGCCCATGCCGGGTTGGGGGAGCATCTCCTGAGGAAAAAGCCAACACAATCTCAGAGCTCTAAAGAAGAAGGTGGGATCCAGGACTCCCAGGCCATCGAGGGAGGTCAGGGAGCAAACCGTGCTCTAGTTGACTCTCCCCTCACCACCCGCGGAGTCGCTACCCTTCCAAAGCCAGCTTCTCCTAAGCGAGTCAATTCTCTTTATGACTGAAAGGGGCGCTTGATGACAGACATGACGTAGGACAGGATTGCTGACAGGACAGCCTTGAGCAAAGTTAGCCAACCACCTTTGGACATCATGGGGCCACGCCAACCAGCCAATATGGATGCCACTTTGTCGATGAGCGGTTGGAAATGCACGTGGCTCAGCCGCTTTACGTATAGAGGTATCCCGAGATATTTAATGGGGAAGGTGGTTCTGTCAGCCGGTAGGTCTTGGAGAGAGTGGTCGAGATCAATGTCCCCACAGTTGATTGGCACCACCTGACTCTTTGAGAAATTTGCGCGAAGGCCTGTGATATCCCTGAACTCTCCGAGAAGCGCAACTAGGATTGATACGTCATCCTTTGAAAGGTTTAGGAAAATGGTTGCATCGTCGGTGAAGAGGGAGATCGGGGAGCCTTGTTGGAGACCATGAATCTGTGTCAGAGCTCTAGAGTCGGTTACCCGGTTGAGCAAGACAACGAGTGGTTCGATGGCGAGGTTGAAAAGGAGTGGGGAAAGCGAGTCACCCTGCTGAAGGCCTCTGCGCTACTGAATTGTATCGATGGGGTGGCCATTGAGGAGTGCCCTGGAGGAAGAAGAGGCGAGGGACATCGTGATCCAATCACGCTAGCGAAGACCAAAACCGTGAGCACGGAGGTTGTCTAGGAGGTAGGGCTAGGATACGGAGTCGAAAGCTTTCTCGAGGTCCAACTTGAGAAGGAAAAATGGGGTATTTGATCTCGTAGGAGAAATGGAGGGATTTAGCTTTGCTTTGGACCAGTAAGAAATCGTCCTGTATGTGCCTTTTCTTTATGAAGGCGCTCTGGCATGGGGAGATCAACTTGTCCATGAAGGGGGGCGAGGCGGGAGGCGAGGATTTTGGTGAAAAGCTTCCCAATGTTGTGGATGAGGTTGATCGGGAGCTAGTCAGAAGTAGTTGACGGGCACTCTTTTTTTGGAAGGAGGACGATGTGAGCATTGTTGAGCGCAGCCAGTCTAGAGTCCTCGAGGTTGAAAACGCACTGGAGTGCAGCAAAAAGGTCCCTGAAGATGAAGTGCCAACAGGCTTTGTAAAAGTTTCAGGTGAAACCATTTGGCCCCGGAACCTTATCGGATGGGATAGAGAAAAGAACTAACTTTAGCTCCTCCATGGTTAGGGGGCGTCTAAAAAGGATAGGTCGACCGTTGGTAACCCAAGGAAGTCCCAGTTAAGAGATCGGGACACGGGGGGTGGCTGCTGAGGGAGCCGTCACCAAAAGGGTCACTGAAGTGTTGGTGCAACACTTGAGCCTTATCCTGGAACTTAGTGTGTAACCCGGATTGATTTTGGAGGGAGTGGATGAGGTTTCTCCTGTGTCGACCGTTGATCTTTTCAATGGCGCAATGCCCCAATAAATGAAACTTAAGCTACCTCCGAAGGGTTGTCTCATCGACCGAAAGAATCCGAAACTCCATGGCCACATCAAGGAGTCTGATGACCTCGAAGGCAATGGAGAGCTGGAGTTTTGTGTCACCCACCTAGGATTGACTCCAAATTCGAAGTATAGAGGCCGTTCGGGTGAGCTTGAATTTTAAGTGAAGCAACAGATGGCTAGGCATGTGCGGGGACGGATCACACCAGGCCTGCTAGGCGACTTCCTGGAAGCCATTGATCGATAAGCAGAAGGATTCGAAGCGAAAACGCCTCGGAGGCCGTGGGAGCCTTTTAGCAGTAAAAAGAAGGGGACAGTGATCTGAGGTGGATGAGGAAAGCGGCAGGAGGGAGCATGTCAGTAAGAGGAGCTCCTAGTTGGCATTTGCGAAAGCCCGATCAAGCCGCACGAGTGTTGGGTTGGATTGTTCGTTTCTCCAGGTGAAACGCTGATCGGATAGGTGAACTTCCCTGAGGGAACATGTGTCAAGGGTTGACCGGAAACGGGCCATGAGTCTTCTGTTGAGGTTTAGGTTGTTTTTGTCAGCGGCTTTGTAGATCAGATTGAAATCGTCGAGGATGAGCCACGGGGCAGAGAAGTGTGAGTCGATGGCTTGCATTTCCTGGAGGAAGAGTAGTTTGTCAGGTTCCTCTGTTGGCCCGTAGACAATGGAGATGATCCAGCTGTTTTGCCCGTCACTAGAAGAGACCCTAGCAGAGATAGAGTGTTGAAGGAGCAGTGGATCAGAGAGTTGGATTTGGGAGTCGTCCCAAAAAAGTAGCAGGCCACCTCTGGAACCGGAGGCCGGAGTTTATAGTAGGCCTCGCAATCTATGGCCACAAATTTTCATGAGGAATTGTGAGGTCGGGTTGGAGAGTTTGGATTCCTGAACTGCAAGGATTGTAGGGTTCTGAGCATGGACACGGGAGGCGACGACGTCATGCTTGGCAGTGGAATTGAGTCCACGAACATTCCAGCTGAAAATCCTCATAAGGGGTAATATAGAAAAACACGAAGGAGGGGTCTCTTCCAGGGAGCCAGGGGGATCCAAAGAGAAGGGGGGACCGAGGTTAATGCCACACGTAGGCTACAGGGATAAGAGGGAGGACCAAGGCCCACGCAGAGGCAGATTCAACCCAAACACACCGCATGCAGGCGGCAGGGATAAGAGGGGAGACCAAGGTCCACGCAGGGGCAGGTTCAACCCAAACACACTGCACAAGAAGCACGGACGCAGGGGCAGGTTCAACCCAAACACACCGCACAAGAAGCACCGCATAAGAGAACGGACGCGAGTTGGGAAAAAATAACGCTGTGTCTCGCGGACGCCTCGGTGACTCGCGGGCGACTGGGCGACCTCGCTGCCGGGCCCCTCTCTCCTCCTCTCCGGCAACCACGCCGAAGACGGGAGGGAGGGGACCCCGGCTTTCCTCCTCCCTCCCCCTCTCTCCTCCCTCCAGGTACTCCTCCTCTCTCCCCCCTCAGCCGTCCCCCCTCCCCTCACGTCCAGATCTGGGCTCCGCCTTGTCTTCGTCGGCGGCGGGCTGCAGTTTCCTGGTTGTAGGGGCGGTGGCGGGTGGCCAGTGGCCGTTGGCTTGAGGATGAGTTCTAGTAATTTAGGGTTAGGGTTCATAGGGTCGTGTCTTGCTGCTTGGATCTGGTTAGGGTGCCTGTTCCTCGTAGCTTTTTGGTCTCCTGCAGGTTCTTCTCAGTCGGTGGTGTGGCCGGCATTTGAAGGTACATGCGGCCAAATCTAGGAGTGGTGCAGATGAATTCCTGCTTGATGTTGGCGGCCTCGTCTTCCTCTTTGGGGATGGTTTTTTCTGTCTCCCTTTTGCCGGCGGTGGCCGGCTATGCGCCCCATTGGTTTATTTCTTTTGCTTGGCCACCGTTCTTCTACCCTGTGCCAAGTTGGCGGGGCAAGGCTGTTGGAAGCGGCTCGGACGACAACCTCATCAAGATTCATCTTCACCAGTTCTTTAGAGTTGGAGGTTTAGTGTGTTGGCTCCGGCATTCTGTTCGTGCTGTCGATGGAGCTATGTCTGTGACCCCTGCGTGGGCTTAAATCTCTGGTTGTAAGACCCCTACCTTTGTACTACTTTGGGTGGCTGACGATTTAGCCGTCACTCCTATTTGGTAATGTATTGCCGGGGTTCTTATTCTAAAAAAAAAAAGAGAACGGACGGGAGCTGCACGCATGCAGATACCAAACCTCCTTAGTTACCACATCATTTCATGACAGCACAAGAAGCACATGCTGGATGATCTGGTCATCTGGTGTCCTGTTCCTTGCAAAAATCTAACATGGTGTGCGGATTTTCCAGGTAAGACCGCCTGCCCATCAGATTGTACATCATTTATATGCAGACAGTTCAGGTGTTTCGGGGCTACAATTGTACAACACTTTAACACACTAAATATCCTTTGGGGCTACTCAGTTCACAGTTTTTTTTTTTTGAGCATTCAGAGAAGATTAGTTTAATCTCACTAATTTCTTGGAAGACTGATCGTGTAGATTGTTCTACGGTCAAACACCTAACTTGGGCACCCACAATGGCACTCAGTTCAGGTTATCCTGAAGGAAGTACTTCACTTCAGGCAGCGCTTGGATGACGTCAGGATGCTCTGAAATATTGGAAAAACCAAAAAAAAATCGTCAAAGGTTCAGCATGCATGCACCAAAGGAAAGATTCAATGATAATAATGTTAACGATATACTGCTGAGTTATTCACTTTGGGTACAGAGTCAGGCACTTTGCTTGTTAACTGACAAAGAAAAAACACACCAAAAAAGGAACTTTGAAAGGGAATTTCAGATTAGCACTTACTTGCTGTAGTTAGATCATTCTATGCAAGGCATCATTTTTTGGGGTTTGGATGGTCAAGAAGATCCATTCTTTCAGTTAAAGTTATCTACAGAGCAGCACCTCTGCTCAAGTTATGCTTTTCTGAGTCTTTTGGTTTAAGAACATTAGGTTAGAGTGTACTTTGGTCATGGTTCTTTTATTATCGCGCAGGGAAAAATCGGGCCGCAGTGGTGGCACCGATAAGGGATTATTGGCTTATAATTGGTTTCTTTGGCTAATTTGCGGAAAAAAAAAAAGATTTACATTCATCAGAAGATATTGAAAATCTTAAACATTCAAATCTGGCCAAAATTCACCCAGGCATTTTTTTAACGATATGTAAAAAATGCAACAATCGATATGGCCGAATAAAATATTCCGTAACCTTTGTTATACTTCCGTTGGTTATAACAGTATATGATTTGCAGTACTACTCAACATTGACTTCGAAATCGACAAGAGGATCCCTTCCTCTGACTAAAATGAGTCAGTTGATCTTTTTAAAAATTGCCCCCCCGCCCAAAAAAAAAACCCCACTATGCATCGCTGCGATCAAACGAAATCGATGCGACCATGAGAGGGGAGCTTCTATTGCACAGCACGTGAGGCCTGCGTCAACGCAGATTCACACAAGAAAATGCTAGAAGAAAACCCAATTACTTAACACAAGAAAATGTGAGGAGAAAACCCAATTACTTAACCTACAGATCAGACGACACTGATACGAAACTAGACGGAGAAAAAAAAAAAAAGAGATCAGCTAGCCGCAAGAGCAGCAAGAACCAAGAACGGGAGGAATCGACTGACTCTGCAACGCAGCGAGCTGCGCCGGTGTGAGCTTCGCGGCGAAACCGCTGGCTGCGTCCCTGTAGCTGTAGATCAACGCCTCCTTCGCCTTCTCCTCGCTTGCCAAGAAACCCAAAAGAAAAGAGATGCAATTCGCTCAGCGAACACGCGCGGCTTCGACCAAAGATGCAAGAAAACAAAAATGTTGATTTACGCGTGGCTGCTCTGCCTCCTACCTGCCGAGCGCGGCGGCGAGGATGCCGAGATGGTACTCCGCGCTGCCGACGCCGCCGGAGGGGGGCTTCACCATCACGATGTACACGCCGGCTTCCCGCTTCTCCCAGCCGGCGGCCGTGGCCGCCGCGGCGATGGCGACGAGAGCGAAGGCGGCGGCGGCGGCGCACTGGGCCTTCATCGTCGACCGGAGACGGAGATGGCGGTGTGCTGTGGATTTACGCGCGATGGTTTCTTGTTTTGTGGCGGGAACCAGGGGCGAAGCTGGGGAGCGAATGAGCGATAGGCGCTAATATAGGAACCGCCGTGTGTTGGCTGCCCGGGTGACCGAGAGGAGAAAATGAAAAAATTGATGATTTGCCGCTCCCAACATTGACGCTCGCTAAAATGCCACTCCTGCAGCTTAAAATCTATCATTTTTTACCAGTTATATTTTAAAATATTTTATAGTTATTTTTTTGAAACTTTGCACTATTTATCTTAAAGATCTCAAAAATATTTTTTTTCATAACTTTTTTGGTCCTTTAAATCTACTTTAAAACACCACAACCTTTTCAGATTATAATCTAACCGCCAAAAGAAACACAGCCAAAATAATATTATTTATGTCATCTGTACGCTGTTGTAATTTTTTTATTGTCTTCCATTCCGTCGATTAACACCATTAAAACCTACTGGAATGTCCATATTACCATACCAATGACAAGAGGTAATCAAAATTTTAAAATGTATCCAAATTTGTATTTGATAAAAAAATTATAGATTTTGGATCTAAAAGTTTGGATAGATTTCAAAATTTTTAATTCATTCAAATTACAAAATTCAATTAGATTTTAAAAATAAAATTTGTTCAAATATCAGATTTCAAAATTTAGCCAAGTTTCCAAAATTCAATTTTGGTCAAATTCTAATTAAAATTTGACCAGGTTTCATAAAAAAAATTAGCTTAATTTCAAAGTTTAAAATCTTCAGCTAGATCGTGAATTTTTCATTTCAGTCAAATTTCAAAATTCTTGGATTTCACTGGATTTTAAATTTCTTGATTTTTGTAGGATTTTAAACTTCATTTTTTGTATTAGCTTCTGATTGTAGAGGATTAAAAAATGAGGGAGAGAAGGTTCATTTTATACGCCAAAAACGGTTTGACTAACGGATTTTGATCAATAATGATATTGAAGATAGTAAAAGTTATTGCACTGCCATATAAGGAAGAGACGACTTTGCAATAGCACAGAGGGGTCTATTTGACTTTGCAATTGCATGGAAAAAATTGACTCAAGAAGGAAAGGTTTACCGTTCAAAATAGCATAGCTTGTATTGGTTTTCAGTGGTTTCGTATATATAGATATAAATAATGACCTTGCACAATTTCTTTGGTCCCGCATAAGGCTGGACAAAAAGCTTGGGCTCAGTGAGCCACTCGAGCTCGGGGCGAGCTTTGAGCTTTATTCGAGCCGATCTCGAGTCGGGTATCGAGCTCAATTATATATCGAGCTGATCTCGAGCCGAGCTCGAGCTGCTCGGTTTCAGCTCGAATGCTCGAATAGCTATTCACTAAGTGATAATTCCAACCTTCAAACAACTAGCTGACAGTACTATGTGCTCACTGATCATTGTTTTAGCACTATACTTTTATGCATTTATAACTATGATTAAAAAATATTATTCTATATTAGTCATATCATGTTATCAGCTTAGTATTTATCATTGACATAATTGCATTGTCAATGTAAAATTATAAAAATGAGATAATTAATGTTTTTCGAGTCAAACCGAGCTGAACCGATCTCAAGTTCAAGCCTTAAACCTAGCTCGATATACATTCAAACCGAGCTCGAGCCTAGGCATGCTCATCTCCGTGAAGATCGGCTCAAATCCACCCCTAGTCCCACGTTGGCAAAATAAGTTTCTCAAGAAAGAAAAATACTGCCTAAGTGCCTATATGGGCAATGTGGCAAGAGAGTTCACAAGGAGAGCCTAGATGTTTATTAATCACACACACACACACAATACGACGGTGGCAAGTGATGCGGTGATGCCCTATTTGCACTATTTTGATAAGAGGTCCGGAATATGAGATTTTTCAGATCAGGGACCAGTAGTATCAAGTAGTATAGGGGTTGAGTAGACTTTTCTAAATTATAAATGATAGCATGTTCTTCATTTCTTTAGTTTCGTATATAAAAATAAAAGAAGTGTGGGTTCAAAACGCACACATGGATGTGTAGTTTATAGCAATAAGCGTATATATGGTTTAATGTTTTTATTGTGGAGCACGTAAATGTTACGGTTTCTATGATCTATAATTGCTGCTTGCAATGTGGGACATGAAATATTACTGGTTGCAATAGAATATTGGCAAGAAATATTTTTGTTGAAAAATTAAATTTACCCTCCGTTTCACTATAATTATTTATGGCCGAGAGTAATTTGTTTCAAATTGTTTGTTTATTGTTATAACCAAGGATGCTTTATGATTCGTTTTAATGGTAAATCCGTTTAAACTGTTATTTTTAAAAAAGTTTAAATGCATACAACTAACAAAATTCATTAATTAGCTCATTATAATATACTTTTTTATTAGAGTTTATGTCTTCTGTTCTATGCGTAATGATAGGCGTAGATGAATATAGCAAAATAGAGGAAGTATAAAAAATTGTATGAGTCAAGGACTTGAAGCCAAATTATATAAGACGTGAGGTTGGAAAACTTTTTGTCCAAAAGGTCAAATGTGGTAACGCAAAGAACCACAGTATCCTAGGACTCTCATCACCGACTATGTACGTGTTCCACGCAGCCATAAGAGCTTTCGACGACCACAAACAATTTGTTTTCTGAGGGATCATGATTTTGGGTCCAAGAGAGTAGTTAAATATAGGTGTTTTATATTTTATATATTTTGAGATTCTTTTATCAATAATTATTCTTACTAAAGTTTTCTTTTCTTGCTCATAAAAGCATATACAATGGTTGAGATAACAGTTGTCTCTAACTATTGCCATATCACCTAGATATAACACTAGAGATAACATATACAGATCTTACAAATGACTGCACGTTTTTTATAGATAATGTACTCACATGAAAAGTTTCTTAATTCTCGTATAGAGTCGACTCTTATTTCAGAGACAGCTTAAATATCTATGTATGCTCTCTCCTCCACATCATCATATATTCTATATGGTAGATTTTAGAGATGATTTATAAACCACTGAGGTGAACTATTGTACATGTTCACCATTATCCTTTTTCTTGTATGTGTTCCTAAGAAAAGGAATTTGTCCATTTCATGTTTCGAGGTCTCAAAAAAAGGGCGTGGAAACAGATAGAAACTCTTGAATGGAAATTGAAGAGTACAATTTTTCTGTCGTCCAAGCTCATATTTCAAGAGCTGTTCATGTTTATTGAAGGGACGTATCATTGTACTACATATTAATGACCAGAAAAAGATATACATAATTAATTAGTCACCTCGGTTTTTGATCAGTATCGGTCAACTTTGACCTTTTCAACCTTGAAAACATGGGGTAGTATTTCTAGGAAGACTCCAGCACCACACTAATTTAGCAGGGGAATCACATTATCATACTTGATCTATTGGCCATTGTTACTTTGATCCCTATTAATCTTGTGCATCAAATACATGGGTTGAAGTGCGAACAGCGAGGTCCAAGCATACTGTTTCCTTCACGAAAACCTATTAATTACAATTGCATTTCTAGATAAAATCCAACAAAAACTACTATTACAATTTATTGATAAAACAAAAAAAAATGATACTGCAGAAGTAAATTTATGGAACAATACACGTTTTAAAAATATTTGACAATATGCAGCCCAAAATTTCAATATTTTGACTACAGTTGCCTCAATCCGACGAGTTCTCAGGACCGCCGTAGGAGGTAGCACAACCAGTAAAATCACTTTATCATACAAGCATACAGACTCCTTTAGTTACAAGCAGAACTGAGATATCCAGCAAGCGCCAGATGGCATAAAAGAGATCCAAAAACCAGTGACCGAACGGAAACTTGTTATGCATTTCTTGGAACAGGAAACAGTATAACAAGGATTAAAAAGGTATCGTATGATATTTCTTATTCACAGTTTTGAGTACATTGCAACACTGCTTTCTGTTTATGGGCGAGGAGCTTTCAATGGTGATGTCTCCAAAGTCCAAACAAAGCTTTATACATCATAAAATCCCCCACATATAATATAGTATATAGCTGGATACAGCCAGTTCATGAGATTCTATGGATCAACTCACTAATTTTTACACCTCTATAACATACACGCAGCCTTCCAACAAAGACACTACAAAATGGAGCGTCAAAGAAGTACCCAACTTGCAGTATTTATTTGGAGGCCGCCTTTGCCTGATTTGCCGCGACAGACATGGAGCGAAGCCGTCCAGCTATCTCTGTAAATGCTGGGCGTTGAGCTGGATCTGGGGCCCAGCACTGCTCCATCAGCCTTCTCCATTCAGGATCACATGACGTTGGCACAATTGGCCTCAATGAGTTGTTTACAATTCCCCCTGCAACATGAGTTACATGGCCACCATATCACATGCTAGGGTCTTGGAAAAGAACTAATTTCACATATGACATATGTATAATGAAGTTCAGCACAAGATTCATATGGTGTATCAAAGGACAATCAAACCAGGGTGCCTGACTGCAGGTAAGGAGATAGGGAGGTATATCGTGTACAATACGTACTGTTACAGTTAAATATCAATTTTGATCACCTAGCATTTCAGGTCAGCGAATGTGGAAGGTAGCTTGTGTTAATTAGAGACCATAAGCCAGCATATATACATGTACAAGGGACAAATATGGAAAACCCATGAACACACAAAGCCCATAAAAGGCCCATATACACTATACATTATCAACCCTCCTCAGACTTAAGGTGGACCCACAACATTGAATTTGAAGAGATGAAAATCATGCAACGCCCTAGTTTGTGTCTTGATGAAGAAATTTGTAATCAGAAGCTATGAAGTAACATATTGAAGAGCAATCACCTGTTGCTACACCTGTGGTCCAACATGTGAAGCATCAACACCAATATGCTTGGTAAGCTCATGCTTCACTGGATCTCAAGCTATACTAATAACTGTCAGAGTACACTGTCGTAGACATAGAAGAGTGGCTTTGTTCTTTTGGGCTGATCTGATCGGCTGAACGGCTGAACAGTTGAAATGACTGAATTTCGAAAGCTTCTCGAGGTAGTCTCGAGATTCGGATCCATTTTGTTTGACTTGTTTTTCAAAACATTAGGACCCACCTTCGAGACAACGAAAAAACAAACTAAAAAAACTAAAAGCATATGTCTTTTTAAAACGTAGATAAGTCGTTAAGCCATTGAGCTGGAAAGAACAGGCCTCAGTAAAGCATAAGAATAAGCTTGGAGCTGCAAAGAACAAGATCTAGAGAAGAACAAATCTGAGCGAAAGTCTACATGAATTGACTAAGAATGTGAACAATATGAGAGATATCTGAATTAGTCATGCCAAGGTAAACAAAACTCCCAACCAAGTGATGATAGTGAATATGATCATCAAGAGGAACACCGTCAATGGAGCGAAGCTGAAGATGAAGCTCCATGGGAGTATCCGCAATGCGCTGCTCGATCAAGAAGATCCTAGATATACTTCCGTTGGGAGAAGTAGTAGCCCTCTGGTATGGAAGTGACCTCTATCCCAAGAAAGTAACTAAGAGGGCCCAAATCAGAGATATGAAACTGCTCAACAAGACAGGCCTCAACTAAGGAGATATACTGAGGATCATCAACCATGATGAGCACGTCATCTACATAAAGAAGTGTAGAACCATGAAAAGATGTGTGAAAAAAGAGAGCTGAATCATGCTGACTAGCAACAAAGCCAACAACGGTGACAATTGAAGTGAGACACTCAAACCAAACACAGGGAGCTTGCAGCCCATAGAGAGAACGACAAAGGCTACACACATGACCATTAGGTACAAAGTAGCCAAAAGGTGGGTGCATGTAAACCTCACGCAACTCACCATGAAGAAAATCACTCTTCACATGAAGCTAGATAGTCCATCGTTGGATAGAAGCAATAGCCACAAGAGTGAGAATAGTGATCTTACGAGCAATAGGAGCAAATGTCTCCTCGTAATCACGACCATACTCCTGCTGAAAACCACGTGCAACGAGACTAGTCTTATGATGTTCAAAGGATCCATCAAATTGAGTCTTAGGCCCTGTTCTTTTGAGCTGATCTTAACAGCTGAATAGTTGAACGGCTAAAATGACTAAATTTCAAGCGTTTCTCGAGGTAGTATCGAGATTCGGATCCATTTCGTTTGACTTGCTTTTTAAAGCGTTAGAACCCACCTTCAAAACAGCGAAAAAACGGACTAAAAAAACTCAAAACATGTCTTTTTAAAACTTAGATAAGTCGTTAAGCTGTTAAGACGTTAAGTCGTTAAGCTGAAAAGAACAGGGCCTTAATCTTATAAACCCACTTAAGCGTGATGGGAGTAACAAAGAGAGGAAGTGGAATAAGTTCCCATGTGCCAGTACGCTACAAAGCAGCTAGCTCCTATTTCATAGCAAATTGCCACTCAGGACAGAGCCACAACATCATTATAGGAAAAAGGCTTGGAGGTATTGGATGTAGCAAAACCATAACATGCAGGACAAGAAATCTTGCTCCAAGGAGAAGATTGGAAGTGGATGGAGAAAACTCTGAAGTAGGGGAAGACTCCAAAGAAGACTTAAAAGGAGAGGAAAACTCCAGAGTAGGAAACTTACGAGCAGAATGAAACGGAGGAGCAGGTTCGAGAAGCGAGGGAGAACTAGAAGGTGAATGACGTGTAGCGAAAACAGACTTGCGGTGGCGAGAAAACAAAGGAAGGTGGTGGAAGTGGTGCTGGTGGTGGAGATGGGGCTGGTGGAGGTGGAGTTGGTTGGAGCTGGAGAGAAGTGGTGTTGTCGGTGGGAATCACCAGCGATGACAGCTGCAGAGAAACCCTAGGCTAGGATAAGGTTTGGTGAGAAGAACCTAGTGCTTTGATACTATGTTATGAAGACAGTAGACAGCTTGTTTTGATCAGGAGCCATAGACCACTATATATACATGTGCAAGGGGCATATATAGAAAGCCCATAAACATACACATATGCCATGAAAGGCCCATATACACTATACATTAACAATTTCCATAAAATTGTCCGAACAAAATTCACCCTCATCATTCAAAAATTTAATCCAGTTATAGAATGGTCCAGAGTTAAGTAGGAGACCAAAATCATACGCATTCTGAAATTTATTCAGATGATAAATTGGACCACCTTATTATAAACCATCTTATTATATACCTCCAGGAACCATAGGCAGGTTTGATAACAAGACTTCAACGAATAGCAACTGAAGTAGAATGGAACCTCACAAGAATAGAAATTTGAACATGTATGGGAGTAGGGTCAAAGATTCACAGGAAAGTATTATTTTTTCAAAAAGAAAACAAATACAATATTTTCAAGTTAGAACAAACATTTCCTGGATAATTCTGTACGGGATGAATAACATACCTATAATTGCACCATAATGCATATTGGCATAAGGTTCTTCTCCAGTGAGGATTTCCCACATAACAATGCCAAAGGAAAATACATCGACCTGCACCCATAGCAAAGATACGATGACTCAATACCCTTAATAACTTTTCTATTTACAAAAACAAAATCAATTATGAATGTTACTACACTATATTAAATGAATACGAATCTGCAACCTGGTAAGTTAATATACGCAATAGCAAGTCTTGAGAATTCATGAACCAGCATGGATATTAATACTATTGACTGTAAAAAGAAGTTCAAGAATCTTGCTCTTACCTTCTCAGACACCTTATTGCTGCTCCCATTGAGTAATTCTGGGGCCATCCATGGTAAAGTTCCCCTCACACCACCTGAAACCAGGGTATTTCTTTTTATTTTGGATAAGCCAAAATCACCAACCTGTATATAAATGGAAAATTCACTGAATGAGTGAAACGCAAAGCAATTATACTTTTTTTAAAAAAATATATGTGTAACAAACAGCGATGCAACAATATAAATGGAAATGCGACTCACTTTACATATAGGACGCGACTGGTCTTTAAGATTGACAAGCAAATTATCACACTTCAAATCAAAGTGCACAATATTTTTTGAGTGCAAATACTCTAGCCCAAATGCTGCATCCATTGCAATGATGAGCCGCTTACGACGATCAAGAGTTCTGTCAATTAAGAAAATACATTTTTTATTCACAACAGAACATCTAATAGGAAGAGGCACAGAAAGCATTTTACTTGTCTTTGCGCTGCAAGACGTGTCGGAGAGAACCATTAACCATGAACTCAGTAACAGTTGCCAAGGTACCACCTGGTCCATCTTTCACAACACCATAAAAAGCCACGACATTTGGATGGTGAAGCTTTGAAAGAATTTCAGCTTCCCGCCAGAACTCATTTGCCTGGAAAATTAACAAATACGGAAAGTAAATTGAGGATGCTCAAAAAAAGTCTGCTACATGTTATTTGAGGAATGATGGGAGTGAGGACATATTAATGAACATCTGGGCATAATGGTGCAGTCTGATATACAACAAAGTGATTATCAGTACATGACATAACTGCACAATTGTAACCAAAGTCTCTAATATGTTGTATGGTCAAGCATTGTTATACTGCAATAGTGCTGCAACCTCTGATCCTCATGGCCAACTGATGGATTTTATAGGTGTGTTTGGTTCGGGACCCTCGCTAGCCTTGCCAGATAAAGGCACGCCCTCGTGATTTGGCTGTCATTTGGATCACAGCCAACAAAAGGCGAGAAGCAAAAAAAGGTGTCGTGCCAAACTTTTTAATGCGCAGCGGTGGCAAGGCAACAGCAGCCGCCAAATCAGCCGCCCGCGTCTTCTAGCCATCACCCCTTCTTGCCATCAGCCACACTAGCCCACTTGCCAGCCACACGCAGCCAGGTGCAGTACCTACTAACGATTAGTTAATCTGCTTGTTATTTCAGTTGATTTTATACTTCTCAATTTTTATATATATTACATACAGTGTCCAAATTGCATCAAACAAAATTCATAATCAAATTGCATCAAACAAAATTCATAATTCATCTCAAATCCTAAGCAACTCATTTCTATAACTTTTATTTTTTTTGGATTTTATAATTTATTTAAATATTTTGCATTTTATAATTCATTTTGTTGTTTTTAAATTTTTTTTGTTCTGATATGTTTTTCAATTTTTTTTGGTATTTGTTGAATTTGTAAGATTTTTATTTGAGTTTTATGATTATGTATTTGACTATGGGAGCATTTGGCGCATTCCATTGGCAACAAATCTAACATACCACCTTTCGTACCAAAATTTGGCAACCTTCAATTGGCTTAGATCCAAACAACAAAAGATTTAACGGTCATGCCTTTGACAGGTCATGACCATTCAATGGCAAGGCCATTGAGGGCCATGAACCAAACATGCCCTAAATGATGCAAATATAATGGCAACTATACCATAAACATTTATCACACATGTACATCAAAACAGGAGCGAAGCTTACTAGTCTTTCTAGTTCTGAAGATCGTCCTGTAAAACAGGTTTTCTTTATTCTCTTAATAGCTACATCACTTCCCCTCCATTTTCCATGGTATACAGTTCCAAATGTGCCGGAGCCAAGTTCCCTGAGTTCTTCAAGGTCTTCGTTCTTTATTATCTGGATGAGAAAATTCCAAATTGAAATTATTCAAATGTATAAGAGGTTTCAATGGGCACAACAATTGGATACTGCAAAGACAAGGGATGTCACTCTTTTTGGTCTAATTTAACAGATAGGAATAAAAAAGACTAGCATGAAGATACATTATCAGTACTGGGTTTAATATCTCAAAGAGAATAATAGAATATGAAAAGATCCTATGTGTAGAGTACAATTCAATGTGGATCTCACAAGGAGCAGGAAGCAAAAGCAAGAGAAGATAATAGCATCTGATCAAATTTAAAGTGGAAAAAATTATTCAACTATCCTAAGACTCTTTGGCCTATGTTTATGAAGTGAATTACAGAAAAAAAAATATCAAATTAAGGAAACATTAAGTGTAACTGATTAATTGCATTTATCCATGTATTCAAAATCAAGGCTTAGATTGAAAGAGCTGGCCTCAGCTCCGGAGAATCCAATTATTAAACTAAGTTTCAGAATCTCGCTCTACCAGGGATTTCAATTACAAAATGTGTATAGTTGAACTATTACTTGATCTATAATATGATGTTTGTGCCTTTACTTCCAAATATCTATTAACAATTAAAGATAACCTATTCTCAACACAATTATATAAAAAGATAAAAGGAGAATTTGATGTAAAGTTAAACAGGTAAAACTTTATACTTTACAAACAAGATATTCAATTTGGTAAATACCGATGCATTTAAGTATTTAACATTGCATAAATCACCTTAGAGCATACTATAGTAATATACTTTTATTTACTTGATTTTTTAGCAAGTTCATAGCTCGAACACTATGCAACATTGCTATAAATGTTTAGCTTTCTGCCACAACATGCCACTGAAACGCCCACTATATGCTTCTTTTTTGTGCTAGGATAGAAAGTTTAGACAGGCACTATGGCCTTGTTCTTTTCAGCTTAAATTAAAATTAAAAGCGGAAATTTATTATTTTTGTACAACCAAATACTAAAGTACTTGGTAACAAATTTTGTAAGACTTTGAATGGTTTTTCACAAAGATTATAAAACCATCATCATCATCATACCCCAATGTTTCCGAGGAAACTCCCGCAAATGCTGAAACCATCATCAAAGATTCTAAAACATTTTTAACAATTTTTTGGCTCTGCAAACCCTCTATTGAGGGTCCACAACATTTTCAGATTATAATCTACTGCTGGTTTCAGCTCAAGAACAACACTATACTCATCAACATCAACATGTGCTACCATCCAATGAGCATCGTTCCTAATCTCTAGTTATGTCAACAATTGTTGGAGCAATCGAACATAGGTTCTTTCATAATATAATAGTGAATGCTGTTGTGATTTTACTTTTTTTTATTATTTCCCTATCAGTCCTATGGTACTTAAGAAGAATATATAATAAATAAGTGCTTGAACACCCCATCCTACCACAGCACCAACACACCAAGTTAACGAAATCCCAACAGACTACTCAAAACCAAGCTCCAAATATACTTCCTCCTACCATCCTATATCACACAAATGCTCCCACGGTGTAATGTGGTCCACAAATTCCTCATGCAGCGCCCTCACAATGTACGTTTCCTTCACTCTGACTTCTTGATTTGACTTAACTGCAGGACTAATATATTTGTATAAATGAGACATATTTAAATCATGATAACATGCTAGTGCATAAGGAATACAATGCTTGTGTTATTGTGGTCCTTTATCACCATGCACCAAGGATAGCTGTAACAACAATCTCTACAATTGTACTGATATCTGAAAACTTTCCAATTGTGTCGATTTCATCTTATCTGCAGATAGGTTTATTAGGTTCCACTTCTATATCAGAGGATAATGCATTCAGATTAAGCAAACATGAATGGAAGTCCCTGTCATACTTCTCTCCTGGCCACCTGTTCTAGGTCCCAGCCCTACTCATGCAATTGGCACACTCCATCTATAGTCATGCTACTTTAAGTCGCCACCATCCAACCTCCCTCATACAGTTGTTTACATAACAATTGTCTTCCAATAGCGAGTAAACCACAGATCCCCTGCTAAGATCAAGGCATCTTGAAAACATAATGGTAAGAGTAAAAGATCAGAAGGAGATGCTGGCCATGCTGCAAATATCCCTCTTGGTACCATCTCCGATCGCGCTAGTCATGACAGCACCAAGTCTATGCCTCTCCTGGGTGGTTCAAACATCTATCAAGGAGAGGCCACTTTCATCTTTATCAGGCTACCAGATAGGCTATTGCAGTTTCGACAAATCCATGCAACAACGGCAGCACATCACTAGGTGAAGTGCTCCTTGGCATATCTACTCTACAGGGCAGCGATGGCGTCACCCTGTGGGTCACTGGCAGTGGCAGCGGCAGCGGCTGCTATGGGGAACTCTAGACAATATTAGGTTTTGATACCATGTTATGAGCACAGCTTGTATAGCTATGCGCCAAAAAGAACACCCTATATAAAGGTACACCAACACATGACATTACTTCTCACGACAACCAATGATCTACACTGAATCAAGCCACCAAGAGCTCCAACAATGGTTGCCACTGCACAGCTTGATCACAAGCTATCTTCAAGGTGGATAGAAATGCTATGTGTGTCACTTTGCATGGCAGCAGCAATCCTTAGGATTCTGAAAACTTTATCAATTAGGCTGTTTTTATCTTATCTACAGTTAAGTTTCTAAGGCCCACCTCTATTGATGAGGATGAAGAAAATGCTTGCAGATTAAGCCAAGATGAATGCACAAAATTCCTCTAGTCTCCAAGTCCCAGGCAGGTTCCTCTCCTTGGCTTGCTGTTTATTTTTGTCAAGATTGCAAAAAAGTTTTCCTAGATTATGCCAATTTATTACTTTCCTTTTTAAAATATTATGGTATTTTAAAAAGAGAGAATTATAGAATAACAGAATAAGTTCAACCTTAAATTTTAGATGATTAGAACTTTAGTAAGATATACCAATATATCATTATTCCGAATTTCCAATACAAAATTTATCTTTTTCCTTGTCTGCATTAGAGGTGATAGCATCAAAGCAATTAATTAATTTACAGTTAACAGGGTTAATAGAATACAAATGGCATCATAACATTAGAGCTCTATGGTACAAGATATTTTGTTAGCATAACATTAAGACTATCACGTTAAAATTTTATTTATGTGTTGAGCCAGGCTATTCCTTGCAATTGGAGCCATAGAATAAAAAATTGTACGGTTTGTTTCAAGGTTCTGACTGCCTTGGTCTTGGACGTGAACTCCAAGAAAGAGCAATAACCAGAAAAGCAAATAGCTGGTTTGACCCGAGTGAAAGTTATCAGCCAGGTTATGGGCAAGAAATTATATGTTAAAATAACTTCACATGGCTTTGAACAAATTCATATGGAGTCACATGTCTAACCAAAATTATCAAACAAGTAAAATGTGTATGAAAAAATAAAGATCATAGAACTAACAGGTTGTGCTCAGGAACTCAGCTAATTATTTGGATATGGAGAATCTAAATCCAATTTAACAGTTAAATTTAGTCATTTAGATAATTTCAGACCAATGAGAGGAAGGTAACTAGCACCCGTTCCCAAAATTGGTCAGGAACTGGTTCCAGATCCCTCACTTTAGCTAGTTATTTCATATTTTTGTAGTTCCTTCCTAAATACATAGCTAATGTACAGACACAAGCATGAGTCAACTCAGCATGATTATACTTAGAATACAATCAGGTGTTCTTAATATGCAGGAAAATATCCCTATTAGGACAGAGCATAAACTTCCTGTAACCAGAGGCCATTGATACCTGCAAATATTCAAAATCGTTATCTTTATAAGAAGCATCCATGACTGGTCCAACAGCTCTGCCCTCATCAAACTTTGGCTCCTGAAACCAAGTAAACAATTTCAAATCTATTCACCACAAATGTCACAAATAAATTGAGTTTCAAACATCCTTTTTTATATTTATACCTCAAACTCAGGAACGGTTGGCATCATCTCACGCATATTTGTAAAAGGATTGTCAACCTGAAACCCTTCAACATTCTTAATTGCCGGTGGGTCATTCTGTGATGAGATAAAACTTGGAGGCAAAGTACCAGAATCAACATTGGCGCTGAAAGACACTGGATGTGTTTCCACATGAATATCATTCTGAGGTGGTATATTCTTCATATTAATTGTATCATTCTCTACATGTGCCAAAGGATAGACTCCCTCCTCAATCTTTGCCAGGTCTTTGTCCTTATCTTTATGTTGAAACTCATCTTGCGCAAGATTTCTGAAGAATGACCATCGCTGGGGTTCATAATTAGGCATGTTCAAGCTAAGGACAGGATCATTAAAAGGACTTGATGATTCTGTTGCAGTGTTAGCTTTGGCAAAGAAATCAGAAAGAATGTCAGGGGCGGTTTTCTCATCTGCACCACCAGCAATATCTCTATTCTCTGTTTTAGGGATAGTAGGTTGCTTGCGAGACTCGTCTAGAGAGCTGCTGGAACAAGGAACGGCTGGATCACATTCAACATCTGTTGGGAGTCCAGGCTTGGGAGCATCCCAACTAACATGATGTGATACAGCAGCCTGGGCTTCCCGCTGATTGGTTGTTTCTACACCATCATCAGCAGTTGCCTCATTCAGTTTACCTTTAGCTACAACCTTTGTAGCTACATGCATACTTTTGTCTGCATTTCTGATAATAGTTTCATTAGAGGATCTCTTTTCACCAAGCAGCTGATTGCTAAGTTGAGAAGTATGCTGTACAGTATCCACATATTCTTTCTCAAACTGTATGAGACCATCATCAGCAACTGGATCATTCAAATTTATTGCTTGGGCATTTAGATTTGATCTTTCCGTCCCCTCAAATGCAGGATCAGTGGCTTCTGCAATGGATTCATTTGCCACACCAGATTGTGACTGAAGAATCAGAAATTGAGAATTAAGTGAATCATCGGATTTAGATAATCGGTTAAGAAACCCTGTCTGTTCCCTTGGGATCCGCTCAGAGTGAAAAACTCGCCCAGGGCGAGGTGCTGTGTTCTTATTATTGTGATCCATCATGTCAACCTGAAAGTCAGAACAGCCAGATGCAAAAGCTTCACTGGATTGGTGATCCTCTTCATTACATTCTGAACCATG
Organism: Raddia guianensis; assembly: GCA_036346415.1. Taxonomy (NCBI): domain Eukaryota; kingdom Viridiplantae; phylum Streptophyta; class Magnoliopsida; order Poales; family Poaceae; genus Raddia; species Raddia guianensis. The sequence goes on from CM070540.1 coordinate 30,981,931, forward strand.
AGTGGCAGACATAGCTTTTGATGCTGTATAAGTTTCAAGGCTTTTCGCACTCTCACTTTGTTGAAGAGAAGATGTTAAACCTTCTTGAACAGATGCTGTAGAGGGAACTTCTGAATGTATGTAATTTGAAATAGAAGAGTCATGATGCATCATAGGACCACTCAGATTATCAAGGGATTGAAAATAATCCAATTCATTCTTTTGAAGAGGCATTTTAACAGAAGCCTGTTTTTCCTCCATTGCTTTTTCTGTCGTACTGTCCTGATATGGCTGTTGATCAAAAGATTGCAGGGAAGCAGTTCCAGAGTAAGGTGTGTACTGGGAGGTATATCTATAATCAGAAGGTGCCAGTGATAGAGGAATAGATATCTGGCTCTCAGTGTCATACAACCTTTCACTGGGAGTTGGATAAGAGTAATCAGAACCATGCACATGCTGCATCCCATGGCTATGGTAAGGTTGCAAATTTGCAGTATTATCACTGGATATACCTGCAGGTATAGGTCTAGACATCACAGCAGGAGGCAAGAAAGTTGGTGCATTCACGCCATGCAAATTTGAACAGTCTCTGCTTAAATTTGCCTGATTATTATCCATATTGAGATTAATAAACTGATCCAAGTCAGTGCTGGATGTGTTTACTAAGCCATGCCCACTTGAAGGCTTTGCAGCTCCCACATCCATCCCATTGATGGCAACAACATACTGGATCCCAGAATCACTGTCCATACTACCTAGGCTGAAACTCATGTCATCAAAATCAATGGTGGAAACAAGAAAGATCCTAAGCTTCTGGGAGCCCTCTCCAATATCAAGGAAGCCACATTCTTCCATCATGTTTCTTAAATCTTCATCATTTGAAACTGAGATCAAGGCATCAAGATCTTCACCTGGTAGCTGATACTTAATATCATGAGGTTGATTATAGATGGCTATTGTCTTTTGTTTGAGCTCCTGCCATGAAATGTCCCTACTGATTCGAATTATATGTGTCTCACCACCAACATACCTAAGCTTTCCATCACTTGGTCGGGGTAATATTTTCCCCCCAAAGCTACAGAGAACTTTTATCCTTCTAGAGGTGTCTGAAGAATCAGATGAAGCATAGCTATGGGTCAATCCCTGGCGACTTCCACCACTAGATGGAATCCGTGGAACTGACATAGTTGAGACATGCCTGCTTCTGTTCTCATTTTCAGAAAAAGTTTTTCTTTCAACCTCCTCGGTTTGCTTATTATCTGCAGTCAAAAAGATTGCTGCATCAAACCTACTTTCTGCTCCTGTCCGGTGAGCACTGATGTACCCTCTAGAATCCTTGAGAACAGCACCAGATGCAACATTTTGATCATGAGACATCCCAGTTACCAGATGCTTCTTGGGCATAGTTCGATCTCTCATGAATTCAAGAGCAAACTCCTCGCCAGTCTGGATTGAATAATTAAGTACAGGCTTAACAGTGCCTGCAATAGGGTACACTGGAGCTGGAGAACTCGTGGATACTGAGCTTGAGGATCCATGTACAGTATTTTGAGCTGCAGTGCGGGCATCATCTTTTCTAGCTTCCATCAGCCTGTCTGTTATCCCTTTAGGACAAGGCGAAACTAGTTGGACTTGGAGAATAGTAAGAAAACCTAGTAAAATGTAGCAGAACCTACAGCAAAGAAGCACAATAATCATGATTGAGAAGTAACCAGCAACATTTCAGTGTGCAAGCATTCCAAACAATAAAAATGTAAGTAGCTACATATTAAGGAAGCAAACGGATGTGTTTGGTGGCACAAAAAGTAATGTCACAAAAGTGTTGTAGAGCAAGGAGTGCATTAAAAATATTGCAAGAAGCATGAAGCAGGTGCAGGTCAATAGTCTACATAAGATTTTGGTGACATTCTAGAATAATCCGAACAAAAAAGGAAAAAGGAAAAACAAAGTAGTAGTATACTAGCAACAGCAGTTCAAATTCCGTAGATGATGTTAACTTCATTCAAGGCAAGTCCATTTTAAATTAGCCAGCACATGGTCGAACAGATGATAGGCCACCATTAAAAGGAACAGTGTTGGGTAATTTCTTGCCTTTTTTTATAAAAAATTTTAAAAGCTCTGAAACTAGCCACTGCCACTGATTGAAGCATGAATAAACTGATCATAAGTGGCATTGATATTGACGCTGAAATTGCTTGATGTTGAGGGTTTTGTTAAAATTATGATATGCACACATTAGCTAATTTTAGGACAGTGCTATGATACTACAGTAACATGGCTATAGTTCCCATGATACTTCAATATATCCATATGAAATGGAAGATAAATTGACTACACCCATTTATATCAAGTCTAAATTGCGATAGTTGAGTAAAGAAATGTAATTTCAAGACAGTCTTTAAATGTCAAACTTCCTGTTAGTTTATTTTTCCTGTCAATCTTTCCTTAACATATATCATTTTTATTTTCGAAATTCTTCTACATCCATACACGAGTACATTGTGGAAACCCACTGAAAGGTGCCATTGAATTTCAATATTCCAGGGTTGCTGGTGTAACACTACTTGAAACCTACAAACTAACCGAGCCCACTTTCTTGAAGAAAACCACATAAAAATACCCCCGCTCCACTGCCATCGAGAAGAACAAATTCGCCGGATGTTCTAATCCAAGATAAACAAAACAGAAGCTCTAAAACGATCAATCAGGCTACGCTCTATCTAATGAAAACCCTGCGCTTGGAGAACTGGTTCAATCCCCAAAATTTACGTTGTAACAGTAAACAGCGGAGCTACTCATCCAGCACTGTACGCGCGCTTGAGTCCTGTAGCGAAGCCCCCGCGAAGACCTAGATCACTCGCAGCAAAGATTGCGCGGTAGACGAAAGTCAACCGAAGCTAGGGCTCGCCTGGAGAGGAGATACCAGCCTGCACGCTTCTCCGTTAGGAAGGGGCACCGCGCCGATGACCGACCACCTCGCCGCGCCGACGCCGACGCCGCCGGGAGGGGCAGCCGAGGCGAGCAGCGGACTCGGGGGGGAGAGGAGCAGGCGCGGGCTTGACCGGAGCAGCGAACCCTAGGCGGCGGGGCTCAAGAGGAAGCTGCGAGAGGAGAGGATTTCAGACTGGGGAACCGGGGGAAGGAGGGAGAAGGAAAGGGAAAGAAAGGATGCTGACTTCAGGATGGTCTCCCTGACCCTGAAGATGGTTTGCTTGCCAATTTGCCATGGTTTTGAACGGCCACGTCAAGCAAAGTGCCTGGTGATTGTCACTGCGTGTGGGCCAGCGTGTGTGTGAGTGCTTATCTGGAGGGGAGACACTACCCCAGCAGGAGTTGGTAGAGTGCCACCAGTAGCATCATCATTGATGTTGCAGGCAATCTGCCCCCTCTTTCTTTTTTTTTTGATATATTTTGTTTACGAAAGATTATGGGCATGTTTGGTTCGTAGCCATGGATGGCCATGCCAAAAAATTAGCATTATCATCTCAGGGCATGACTAATTCTTGTCAAATTTTGTGCCGTTTGGTTTTTGCCAATGAAAAAAAAAAAATAAAACAGTTTTTAAAATAGGTTTTTTATGATTTTAGATGAATTATAAAATTTGTTTCATGCGATTTGGACTTCATATGAAATTGAAACAAAAAAGTGAAATTTAATTAAAAAGAAAATGAACCGACGGGCAGCTAGCTAGTACGTTGGCTTCGCTTCGCTGCGCTGCTTCGCTCGTGTTGGCTCGCCAAATTTTCATTGGCGAAGGATTTGTTCGCCAATGCCAACGAGCTCGCCCACGTTAAGAAAATTTGGCACGCCAAATTTTTTCGTTGGCAAGCCAACAAATGGCAGCAAATCAAACAGTTGCCAATTTCAATGGTACGCCAATATTTTGGCATGGCAACTCAGTGTTGCGAACCAAACACGCCCTATATTGTATATTCTTAAAGTTGTCGCCCAATACATGATCGAATAGTGTTTTAAAGAGTGTGACAGGGAGGCTATTGGGGAGGCTCTGAAATGTATTTCATCGCGTGGTCATGTACCATATGCCCAAAATTAATGTGCTAACTCGTTGTATAGCCCATTTTAATTTTTCTCCAAATTTTGCTATCAAAGGGTATGGAAATGACCACAATGCCCTTGGGTAGTCTCTCCTTGTTTTTTCACACCGGTCATATCTCCCATTTTTCCACTAGTAAAATTTGATAGGCCTAATCGGTAAAATTGCACACTGGTTCAATGAGTCTCATCATGCAAGGTTAAAATTGCATATGGTACACGAAGCCACTTTGTCTTAAGAGAAACAATCAACGGACCAAAAGGATATCCACAACAAACCAAGTGTTGAAGAGTGGGAAGCCGACCTTCCTATTTTAAGATTGTATAATTTATATGTCGGGGAAGAGATACGTGGAGAGGATCAAATGATCCTTTTCACACCCTGTGGTGCCTAGGAAGACACTCCATTTTTTAGCCTGGTTCAAGCCTCCCTAGGATAATAGCCCTACGTTCGGTGTTTTTGGTTAATATTTGGGCGAGTAAAGGACCGTACATGTACAAGTATGGAGGGTTTACAAAATGTTGCTAAGAAATGGCTATGCTTATGCCTTTCTAGCTATTGCGCATCAAATCTACTATGCCTTGTGGTTGTTTAAATGAGCTCGTCTTCTTTCAATGTGTTGGTTTTCATTTATAGACGTTGGAGTCTTCTTACGGTGTTATCCATGGAACACCTCTAGCTTTGTCTTTTATTGGAAGTCCTTGCTTGACTAGTTTTTCTCCATGATTTGACCTTATACACAGCAGGCTAGATGACCCTGTTGTGGTTCTTTAGTAGATATGTGTCTTGTCATGCTTCAGTTCTTGCTTAAGGCCCTGTTTGTTTGAGCTGTAGCTTCTCTAAAAGCTGCTTCTGGAAAAAGCCACCCAAAACTTGCTTCTTATATCACAGTACAATTTGGGCTTTTGGAGTTTTAGGCGTCTTGGAAGGAAGTTCCAAAAGTTGGATGTTTATTTGAGCTTCAATTTTCTAGGCATAAATGTTATGCTAACGTCTTGCTATTGCCTCCGTTAGCAGGCCATACCTTCTCCATAACTATCGTCTTATCAACATTGGTGGAGCATCGGTTGGGAATATACCCTAGATTATCATATGAGATGATTGTAATACGTCTTTATTCATGTACTTTGATAACTTCGATTATCGGTGATCGGTTCCCTGAATAAATGTCACAAATTTATTTATCAAGTACGAGTTGGTTGTTGTCGGTGTGAACAACACCGGGGGGTTTGTCTCCACTGCTGTCAGGTGAGACCCATAGAGAGGTTAAGAAGTAAAGTACCTAACCTGAGCAGGAGGGTATACAAAACCCACTTCTAGGTAACAACCCGGCGAGCGGGTGGGTGACCAGCCCTAGCGTCGGGCGACCAGGAAGCGTGGCGACCCGGCGAGCGGGTGGGCGAGCACTCATGTGGGCGGAACGGAGGTCACGTAGGCCCCACTGTTAGGAATACAGGGTGAAGGTGCAAGGAAGCTTCCTCGCTAAGGATTTCTCTGGGATACACCGAATCTAGGTCATTAAATGCGAAAGAACAGGTCTGACGGGCGCATGGTGCATCTGACGGTATAATTGCCCCGTTCCACTAGTGATGCCAGCTACACTGTAGTCGTCCCGTTCACACACCACAGGAATCGCGTGGAATATCGACGGCCACTTAAAATCTCGACGGCCATCCTTCAGCGGTCGAGAAAGCACAACTAATCTCAACGGCTAGGACCTAGCCGTCGTGATTTACCATCTGTCTCGACGGCCTACACCTGGCAGTCGAGACAAGTTGACTTCAGCCCGCGCTTGTTACATTTTTAGGATTTTCGGCGTGCTGAAACCATCTATCTCGACGGCCACAACCAAGCCGTCGAGATAGTTATAAACGACCCATTTTCTCTTTTAAATCTTAAAAATATTTTTTAATTTGCATATATGTTTATTTCTATTTTAAGCCTTTAAAATATATACAATTTGTAAACAAAATTTGAAACATTCTCAATTTTCACTAAAAATAGATAAGTTTACAAAATGATATCACGTTGCATCCTAATTTTTTTATATCTTCTATTGTACATAATGTGTCGTATAATATCTATATATGAGTTTAAAATTATAAAATGTGTAGAAAATATTGTAAATGTTGTAATTAGTAACATTACGATGCAATGCTCTTTATACATTGGTGTTCGGATAGAATGATGAATGTTTGAAAAGTTATGTGCACATCTCACCCGTATTTCATACAACTACCTAGAACGTTGGATAAACCTCTAGTCGATATGACCCACTACACATGGACCTATAATTCTGGATATAATTTCCATCGTATAAAATTTTATGGTGGTGTATGTCAAGTGGTAAGCAAGACTAGCCAACATGCATGAAGAAAATATTTTTTGACTTTTGTAAATAAATAAAAGAAGCTCAGTTGACCATCGAAGGGGTAGACAGAGCCCGCCGTCGAGACTAAGATCTTTCTCGACGGCATCTGGAAAAGCGGTCGAGAGAAGAGAGCTGTATCGACGGTTGTCAACGCTGGCCCTCGGGGTAGCATATTCTCGACGGCCGTGCAATCGTAGCCGTCGAGACAGAGAACCACAATCGACGGCCTTAAGCCGTCGAAATAGACTAAGGATCCAACCAGCAGAACAATACGTGGACTAGGGGTCGGTCAAGCAGATCAATGCCGACGGCCTTGAGCCGTTGAGATAGAATCGGGCCAAGCCGCTCCCGTCGCGCGGCATGCACTGAGAGGAGGTGAGCCCAGGCCGGCAATCTCGACGGCTCTTGGCCGTCGAGATAACCCGTTAAGAGACCCATTGGATCTAGGACTTAGGCATTTCATGCGTAAGTCCAAACCCTCGCTGCCGCTTTTCGCCGTCTCGCCCCCGCCGTCGCCGCCGTCTCGCGCCCACCGTCGCCGCATTCTCGAGCCCGACGTGGCCGCCGCCGTCTCGGGCCCGCCGTTGCTGCGCCCGTCTCGCGCCTGTCGTCGCTCTCTGCGCCCGCGCGTGCCGCCCCCAACATCTACCGATTCAACTCGTGTGGCCGTGTTGCTGCGGTGGTCCTCTCCGGAATCGTTCGCTCCCAAGTCCACTTCCCGCTGTGTGTTGTTGGTTGCTTCCTTCCTGCTCGTTCTACTCAATTCGATCCCACCCCGTAGGGTTTGATGGAGAAGGAACATTGGCGTAGGGTTTGATGGAGAAGGGAACATCGGCGGTGGCGGAGCTCGCGGCATCGCTGAGCGATGTCCAGATCACGCCGCGGCAGAAGCCCACGAGTTTCCGACAGGCAGCCTCGTTCTGTAAGCTTCCGGTGCTTGCTCCTGGTTCAAGTAAATTAATCTGTTGATACTCATGCCAAACTAATTGCTCAAATACATTCACTATTTCAATATTTTAAGCTGATCTGTCAGCTACCTGTGATATTAGTTATTGTTGTTCTTTTGAATTTGGTGTCTCGATCAAGTATTCAGCAAGTAAAGAAAAGCTTGAGGAAAAAGATATTGTCATGATGTTCATCTTATTGTTTCACGACTATTAATTGATGATTTCCAGTTGTTTTAACTGTTTTCTTAAACCTACATCTTGTATACCACAGCAGAGCAATTTAGCATTAAATACTAACTAAGAAATAGTTGCGCTGGTCAAGTGCCAAAAATATAAGATGACACTCATGACAGTTTTTTATTGAACAGACCATAAAACCCATTCATCCTTTCAATTGACTGTTGTACTTCTAGAATTTTTCTGCCTAGCCAGGAAATATCCCACAGTTGTCAGGCACCATGCTTGCAAAATCCGTAACTAGTTATTTGGTCCAATTGGTGTTAATTAATCAGCTCAAAACAAACTTACTTTACCTGTATAGAATGGAATAATGCAGCCCTTCTTGTTAATCTAAATTGCCCTTGTCGTTGCAGCTTTAAAATTAGCATTATAACGTGGACAAATTAACTTGCAAATTGGAACTACTCCAGATTCTCCCACGAAGAAGGATGGACCTCGGAAATTAGTTAGTCTGTGCCTCGGGATCCTTGGTCAGCATCTTGAAGATATCATCACTGAAATTTCTAAATTCGCTGCCATAATTCCACCCCAAATAAAGGTATCAATATGCATTTTTTTGACTTCAGTTGGGTTGCCTTACTAGCCGAATAAAAGGTGCATTTGAGGTTTCAGTTTATTAGAAAGAGAATTGAATTAGACAATATGCATTTTTGACTTCAGTTGGGTTGCCTTACTGTGTTTTATAGCTTCTTTTGATGTTCCGTCAATGTTATTGCACATGTTAATTTGCGATCATGCTATCTAGGCACGCGCAATGTCAACTGACGGGCTTAGGCCAACTTTCTATTGGATCAATGGTGTGGTATATGCAATTAAGGTAACTTTCTGCGTATGATTTATCAATGCACTTCATATTTACATCATTAGCTGTCATGTGAAAGGTTGCATTGACTGATTGGAAAGATAAATGATGCAGTAATTATGTAATTTGCCAATGTATTTTATATGCTTGACTTTCAGATAATTCTATGGTTAGTTTTATGGCGGAAACCAGTTCGAGTTATGGTCATATTGTCGAAGATGTTCTTTGCAGGTAAAATGCTTTACTCTTTTTCCCTTCTCCATGGAGCTACTTATATTACATGCCTTGCGGTGCTAGTTTTTGACCAATAGGCAGGGTATCATCTAACTTGAGAAATTATGGAAAGTATTATTGGATGTACTGTGGAATGTGGACCAGAACTAGTAGGAACAAGTTTTTTTTTTGAATTTATAATCCGTCTTCATATAACCTTCGCTCCTGGTATCTGCTAATGGTCACTTAGATAACTTAAACACCACATGTTAAATCTATCATAAATTTGAGAAACATTGGGAAAAAAAATTACTTTGGTAACTTCTTGAACTTTTTCAACTAATGATATGCTGTATTTTCAGGTGTGTCTTTATTTGCAGCTTTTGGGTTTCTTCTCTATGGTGGGAGGTAGCACATTCCTGGCTAAGCTCTTCTTCTGATAAATCTGTAGATCTGTGTGATTGTAAATTTTGGCACTGAAAATCCAGACCTGCTATTTGCACTATGTGATGACTAACAATTGACATGCTTGTGGCATGGTGGCACCATGATATTACTTCAACATTGACTTGTAGACTATTAGCTCCATGATATTCATAATTTTTTTAATCAATATGGTTGCATATATGTGTTGAATGTAATTGTGTGGCCATCGAGCCATTTGGGCACAATATATATTTTCTGGACTATTTTGAGATTTTTAGGGTGCAGCAGCAGGTGCAGAAAATTTTAATTTTTTTTCCTGTAAATAAGTTTTTCTCGAGGGCCATTTTATGGCCGTCGAGAATAAGGCTTGGCTGAGCACGTGGCCTACCTCTCATCTGTCTCGACGGCCAAAGGCTGTCGAGATAGCCTGTTGGCCCTGCGTCGTGTCGACAAGGCTCCTCTCGACCGCTGGTCTGAAGCCGTCGAGAAAGACAATCTCGACGGCCAGGTCGTCGAGAAAGGTCATCTCTCTCGACCACACTTTCTCGACGGCCAAATCTCGACGGCCAACCGTCGAGATTGACCTTTCTCGACGGTTTTCAGGGCTTTCTCGACGGCTTTGGCTGTCGAGATTTGCCGCGATCCGCGTGGTGACACCTAATACGGTGTGGCAACGAGGCACTCAGGGTAGGTGGGCCGCTCTGTCACATCCATCTTGTCCCACTATCAAAGACGAGGCAGGGGAGGCGACAGCGCATACTGAAAGACCGGGAAGAATGATGGCTATATTGACGGGGCAAATAAATGTATTTTTTCCTTTTTTACTTTACCCAAGCTAGTTCCCGAGGATATAAGGCTGGAGGGGTGCATCTGTAAGAGAAGGATCTCTCAGGGAAAACACAGGAGACACAAGTAACAAGAACTCAAGCAGGACTAGGGCTATTACCCACTCTAAGGCCTGAAACTTAGTAATCTCGAGATGTTCTTGAGCATTTATGTCCAGTTCATCCACAAGTGAGGGAAGAGGGGAGATCTAATTATGCAAACCCCCACTGTCGAACACCGGATTTGTTCTCGGAAAAACCTGTCAACTGAAATACGCCGATAGTGGCGCGCCATGTATGGGGATAGTAGTTGATCTGACCCTTAGCTCTTCTTTCGGCAGATTTTCCTCAAGTGTCCCAGGTTTCCAGGCGGTTGCCGATGTCGGGACAAAGAGCCAGAGTCAGAGACGGAGTGTCCAACGGTAAGCCATGGCTGCGGGACATTGTGTGTCTCGTGGATGCGGCCTAGGAGCGTGTGGAGACATCCGGGCGGTCAGCCGCTTTTGGAGCGGCCCGATCGAGGTCGGGTGTGGTGCACACGCAAGCTTCGAGACGACCAAGCCAAGTGCGCTCTGGCCATGGGGGCAGGAGCAAGGAAAAGGGTGTTCAGGGTGCATACTCCACTCGTGCGAAGGGCCATGCACCAGCCCGAGTACCGTCACGAGCGTCTCGCAGGGAGGGGGCGCAAAGAAGACCTCAGGACTTGCTTGGAGAAGCGTCGTCAGCAGCGTGGCGGCGATCTGCATGACGCGTCACTGCGTTAGGGCGCGGGACCGGTCAGAGCCGGTGGGTTCCAGCTCTAGAGGCCACTCTGGCTGTGACAAGGGGGATGTAAAACATGTGCTTTGCTAAACATGTAAAACCCAGCAAAGATAGTTTGTTGGCCCATTATTTAGCGAGCCCCATTCTCTCTATCTAAGCAGAGTTTCTGACCTTTCTTAGAAAAGAAAAGACAGCACATAATCTTGTCTCCCATATGAGAATATGAGATGCCAGTACAGAAAAACCTTTTAAGAAGCGGCACTTAATCTTTGCCCACATATATGTTAGTCCTAGTACTAATTATCTTAGCTTATATTCTATCATTAAAATGATTAGTTGTAAGCATGTGTTTTCATCTTTGTTAAGAGTCATTGAGTGAATTATGATTAGTTGTTCATCTCAATTCTAACATTTCATCCATATTCTATAATAATATATTAACATCTTTTGTATCTATATGCAATTTTACTTTTATTTGGGTTCCCTTATACTAAATTCCTAGCTATGTTTCTGCTAATGTTTATATATACCAGTAGCTAAACATGCATGGGTTAAATTTTTATTATTCATTCTCATCACAATACAACAGATTTGCTCCCCTTTTAAAAGGAGTATCATACATATATAAGAGTACACAACATCACACATATATAAATATTATAGGAATCCATATCCATGCACGTTTGCACCATCATAATCATAATATTATATATGTGATCAGATCATCTCTTCTTTGGTCTCGTACTTGACATCATAGCAATTGACACCGGTGTAGACGCCATCGTGCAGATCGTATCGAACCACTTCTCCGGTGGTGAGGAGATCCCTCTGCGTGTACGAGAAGGGGACGTCGCAGGAACCCCTCGTCGCGATCACGCTCGCCGTCACCCTCGTCTTCGGCGGTATAACAGCTCGGTAGACCATCTCTTGCTTCGACGTCCTTTCAACGGATGATCCCCAGCTGTACGATCCAGCGAACTCAGTGGTGACCTCGACGTTTCCGTTCACTATGAACGGGATCCCGGAAGTAATCTTGGCTTTGACGCCGATCTTCAACGCAAGACTCGAATCCCAGGTGCTCATCGCTGTGTCTGTGTATGCCAGGATCAATTTGGCTGTGTTGTTCGAGCTGGTACCGTTGATAGCGGATGCGGTAGCCATTGTGAGGACCGTCTTGCCATAAACCCTAGCTTCCGACAGGCGGAAGTGGACGTCGTAAATCTCTCGAGAGAGGACCGGCTCTTCCAGCTGCAGCCTGGCCTCCGCCGTGATGGTCTCGACGCCGGCGTTGAGGCAGCTCGTCTTCCCTTCGGTGGTCAGCCTCTTGCAGAACCAGCCGTTGCCCATGCTCCGGAGCACGATGCAGCCGCCACCGCCCACTCTCGTCGCCTTGAATAGCGTGTCCGGATCGTCGCAGCTGCCATCGTCCGAGTCGGCCCAGATCCAATTCGGGCTACGCCTCCAAAACTTGTCGAAACGGTTGGATCTTATACGAACGGTTCCATCGGCATTGTTGAAGCTAGTGTTGATCACGCCTGGATCTCCGATATCAGATGATGAGAACTCTAGGTATTCATGCCCCTCGATGATCCGCGCGGTGAGGTACTTGCCGTTGTTTCCTTTGAAGGCAACATATTTTGGCAACACTACGGGTGGCGAACTATCAAGGAAAAGGTCGGAGGGTTTGGGTGTCTCCTGCTTGGACGTACCAGAACCCATAGGTCAGAACTGAACTGGGTATATATATATATATATATATGTTCTTCTCCTGGCTAGTAGTGTGGACTGTGGAGGGACCTGTTGTGCATGAATCAATAAATAATTGCAAAGTTAGTTAAAAATAGTAAACCTTAACCTTAATCCTAAACTGGTTAGATTTCGTTCTGTTTCTGGTCGGTTTTTATCCAAAACCGGTTCTGTTAATTGACCTTGAATTGAATCTCTGAAAATTATTGAAAACCTACCGAAAACTGGTCGATATTATTTTGGGTTAGGTGAAAATCCGAACTAGCGTTCCACCGGTTTCTTCTTCCAGTCAGGTAAGTTAAACATTGATTCCACCACGACATATGCACGTATATATCTTGAAGAAACTTAATTAAAAAAAGAGATGGTTAAAAAACCCCTCTGTGAGGAGAAGGCAAATTAACTGTTGAACTTGAACAAGGCCGAAGGAACTTCAGATACAGATCATGGACATATATATGCACTGGTAAATTCAAATGAATACGCACAGGATAAATTCGATGCAGGAAAAGTTGAGAATATATATGTTAATTCACCTTTGCCTATGATCAAACTGGCTCTCTCTCATGCACAGTGTTGGTTTCTTCGGGCTTGAGACAAGGATGAGAGGAGTGATCTCAAAGGCTGCAGATCACAAAACAGAATGGCAACTCCTCTTGACCACCAAGTCTGCCGGCCAGCAGGATCTAATTCTAATGCCTTTCTTTCCCACATGCACAGCTTTGTTCTGTCCGTACTATATTCCTTCTGGTAGAGGACTGCGCAGTAGCGTAGTGGCAACCATGGTTAACGAAACCGGCGGAGTTCTCTGAGCCAGCAATGGCGTGGTTTACCGGCGGTTCCGTACGATTTTTGCCCTAAAATCAAAAGTCCGTCTTTTCAGTTTTGTTCACGGTTAGCCGTGGTTTTTAACGGTTAACCGACGGTTTTTCGTGGTTAACCGACGGTTTTTCACGGTTAGCCGTGGTTTCTAAAGAAAAAAATGTTAAAAACGGTGAAAATTGAAAAATTCTTTAAAATATACATTAAAAATTTAAATTTTTAAATTTTGTTTAACCCAAAATGCTTATAACAAATAATAGTATTTTTAAGAATTTTATGTATATTTTACATTAAAAAATTATTTAAACGAATTTTACTCAAACCCCCAAACCCTAAACCACCGGTTTACCTAACTGTGCCCTCCATGAAGGCGCGGTTAGCCGCGGTTAACCGCCGGTTTTGTGAACCGTGGTGGCAACGCTCAGAGACCTTTTCGAGTTGCCGACCTGGGTTTGAAACCTTTGACAATGAAAATTCAGGTTTCTCACTTGCATGGCTGAGTGTGTGATTTGTGTGTGAGTGTTAGCTGTTCAGATATAGCTGCGGGTGCTCAATCAAAATACTTACATAAAAAAACTTCTACCATACAAAAACATCGAAATTCCATGCATATCACACGTAATAACACAACACAGCATTTCTTGGTGCCTTATCTGCTTTTTTGACAAAATCAAATTGGTAAATATTTTCCCCCCAAAGCTACAGAGAACTTTTATCCTTCTAGAGGTGTCTGAAGAATCAGATGAAGCATAGCTATGGGTCAATCCCTGGCGACTTCCACCACTAGATGGAATCCGTGGAACTGACGTAGTTGAGACATGCCTGCTTCTGTTCTCATTTTCAGAAAAAGTTTTTCTTTCAATCTCCTCTGTTTGCTTATTATCTGCAGTCAAAAAGATTGCTGCATCAAACCTACTATCTGCTCCTGTCAGGTGAGCACCGACGTACCCTTTAGAATCCCTGAGAACAGCTCCAGATGCAACATTTTGATCATGAGACATCCCAGGTACCAGATGCTTCTTGGGGATAGTTCGATCTCTCATGAATTCAAGAGCAAACTCCTCGCCAGTCTGGATTGAATAATTAAGTACAGGCTTAACAGTGCCTGCAATAGGGTACACTGGAGCTGGAGAACTCGTGGATACTGAGCTTGAGGATCCATGTACAGTATTTTGAGCTGCAGTGCGGGCATCATCTTTTCTAGCTTCCATCAGCTTGTCTGTTATCCCTTTAGGACAAGGCGAAACTAGTTGGACTTGGAGAATAGTAAGAAAACCTAGTAAAATGTAGCAGAACCTACAGCAAAGAAGCACAATAATCATGACTGAGAAGTAACCAGCAACATTTCAGTGTGCAAACATTCCAAACAATAAAAATGTAAGTAGCTACATATTAAGGAAGCAAACGGATGTGTTTGGTGGCACATAAAGTAAATGTCGCAAAAGTGTTGTAGAGCAAGGAGTGCATTAAAAATATTGCAAGAAGCATGAAGCAGGTGCAGGTCAATAGTCTACATAAGATTTTGGTGACATTCTAGAATAATCCGAACAAAAAAGGAAAAAGGAAAAACAAAGTAGTAGTATACTAGCAACAGCAGTTCAAATTCCGTAGATGATGTTAACTTCATTCAAGGCAAGTCCATTTTAAATTAGCCAGCACATGTTCGAACAGATGATAGGCCACCATTAAAAGGAACAGTGTTGGGTAATTTCTTAACTTTTTTATAACAAATTTTAAAAGCTCTGAAACTAGCCACTGCCACTGATTGAAGCATGAATAAACTGATCATGAGTGGCATTGATATTGACGCTGAAATTGCTTGAGGTTGAGGGTTTTGTTAAAATTATGATATGCACACATTAGCTAATTTTAGGACAGTGCTATGATACTACAGTAACATGGCTATAGTTCCCATGATACTTCACTATATCCATATGAAATGGAAGATAAATTGACTACACCCATTTATATCAAGTCTAAATTGCGATAGTTGAGTAAAGAATTGTAATTTCAAGTCAGTCTTTAAATGTCAAACTTCCTGTTAGTTTATTTTTCTTGTCAATCTTTCCTTAACAAATATCATTTTTATTT
Organism: Raddia guianensis; assembly: GCA_036346415.1. Lineage (NCBI taxonomy): Eukaryota > Viridiplantae > Streptophyta > Magnoliopsida > Poales > Poaceae > Raddia > Raddia guianensis. The sequence continues at coordinate 30,997,208 of CM070540.1, forward strand.
ATTTGGTAAAATTGCCAAAATACCATTATGAAATCTTCACTTTGCCAAAATACCATTTATGTGTGTATGACATGTGGGACCCAATGTGTGTATGACATGTGGGGACAATGGTATTTTGGCAATGTGAATTCTTCTATAATGGTATTTGGGCAATTTCTTATTATTTTCGGAATTCTTCTACACTCATACACGAGTACATTGTGGAAACCCACTGAAAGATGCCATTGAATTTCAATATTCCAGGGTTGCTGGTGTAACACTACTTGAAACCTACAAACTAACAGAGCCCACTTCCTTGAAGAAAACCATATAAAAATACCCCCGCTCCATTGCCACCGAGAAGAACAAATTCGCCGGATGTTTTATCCAAGATAAACAAAACAGAAGCTCTAAAACGATCAATCAGGCTACGCTCTATCTAATGACCTGCGCTTGGAGAACTGGTTCAATCCCCAAAATTTACGTTGTAACAGTAAACAGCGGAGCTACTCATCCAGCACTGTACGCGCGCGCGAGTCCTGTAGCGAAGCCCACGCAAAGACCTAGATCACTCGCAGCAAAGATTGCGAAGTAGACGAAAGTCAACCGAAGCTAGGGCTCGCCTGGAGAGGAGATACCAGTCTGCACGCTTCTCCAGAGATGATGAATTCGAGTAATTTACCAGACGGAACCCCAAAAACGCACTTCTCGGGATTTAGCTTCACACTTAGTTCTGGAACTCCGTCTCGGTCAGATCTGTTATGAGATCCTATCTGGATTTTCTTTTTATGACAACGTCATCGACATAGGCCTCCACGTTGCGTCCGAGCTAAGTGTGAAAACACGGCTGTATGGTGCGCTGATACGTTGCGCCAGCGTTTTTCATCCTGAATGGCATTGTGATATAGCTGAAAGCACCAAAAGACGTAATAAACGACGTCTTGATGCAATCCTCCTCCTTCAGACTAATCTGATGATAGCCCGAGTAAAACTCAAGAGGTCGCACCCGGCGGTGGAATCCACCACTTGGTCGATGCGGGGGAGCCCAAAAGGATCCTTAGGACACGCTTTGTTGAGGTTAGTGTAGTCGACACACATCCGCCATGTCTCGTTTTTTTTCTGTACCAGGACCGGATTCGCATGCCACTCGGGGTGATACACCTCCTTGATGAGCCGAACGGCCAGCAGTTTGGTGATCTCATCCCGTATGGCGTCCTTCCGATCCGGAGCAAATCTTCGTAGGCGCTGCTTGATTGGCTTCGCCTTTTCATCGACGTGGAGAGAGTGCTCAATCACCTCGCTGGGAATACTAGGCATGTCCTTAGGTTTTGACGGCGTGTTCTCCGCTCAACCACTGCGGATCACACCCCTGGTCAGATTTTTAGACTGCTAGCCAACTCGATCAAGCTTGGTTCGATTTGAGCGTCGGGCACAACGAGGAGCGACTCGCAGATTTACCCAGGTTCGGACCCCCTCGCGGGTAATAGTCCTACTCCTGCTGAGCCTTAACTCTTTTCTGATTGTGGTTGAATGGGAATGTGTTTACAGGGTGCTTGTGAACTGCGTCTGCCCTTTCTCTCTACGTGTTGCCACTTTTTTTTCCTCCCCTCTCTCTCCTCCCCTTTTATACAAGCTTTGGGCTGGCGGAGAGAGCCGAGGGGTAGGCGATAAGATACTCAAGATAATCGACACGACCTGACGAAGAGGCGAAAATGTGCGCCGCCCACGCCACAAGGCGCCGCTCGCCTCGCTTGCCGCAGTGGCCTCGACCAAGACTGATACACCGGTGAGTCTGCGGGTGGGGCCCTACGCTCCTCCCGACGCGGCGGCCTCCTCAAGCAAACCTTCTCTCACGGTCAATTCTTTCGCGCACGTGATGTACCGCCGGACTGCAAGGGTCATCAGAAGGTAATCATTTCTTCATTTGCCTATCCACGCGTGATGTCGCATTGAATGCGCCGTCCTTCACAATAGGGGAGCCGTCCAAGACTCCTTCGCAACGTTCCTGCGCGCGGGCCCTATCCGGCGTGTGGGACCCTGCTGGTCTTGAGAGGGGCTCGCCCACACACCCGCCTGGCGCGTGGGGCCCTCGCCCGCCTCCAGAGGGGCTCGCCCACGCACTCGCTGGCGCGTGGGGCCCTCGCCTCGTCTTGAGAGGGGCTCGCCACGCACCCCTTTGGCGCGTGGCCCTCGCCTCGTCTTGAGAGGGGCTCGCCCACGCGGCTGGGGCTGATCGCCCACGACGCGTGGGGCCCTCTTGGCCTCCGAGGGCTCGCCCGCCACTGGGCCTTGCTCGCCGCCGGCGTGGGGCCCTCTTGGCCTTCAGAGGGGCTCGCCATCGCCATTGGGCTGATCGCCCGCCCGACGCGTGGGGCCCTCTTGACCTCCAGAGGGCTCGCCCACGCCACTGGGCCTTGCTCGCCCGCCGACGCGTGGGGCCCTCTTGGCCTTCTCAGACTCTTTGTACCACGGTATTTATTATACCGACAAGAGCCCCGGGTCCACTATGATACGCGAACCGTCAGCAGACACTTTTCCGTTTCTTGTGTGGCGGAGGCGAATCGTGGGGGCCCACCACCGCGCGGCCAGACGCCGATTCTCCACTTGCACACGATCTTCCTTGGGAACTACGCGCTGCGGGAAACCAAAAAGCGCAAAGGCAATAATGGCGCCCGCTGCGTGAAGCGGAATCAAACCGTCGTGTGCTCGCGCCCCACGCCTATAAATACTTCTCTCAACAGCTGCTAATCCTTCCGCGACGCTAAGTCTTTACAACCGCCAATTGCCTCCTTCACGCCATCACGAGCCTTCTTTCTCTTTGCCAACTTCTCCATCGCTTTCCAATGGCGCCCAAACGCAGAAGGATCGCCGTGAAGAAGCGCCGCGTGTTCGGGCCAAGTTTTCCCACCTCCGCCGCCGGCGAAGACTCGGAGGCGGCTTCAAGTGTTCGTGCCGCCAACCGCCGCCGGTTCCATACAGGACCATGGCGCCGAGCCTCGCGACGGGAGATTATCACCTTCGTCTGGCGGGCACAAGGGGCTCATCCCGCCGTACTCTGAATTTTTCTTGGGGTGCTCGCTTTACGAGATCCAAGCGGTGCACCTTCCCCAACTCCATCATTGCGCTGGCCGTCTTCGTCCACCTCTGCGAGATGTTCGTGGGGACGATGCCAAACCTCCCGCTTCTGGCGCCGGCTCTTCGTCTTTGCACGCGAGGCGCGCTTCGCAGGGGCCTTCGAGCTGCTATTTCACGCCCGCGAAACCGCCGCCTTCATCCTGTCGCGCCCAAGTCCAACTAGAAGGATCGGCACCGACAATGGTCAGACGTGGAGGACTCCGGTAGCGCGACGATCTTTCTCATCCTAAGGGTCCCATGGAGCCTACCCCAATTGGGGGCTTCACCGACGATTCAGTGAGCGGGGTTGATCTTTGGCGCGCGATCGCCGATCTTCGCCGCTGGCTCACCGAACCCTCGTCGGGCGGATTTTTGCGGCGCCGACTCGCCGCTCGCGATGAGGACTCGCCTACCTGGATGTACTATGGCGACAACGATGGCATCCGCGTCGCCCTCGGCGGTGAGTGCTCTTTTGGTCTTTTGGGTCTCTTGTCTTTCTTGGAATCTTTTTGCTTGCCGACCTTACGGCCTCTTTTCTTGCTCACCCACCACTGAGGAACGTGCGGACGACGTGCTCGGATCGGTCAAGGGACTATTGGCCCCACCAATCAGCGACACTTCGCTGCCTGCAGGCATCCTCCCCCTCTGCGACTGGGATCCACGGGAGCGCAACCAACACTTGCGTGCGCTGCCCCCATGGAGGTCTCTGGGCCTGCGGTCCAAGTGGCACGGGCCACTACAGATCCGCGATCCGCCTCCGGCGACCGCCCAAGCTTCGCGTCGCTGCTACCTCTGCCGTGGCGTCTGACTCGACAAGCGCTTCCGAAGCGCCGCCTCATCTCGCCGTGGACGACGACGAAGAGGAGGCGGCGAGTCCAAAGAGGGCTCGCCCTCCAATCTGACTTGCCGCCACCGCCGGCCCTTCAATGGGGCCCTGCTTTGCTACCGCCCATTGCTCGCCACCGGGCAAGAGCGTGGCGACTCTTCAGAGCTGGCGCCGCTGCGCCAGTTTCTTCCGCCTCCTATGCCGACGCTCCTCTGACCGGCGCTTCAGATGCGGCGCCACTCAAGGCGGTACATTTCACGGCCGGCCTGCTGAGCGACGGCGGTGATCCATCACCGCCGCCGCCTCCGCGATCAGCGACTTGAGCTCCCCCTTCAGCTTTCGCTTTCCGCACACCGCTTCAGTTGGCTTTTCCAGCGCACACGACACTTCAGTGGGGTTAGTATGCTACACGTTTTTGCATACGAACCCCGATTGTCCTTCTTGAACAGGCGGACGCCAGTAACGAGCTCGCTCGCGCGACTTGCCAAATTTCACACTGTCCACCGCCTTCGACGGAGGTCGCTTCGCATGATGGCGGAGAGTTCGCCGCACCGCGGCCGAGAACCTTCGCCATCGCGTCATTGGCGCCGCCGCCATCTCGGCCGTGACCGCCGACGAGGGCGCCTTCGAGGCGCCGCACCTCTCCCGCACTGGCAACACGGAGGAAGCCCTTGCTTTGGCGGAGCGGTCCGGCGGCGAAGCCGGCGGGCCTTGGCCAAGAAACCGCCCAAGGAGGCGATGACCGCGAGGTCATGCGGCGTAAGCCGCCGCCGCCTCGGCCGCCAAGCGATCAAGATCTCCGCTGAACACTTCGAGCGCCCAACCCTCGCCGACATGCCGCGCACCGCTTACCACGGTTTCCGGACGCCTCGCATCCACTGGTGTTACCTTGTATTCCCATTTGGAGACGGCAGGCTGAAGATCTGCTGGCGCGCTGGACGAGCCGCCAAGCCTCGCGCGTCTTCCGGTGGCGTTGCGACGCTGGCGATCGGCGGTCGCCAAGGCGCTCTTGAAGCGGCGCGTTCATCTTGGGCAATCGTCTTGCTCGAGACGCGCGTTTGATCTCAACGCCGCCACTGAGGAGCCTTCGCGCCCGGCTAGACCGGATCGAGTAGCGGGTTGACACCGCCGCCGCCACGCTCCATGATATGGCGCCGCTCAGCCGGAAGATTTAAGACGAGGAGGAGTAGCGAGACTTCGCCTATTTTGCCTTGTAAGCGTTGCTGTCAATGCAAACAAACTTTTGCTCTTTTGTTGTGAGTCTCACTTGAACTTCGCACAATTCTAACTTGCGGAATTGAACTGGGCACTGACCGCCAAAGGCTTTAGATGAACGATTCGCCGCAAGTGAGCTGCTTTCTTAGGCATCTGGTTGCTTCAACCCTTATGGCCTCTCGCAACCCGACTTAAACATTACGTGGCGAGCGCTTAGCTTCAGGAAGTGGTCTAGTCGCCGGTGTCATTGTTGGCGCATTGCTCAGACCGAGCCGACACACGGGCTTGAACCCGCCTTCCGTTCGCCGCCCGCACCAACAGAAGTTATAAGCGTTTGTTTTACAACTAAGGGCCATCACCATAAGTACTTTCGCTACCACTTTTGAGAATGCTTTCTAATGAGACCTTTTAAGGCTAAGCCAGCGATCGCCAAAAGCTTTAGATGAGAACTTTCGTTGAAAGTGAGCGCTTTTTCCTCGTGCATCTGGTTACTTCAACCCTTATGGCCTCTTTGCGAACCGACCCTAGACGTCGCGTGGCGAGCACTTAGCTTAGAAAATGGTCTAGTCGCGGTCATTTGTTGGCGCATTGCCTAGACCGAGCCGACACACCGGGCTAGAACCCGCTTCCGTTCGCTTCGACTCGCCCAATCAAGAAGTCGAGGCGTTAAATTCTTGCAACTAAGGGCCATCGCGCTTTAATTACTTTTTTCGCTACCGACTTTCAATGTAAAGCTTTCTAACAGACTTGAGGCTAAAAAAGAAACAGATGCCCACAAGGAGATGAACTTATCTCTTATTGAAGATGGCTTTGTACAATGCACCCCGAGGCGCGGTGAAGGAAGAAGACCTCGCCGCTCGGCTCCAAAGGAAGGCCAAAAAGCTCCTGAACTGCTACTCACGGTAGAACTTCCTCACCGCCGACGTTCCAAGTGTTCGCCAATTCGCGACCATCCTCGAACGCGAGCTCGACCGAGCTGGGGGAGATCGAGACCACCTTGAAGGGCCCTCCCACTGGGGAGAGTTTGTTGCGCCCGCCGCGCTTGATTTTGCGCAGAACGAGGTCTCCCACCGCCAGTGTTCTCACACACACCGCTTTGCTTGATAACGGCGCAGGCGCCGCCGATACTTGGCGCCCGGATCGCCGCCTGTCTCGGATCTCCTCCAGAGATTGACTTAAATCCCGACGCCGGTCGTGGTCTTGGTCTTCACCGAACGCCGCCACCTTGGGGAGCCGGCGAGCTCGATGGGAGCACCGCCTCGAGCCATACACCAGAAGAAGGGGTCTCGCGGTGGCTCTGTTAGGAGTTGTCGCGGCGCCCACAACACCGTGGGGACTTCTTCACCAGCGTAACACACGCTTCTCCAGCGATCGAACGCCTTGTCTTGAGCTCCTTTCAAGATTTCGCGTTCGCTCGCTCCACTTGCCCATTGCTCTTCGGATGTGCAACGGAGGCGAAGCACGACTTGGTACCCAACTCTTCGCACGGTCTTGGAAATCGCGCATGGAACTAAGCGCGTTGTCGGTGATGATTACATTGGCGACACCGAACCGGACGAAGATGCTTTTCATAAACTTGATAGCGCTGCGGATGTGATCGCCGGATGGCGAGGCTTCAACCCACTTAGTGAACTTGTCGATGGCGGCATTTAAGATGAGTGTAACCTCCGGTCGTCATGGAACGGGCCCAGATGTCAAATTTCGCACTACGAACGCCAGAGAGCGGAATGGTCTGCGGCGCTGGGCGGTCGGTGGATCTGCTTAGCATGAAATTGGCACGCTTCGCATTTCCTCACCTCGAAGGCATCCCGAGGGCAGAGGCCAATAGAAGCCGTGGCGAAAGCTTTCCCAACCAACGCCCGGCCTCAATGGCTCCGCGACATGCCTCCATGGATCTCGTAGAGAATTTCACTCCCGCTTCCCGAGTGACGACTTCAAGAACTCCTTTTGCGCTCGGCGATACAGTCCGCACCTACAGGCGTGGCGCTTGGCCTTGCGCGCTATCTTCTCAGCCGACGCGTCATCGTCGGGGATCACTCCATCCTGCAGGTAGGCTAGGATCGGATCCATCCGCTGACCTTCCCGGACGAGTGTGATGACGCTCAGACATTGTCGCCGACGACTCGCTGGCACGGCATTTCCGCCTCAACCGCCTCAGCAGTTCTTCCGCCTCCTCCCTCCAACCGGGGAGCTGCAGCAGAGATTGGTGACGTCTCCTCCAGATGTGGGAGCTGCGTCAGGGAAAGCGTCGCCCCCGCCAGAATTGGGGGCTGCGACGGACGGCCGCGTAAGTCTTTCATCAAAGACCCCACCGAGCAGGTGCCTCGACGAGGCAATGCTGGGATTCATCCGCCATGTAGTTGTCGCGGCGAGGGACGTGCACGAAGCCCAAACCTCAAAGTGTCAGCTCCAACCGGCGCACCTCGCCAGTAGGCCGCCATGACGGATTCGAGCAGAGAAATCCTTCCTCGCTGGTTGATGACTAGGAGAGAGTCGCTTTACTTGTAGCCGGATGCCTGTGGTCGGCCACCCCGAGCCCGGCGAGCAATCCTTCAGATTCGCGACGTTGTTGGTGGCGCTGAAGTCCAAAGACTACCAGTGCCGGACGACATCGCCGATGGGAGATACCAGACGACGCCAATTGACCCCCTCCGGCGGAATGAGCCGTCAAGAAGAGAGTCCACGGCGAGGTGCTAGGGTGTCTTCAGCCGTGGTCCGCCGAGTCCATTCACGGCGAACTCCGCCAGAGCTTGCCCTTTGATGGCCGCTCGGGAGCGAACTTGAGATCGAATTCGCCAGCTCCATGGCCCACTTGGCGATGCGACCCGTCGCCTCGCGGTTGAAGAGGATCTCCGCAAAGGATACTTGGTCAACACCGTGACTTTCGCCTCGAAATAGTGGCGTAGCTGACGCCACAAGACGGGCGAGAGCATCTTCTCGTCTTGTGAATACCTTGTTTGGCGTCGTGGAGGACCTTGCCGACGTAGTAGATGGGCGCTGAACGCCTTCTCTTTCGTCACCAAAGACCTGTTGACCGCTGGGGTTTGCTGCAACGTAGAGGATCGATGGCTCGCCGGTGCGGGGCGACCAAGACTGGCGGGAGGTGAGATACTTCTTCACCCGTCGAACGCCTCCGTGCCTCCGCCGGCCCACTCGAACTGGTTGGTCTTCTTTAGGAGCTTAGCGGTGGGAGACTTTATCCCTCAGCGAAGTTATAAAGCGCCCAGGAAGTCAAGCGACCACCAAGCATCGCATCTGCCAAGTCGCGTCGGGGCTTCATGTTCTCGATCGCGCGATCTTGTCGGTTCGCCTCTATCCCCTCCGGGAGACGAGGAATCCCACAATTTGCCCGACGGAACGGCGAACACGCATTTCTCTCGATTGCTTGATGCAAGATTCCAGTTGGTGAAGGTTTCTTCCGGTCGCCGATCAACTCCTCCGCCTTCTTGACTTCACCACCGGATCATCGACATACACCTCCGTGTTTCGCTCTATTTGGGGCGGTGGCGATATGCATGGCCATCCGATAGGTTGGGCCCGCATTCTTCAAATCAACGCCATCCTTGTATAGCGAAGAGACGCCCATGGGCGCCACGACGGGCGATCTTGTCTTCATCTTCTTCGCCATGCTAACTGGTGGTACCCGAGTACGATCCGTAAAGCACAACCGCCGCACCCCGCAGCTTGAGTCGACGATGAGATCGATCGCGGGCGCTGGTACGGATCCTTCGGCACGCTTTGTTGAGGTCGGTGAAGTCCACGACATCCTCCGGCGCCCGTTGATTTCTTGACGAGGACGGGTTCGCGAGCCACAGGATGGGCGACATCGCGGACGCACCCCGCCTTAAGAGCTTGTCCACCTCTGGCGGATAACTTCTTGGCGCTCCACCGATCGCTTCCGGACCTTCAGATGACCGGTCGCGCGGGAACGCCGCCAATTTGTGCTCAATCACCTCCGGGACCCACCATGTCGGACGGTTGCCAAGCAAACACGCTCTGCGCTAGATGGAGGAAGGAGACGAGCGCGCCTTCCTATTTGGCGCCGAGAGGCGCCACCCGAACGGTCTTCACCGGTCGACTTCGCTCAGGAGACCGCCTTAACCTCCGCGGACGAACCAGGGAGGCACGGGTCTTCGGAGGAGCTCCTGAGTCGCCTCGGCCTTCTGGCACCGACGCCTCGCCAAAGCGAGCGTTCTTGTCGCAGCGAGCGCCTGGGCGGTCCACTTTCAAAACGATGGGGCGGTGCCCGGGATCTTCACCACCATGTGCGATAGTGGCAAACCGCCATGAACTTGGTCAGCGCCGGCCGACCTAGTATGGCGTTGTAGGGGAGGTCGAAGTCCGCCACCTCGAACTCGAGCATCTCGGTGCGGAAGTTGTCTGAGCCTCCAAACGTCACCGGAGATCGCGCGCCCTGAGGCGGACTCGGCCCGGCGCGATGCCGAAGAATGGGAGCGTTGGACGAAGCTCCCGCTGCTGGATCTGGAGCGCTGGCGACCCGGGCGGACAGGAGGTTGAGGAGCTCCTCTCGCCTACCAAAGACCCGCCCTAGCTTTACATTTCGGACCGTGGGCGCAACCACGATCGGAGATGCCCAGGTCGGCGGATCGGGCCGGGTGATCGGCCGATCAACGCGATCGGCCGCTCCGACCACGCCACCGCCTTGTCGACCCAAAGTGCACGGCGGCAAGACACTTCCTCATCGCATGCTTAAAGCTAGCGTGGGGCGGATATGTGGCGAACCGCCGTGGATGACGACAACCGCGCTCCGCCGCCGAAAACCAAGCAAGCCGCCTCCTTGCCCTTGCCGCGGGCGACGCTGCTGCTGCTGCTCGTGGACTCGCTTGTCCACTATTTGTCGCGGCGACATGGCACCGCCAAGTCGTGGGAGTTGTTGCGGTGAATGGGGCGAAGGCCTTCCGTCCCACTCACGGGCGACGGTCTCGCCCTTCGTCGCGGTCGCTGGGCCGTCGCGGCCACGGGCGATCGCCATGGCGCCGCCCGCCCCTACGGGACCGTACCCGCCGGCGCCGCGACCTCCTCCTTTTTCTCGCCGCCGCGCCCATTGCGCTGGTGGTCATGATCATCATCGTTGTCGTTGTTGTCGTCGCGCTTCGGCGGCCATGACTCTGTCGGTCTCGGCCGCTTTTGCGCTTCTTCTTGTCCTTGCCGCGGGGTTCCTCGAGGTCCGGCCTCGCCGCCATGGCTGTCTCGCCACATGCCGGGCGGATGCGAGAGCCTCGCTTGAAGGGCGACTTGTGCGCCAAGGTGAAGAGCTCCTCCGTCGCTTTGATCTTGCGGGTGGCCATCTTCTCCTTGACCTTGGGGTCTCGGCGCCTCTCACGAATGCCGTGACCACGGCGCCGATGGAGATGTTTGGGATGGTGTTGCGGACTGACCGAAGCGCCGAATATAGTCGCGGCAATGACTCTCCTTTCTTCTCGCTCCATGTTGTGGAGGTCGTCTTCACCCGGCTGCTCAAGGTGCTCGAAGTTGGTGACGAAGAGCTCCGAGAGCTCCTTCCATGACCCCACGGACTCGGGCGGGTTCATGAGCCACGAGCGGGCTCACGGTGAGGACCGCGGGGAAATAGTTCGCCGTAACCTTCCTCGACCCTCTGTCGCCGGCATCATCACCGCTGTAGATCTGCAAAACACATCGGGGTTGGTGGAGCCGTCATACTTTTCGATGGGGCCGAACGAAACTGCTCCGACCCATTGGATGCGCGCAGACTCCTTAGAAAAGGTGTGGCACCCGACGCCGGGAGCCTCCGCTCTGGACGCGGTCCTCGCCCGCCGCCCTGTCGCTTAGGCGGCGCCAAGAAGCGCCACCCTCACTGGCGGGCAGCTCTGCGGAGCCCTCTTCTTTGGTCCACAGCGGCGCTGTGTGATGTCCAAGGCTCGGTCGCGCCCATGAGCTTGTCCTGCAGTCTTCTCCATGCAGCAAGTGGCGGTCCTCGGATGGGACGGAGGTCACGGCCACTCAGACGCCGCCGGCCGAGCCCCGTGGGTCGCCTGCTCTTGTCGTCTTGGCCCCGCCTCACTAGGAGATTCGCGAAAGGAGTGCGAGGGCAACAAAGAACGGAAGGAAGCGGAAACACGGTTCCACGCCCCGAAACTTGCACCACCGCGGCGGCATCATCAACGAAGGGCTGTTGCCAACCACGGTGCCGCCGGAGTCCGGTCACCGGAATCGTGGGTTTTCAAAGAAGGCCTCGCCGCATGGAGGTTTTGTGCCGAGTGCACTCCTCAAGGCCAGCGCCGCTTAGCTTGGCCGGGCGGTTGCTTCCGCCAGGTTCCAACCCTAGGCGGCGGTTACCGCCGGTGATTCATCGCCATCGCCGCGGCCGACTCGTGGTCGCGGCTCTAGCAACCGCTTCTCGCTCCATCGCGATCGCCGCTCCGCCATCGCCCTCAAGAAGGGTCAAGAGCTTGAACCGATGCTAGCGCTCCCCTACTCGGCGCGCATCGACGGCGTGTTCTCCGCTCAACCACTGCGGATCACACCTGGTCGATTTTTAGGCGCTAGCCAACTCGATCAAGCTTGGTTCGATTTGGCGTCGGGCACAACGAGGAGCGACTCAGATTTACCTGTGTTCGGACCCCTCGCGGGTAATAGTCCTACTCCTGCCGAGCCTTAGCTCTTTTCTCGATTGTGGTTGAATGGGAATGTGTTTACTGTGGTGCTTGTGAGCTGCGTCGCCCTTTCTCTCTATGTGTTGCCACTTTTTTTCCTCCCCCTCTCCTCCCTTTTATACAAGCTTTGGGGTGGAGAGAGCCGAGGGGTAGGCAAGATAAGATTTCAAGATAATCGACACGACACGACCTGACGAAGAGATTAAAACGTGCGCCCGCTTCACGCCAAGACGGCGCCGCTCTCGCGTGCTGCCGCAAGTGGCCTCGACCCGCAAGACAATACACCGGTGAGTTTATGGTGGGCCCCGCTTCCTCCTCCGACGTGGGCGGCCTCCTCAAGCAAACCTTCTCTCTGCCGGTCAATTCTTCTCATACACGGTGGCGGCCCGCCAGACTGCAAGGGTCATCAGAAGCGGTAATCATTTCTTCATTGCCTATCCGCGTGATGTCGCATTGAATGCGCCGTCCTTCAGAAAGCGGGGAGCCTTCGTCCCAAGACTCATACGCAGCGTTCCTCGCCGCGGGCCCTATCCGACGTGTGGGACCTCGCTTTGGTCTTGAGAGGGGCTCGCCCACGCACCCGCCTAGCGTGGGGCCTCGCCCGCCTCAGAGAGGCTGCCACGCACCCACTGGCGCGTGGGGCCTCGCCTCGTCTTCAGAGGGGCTCGCCCACGCCACTGGGCCTGATCGCCCACTGACGCGTGGGGCCCTCTTGGCCTCCGAGGGCTCGCCACGCCACATGGCTGGGCCTTGCTCGCCCGCCGACGCGTGGGGCCCTCTTGGCCTTGAGAGGGGCTCGCTCACGCGCTGGGGCCTGATCGCCCACCTGACGCGTGGAGCCCTCTTGGCCTCCAGAGGGGCTCGCCCACGCGCTGGGGCCTTGCTCGCCCGCCTGACGCGTGGGGCCCTCTTGGCCTTCAGAGGGGCTCGCCCACGCGATGGGGCCTTGCTCGCCCGCCTGACGCGTGGGGCCCTCTTGGCCTTCTCAGGACTCTTTGTACCCTAGTATTTATTACACCGACAGGTTTCCAAGCGAGCACATCCTGGTTGGCCCGGAGGAAAGTGACGAGTGCGTCTTCCTATTTGATGTCGAGCCCTGTCCCAATCACAGCTGTCTTGGCCGGATCAGACGGGTCCAACAAAATCTTCTTAGTTTTTTCAGCTGCTTGGATGGATGTTTTGGCCTGCTTCTTGGCGGGGACGTCCCCTTCCTCCTGAAGGGACGCAGCCTCCAGTCGGATCTTTTCCATCTCAGCAGATGAGTCCAGTGTCTGCGCCATCTCACAGCTTTCGCTGTCACAGAGCAGGGACTGTTAAACGTCACCAGGGATGGTGATTACACCGTTGGGACCTAGGATTTTTAAGACGAGGTAAGTGTAGTTGGGAACAGCCATGAATTTGGCAATCCCCGGTCTTCCCAAGATAGCATGATATGCCGTCTCAAAATCAGCCACTTCGAAACTCAGACTTTCGGTCCGATAATTATCCTTGGTCCCAAACGTGACGGGCAAAGAGATCTGTCCGAGTGGTATCGCGGACGTCCCGGGTATTACCCCGTGGAAAGGGGATTATCCTTGCCGTAGCTCGGAACGCGGAATATTCATTTGGTCCAGGGTCTTGACGAAAAGGACATTAATCCCGCTCCCGCCGTCAACGAGGACCCTCTTCAATTTGCTTCCTCGCACGACCGGATCTAGCACCAGAGGATACCTCCCGGGGAAAGTGATCCGATCCGGGTGGTCCGATCGGTCGAAGGTGATGGGCACTTCGGACCAGCGCAAGTACTTAGGTGTCACGGGCATGATAGCGTTGATATCCCGAGTGGTAAGCTTTTGCTTTCGCTGACTCACGATCGAGCCTCAAGATGTAGGCGATCTCGCTCGGCGTCCGGTAATCTCCATCGAGTTTCTTGCCTTGACCTCCCTTAGCTGCCGACTGCTTCGAGTTCTCGGTGAATTTCTGCAGAATAATGCATTCTTTGGCAGAGTGCTTTCCTCGAGGATGGAAAGGACAAACTGAATCCATAACTTTGTTGTAGTCGTTGTCGTTGGGGGGCTTAGGCCTATTGCGCTCCGTATTGGCGACCATCTCGTCCCCCTTCCGCTTCTTATCCTTGAGTTTGCCTTGCTCATCATTAGGCTTCTTCTTGGGGCCTCCGTCGTTGCCACCACGATGATTCATGATGGCCTCCTCGGCGTTGGTCTCCTGGTCCGCCATTGTGAACATGGCTTTGAGATTGCGCGGGGTCCTGAGTCATCTGCCTGATTAACTCCGGCGAAGAAGGCGTCGATGACCATTTGCTCCGAAACATCCCGGATCTCGTTCTTCTTCTTGGTAAAGCGCTTGATGAATTCGCGAAAAGTCTCGTTCTTGCGCCGATGTAGCTGTCCAATCTCCCATCTCCCCGCGGGCCTTTCATAGGTCCCTTGAAAATTGGCAATGAACTGCTCCTGGAGGTCGTCCCAAGACTCGATCGAGTTCTCCGGAAGTCCTGTTAGCCAGATCTGGGTGGTTGGGGTCAAAGTGACCGGCAAATAATTTGCCATGACGTTCTAATCACCTCCTGCCGCGCTGACTGCTAAGACGTAAACCTGCAGCCAGTTCTTTGGATCCCTCTCGCCATCGAACTTGTCGATGCCTTTGAAGTTAAAACCATCCGGCCAAACCACTCGGCGAAGATCCGGGGTGAAGGCCCGAATCCCCTCCAACGGTCGTGGCCGCCTCCGCCTCGGGGATCTGCTACGATGCTCCCGCCACGGGCCTTGGCGATGCTCATGACGGTGGTCGCGCCGACTGGCGGTGCTCTCGGCCTGGTCATCAACGTGTCGGCTGTGATGGCTACGAGAGTTTCGCTCACCGTCAAGACACTCCTGCCGCTTGGCTTCTATGTCTTGACGAAGATCATGGACAGCTGTTTGGCGGGAATCGCTAGCTGCAGAGGAGTGAGCCCAGTTTCGATTGCGCGTAGAGCGGCTGTGAGCCGAAGCGGTCGGAGCGGGAATTTTCTCATTTTGCTGAATGGCAGCCATCTCGACCATAGCCGTCGCTCGAGCGAGGGTCTGGACGAGCGGGCTGCCTTCTGAGAGTTGCGGTGCGATGGTCTCAAGAAGAGTCTTCGAAGCAATGACGTTTGCCTGGGGAGTTGTGTAGACTTCCTGGTCCCTTAGCTTCACCGCGCGAAGCTCATTCTGGACGTCGCGGCCGCGGATGCGAAGCTGACGTATGCGATCTTGGTCCTTCACTCGTCGTGAGTCTAGGTTCGCCGCGCCAGTGTCGGTCTCCTCGTATCCGACAAGCGGAGAAGCAGAGTGATGATCCTCCGCACCAAGAACGAAAACTTCTCGATAGTTACGGACCTCAGCGCTCTCGTCAGAGTCGGAGTCAGAAACAGAGAGGCTGACTTGTTCACTTTGTCCAATGGGTTGGCCAGCATTGATGACACCTACGAACATGGTTGGATCTGATCCGACTGGATCTGATGCGCTCGCCAACTGGTTATCTCCTGTCCAAATCCCTGAGAAAACCCGTGCGAAGGTCGCAGCGAAATTCTCGAGTCCGGAGGGAAATCCAGCCAAGGGCATTGAGTTGTTGTTGGGCGGACTAGCACTCACGCCCGTGCGGTCGAGCCCGCCGAGTCCTTTTTCATCTTCCTCGGGAAGAGGTGCGAGGTCGAACAGTGAGGGGGTCAATCCGCCGAAGGTATTCGCCGAATTCTCCAAGCCAAGGGGTAATGGGTCCCATTGATCGCGCGTACCTTCTTATGAAGAATGCTCTCTAGGAGGAGAGAGACGAAGATTGCCAACGCCGTCGGCGATGAAGTCGAGGGTGCCGAAGTGAAGGGACAGCTCAAGCCTCAAGGCGACGTGCGGCGATCTTGAAGAAGCCATCTAGCTTGAGAATATGATCTCGACACTGCCCCCTACCTGACGCGCCAACTGTCGACTGATGGTTAACTGGGGGTTACCGTCGGTAATGAATTTGTACGAGGGAACGCTAATCAAGAACTAAACTAGATGGTAGCACAAGACCGGGTTATACAGGTTCGGGCCCTCAACACCAAGGTAATACTCTACTTTCTGTGCTCTGGGATTATGATTGATCAAGATGCATACTTATAACCGGCACAGGCGGCACCGGCCACATCTTGACCCTATATCGGCTTAGAAATAGCCTCGTTAGCCTGATTTGGGCCAATGGGCCAATGTAATCGTGTGTATCGGGTCGGCCCAGTAGCTGCTGAAAATTCCCCATCCTGTCTCCCGAATCGTAACAACCCCAGTAGGCCCTAGGCAGTAGCCGGTAGTTTCTTCCTCGGACTCGGGAGCGGGGCGAGCGCCGCGGCGCCTCCACGCCTCGTCGCGGCAATGCGAGTTCGTCTCGAATTCGAGATGCAATTCCCGCTTATAAACGGCGCCCCATCCATCCCCGTCCACACCCCTGCGCCACCCGCCAAGTCGCCGACTCATACCCGAACCCTAGCTCTTCCTCCGACTCACGGCGAAGATCCTCCTCCGACGAAGCTCGGGGGTCCCGCCGACGTGGAAGATGACGCCGTCCTCGAGCGCCTCTGCCGGCCGTTCTTCGGGCGCCGTGAAGACGCCGGAAGTATTTTCGAGGGAAAAGACGCCGGAAGTTGCTCTTCCGCTCGCCGTCTCCTCCATCTCCAAGGTCACCAAGAAGACGGCGGCGCCGTCCATGCCATGCAGCCTCACGAAGAAGCACCCCACCGGCGCCGTCTCTCGCAACTCCTCTTCGGCCCCGGCCAAGACGGCGCGCCCGTCCAAGAATACCACCGGCATTGAGCAGTTCATGGCGCCGCCCGCCGTGGAGGCAGCGCACCCCATCCGCCGCCTCACGTGTGGGACCGCCGTGACCGCGCGCGCAGAGTACATGATCGCCGACAACTCGTGGGTCGCGCACTGGTTGCCGGCCAAGATCGTCTCCGCCAGCAGCGCCAACCGGTACGTCGTCAAGTACAGCACCAGCTCCCACGTCGCCAGGTTCGCCGGCAAGATCGCCGCACTTCCCGTGGAGCAAATCAAGGTGGCGCCCTCCGCCACCACCGCTCGTGCCCACGCCGATGCACCGGCTTCGCCTGACCAACGAGCTGCTGTGCGCACCCATAGACGCCAGGAGGCAGAGGAGGATTTCGCTTGCCACCACCGCAAGCGCCGGATGGCCGTGCCTCCACCTTATGCACCGACCGCACCACGCCCGCGTCCGGTGCTCTTGACGGGGAGCGCAGTGGCGCCAGTTCTTCCACCCAAACCACCGGCTTCCTCCCTGCGTGCTCGGAGGGGACTGCCGGAGCTCAGCTGCAAGTGCCGCCCCTGAAGCTTCTTCTTGCTGGGTCAACGAACCGTCCTGATCATCTTTCAGCGTGTCCTAGCTAGTAGTCATTAGTCTTGACTGACATAGATTCTTTTTGCACCTGTATCTTCCCAAGTTGATTGTGTGCAAACATTGGGGTCAATGCACTCTTGTGTATGTGGTGAAGCCCTCGAGTCTACTAGCAGGATTGATGTACCTAGTCCAAAGTGTAAAAAATTCAGATATGAACACGGGATATGAATGGAGTTCTTTTTGTATTTATGTGTCTTCTATCTGAATGATTGTTGGGCTTATGTTATGCTCAATCTTGCTTGTTGCAAAAGTTTGGTTGTTGGTCATCATGACTCCTCTCACAACACCGGTACCTGAGTCAGACTTCTATCTCAGCAATTCATTTATTTTTTTTTTACTTTGGATCCTCACGCCATCGTCCAGGGAGGACTCAAATTGTTGAAGGTTGTGGAAGTACTCTGCATTATTGTTCCTAACTGCATGTTTTTCTCTGAAAACTGCCCTCTAAAAACAGATTTTACTACTGCTTCTCACCTGAACGGTTGTGTTGTATGAGATTCAAAATTTTAAAGTTCATATTCATTTCTGGATCTGTCCTTAATTGCTTGTTTTCCTCTGAAAACTGTTCTCCAGTCTCATATGCACACCATTTTGATTGATGATTTGGGTATATCGGTGTTACCGTGCGAGTTACATTTCAAATTGAATAAATCAAAGAATTCCATTTTGTTGATTCTGATTTGAGCACAACAGTCCATTTTCGGGTGTAATTTGAATCCCTTGGTCATCAGGACACAACAGTCCATTTTTGTTTTAGTGATGATGCTTGGCAAAATTGCGTGAGCTACTGACTTGTCTTGTGCGTATGGCCTAGTTCAAATGTAAAAAAATATCTGGTATAAATGGAAATTTATTTGAATTTGGCGGTGCTTTGGAACTATTTGCCATATGCTTCCTCTTATAGCATTTTGCTGTTGGATTGCCGAAAAATTCATTATTTTAAATTGTTTGATTTTTAGAAACAATGAAAGTTTTATAACCTTACCCGCTCCTCCTACCCAAAACCCAGCACAGCCTAGCCCAGCCCCATGTCACAGTTTTGAGATTTAGGGCTGGTTTGTTTTAGCTTAAGTAAAGTTGAGTTTTACTGTAACAAAAATTAAGAGTCCGTAAAAAAGTCAAATAATTCTAAAAAATAATTTTTAAAATAGTTTACAATTTTGAGAAGAACTATTAAAAGCCATAAAAAAATCATTACAAATGACTATAACATGTAGGATATATAAAAATAATAAAATTTGCTATAGTAAAGCTCAACTTAATTTTAAGCTAAAACAAACAAGGCCTTAATAGATTTTGCGGCTTTGTTCTCTAAGTCGGAGTTGGAGATAGTTGAAGCTCCACGCGGCCCTAGCCATGCTCCAGTGTTGATAGCCGTGCACCCTTTTCATGCCATCGCTTCCACCCCTTTCCTCTATTGTGGCCCCTCCCATCACACCATCCCCTCCCATAACGCTATCCCATTGTTCTCCTCGTCCTCCTTGCATAGCACCACCACAAATCCACCACCACATCGTCCCCCTGCACCCTGGCTCCATCAATCAACCATATATTTGTCATCCTAGTGTCCTACACAATGTCTAGCCCGCCGCCCTGATCTCCGCATCAAATCATTCAATGTTGGTCGTCGCCCCGACCTCCTTCATTGTCGGCCACCGCGAATGCTACCCTAACCTTCTCTAGAGCCAGTGACATCTAGTCAGAACATCTGACACGATGTAATAATTTGTAGTTATTTTTGTGCGGTTTTAAATGGTTCTTTTTATAGTTTCTAAAATAAGTTTTTATATTAAAATTTTCAGCTATTTTAAGCTGAAACAAAAGGAGATCGTGAACATAGAGAGATGGGAGATGACACGTGGGCCTGATGTTAAAATGATTTTTTTAAAAAAATCCAACTTGTATGGCACATGTGTACGCGCTATCGTTGTCGCGCTCACGTTCAATGCCACGTATGTAGGGTGCAGTTCAATCAAGAGACGCTCCCACATCCGGCCATCTCTCTCACGATTTGGCCAAGTAGATTGTGTTCAACCGCTGGGGAGCGCACTCAATGCGTAGCAACTTTTCGTTCCATCTATTGAACTGTCATAAATAACCGATTTGGAATTGGTTATAGCCGGCGCCATTGGGCAGCCGGCGCCATTGGGCCAAGTCCAAGCCCAAGCCGGACCAACTTCAGTCCAGCACAACAAGGGACTAGGCCCATGACGTAGGAGAGGGCTGTTAGTTACCTTATATATCTAATTATGTTTCCTAGTATAATTCAAATTACTATAATAGATGTAAAGCCTTGGCCCAGCTATAAATAGGCAAGAGTTTTGATGAATAAAGCAAGCAATATTAGGGTTTAACCCTATCCTGTCCTGCACGGGTGATTGGAGAGCCGCCGCCTCCTCTCTTCCGTGCAAGACAACGTCTATCTCCCCAATTCTCCCACACCGTGACATGTTTGGTATCAGAGACCTTCGATTCCTCCGCCGCCATGTCTTCCGACAACGAACCTCTCACGATGGCTTCCCTCAAGTCGGCTCTGTCCGAATTCTTCGCCGATATCACACCCAGTCTTGACAAGATTGCGTCATTTGGAGTCCTCCATGCAGATCTCACGCAAAGAACAAAGAAGCCCATCATCTTGCCATTATGCGCCTTGAAGTGGGACGCGGCAAGGCCCTCTCCCCTACGGCTGCCATCGAGGAGGACGCAGAGACCAGCGATGCATCTGCCCCGCCTCCGGCACCTTCCGCGTTGCATCCATCACCACAGCCGTCCGCACTGCTTCCTTCCTAGCAGCACATCGCCTTGCCTAGCGGGGGTGCCGAACAATCTTCCAAGGCCCAACGTGTTCGTATAGCTTCCAGCAAGGATGATGAAGACCGTACAGATGGCCACTTTCACAAGTGGAAGATTCCCACTTACGGTGGCGATGAGGAACTGTTGCATTGGTCGAAGGTGGATCACGCCCATAGACCACGCGAAATGGGGTATCACGCAGTGAGCTATGATACGAAGTATTATAGCCTGTGCCATTGGGCCAAGTCCAAGCCCAAGCCAGACCAACTTCAGTCCAGCATAACAAGGGACTAGGCCCATGGAGTAGGAGAGGGTTGTTAGTTACCTTATATATCTAATTATGTTTCCTAGTATAATTCAGCTTACTATAATAGATGTAGACCTGTTCATGGGCGGCTGGCTGGCGAGCTGGCTCGAAAAAGCCGGCCCCTACCAGACATCGGTCGGGCTCAGGCCTCGGATCTGGCTTGGCCCGGGCCGGGCCGGGCTCGGCCCGAGAAAATAGTGCTGACAAGCCGTGGCCGGGCGGGCTTTGGTGGCTTCGAGCTTCAGCCCAAAACCGAAGCCCGGAGCGCCGGGCCGGCTCGGGCTTATCCTGCGGACCGAAGCTTTCAAGCCCGCCGGCCGGTGGATGATCAGGTCTAAATAGATGTAAAGCCTTGGCCCGGCTATAAATAGACAAAAGTTTTGATGAATAAAGCAAGCAATATTAGGGTTTAACCCTTCCCTGTCCTGCACGGGTGATTGGAGAGCCGCCGCCTCCTCTCTTCCGTGCAAGACAGCGTCTATCTCCCCAATTCTCCCACACTGTGACATGAACATTGGGGTGCAAGGCTTGAAGGCCAGAGGCTGAGAAGCTGCTTCTGACTTCCGGGCGGAGTTCTCTCCCATCTTCCTCTAGCCCATTGCACGGATCAAGCTGCTTTCTCTACCCGTATCAAAGTCGCCATGATTCCGGCTCGGACATATATAAAAGCACCTTACATCCCTTTTCTGGCCCTGTTGTACCTATTCTAGACTGGCTCGCGCGATGGCGCCGACAAAATTGCCATTGCATGATCGCACGGGCGGAAACTCGAAGCGACTGCTTCGCAAGTCCGCTTGCACGAGCCAAGTCACATTGGCGCAACAACCAAACACGTCCTCCCCATTCGTTCTCCCTGTTGTACGGATTCAAGGCTGTGTTCGCGGTGTTTAAATGGTGTTCAGGCGAACACCGTGCAGCTTGGCCCCTAAACGGTGAATTAAACGGTTGACCGGTTTAAACGGTCAAAAACGGAATTAACAGACTAAACGAGCTAAACAGAACGGGATTAAACAGAATTAAATAGCTAAACATAATTAAACGGGCCGTTTAGGATATGTAATGCAGTAGAATTCTTAATTTGTTCACTTCACTCCCATGCTCTACTCACGCCAGCTAAACTCTTGTGCTCTCACCTCCCTCCTAGACTCTGGCCCGCCCGATGCGTTCGCGCTTTAGCCATGTGGGCCCCACGTCGCGCCTAGGTACTGCTCTATTAATATGTGTTTTCAATTTTTCTTTGTGCACTACTGCTTTGCGGTTTTAATATGTGACGTGAAGTTGTGATTTCAATCCTTATGATGTACTAGCACTCTAGTAGTAATACTCAATATGCTCTTTTGCTACACCAATAGTCCAATACTGGTGTAATCTCTATTTCAATATACAATTCTAGTAGTATTAATATAGTATCACTGCTATCTGCTTATGATAATTGCTATATTGCATTACTCCTAGTTTGCTATGCCTAAAAAATATCAATTTTAATTTAAAATATATGCTATTTTTATCAATATAAATAGAAACCGTTTACCCCGTTTAATTCTGTGTAAACACCGTTTAAACCGTCTAAATTCTAAACAATGGGTGACCGACTGTTTACAGACCGTTTAGGCTAACCAGAATTCAAGGTGGTGTGAAGTTTAAATGCTCATCATGCGCAAGTGCCACTGAAGTGCCCTGCGTTTCTAACCAGCACGTGCTAATGTACGTTCATATATAATGTGCGCATACATAATCGCACGCAAGCATACATGTGCAGGTTGCATGCATGAATAAAAAAAAAGTGCATTAGTTAAGCCCTAAAACATGTTACATGCATCAGGATTAACCTGAAAATTTACATGTTAGACGCATGGCTCCGTATATACTTGTCTACGTATACATATACACAAGGACGGAGCCCAATAAAAAAAAGTGCAGGTTGCATGCATGAATAAAAAAAAAGTGCATTAGTTAATAGGCTGTTTGGTTGCCTTCTCAGTTGAACCAGGCTGTATGAGCTGAGCCAGGCTGAGATGATACAATTGGTTGTTGTTTGGTTAGGTGTATGAGATTGTACAGGCTGCGTAGAGATGTTGTTTGATTGACTGCATTAAGGGAGATAATGGCATGGAGAAATTCAAAAGAGGGATGAAATATATTAAAAAATAAATTCTAGAAAATAAAAAAAACAACAAAAAAACAATTATGAAAATAAAAAATCAAAAAATGTCTAATAAATAAATAAATTCAAAAATAAAAATTTTAACTTTTAAAATTCATATGGCAAGTGTGGTCTCGTTTTGTTCGAAAAAATATCAATAACCCATTTTTGAAATCGGTTTAGTAATAGAAAATACTAATCAAAAGATATAGCAAAAAAAGAATCAAATGTCTCACGCACGTGGTTGTTACCAGAGCCTGGCTCTAGGGAAACGCCCAATTTGGTCGTATCTCCAGAGCCTGGCCCGGAGAGGGTAATTGCATATGGAGAGCCTGGTTCAGATGGGTGAGAAGACAACCAAACACCCTAGTTTTGTATCTCTAGATGCAAAACTTGGATGCAAGCAACCAAACAGCCCATAAGCCTATGGGGTACACAGGAACCCGGGCTCAAAGAAAATTTCGGCAGGGATTAATTTGTACCGTAAAATGAGATGACTGGAGGAGTCTATTTATTTAAATTTAATAAACAAAAAAGAAAAATTAAAAAATCAATTTGTATAGACTAGGGTTTTCAAAATGAACGGAGATCTCTGAGCAGGCACGAAAAATAAAATAAATCAATTTGTATAGACTAGGGTTTTCAAAATGGACGGAGATCTCTGAGCAGCCAATGGTGCAGGACCGATTAACCAACGTTTTCCCACGGTTTTGACCCTAAATGGGTTTTTTTATCTTTGGTGAAATTTGGATCGGTTAGTCGGCGGATTGCCGCTGTTTGGGCCGACTAACCGCGTTTTGGCCGAAAAATTGCAGAAAAAAAGTTAAGAATGAGGAAAAAATAGATTAAAATTTTGACACGATATTTTATGCAAAAACACATTACAAGATAGTATTAGACATGCATCATAGACTCATAATATTGGTAAATGCCACCGTAGATCATTGGTAAATGCCTGCCACAGATCACAAGTAACAACCATATGTCCATATATGGATAAATGCCTTGCATCACAACTCACAAGTTCACAACCATATGTCCTTGAAATTGAAGTTTCATCGATCACATGATGAGTGCCCTACATCACAAGTTCACAACCATCGGATTATCACATGAAAATGATGAAAGACGTATTTGTTGGGAAAACTGGTAATATGCAATGAAACTATGTAAAGACGTATTAGTTGATCTGACCGGTGGGCCCAGGCGTAGTATATAAATCAAGGCAACTGAGAAGATATTTCTCAAAAAAATATGTGAAGAATATTCCTTGCGGGAGTGTTTTGTTTAGTGCATGGGTTGTACACCATTAATCCTCAAATGAATGGTGGAGATGAGCTATATGGTTTACGGCATCTCACCCTTGGGTTATAAAAGGAGGGGAAGGGGTAGCCCTCTTCCCTTTATCCCATTAGAGCTGAAAATTTCAGAAATAGAGATGATGAGTTGGGTGTGTAAGGATGGCATCCTAGTGGTGCTTGTGGCCATTGGGAGTGTGGCTTGTAATCCCTCAACTTTTATGAAACGAAATCATTCTTTTTTCATGAGTATCTTGTGTTGATTTGCTTCTATTTGCTTCTTATTTTCGTTTTTCTTTTTGGAGCTCCTATTTGGAGATGAACTTGGGTGGTTTTTTACTGATTCTTGATGATCTATGGTGCTTTGAGTTTGTTAATATGATTTGACACACTATTTGCAAACATATGAGTCAAGAGATCAAGTTCTTAACTTGTTGCAATCTGTCTTGAAACTTTCCTCTGTAGTAGTCAGTCAAAATTTTTTAGAAAATTCTAGAAAAATTATTTTGGGATGATTACATATGGAAAACATGGGTGACTCAGACTTTGTCACCAAGTAATCGATTTGCTAGCCTCTAGCTGTCCCGAACACCTTGCCATGGTGAAGCTTCTCGAGTACACCATCCATGTTACCGCCAGATCATCGAACCTGGTCTCCTGCACGCCTTTGAACGCACCGGCCTCCTGCTGTCCCAGTGAAGTGTCAGTCACGTACCCACCGATACCTGCCTCACAGAGGTGAACACACACAAAAACAACACACCTGACCTCTCCTGTAAGGTTAGTCCATCATACGATAATTAGCATTGAATCCCATGCTCAAAACCGAATACATTGTGCTAGCACGACCGAACAGTCCAGGACTAATCGAAAATCTCAGCAAAATCTAATCATGCCTCAACAAGACAACTTTAAAATCGCTTCAAATTCATCCTTATCAAATATATTCATCATCACCGAAGAGGACCCTTCACATGGGTCCCAACGCACCCCCCTCACCACGAATCCGCGTTGCTGGAGGAACTGGAGCAAAGGCGTCAAGAACGAAGCCAGCAGCGAACCACGATGGATGCAAAATTACCAAGATTGCTACTTGCATGCTCGCTTGACGCCACACAACTCACACTAGAGGGGGAGCCGAGTAGGAGGGTCGAGGTGTTGTAGGTGCTACCGAGCCGCCCGAGCAAAGGTCGAGGGGACTCGACCGAGAGAGGCCAATTTGGCCTCGTTGCTAGAGAAAGGAACATCACCAAACGGCACCACGACGCCAGAGCAGAGGTCACCCGAGTTTTGGGCACTCCGTCACCAGATTCGGCCAAACCATCATGTGGGACTGCTGTTGGTGGTCCTTAACCTCACAGAGTTTAATATGCAAGTGTACGGATACTGATGTATCTTTCATCTAGGAGTATTCTAGAGTATCGATTTTCACGAGTAAACAAGGTTGAGAATATTGTGAACAAAGATGAAGACCCGAGCTAGGTGGCTAAAGGGGGGGGGGTGAATAGATGCCATAAATTTTTGACGCTACCATTTTCACCATAACGCAAACAACTTGAAATTATGTGTACCCATAGCATGCATGAATAAGAGTCATGGAATATTTGGGAATTTTTTCATTCACAATCCTGATTGCCAAGTGTCCAAAAGAGAGGAATAAATTCAAATCTTGCTTTAGGAAAGAAGACCAAGACAAACGATCAAAGCCACTTTCAGAAAAGCAAAAGCAAATTCTTCAGAATTTGTTCTCACTTGGAGCAGAGAGATGTTGCCTTTCTGTTGCTTCACAAATTGTGAAATTTTTTCTCCCTATGAAACCATGAGTCGTGAAGCACTCCACCAAAAATCTCCTCAACACTCCTTCCAAAGAAAATATGAAAAATCAAACACCACGAGCTGTTAAGAACTTCGAGCAGAAAGTTTGGTGCTCGGTTTTCACCTCATAGCTCTCTAATGGAGAAACCAGTGAACTTCAAATTTTTACCACAGATGGGTATATGAGTCACGCATATTTTCTAACTGGAATCATCCCAAAATGATTTTTCTAAAAATCTTTTACTGACTACTGCAAGGATGAAAGTTTGTGGATAGATTAGTAACAAGTCAAGAACTTGATCTCTTGCCTCTCATATGTTTGCCAAGTGTGTATCAAATCTGTTTAGACCCATGTGGAGGGTAACCCGGTTTGATGATGAATGTATGTTGACAAGATGTAATTTGAAGTGTTTTGAAGAATTATTAAATGGTGCATTTGTGGAAATTGCCGTGGAATTGGAACCGGACCATTGTGCTGATTGGGCAAGATAATAGTTTTGATCGGACGTGGTTCGGTAGAATTTGTTATGCTGACACGTGGTGTGTTAGGGCGTGCTAATTGTGATGTCACAAATGGATTATTTTGTTGGTAATTTTATGATGAACTAACCTTGCAGGTGAGGTAAGGTGTGTTGGTTTCGTGTATGTTCATCTTAGTGATGCAGGTATCAGCGGCTACATGGCTGACGCTTCATGGGGATAGCTGGAGGCTGGTGCATCCTGAGACGTGCAGGCGACCGGGTTCGATGATGTGGTGGTCACATGAGGTTGTGTACTCGAGAAGCTTAACCATGGCAAGAAATCCGAGGCAGCTGGAGGCTGCGGCGTCGGTAATGTGTTGGCGAAGTTGATCTGACCGGTGGGCCCATGCTTGGGCTGGCTACTGAGGAAGCTGCGAAGATATTTTTCGAAGAAATATGTGGAGAATATTCCCTCTCGAAAGTGTGTCTTGTAGTATGTGAGTTGTACACCACTCATCCTCAAATGAAGGGTGGAGATGTGTTCTAGGGTTTAGGGCATCTCACCCTTGGGCAATAGAGGGGAGGGGAGCACCTCCTCCTCATCCCCTTAGAGCTGAAAATTTTAGAAATAGAGAGGGTGAGTTGGGTGTGTTTTGGGTGGCACTTAGATTGCTTGTGACCACATGGAGTGTGGTTTGAAATCCCCAACCTCTATGTAATGAAATCTTTCTTCACCATGAGTATCTTTCATTGATTTGATCTTAGTTTTTCTTATTTTCGTTTTTTCCTTTTTGAGCTCTTGTTTTGAGAAGAATTTGGATGATGTATTGCTGGTTATTGGTGGTCTATGATGCTTTGAGGTTTGCTTCAAAATCATAGTAGCAACCTCAAAATCAGAAAATGTAAATGTTGAACTTAGAGTAAATAAAAAAGATATCAGAACTTAAGAGTAAATGTAAATGTTGATATTGCATAAGTTTTACGAAGAAGAAATGATTCAAGAACCATATCAGAACTTTTGAATGTTTCTCAGGAACGTTAAGACTAGCTCGACTCGACTCTAACTCCCAACTACACTAATCTAACTCTAAAATAGAAAGTGAGTGAAAAATGAGGTCCTTCTTGATATTGCCTCTCATCTAGCCAAAGTATTCTCCTTCTTGGGGAAGTAGCAAGTTGAGGTGTAGGGGGAAGTAGAAGGTAGATAAGGGAAGTTGGGCTTCACATAGGGATAGTAAAAGTGTATAAAAAGATTAAGAGACGAGGCAAGTGGATAATGCTTGCCAATATACACACATCGGTTTCTCGCTGAAACCGTTCAGTTTCTTGAGAAAACCAATTGGTTTTTCAAACGAAAGGGAAAAAAACATTTTTATAAATTTATTTCATTTGCAGATTTCACTAGGTATTTGGGTAAGCCCTAGATATTTTTTGTTCTGGACATACATCGGTAGATTCAAAATTCAAAATAGAAAATTTTGTAGAATTCTGACCGAAAATCACGTTGAATCAAAAATCAGGGTCGAATGGTTGTTGAGCCTGTCTTGCGTGGTGGTGGATTCAGGATTTTAGATTAGGGTGGTCCAACTTGACGTTCCGACACCTCAACAGCTGTACTTAAGTGACCATCAACGTATAAAGCATAGATCCAATTCACATGTCCTAGAACTCTGAAAAACTAATGCCATTGCTGAACTTTTCCGTTGTAGGACCAAACACTAAAACTTAAAGTAAATAAATGAAACCTAAGATGTAAGTTGTACCTACAACCTAGTATGGACAACAAGACAAAAAACATCGAAATTTTTAGTCTGCCTATTCTTTTTTTTACATTCTTGCACTCTATGAAAAGATAAAACAAGACCTACAACTTCCTTAGTATAGCCGAGGTCCAATTCTTTATGGATAACTCCAAAAAATTTAGAGAACCCTTTATAGGCATATTACCACAAAACTTTTCCTCGTTCTAGCTACTTTGGACTGAATCGACAATACAAATGCATTAATCAAACACATAAGAGACTAGAAATCTTAACCTAAGTGGCTTAGTCCTTGGCCGATGTTGCTTTCTGCTCCTTGCCTTCCTCCTTTCTTTTCTTAGGGATTGAGATCGATTTTAACAATTCTACAAACACAACAATATATATCAACTCTACATTCCATAATTCCATTCCTAATTTCCTTGAGATCGAGATCGATTGAATCGTTGAATTGACCCTAAATTCATCTTACCAGATTGTGGAGCCGAGGAGGCCACTGCCGGATTGTGCTAGTACCCTCCTGTCTTCTCTAGAAGCTAGGGCCAGGCCTCACCGCTCCGACTGTGGGGGCTGGGCTTGGGTTTCACCGGATGTCAAATTGCCATCGCAGCTGCCTGGCCAAAGCTAGGGCCTAGGGTGTGGGGAGCCTGATAGCCCGAGTCCAGGCAGCGACAGGTGGCCGCAGGCATCGGGCGGCATCGGCGCACCGTGGGTCGCGGCCAACCGGAACTGGAGGTGGAGCACGTAGCGTCGAAGCCGCAGAGCCGCGAACCTAAAGGCTGGAGGGCGGATTGGCGGAAGCTGGAGCTTGTGAGCATCGTTGAGCCCTAATTTTTATTAGTAGCATTGATGTGAAATTAATTAATATAAAGTGCTAGGGGTTTTTTGGACTTCTTGGAACCCTAGCGAAGACTCGGCGATTTTTATAAACCCTAATTTGAAGCGTCGATAATTTTACGAGTGCTCCAAGATTTCAAATCGTGACCCAAGAGAGAAGAGGTCACGTATAGATTAGGAGTAGTTAGGTTTATTTCCTGTTTTTCGTCGGATTTCAAAAGGGGTT
Organism: Raddia guianensis; assembly: GCA_036346415.1. NCBI lineage: Eukaryota > Viridiplantae > Streptophyta > Magnoliopsida > Poales > Poaceae > Raddia > Raddia guianensis. The sequence goes on from CM070540.1 coordinate 31,026,020, forward strand.
CGAATATCTCGGACTATGCCGGATCTTTGCGAATTCTTGAAAAACTCGATTTCCGTAGTCCACTGCATCTATAAATACCCATTTATCCCTTTGAGAGATTTCTAGAGAGAGAGAGAAACCCACCAAAATTTCCCCTCACTTTTCTAGCCGAAAATCAATTCTGTCGGACGGCGTCTGGAAAAGCCAGACGGCGTCCGACCAGCCAAAATCCCAATTTATACACTCTGTCGGACGGCGTCCGGTCGTTACCGGACGGCGTCCGATAAGGTTCAAAATTCGGTGTTTCTCGCTGCCGGACGGCGTCTGGGGGGCGTCCGGTAGCTCAAGCGCTTTGCGCGATCCGTGCTGTCGGACGGCGTCCGGTGGGGACCGGACGGCGTCCGATAAGTTTTTTTTTGCTGAGCAGTACGCTCTGTCGGACGGCGTCCGGAGCCCGTCGGACGGCGTCCGGTAGAGTGTAACGGCTAGTCTTTTTGTCCTCTTCCGAGGGGCAACGGCTAGTTTTGCTCTAGGGGCTATAAATACCTATCTAGTGGCTGGCTATTTTGAGGTTTGCTGCTCCACTTCACCTACCACATTCATAGCTCATCAATTAGGTGTTCTAGAGCCATTCCTCCACACACAAAATCATCCAAAGCCACAATCCATCAAACCCCAATACCGAGCTTCATGGAAGTCCTTCGATCCGCATGATCAGGCGTTTGGCTTGTTACTTTTGAAGATATCCTTCGTGGAGGCGAGGGCTTGGGAGTAGGCCTTGGCGTGTGGCTACTCTCGAGTCGGTGTCACGGGTTTGAGTCCACCTCACGGAGTGGCGAACGACTACCGGGAGTGAGTGAGGCGGTAGGCTCGAGAGCGAGCCGGTCCTTGCGCAAGGTAGCCTCAACGAGAGTAGGAGTTGCGGACTCGAACTTGTCAAACAAACACCGTGTCACTCTCTCATTTAATTTCCGCATTTACTCTCTCGCATTGTTTGTGTTCATTTGAATGCCTTGTCATAGTTGCTTTGTGATTTATTTATAGTTTCCGCTTACTTGACTTGCAACTAGGATTGGGTCATTCTTAACTTGTTGCTTAATTAAGAATAATTTAAGAAAAGAAATTAAAATTGCCTATTCACCCCCCCTCTAGGCCTTAGGATCCTCTTTCAGAGCTGTTCTAGCCTTCTAGCGAGGTGGGAGGCGGCCAGCGGCGGCGCTAGGATTAGTTGTTGAGGGAGGGCTCAGATGCGCCCCGGGTCGAGGGAAAGTACAAGACGCATGCCACGTGCATGCGTGAGTCCAGGGCGGGATTGATGGGCCTTTTTTGCAGTGTGACTGTGTGGGCCAGGTGGAGGGGGCCGAGTCGCGGATCCTATGGTCCGTGGACCATCCTGGCAACCCTGAATAGGTACGAAGCCTTTTTCTCCCCACATTTCACGTTTTCTATCTAGAGGGTTACATGAGGGCGCCCCCAAGTTTTACTGCGTGGGCAACCCCACTGTTATCCGAAGCTTTGAACCGAGTAATAACGTCTCTTATGGACGAATGCACAGCGCGAGTTTTGGCAGAGCCAAGTTCGTCCCAGAAGGACATATCGCGAGAAGAGGAACTCCCGGGGAGCAAAGGAGTCCGTGCCCTTGGGGTCATTGAGGCCGGCACGGGAAGTGGCCAACTAGCCGTGGTCGTTGTGGAGACAACAACATTCTCCATTGGGCAAGGCAAGGAAAAAACCGCGGACAACCCCTTTGCCGAAGGAGGTGACATGTAGTCTCCATGGACGGACATGGGCGTCCCATAGGACCGCCTTCTGGCAAGCATTGTACAAGGACGCCGCACGGGAAGACTGGTAGGTGGACTAGCCTAGGCGCCTAGTTGACTGATCATCTAATGTAAAACATATTCCAAATTTTCTAGAAGTATTGGCTAATTTTTAAATTCAGTTTTGCTAGTCGGTAGTCTCCTGGGAGCCTATTTGTTGGTGCAGTCAATTTTTCAACCGTTCATGGCTCTTGCAGATGCGTGCATTTTCTTTTCTTTTTTCTTTTTTTGTTTCAATAGTTTTCACCTTATTATGTGTGCCCCGCTGGCTCCCTGGCCCAATATGCCACTTGATGGCCTGCACCGTCCAAAGGAATCAATGAGAGAGAGACTGTGTGTGAGAGAGGAGGAGATGGAGGGGGACGAGCAAACTTGGAGATTTGTGGTGTTTCCGCCTGAGGAGGAGGAGGAGAGGGGGCACAAACAAACTTGGCGTCTGCTGCAACCTCCACCGTCGGAACAACTAGCCACATTTGCAAAAAGGTGGCGAGCTTGGAATATGGAGCTGCGCAGAAGGCGCTTCCTGGAGATTTTTTGGGGAGACTGACCTCACTGACACCCAATTCGAAGGCCTCGTTCCAAATGACATTAAGTTCGACCGCCTTGATGCGTATGACATCAGGCACATCAATTTGTGATCTCAGTGACATTTTGTCTATTTTTCTCAATTTACAGTCGATTTACACTGTTTTTCTCTAGTGCAATGACCATTTTGTCCCTATCCTCTTCAACCAGCAACTCTTCTCGAACTCCGGCGCTGCCACCCCCAACGTCGGCGGCGCATCTCTAAACGCTGGCGCCTCCCCCAACACCGGCGCTGCCTCTCCCAACGTCGGCGCCTCCCCGAACGCCGGCGCCGCCTTCCCCATCGCCCACCGCCGCCGTGCCTCGTCACTGCCGTCGCCTTGCCACCGTCTCGAGCTCATTGCGGTGCCGCCGCCGCCGACCTCGGGCCGCCGCCTCCTTTGTCGGAGCTCGCCGCCGCCGCCAACCTCAATGCCACTGCCTCCCCCAACGCCGACCGCCACTGCACCTCGTCGTGGTCGTGCTCGTCACCGCCATCACCTCGCTGCCACCGTGCTCGAGCATGTCGTCGCCGTCGCCTCGCCGCCGCGTCCCCCAACGTCGGCGCCGCCTCCCCCAACCCAGCGCCCTCTCCTTCTCTCACTGACTCGTGGGCCACATGAGGGCAATTTGGTCAAGTCACTTATAATAAATGAGAAAATCGACGGTAATTTGAGAAAAATAGGCAAAATGTCACTGAGATCACAAATTGGTGTGCCTGTTGTCATATGAGTCAAGGCGATCGAACTTAATGTCATTTGGTACGAGGCCATTGAATTGGGTGTCAATGATGTCAATCTTCCATTTTTTTGTGAGTTAATTTCATCCCTCTCACCATTAAGATGTTTGCGTGTGGTCCAACATATACGAGTTGATTTTAGTTGGTGGGAGATAAGGGGAGAGATTCCAAAGATTTTTGTTGTAGCGTGTTCAAATCTATGACTACACAAGCTAGGTTGTGTTAGTTTTTTTTTTTTGGTGCTAAGATAGAAGATATCCAGAGAGTTTTGTGTGGCGATGCAGGGGTTTGGGATAGAGGAGATGCATGTGTTGTTTTTTTTATTATTTATCCTTTTGAAACACAACACACACTGATAGCAAGGGGGAGAAATCGCCATAGCTGTGCGTGGAAAAGCACCACATAAGTTTTTGTGGTGATGCAGGGAGTTTGGGACAGACGAGATGCAGGTACTGCTTTTGTTGTTTTCGTTGATTTCAGTTTTGAAATACAGCACATGTTGATAGCAAGGGAGAAGTGGAGCCGCCGTAGCTTTGCAGGGAAAGCATCACCAAAACTGTTATGTTATTTAGCGGTTGATTTCTAGTGACTAGCTGCCATCACCCATTGTTATATATGTCATTTTAATTTGCTAATTACTTTATTAGGTATGGCTCCACCCTTGAGATGACTTTTTTCTAGCATATATGCCTGTTTTTCATTTTCACTTAATCTAAAAAATTATAGATTATACAGTTGAAAATTTTAAAATTAATATCATATGCATGGGTTTTTTATATGAACTGTTTTTTTACAAATATAATATGCAAAAGTACATAACTTAGCATCACACACTTTGAGGTTTTTTGATTGTCATAGATATGTTTTTGGTTTTCCGAGTTATTGAGTTTGTTGTGGTTGCATTACTAGATTTATAAGTAGTCATTAGGCTTGTTGTTCTGAAATTGTAAATTTTAAATGACTAGTTGCTATCGTCGATTTTTACTTCATTGCTCATGGCTCTGCCCATAAGTTGTTATTGTTATATTTTCATTGCCCATATGTATATTTTTCATTCACCCTCCATGTGAAAACTATGAGCGCTATAGTTGAAATTTTTTAAATTCTTGATCATATGCATAGTTTTTGTATGTACTGATTTTTTTATAAATATAATATACAAAGGGTAAATACACACCTCATAGCATCACACCTTGATCACCATGTTTAAACCTGAAGTTAGGAATCAATTTCTTTTTCTTTTTGTTGCATGGAAAGTACATGTTCATACATTCGTCACATTGATGCTGAAATCATTTTTTCAGCCATGATTATGACGTTTATGTCATGAGCTACGCGGCCCATATTTCGATCCAATCAAATATTAAAGTTTAGCTCATCTACAGAACAAGGAAGATCCATGTTCCACCTTTTTTACGGTGGAACAAAAACCCAAAAGGCCATGTGTAACAAAAGAAGAAGGAATCACCTGGGTTTATGTGGAGGCAAGACAGTTGCATGTCTTTTTGCATCGGACAACAACGATTACGCATGTAAAAAATAAAACAGGTGACCGCTAGGGAGATGATCCCTTTCAAATTTTGGTGTTGGTAGAATTTTATCTCTCTCAAAGAATTCAGGGGTTTATCTTTCCCAATACCGAGAATGTGTACCATAGTAGCTATTCAATAGCTTCTCTCGCCTTACTTGGAATGAGCAGTTTTGTTACCAAATTAGTAGTATTTTATAATAATGCCCGATACGTGGTTTATCTATCTCAAAAAAATTGGGGGTTTATCTATTCCAATATCGAGAATGTGTACCATAGTAGCTTTTCAATGGCTTCTCTCACCTTACGGGCAATGATAAGTTTTGTTTACAAAATTAGTAGTATATTATTTCATAACAACACCTAATAACATGGGCAACTTTAGTGGATAAGATAGATTTGTGGATTTATTATCATAGATGATTGGATAGGTACTTTTAAAGAACAAGATGGATTTGTTTTAATTCCCCTATAGTATACAGCGCGTAGCGCCCTGAGAATCTGCTCCTTCGCGAGGCCACGTCGCCCGAAAAACCTCGGCCGTCGGATCGACCCGCATGGCTCACGTGCCAGCCGCACGATTAGGCCCCTCCAAGGGGGACGGTTTCGCAAAAAAACCCCTGTAATTTGCGATTTTATGTCCGTGTCCCCGTAGGTTCGCAGTGAGGTCCTTTCTGGTTCGTGCCATTTTCCGTCCGGCCCCCCTGATTTTTCGTCCACTCACAGCGCTGCCCTTTTTGTCTTCGTAGATACACCTAGAGTTGCTGTGAAATTACCCACCTTTGCCACTCGGCCTGCATGGAACCCTAGCCCCGCTGCCATCCGTCCCTGACCGCGCCTTCCCTTTCCTCCCCGCGTCCTCCCCGCCTCCCTCCCGCTTTGGAGCCTTTCTCCTCGCCGCCGCCGCCCACTTTCTCCTCGCTACACCGCCGCTTTGCTCTCCGTGGTCACTGTTCCACTTGAGAGCAAATCCTTCTTTGTTGGAAATATTAGGAATTTCCTCAAGTTCTTAATCCACAAAATTAGGTAAATCATAATTAACCAATTGAATATTTCAAGTTCATAACCAAAGGTACTAGATAATAACAATTATCTATCTCATACACAAAGGCTAATGAACAAGAAACAAGCCAAATAAAGGCACGGTATAAACAAATATACCCTTGAGCGGAGCGCAGCCACACTACAAAGAGTACAGGCCAAGCGGAGGAATGACTTGCACATTCTCACCACCATGACGGTTGATGTAGTCTATCACAAGTTAGTGCAGAGATGCCGTTGATGCGATGGAGAGGTCGGTCTGATCGAGCGTCGATCTTTGTGTAGATGAAGTGAACCAATAGGAAACTTGAGCGATCGCGTGGTCGCTCCCCAAAACCTTATCGGCCTTCTATCCCGGCGGGATCTCAAGAAGGACGAGGCTCGAGGCCTGCTCCCTCCGCTCCTTGTCGCGCAAGGAAGCAGAGGCGGAATGCAAAGCAATGGCCTTCTGAGATGGAAGTATGAAATGTGCGGGAGAGAGAGCTCTTTTTTTTTTTTGATTGCTTCACAGGGCGAGGAGCTCATGCTTTTATAGGCGCCAGGAAGAGAAGGTTTGTCGAACCTGGACGCCATCAAGCACTAGTAACGGACGGCATTACACACGGCCATTAAGTAAATGCATAACGGACGTCATTACACCACCATTAAGTAAATCGATTCACGGGAGAGGTCGCCCGTGCTCAGGGAGAGCTCGCCCGAGGAGAGGTCGCCCGGCTCGGGGAGAGCTCGCCCATGCTCAGGGTGAGGTCGCCCGGCTCGGGGAGAGCTCGCCCATGCTCAGGGTGAGGTCGCCCGTGCCCGGGGAGAGCTCGCCCGGCTCGGGGAGAGCTCGCCCGTCTCGGGGAGAGCTCGCCCAGGCTCAGGGAGAGCTCGCCCACGCCTTTCTCTTTTCTCTCTTTTCTTAATTGGGAGAACCACAGTCAACTATTTAAGTTGAGATATTCTCCTCCCAATTTCCCGAACGGTTTAGTATTAAATGGGCCTCTTGGAATTTCTATTAAAATAATTAAATGGGCCAACCCCATAATTATTCTAACAATCCCCACCAAATTTCATAGGCACATTTGAAATACTCTCGATTCATTGTAGTTTGATATACCGGTGTTTCGATGGAGAGCTGTTAAGTTGAACTTCCACCTAGAACAAAGGTTACACTCATCCACTGGCGAACAATGGACTAAGCCTTGAATTGACAGGTCTTGTGCGAACGAGTTTCACCAAAGTCCTTTACTGATACCAGGCTGCTAAATGCATCCCCTCGGTTTGGAGCGTATAAGTCATACTCCTTTGCCTTTCATGAGCCTCTAGAGATCACCCAATCTCATAGGCTGTGACTAGCGATCGAGCTCATATAGGTGTATTCCTCATAAGATGTTACGTAGGATAACATCTACGCTTTATTAAAAGCCACTCGGAACACATTAAGGTATAACCAACCTGCCATCTGAGAATAGGAGAGTAGTGCATCTCAAGCGGAGTGGGTTAAGTACAAAAGTACTCTCCTCGGCCGATCACTAGCTTGTCTCAACATCCTAATTCACGGGATCTCCGATCAAATAGGATGAGTTACCACTAAGACATGACTTTCATGTGGGTCTCAAGCCCATCTCCTTGATGCTTCATCTATCACATTTCGTGATAGTCCCTTTGTAAAGGGATCGCGGAGTTTTTAGCCGTCGGACATAGTCCAATGCTATAACTCGGAGTTTCTCATCTTCTGACAGACTTCAATCGCCTCTTAACGTGCCTTGATGACTTCATGTTATCCTTTGAACTGTTCACCTTGGCAATCACCGCCCGATTGTCACAGTTCACAAGGATAGCGAGCACCGATTTTCAACCACCGGTAAGTCCATCACAAGCTCACGCAGACCAATCGGCTTCCATAGTGGCGGTGTCTAATCTTTGTGAGTTACGCTTCCATTGTAGACCTCGTTAAGATGGTGCGCTTGCAAGACTTCGAGCTTGACTCCACCACCCAATGTGAATACAAATCCACTTGTGGCTTTTATCTCATCAAGATCGGATATCCGGTTTGAATCACTATAACCCTCTAGTACCCTTGGGTACCGGTGTAGTGAATACCATAACTTGATGTCCCCTTTAGATAGCGCATCACTCTCTCAAGAGCATGCCAATGATCATCTCCCGGATTTGAAACAAACCGGCTAAGTTTGCTCACAGCAAACGAGATATCAGGTCTTGTTGCACTAGCTAAATACATCAGTGAACCAATGATTTGGGAATATCTCAATTGATCCTTTGCTATACGTTGGTTCTTTCGTAATAGCACACTTGGATCATATGGCGTTGGAGCAGTTTACAATCGCTAAAGCCAAAGCGACTCAACACCTTTTCCACATAATGGGACTGCTCAAGAGTTATCCCACCATCATCTTCTCTTAACAACTTAATGTTTAAGATGACATCCGCTACTCCCAAATCTTTCATTTCAAAATTCGCGGACAGAAAGTCCTTGACTTCCTTAATCACATTAAGGTTCGTCCCGAAGATCAGTATGTCATCAACATACAAACACAGAATCACTCCTTCACCCCCACCATAGCGGTAATACACACATTTGTCAGCTTCATTTACAACAAAGCCGGTAGATGTTAAAGTTCTGTCGAACTTCTCGTGCCACTGCTTAGGTGCTTGTTTAAGACCATACAAAGACTTCAACAACCTACACACTTTTCCTTCATGACCCTTTACTACAAATCCATCTGGCTGATCCATATAGATTTCCTCTTCCAACTCTCCATTAAGGAAAGCCGTCTTCACGTCCATCTGATGAACGATCAGACCGTAGGAGGCAGCCATGGATAGTAGTACTCTAATAGTGATCAATCTGGCAACAGGTGAGTAAGTGTCAAAGAAATCCTCGCCTTCTTTCTGGGTATAACCCTTGGCCACAAGTCTTGCCTTGTACTTTTCAATTGTACCATCAGCCTCGACTTCTTCTTGAACACCCACTTACATCCTACAGGTTTACATCCATATGGACGATCAATAACTTCCCAAGTTCCATTGCTCAGGATGGAATCCATCTCACTCTGGACCGCTTCCTTCCAATAGTCAGCGTCCTGAGATGAATAAGCCTCCTCAATGGTTCTTGGAGTATCATCCATTAGATATACAATGAAATCATTACCAAAAGACTTTGCGGTCTTTTGTCTCTTACTCTTCGAGTTACTTCATTGTCTTCATCTATTGGATTTTCCTCAAAAGTGGGTTCAATTTGTATAGGAGTGGAAGGTTTAGGAGAGAAGATAGATTCTTGGCCAGATGAGCTAAGTGTCTCTTTCATAGGGAATATGTCCTCAAAGAATATGGCATCATTGGACTCTAAGATTGTACCTTCATACATATCGGTACTCAGATTTCACTATTAAGAACCTATATCCAACACCGTGAAAAGCATAACCAATGAAGACACAATCAACGGTTTTTGGTCCAAGTTTACGCTTCTTTGGGACGAGCACATTAACCTTAGCCAAACAGCCCCAAGTCCGTAAATAAGTGAGATTTAATCTTTTCTCTCCCATTCCTCGAATGGTGTGATTTCTTTATTCTTTGTAGGAACCCTATTTAGGACATGACAAGCGATCAATATAGCCTCACCCCACCATTCCTTGGAAAGTCCGATGTTTCTAACATGGCGTTAACCATATCGGTTAAGTACGGTTCTTTCTTTCGGCAACCCCGTTTGATTGGGGAGAATAGGAGGCGTCCTCTCATGGATTATTCAAGTTCCTCGCGAGAATATATTAAAATCACTAGAAAAATATTCTCCACCACGATCGACCTAACCCGTTTGATTTTCCTATCAAGTTGGTTCTCGACTTGACTTTATAGATCTTAAAATAGTGAAAAGCCTCATCTTTAGACTTTAATAAATACACGTAGCAAAATCTAGTAGAATCATCAATCAAAGTCATGAAATACCTCTTACCACCCTTAGTCAACTCCCCGTTCATCTCGCACAAATCGGTATGAACTAGTTCTAATGGTGACAAGTTTCTCGCCTCTGCTGCCTTGTGAGGCTTGCGAGTTTGCTTAGATTGCACACACACTTGACACTTAGAACTTTTGACTTGGGTAAACTTTGGGATTAAATCCATACCGGCCATCCGCATCATACAACCAAGATTAACATGACAAAGTCGTGAATGCCAAACATTAGTCTCATGATCACAAACATGATTAATCTCATTATTCATGTCCATCAAAGATAAGCGGAACAAGCCTCCGCTCTCATAGCCTTTTTCAATAAAATTTCCAAACTTGGAAATAACACATTTATTGGATTCAAAAACTAGCTTAAAACCATCTCTACACAATAGAGATCCGCTGACAAGGTTCTTATTTATCGCGGGCACATGTTGTACGTTCCTCAGTCGCACGACCTTACCTGAAGTAAACTTCAAGTCAACAGTGCCGACTCCACGTACAAATGCCTGCGACCCATTCCCCATCAACACGGAGGCAGCCCCTGCGACCTGGTAAGAAGAAAATAGGGATCTATCAGCACAAACATGTATATTGGCCCCTGTGTCAATCCACCAATCAGGTGAACGACATCTTGAAAGAACGGTGAGGTCTTGTTACATACCAGATGTTCCTTCCTCGGTATTGCCAATAACAACGTTGGCGGACTTTTACGCTTGTCTTTGCGATCGGGGCAATCCTTAGCCCAATGATCGGTACCATTCTGAACAAAGCGTTTCCTTCCCTTTATTCTTCTTCTTCTTGAAGCTAGTAGTTTGATTGGCTTTGTTCTTGTTGTCGTTTTTCGGACTTGTTTTTATTTTGTTGAATTGAAAGATTTTCTTTTGTACCACATTGGCACTAGAACTTCCTTTCCCCGTGTATCTTTTGCCCTCGCCTTCTCCTCAACATCTAGAGACCCAATGAGACAAAGAACGGCGAACTCTTGTCTCTTGTGTTTTAGAGTAGTGGCAAAATCCTCCAAGAAGGTGGCGACTTAGCAATAATGCACCCCGCCACAAACTTGTCGGGCAATGCACATTTAAAATTCTCAAGTTCTTTTTAAAGCTTGCACCTCATGAGCTTGTTCTACTACTGATGGTCATCGACCATCTTGTAGTCATGAAGCCGCTCCATGACATAGAGCTCGCTACCCGCATCGAAACTCCAAATTTTGCCTCAAGTGCATCCCACATTTCTTTACCACTAGGCAAAATCATATACACATCAACAAGATTTTCTCCCAAAACGCTAATCACGGCGCCTCTAAACAAGTTATCCATTTGCGAAGGCACTCTCCGCTCGGGAGAGAGCCTCCTTCATTGTGGCTTGCCTTTGCATAACGTGATACACGTTCATGGCGATCAACCATAAAATCATCTTGGCGGCAACGCTTGTAATTTGCACCGTCAAATACCGTTGGCTTAAGTGCGGCAAATGAAACCGATGAGTTGTAAAATTCCTAGGATAAGGTTTTTGGATTGTTGGAAATATTAGGAATTTCCTCAAGTTCTTAATCCACAAAATTAGGTAAATCATAATTAACCAATTGAATATTTCAAGTTCATAACCAAAGGTACTAGATAATAACGAATTATCTATCTCATACACAAAGGCTAATGAACAAGAAACAAACCAAATAAAGGCACGGTATAAACAAATATACCCTTGAGCGGAGCCGCGACCACTTCTGACAAAGAGAGCACGGTAAGTGAGGAATGACTTGCACATTCTCACCGCCATGACGATTGATGTAGTCGATCACAAGTTGGTGCAGAGATGCCGTTGATGCGATGGAGAGGTCGGTGCGATCGAGCGTCGATCTTTGTGTAGATGGTGAACCGGCGAGGAAACTTGAGCGATCGCGTGGTCGCTCCCCAAAAACCTTATCGGCCTTCTATCCGGCGGGATCTCAAGAAGGACGAGGCTCGGAGGCCTGCTCCTCCGCTTCAGCGCGCAAGGAAAAGCAGGCGGGAATGCAAAAGCAATGGCCTTCTGAGATGGAAGTATGAAATGTACGGAGAGAGAAAGTTTTTTTTTTTGATTGCTTCACACAGGCGAGAGCTCATGCTTTTATAAGCGCCAGAAGAGAAGGTTTGTCGAACACGGCGCCATCAAGCACTAATAACAGACGGCATTACACAGCCATTAAGTAAATGCAATCTGACGTCATTACACCACCATTAAGTAAATCGATTCACGGGAGAGGTCGCCGTGCTCGAGGAGAGCTCGCCGAGGAGAGGTCGCCCGGCTCGGGGAGGCTCGCCCATGCTCGTGGTGGTCGCCGCGTGCTGGGAGAGCTTCGCCCATGCTCGAGGTGAGGTCGCCGTGCGTCGGAGAGCTCGCCCGGCTCGAGGAAGCTCGCCGTCTCGGGAGCTCGCCCGAGCTCGAGGAGAGCTTCGCCCGCGCCTTCTCTCTCTCTCTTTTCTTAATTGGGAGAACCACACCAACTATTTAAGTTGAGATATTCTCTCCCAATTTAAAACGGTTTAGTATTAAATGGGCCTCTTGGAATTTCTATTAAAATAATTAAATGGGCCAACCCCATAATTATTCTAACACTTGCTCCCTCCCTTCCCCACGCCGTCGCCTCTCTTATTCCCTCCGCCGCCAGTGCCATCGCCATCGGGGGGCTCGCGGCGCCGCCATGGCGGTCGGTCCCGCGGAGCTCGGCTCCGCTGATGGCGCCCTCGCGGAGGGCGGATCCGTCGACAACGCCCGTTGGAATACCGCCGCCGCCTCGCCGCGCACGCCGCCGTGGCCACCTTCCCTCCATTCCCCAATTCGCCCGTCTGCGCCGCTCCCCCCCTCGGTCTCGGCCCCGCGCCGCCGCCTCCTCCCATGGCCGCGCCTCCTCTTCCCCAGCCAGCCCCCTGCCGCACTGGAGGGCCGCCGCCCTTCTTCCGGAGCCACTCCTCCCTCTCCTGTTGCTCTGGACGCAGCGGCCGTAGGGTTCCAGGGAGATCGGATCCGGAGACGGAGGCTTCACGGCTGACAGATCCGACGACGGCGGGCTCGGCCAGCCCCAGACCCGCCGATGGCGGTCCTGAGACCCCCCGGCGGCAGCGAGCCCTCCTCCTCTCCTCTTCCTCTTCGGGCTGCCGGCGCCTCCACTCTGCCTCCATGCCGCCGCTGCTCCCCCGTCGCCGCTCTACCCGAGCCTGGCCGCCGCCGCTCCTCTCGCGCCTTCCAGCCGCCATCGTCTTCCCGGCCCACCGCTGCTCCTCCCGCGACCTAGACTCGGCGCAGCCCGTCTCCAGGTATGGTTCTTGAGCTCATGGGGTCGACAGGGTATAGCCGTCTTTCGATTTCCTTGGCCCATTTTTCCGTTCCTTACATGCGTGGAAGGTGTATGACGAAATGCTTACATTGGAGGTCACTTCAAAAATGTATTGCAGGTGGCTCATCGTATGTATCTTTGGTAGTTTTTTTGGGTTTATGATCTTTTCTTTATTTAGAAATTTTAGGCTGCTACTCTCTATTTTCTGCTTGCCTGTTATTGTGTCTTGCTTACCCTTTCGTTCGTACTTTACAATTCTTGACGCATGGTACTAAGGTTTGTTCTATATGATTACTGAGACTGTTTTATTAACCATATACAGCATCCAGAGAGTGATACACACATTCCTATAAGAAATCCTTTGGCGTGCCATTTACTTAATATTAGTTGTCTTAAATAAATAGATTTATATAGAAGCGTTCTGTTAGTATATAGAATTCGGCTATCTTTGACAAACCAAAAAAGATTTTTTGAACATATTTCTCTAGATCTAATTCTATGCCTATACGTAATTGTGGTTTATAGATACAAACAAACTTCATCTGCCATAGAAAGGATAATCATTCAAATTTTTTATGACATATGCAGAGCACAGAGAGCAACATCAACCTGTTACATGTGTTCCCAATCAAATTTGTAAAACCATGTTGCATACATTAGATATACGTACAATTATTTTACCTACAAATGACATGTCTCACACATTAATTAGGCATCATTTTCATAATTTATTGTCCCATAAGCTACTTGATGCAGTCGTGTTCATCAATTTCTCATCAACTAGGTATGCCTGAACGACAATGACCATGGCGCCAACTGTTAATTCGTTTGCTTTCTTGGTTCTTCCAGGGTTCCAGATACTCCCCTTTTTTTTTTGGTACCAGTTCCTTCGTTATTATGGTCTACTTCCTGATGTCATATTCAGATGTTTGGTAAAATAAAACAGCCTCCTTTCCTTTTTGGTATGATGGCTATATCTGCTCTGAAATTTGAGCTGCTCACCGTTTTCCTAAGATCATTGGAAGATATATACCTCGGTTGCTACTTCAGATTAAGATCTTTGGTACGGGCGCGCATAGCGCGCCAATCTGGCTATTAATAAATTAAAATTGAAAACAAAATCTCATAGCATCTCGATGCTAGATCCGGTACTGCTCGGAGAAAAATAATACTGTTTAAGATCCTGATCCTAATAACCTTGGCTGCAGATAGGCAAGGCAGAGCTGCGCAGGCAGCTTCAACCTCACGTGTGCAAGCTACCTGCTCGACAAAATGCAACACCCATGAGAAGTTGCTAGAATATCATTTCTTTTCTTTTTGTTGTTTAAATGCATCTCTTCAATTTCTCCTCAATTTATAGAGTGATTGTATGTCTTAGTCTTGCTCAACTAATGCGGGAGTCACTTTATGTTTTCTATATAAATTTGATGTGACATGTGCCAAAAATTACCACAACTCATATTCCTCCAAAATAGGCCTAACTTCACCAATTCTTTCCCATAATCCATGAACACATAACTACGGGTGGCGCGGCGTAGCGCGCCTATCTGCCTAGTAGATAACATGGCGCGTAATTTATGCCAACCACACAAGAGCCATTTTAATAATAGAGATTAAAAGGCAGTTTGCATGCCCATTGTTAATATAAAACAATATAATCAGTGTGCAGTTGGTAGTAGCAACTTATGCATAATTTATTTGTTTTTTAAAATTTGGCATCTAGTATGAGAGGTTTGAATACTGAGAGCATCCCCAATAACCTTTCTATCCCGGCCCTTAAAACACTATTCATGTGTGTATGAATATTATTTTAGGGGTGGGATAAAGGGGCCGTTGAGGATGCTCTGAGAACAAATCAATGAGCACTTGTATTTGTAATAATCTACACATTTCCTAAGAGCTTGGTGGCCACATCTTGTAGAAGCTTCCAAGCCGCATCCACATGTCGCTCCTCTGTAAGCGGCGCTCCTACTGCAAATCTCAAGACAAACTTGCTAGAAAGAACCTGTCCAAGAAAAGGAAAAAATTAGTGGATAGTGTGTTTCGTAATTATATCGAGAACACCGAAGGATTTGCTAGTAACCCACTGTGTGAGATATGAAGATCTTCCCACTTGAGTTAGCTGTATCCATTAGATCATAGTTCAGTTTACGTCCAATGTCTTTGTCAGAAGTTGGGTGCAGAAGGCGGAAACAAACAAGGGAAAAGGTCCTTGGAGTCACTACCTGAATTAATGAAGTAAATTTAAAAGATAAAGATATTGCATGTAGAAGAAAATGTATTCTGCTTTCAGACTACATTAAATAATGTGTCCAATATTCTAAAACTGGAAATAATAATTAATTAAGCAAATCTAAAAGATAAAGATATTACAGGTAGAAGAAAATGTATACGCTTCCAGACTACATTCAATGATGTGTTTAATATTCTAAAACTGGAAATAAGACAAAATTAATTTTGTTCTTGTACCTCAAATCTTGAATCCGAGACTACAAGTTGTGCAAAATGTTCAGCCAACTGTACGTGTTTTCTGATATAACTCTGCAGGTTTTCCACGCCATAAAGCCTCAAGACAAACCATAGCTTAAGTGATCTGAAAAAAAAATACAATTTGTCATAAAAGGAGCTATCACATATAACCTAACAAACATTAGAAGAATCATAAGAGCATTGCTAGCAGGATCTTTATTTTTCGTTCTCTATATCCCTTCTCTAAATCACTATTCGTTCCTTATATTTTCATCATCCCCAGCAGAGTCCCTATCCTCAAAAAGATATAGAGATTTTCTGGAGAGTCTCTAAATATAGACTCCGGAGGGAGTTTTTAAATTTAGAGACTAAGATAAAGACTCTGCTGGATAGATATAGAGGCTGAGACTGTCCACAATAGTGTTTTAGGGAACAGTTTACGGAACCTGGAGATGCTCTAAGGATAGCATTTGGGATAACATGATGTCAACAATAGATAAATTGCCCTACGTGGCAAAATTGGGATGAGCAAGTTGAGATGGGTGAGTATATTTCTAAATGCAAAAAGTACCGATTTTGTCCCTGAACTATCAACTTGTGTTTTAGGGAACAGTTTACGGAACCTGGAGATGCTCTAAGGATAGCATTTGGGATAACATGATGTCAACAATAGATAAATTGCCCTACGTGGCAAAATTGGGATGAGCAAGTTGAGATGGGTGAGTATATTTCTAAATGCAAAAAGTACCGATTTTGTCCCTGAACTATCAACTGAGTGCCTAATAGGCCAAAAAACTGGGTGTGATCAGTCCCGTGATATTGGAAAAACATCAATTTAGTACTTTGACCAGTCAAACCTACTTTTATGCTTGTGGGTGCCCCATGATATTGGGATCGGAGGAAAAACTGGGTACCAGTCAAACCTAGGGCGCCCTGTCAACACCACATGGTTGTATAGGCTAGCGTGGCATGACAGGTGGTGACTGATCTGGCAGCACATGTGCTATATAAGTGGGATTTTATTTTTTAAAATCAATGTACATCTGGCCCATATGTCATCTATCATCTCTCTACTTTCATAATCTCTCTTCTCTGTCTCTCTTCTCTAGAGACTGCGATGCTCCGGCTATGGAGAAGGTCGGGGCGGCAATGTTTGCGGCGGACGACAATTAAGGAGGTGCTACAACCTGTTAGCAAAACAATAATCCTTGTGTGTGTGAACACATAGTAAACACTTGCCCAGTATTGTGGACTGTCAGGAAGCCGCTCTTCCTTCTTTTGTGGGCTGTCAGAAGCTGTTTAGAGCATCGACAGCAGGTTCTCTATATTTCGTTCTCTATATCCCTTCTCTAAATCGCTATTCGTTCCCTATATTTTTATCATCTCTAACAGAGTCTCTATCCTTAAAAAGATATAAAGATTCTCTAGAGAATCTCTAAATAGAGTCTCTAAATTTAGAATTTGAGATAGAATCCTCTTTAGAAACGTTATAGAGGCTGGAGTTATCGTGATAGTGTTTTAGGGAATCGTTTAGAGTCCCTGCTAGCCATGCTCCAGCTTTCTACTGCCCTATTTACTTGCTGAATAAGCTATAGCTAGATAGTATAAAAGTTTAACTTGTATTCTACTAGAACCTAGGTCGGTTCAGGCTGCAAGCCTATAGGTCGGTTCAGCTTGCCACTGTAAATATGTATTAGTATTAGAAATTTTGTTACTCCTTCCGGAACAGCAATACACTACTGAGTTCAGTACTCAAATCTGGGCTTTCACTTCCAACAGGACCGATGCTGAATGATTCGAGGTCAGCGGCAGCCTCCGCGGGAGGAGATCAGGGCGACGGAGGTGCAGGAAGAGGTAGGAACGGCGATAGGAGTTCGGAATGGTGGAGGAGGAGGGCGGTGCGAGCTCATCTTTGCGTGAGGTGCCAGCAGCAGCTCACCGTAGATGGAGGTAAGGTAAAGGATGGAGAGAGAGGCGGCTTTGGAGGCGCTGAAGCATGGGGCCGACACTGAAAGCCTGGCTGTCCGGTGTGGTGGCCGGCGCGGCGGCGCCCGAGCTTGATACCGGGGCTAGGTGGCATGGAGGCAGCGCCGGCATTGGGGAATGAGGCTGTAGCGTCAGCCCCAACCCGCTGCAATTTGGGTGGAGTCTAGATGAGGGATGAGGGAGAGAGACAGGAGAGCCCCGATAGAAAAAGGAAAGGAAAAGGAAAAGATCAGGAAAAAGAAAAAGCACCCCCATGGTCCATGTGGACCGCCACTCAAGGAAAATGGCCACGTGTGGATCACAACGCCAGCCCAAACCACCCGCAAAGACGGGATTGACTGGTCAAAGAACTAAATGGGTGCTTTCACAATATCACGGGAACTAATCTCACTCGGCATTGTAGCCCAAGATCAATTTAGGGCGTGTTATGTTATCTTCTCATCTTAGCTTGCATCGCACAAACCCAACCAAGCTGGTGGGAGCCAGGCCAAACTCATGCAAGCTCACTTGTTTGGTTGGCTTGCATTTGTTGAGCCTGATTGAAGAAAGCATATGTTTGTTGGCTGTATGGACAACTGGAGAAGCTATACTAGCATCCTGATGTGTTCTAAGCCCATTGCTGCACCGATGGTGCTATGGCCGTGCTCTGGTAGTGCCGTAGATGCCATGGCAGCGCGCGTGCGTACTAGGACTCCGCCGCCACTCCCGCATGCGTACGGTGCATGTCGCCCATGTCATAGCCATGCCTAGGCCTGCGTCGCTCATGTCACACTGAGCCTAGACATCCCCAGCCAGGTCGCACGCATTGCGGAGGTGGAAGGGGGAGGGAGAAACCTACGACGGGAGAGGATTTAGGAAGAGAGACTCGTCGGCGGGAGGGGAAGTGGGGCTTGGGAAGAAGGCAGCAAAAGGGAGCTGGATGTTGGTGAGCGAGGCACCCGTCACATGGCGGCGGTGGCGGTGACAAGTGGAAGATGGACACGACGAAGGCAAGGGGAAGATGGGAAGGCTTTAGCTCGTCGAAGCTCCTCCGCGACTTCTAAGCCAAATCCAGCGCTGCCATCGTTGCTCCCGGCCGAGTCCGACGCCATCATCGTTGCTCCTGGCCAGATCTAGTGCCAATAGAATAGCGTGGCAAGGGAGACAGGTGGTGAGCGAGACGGGATCGGGCGCGAGTGCGACGAGTTGGCAAAGTGCCTGCACGTATGGAGCCAGGCTCGAGAGGAATCCTTGATTTCTCCGTTCCTCTTGGGCTTGTCTGGTTGGCTGCAATAGTGATTCCAGGCATCCAAACAAATGGTGGCTGCATCAACTAAGCCAGGCTAGGGATTCACAGCCAACTAGACAACCCCTTAGTGCTTGGCGGGGACAAAATCTACACCTTTTCCTTTCTAAATTGATTTAATCCATGCAAATGACCATCCTTTCATAATGACCGCTAGACTCATCTTGGCTTCAATCAAATACGTAAATCACTTAGGCTCACCTAAATGAATAATCTAGTGATACCTAAATAGACTAGCAGCACATACGAACTCCAATTTCCTAATCCGCCGCTTAGCTGCTGCTTCCATTGGCAGCAGACTCCAGCTAACTTCCTTGCAAGATTACTCATGCAGTCATGCTGGCCTCTGTTTCCTCAAGTATGCCTTTTCTCTCCTTTCCAAGGAAAGGCCGTCGCATTCTTAAGCGTTGCATGTGGCGTAGCGTGCAGATTCAAATTTTCGGCGACACGCTCTTGCTCGCAACGATACGCTACGCCGCCGAACGCCCAAACGCGCGCAGCCTTAATCTGGTAGGGCCGAACGGCTCTTTTTGCCCTAGCTTGGTCACCTTGGTGAATCCACACCCCTGACTGTTCTCACAAAGTCTTTTCAACGGCTGGTAAACCGGTCTACGAAGCGAAGCCTATTTCCACTGTAACCATCAAACACGAGATTGGGCCCATTCTAAAAGATGGACGTTGATTCTTTGTTAATGGTCAACTACTATGACACTGACAAACACCCCGACACTTCCAACATAAATACCAATTATTACCTGTAGAGAGAATTCTTTAAAAAATCAAAATGTAGGTATAAATCATATTAAAGTGACTGGAAGCAAAATGATCAAAGTTACTATATACCAATTTCAAAATAAAACAGTACTGTACTAATAATGTGCAGTTCTGTTGTGTTAAAAAAATAATAGGCGGTTCCACCGAAAAGAAACTGTTCATATTTCTTCGGTTCCACCTAACAGAAACTGTTCATATTTCTTTTATGGTATAGATTAGAGCCATCAAATGTCAAATGGGATAGGAATAGTCTATGATCGCACAAAGAGGTTGGGTTTTTAACAAAGAAATGGTAGCACATTCTAACTCCGGATGACAATACGTCACAATATTTTCCTCTATTATACTCCCTCTACTCCCTCCGTTTCAAAATATAACACGTAATTTGACTTCACAAAAGTCGTTAAAGGTAGAGTTTGACTGTTAGATTACTCTATTTTATAATATGAATTGTTATAATATAATATTGTATCAAAAAGCACTTTGAAATATGAACAATTTGGTACAACTTTGGTATACTAACGATGCATATTATTTGATTTATTTATGATCATAATTTACTAAGTTTGACTTTTCTCCGGTCAAAATACGTCTTATATTTTGGAACGGAGGGAGTAACATGCTAAAGGAACATTTGATTTGACTACATCGATGTAATATTACTCATTCATTTTTGCATATTACATGCACGGGCGCGCACGCGCATAGAGCAGACACACAAAGGCTAATCAGAAGAAATATTATGTACAGCTGTTTAATCAAATGATGTATTCAACTATGGCAAAAATGGTGGTTTGCAACCAAATAGATGAAAATATTCGTGATTTCAAATGCAAAATGCAAAATTCAAAAAAGTATAAAAAGTAAATATGTAAGAGACAAATTAGTACATCTGAAAAATGGTGATAGAAATTGCAGAGTATAGAACCTGAAACGACGCCCAAGTGGAATTTGCCAATCTTTGAAATCAACAACAGAAGTTGCTTGGGAAACCTAAAATTGTAGGTGCATTGTTACACATTGGCACCAAGCAAAATAAAGCATGATCTTAAAGAGTCAAACCCACTATAAGTATCTAATTAGACAACTCCAACAACACATGTCTAGATCCCTGAACTTGTTTGGGTAGTTCACTTAGGTCCCAAACACACCATATGGTACTAGAGTGCAAAATATGCCACTTAGGTACATTCTTGCTTTTTTTTTTTGCCTATACTTACTGCACTGGAATAGGCATGTGAAAATGTTATGGATTATCATGTAACTCACACTGCTACAACATGTTTAGCTAACAAAAAAGGGGAAACGATTTAAATGAGATAGTTTTCAAGTCTAGGGACCTGCGGAGTTAATATTCATATTTACGGATGTTACATGCTTGATCCCAAGCAAACAACACACGAACAAAACAGAAACAACCTTTAACGTGGCAAGACGAGCTATTATCGAAGTCAGCGCCTTTGGCTACACAGAGACTAATCTTCTCTAGCCACTAACTTTATATACTCATTTATTCTAATCCTAACTACCAAGAGGAATCCAATCCATGATACAACATCATGGGTACTGTTCACGCCAATGCAAAACCATGGGTACTGTTCATGGGCCACTTAGGCAGTCTTGGGCCTGCTACGCATACCATTACTCTTCCCTGCAAATCAACCTTGTTTTCAAGTTTGAAGTTCCAGATGCTGAAGGCGAAGTGTGTCACCATGAAAATGATGCAGCCACAATGGCCTAGCATGTTGCATCCGCCGATGAGGATAAAGATATCGCGGTTCCGGAGCATGCACTCAGCATGGAGGAATACATATAGTGACATAGGGTTGGACGCCATGATGTCACTTCTAGTAGTTAGGTATTAATTTAGCTGAGTTTCCACAGTTAGAGATTAGATCAGGTTAGTTTCCAAAAGTAATAAGATTAGTCCAGATTAGTTTCTCAAGGTCTAAGTTAATACTTCGCATGGCATGTATCCTTTATCAATCATCCAAGCAATGAAGTAATTTGAGATATAATCTCATAGGCGGTGGCTCTGATCAACAACCAAGGTGTTAGCTTCGATAACAGCTCATTTCACCCACGTCAAAGGCTGTATCTCCCCTAGTTTCGTGCTTGGAATCACACATGTACCAAAGGAAGTTACAGTGAAAGTTCCCACCCTCAATGCAATCTACTAAAGGAAAATATATGGCAGGCTATGAGTTAATTGTTTAAGTACCATCCCATTTGATTGAACTTTGGAGCAGAACTTGTGTAATTAATATGAAACACTCATTATTTGGAGCTGCACGATCAACAGGGAAAAAAGCATTTTATTGTTATTTACTATTCAGACAACATCATCTCTTTAGAAGGTAAAATAAAATCCAATTTTCAACAATGCTTACAATCTCCAAGTAGGAACATAGAAAGGCAAAGAATCTTAACCTTATTCTTGAGAAACTCTGGATTTGTTGATAATGCTTGTATGAGATAACTTTTGTCCTGTGATGTGTGATGTACTGATGTCAATTTGTGCACTGGCAATAATGAAATAATAGTATGATATAATCGAAAATAGGATAGCTAAGAGGAGAAGAACATGTCAAGCAAATTGGAACATCACATGGTTTTACCTTAACCCATAGCAAGGAACAGTCAAAGTTTGTGAGGAACCATTTGTGTGCATTCATATTAAATGAATCAGCTTCTTCTACTCCATTGAGGTGATGTCGGTACTCTTGGCATATACAAGCACTTCCAGCATATGCAGCATCTACATGGAACCACATGTCATGGGCCTAAAAAAATAAATAAACAGAAACAATCAATGAACATACATATAGATAGTCATTTAAGATTTACATGTCCATTCCGTAATGTAAACTGCGCAAGTCATATACTAAACAGCCTGATTACGGGAATTGAGATTGTAGAACCAAGTATGCAAAAACAACTTCCAGGAAAAAGTACCAGTTCCCATTGAACTGAGAAAAACCCATTTTTCCTAGGTCAAATCCAAATCCAAATTTGAATTTACAACAGCTTGAAATTTCAAATCTGAACATAAAATTTTTTCAGTGAATAAAAAATGATCATATTTAAAATTCTGGTCCCTGCTACCAATCGATTACTGGCTGGATTTCAAACCAAGTCTGCAGAATGTGATAAAAAAAAACCTAGTTCTTGTGCTATTTAAAGTTACAGACTGGTCCCTCAAGGATATAACCAGCCCTAAAAACAGCAGCACAATGCTCTATGACTAGCTAGTAGGAGTTGATAATTTTTGAATTTTTTAATTGATAAAATAGACATGGGCATGGCAAACATATAGACAAATCAACCATGCAATGTCTTTGGAGGATTTTAGCAACAAATTGAATCATCTAAACATTTAATCCCTTTAGCATATTAATCTCCGACATTTCCTACTTATAATATTCCTACTGGTCTGAACATGTACCTTTGCTATCTGTCCTAGTTCAGGCAAGGGGTCAACAGCCGATGAAGATGTTGTGCCTACCTGAAATAAACAAGATATTTTCTTTTAGAAAATAGATATGGAGAAAAAATTGATTGTGCTCATGACAAAAACGATAGCTAAGTATAGCTGTTACACATTAGAAAACATCATTATGGTATTTTTGAAACAAAATTCACAAGAAAGGTCATGAGTAAATCAAGAGCTAATACATATATCTAAGGAACAACTAGCATGCTGCAGAGTATCTAAATGGGAACTAAAATTTGCTCTTTTCAGTTAGATTTGCTGCTGTGTGGTTTCATGCAACATTGTTTAGGTACAAAATAACTGCATACTTATTTTTGGGGTGGGGAACTTCATTACTAACATATCGATAGGTGTATTTTCACAAACTATTGTTGGTATGTTGAAAGTACTCAATTAGTGCTCAAGGGCAGAATAATTCAAAACAACATAATAAATAGCAAATAGCTAACTTGAACTTATAGTTTCAAGCTACAAGCTTCATACCAAAATTCTGTTGGCACTACTTCGCACATGATCTTAATAACAAGAATTAAGTATACATGTTTTATAACATAGATAGGATTAGAACTTGCTAAACCGGCATCATGAGAAAAAATATCTTATTTCTAGCAACAGACAATAATTGAACCAATTTAGTCAACAACTTGCATTTGCATGAAAAATAGGATAAATGAACTTTAGTCTAACATCAGGATGCGAATTATCAGTATAGTAGCAACAATAGTTCACTAAAACATACAATAAATTATGTTAAGATGTCAAGTTTCAAACTCATATTCAAATTTTCAAAGCCTCAATGTAGAAAATTTGTTACTCGCTCTGGTCACAAAAATAAGTCATCGTTGACTTTTGGACACGTCTTTAACCATTCGTCTTATTCAAAAAAGTTATATAAATATTATTTATTTTGTTATGATTTGGTTTATTATTAAATGTATTTTAAGTATGACATATTTTTACATATTTGAACTAAATTTTTTAATAAGACGAATGGTCAAAGTCGTGTCCAAAAGTCAACGGCGACTTCTTTTTGTGACCGGAGGTAGTACAAAGTAAGTAGGGTTTATTCCTTACTGTTGCACAGATGAAAAATGGTATCAAACCAGATGACAAGTCTACGGAAATGGCCTCACTAACTGCTTCAGGTGCAACAGCATAATTCTTATCGCAGTCAGCCCTCACAACTCTGAAGTTCTCTGGGAAAATTCCTGCAATCTATAAACTGAAGAATGTCAACTAAGGAAAACAGGAAAAAGTACAAGAAGAATATACTAGACATAATTTAATTACTTCATTCTACTTTTTTAAATGAACATCAAGTCTGTCGAAACATGTTTTTTCTTCAAAAAAATAAAAAATTATTGACATAACATGTTAAGACTCCTGTTGGATTCTACTGACATACCTGGCACGCCTTTTGCAGAGCAGAATGTGTCTGATCAGATGCATAAACCACTATTTTTCCAAGAGATTTATTCCCATACTTCCTCAAAGTTCTATCTCGTGCAGCCAATAGTGCAACAAGAACCGCTTCACTGGCAGTTCCCTGGATTACTCCTCCACCAAGTGCTGCAAAGAGGGAAGCGGTAGAGGAACGCAGGAATTTGACTTGAGCACGGGAACATAAATCTGCAAACTTTTATTCTTAATAGAATATTATTCACAGATACTAGATCAGTCCGTAGAAAGTAGTTTTTAATAAAACCTATTCATTTTATAGCATTTTAGCCTTTCATTGTCTTCATTTGAATGCATCAGAACACTAGCATCAAGTCTTAAGTTTATAGAATTACAAAAGCATATGTTTAAATCTCAAACATTTCAAGTATATGAATCTGGCCACAAGATACGATTGAGCTCTTACCAGTTGACATAAAATGGCTTGGAAGCTTAAGCATTTTCGCAAACCAGTCTAAGACTATAACCTCTAGCTCAGTTGCAGCAGGAGATGTTATCCAACTGAAGCCAATAATGTTAAAGGCAGCACTGAGCATCTCTCCCAGGAACCCAGCAGTGCTGCTATTCGAAGGATAGTAAGCAAAATAATTTGGACTTTGCCAATGAGTTACTCCTGGTACTATCTTCTCTCGAATATCTGGCTATTAAAACATTTATCAGAATATATGAAGAATAATTATGCTTAGCCGGTGATGTGCACTTTCTAAAGCTAAATTTTAAGACAGAAATGAAAAATCACCATCAAAAAGAGCATCCAAGGTATCAGGTTGCCTTGGAGCTGAATCTGGAAGTAGTTCCTTCAGATATCCGGGCTGCAAAAAAATCACTCAATCAATGGCTACAGAAGTAGAAATCTTAGTGGAGTGGAAATGACTATATAACCGAATTCATCTTACATAAAAAAGGACACTAATTTTGGCTATTTTGCTCATAATTCTTTGTTGACATTTTCATCACTTCACAATCTGAGGGATACAAAAGTTGCGACACTTGAAAAACGATGCACCCTTTGTACCTGCTTGTTACGTACAGTACTAAAGTATATAGTATTTGTAGTTTTGTAAGACAAAAGAGTGATCGGGATGCTTTGATCTTTGATGTTACAAATAGCTTCAAACTCGAAAGAGCATGAAGTATTCCTATGGTATTTAAATTGCAGATTGAGCAAAAAAACCTGTAGAGCGCTTTAGAGCGCCTACAATCATTCCCTGCTTTTCTATTTCAAATCATTCAATTAACTGAAGACTACGTACTCACCCGCACATAAAACAATGGGGCAATTCCTTACATGCCATTGAAGAAAATCTCAATCCCTATATGCCATCGTTGCGACGGCACTCTAAATGGCACAATGTGCAACCATCGCTCATGCTAAACACTCATCCATATGGGCAAAGCCACAGGGCAAAGAGTGGCTTGCCTGTACTTGGCTGAGCACAGGGAAGGCCTCGATGCATTTGTAGTAGTCAGCGACGAAATCCACCATCCGGTGCCCGCACTCTCGCAGCTGCTCCGCGTCCATCGGCTGCAGCCACCCGCCGCCGCTCCCGTCGCCGCCATTGGCGATACCGCTCCCGTCCCTGGGCACCATCGACGCAACGTGAACCAAGAAATCCTGATCAGGCTGTACGGGGCATTTCAAAAAGACTCGGGATTTGGCAAGGAGCGCGACGGAGAAGGTGGTAGCAAAGAACCAAGAATCACAGCAAGAAGACGTTGGTGAGGAAGGAGACGGAGACGGGATGGCTCACATGCGGGTTGGCAGTGCGGTGGGAGAACGGAGACGGGGGAGGGGGAGGCGGCGATGGCGGCGACGAGAGGTGAGGAGAGGAGAAGCGTGAGGGGGAAATGGGAGTGGATTCCTCCCTTGGGCCTCCGTCGTCGGGATGTGGTGCCGCTGCCGGCTGCCGGCTGCCGGTGCGTGCAACTGTGCAAGCTTGTGGCAGTGGCGATCGGAGCAATCAAGCCATAGCCAGTTGCGTGCGGCCTGGCCGCCTCGCAACTTGGCAAACCCCCAACCAATCGCTGTAAAATTGTTTTTTAGCTAATAATATAACGGAAACACTCTAGGACGACGTCCGTCCGTCCGGACTCCTCCATCGGTCGCGTCAGCTCGCTCGCTCACGCTCCTGCTCGCTCGCGCTCCTCCTCCTCCCGCGCTTCTCCCTCTCCGTCGCAACCTCCTCCCGCGCCTCATTGTCATCGCATCTCCTCCTCCGCCGCCTCCTCCCGTGCTCCTCGCCGTGCCCGGCCGCCAGCGCGCCTCCTCTCCGCGCCTCGTGCCTCCTCCCTCCTCCGTCATTGGTGCCGCCCGCCTCCTCCTCCCTCTCACGGTGGCCGGTGCCTGCAAATCCTCTCTGCTGGCCACGCAGGGACCTCCTCCTCGCCAGTGCTCTGAGGGCCACTGTCGGATCTGGAGGGGACGGCGACCATGCCGACGAGGAGCACGGGAGCAGCGATAGTGGCTTCGCCGTCACGATGGCGGATCCGGCGAGCAAGGGCAAGGATCTCGCCGGATCTAGGGAAGAAGGAGGCAAGGAGGAGACCCATCCCCATTTCAAGCTCAAAACCTAAGATTTGTCTCTGGAAACTTAGAATTTCTGTGCTCGAAACTTGGAGTTGTACATATAAAACTTTCTATTTTCCTCGATCTGGAACTTTGGAGGACTCCGCTCATGGAAATGAACTTCTCTCCTACCAAAACTTTCTGTCTAACTTTTGAAACTTGAATATCTGCCTACCGAAACTTGAACTTTGCACTATTGAAACTTGTCTTACTCTCGAGGCGCTTTCGAAACCTTAGGTTTCATCGCCAAGTTGCCTGCGAAACTTGAGGTTTTACGACCTCGAAACTTCGTTTTTTCACGGAAACTTAGGTTTTGCTCATTGAAACTTGTATATCGCCTCACAAAACTTGGATTTTGTACGATCGAAACTTGGTTCTTATTCTCGAAAACTTTACGAAATCCTAAGTTTAGTCCCCAGTTGCCACGGGTTATCAAGTTTCCACCGTTATTTTCAAGTTTGATGAGGTATCCGCACAAGTTTCCTGCGGCGTCGGCAGTCAGGTGTCCGGACGTCCGATCCCTGGCGTTGCCCATAATATAACCCTGTAAAGTAGTTTTTATCAAATAAATATAAACCTGTAACCCTATTTTAATGTCTAATTTTATATCATATCAATATGGCTCGAACTACTATTTAGCGCGTTGTCATGGCTTCTATATAAGGCGTGGCCGCTCTCTCTTCCATGGTGGCCACGTCACGAAAATCCTCGACCTTGAGATCGCGCCACGTCTTTGCGTCCGGCTGTTTGATCGTGACCATCCCGAGAGACAGGTTTGTAGAAAAACCCTCGTGCTTTGTGATTTTCTATCCGTTGCCCCGTACACTCGCACTGGGGTCCTTTCCAGCCTATGTCTTTTTTCGTTCGCCCCCTCAGATATTTCCTCTCTTTGCAGCTATGTTCTTTTTGGCTTTGTAGATACACCCACCTTTGCCACTCAATATAACTCGGGCCACGCCTTGCGCCCATGCCCTAACCTTTGCGCCTCGCCGCCCCAAGTACTACCGCCTCCCTCCTGCTCCCCCCAAGCGCCCCACCTCCGCCTCGAGGCCTGTCTGCCCTCCTCTTCCCGACGACGGCTCGAGTGTGCCGGTCTTCTATGCCACCGCCGTAAATGTGGCTCCCACCCGGCCGCCCGTCTCCCGCATGACTTGCCCCAAACCCTACCTCACCGCTTTTTCTCTCGGCCGTTCCGCCCTACTCCTTGCCTTCTCCTCGAGGGCCTCCACTGCCTCTAGATCCGGCCACGCCTTCTTCCACTCCACTCCCTTCTTCCTCCTCTCCTTGCCTCCGCCTCAGTGTCGCCTCGCTCTGGAGCCTCCCACTGACAGACCATGCTGGCCTTGCGTCCTCGAGCTATCTCTCTTCGCCAGCCTCGGCACCTCCGGCATGCATTGCCAAGCCGCCTCCGTAAGTGGTGGCCGGTGAAGCCCTCTCCTACCCCGTTTTTGCTTTGCAATGCTGTAAGACCTCAATTTGGGCAATTCAACAAAATTCGCGTGAAATTCAAATTGTGCTTGAATTTAAACCCAACCTGACATGTGGGCCCCACTGCCAGCCACAGTAGCAACTCTCTCTCTCCTGCTCTCCTTCTCTTTCTCCCTGCTGTGTGGGCCGCCGCCGCTTGGCCATCTCGTCAGCCACGCGCGCTGCTCTTGCTGCTGCCCCGTCAGCGCCGCGCGCCGCTTCTCTTCGCCTCGCCGCGCCGCCCCTGCTCCGCTCTGCTACGCCGAGCCTCGTGTCGGTCCCGTCGCCGCGCCACGGTCTCCCCCGCATCACCGAGAGTGCCCTGAGGCCCTCAACACAGTCCGCCACCTATAAAAACCCACGCGGTCCCGCCGGCGTCAATTTTTCCATTTCCCCCAAATCCGAGCTTTGACGGCGCCATCGAAATCCCGGCGAACCCGTGAGTTTCTCCCGTACTCCTCTCTCTCTCTCTCTCTCTCAGATCCCTAGATACCATCTTACCCCTTTTCCCTCTCTCAATTTTTGCTGCGGAGCTTGCAGTCACCGTGCCGAGGCAGCCCCTGTTTCGGGCGTCGTCGGGCCGATCGTCGCCAGCCGCCTCCGTCCGCCACCGCGACCGTCCCTAAGCTCCGTGAGCACCCTCTTGAACTCCTCATGCTCTCCGTCCGGTTCCGTAACCTGTAGGTGCCAGTCACATGCTGTTTCCGCCGCCGGCGAGCCCCTGTTTCCGCCGCCGTCACCGCGCCGCCGCGTCAGGCACTGGCCTCGACGCGTGCGTCATTAAGAACCCTAGGGTCTGTAGATGCCCGTGCGTGCACGCACATGGCCGGAGCACCGCGATTCGAGTCACCGCCGCCGGGCCACGTCACCGAGCCAGAGGAAGGAGATGACCTGGAGCCGTTAGATCTGGCACTGAGATTCGTGCAGAGACCAAGCTACAGTGTCGATGACACGCGGGCCCCGACTATCGGATACCGTCCTGCTCCTGGATTAGGGCTGGAGTCACCGCCATATGGGCCCTAGGTCCCACCGGTCGGGTTAAGTGGTCACACCAGGGTCGCGGGCATCTTCTCTGAGCGGAAGCGTCATTTCAAAAGCCGTCTTCGGCGAGTTCTGCGCCATGCGGGCGCGCAGCGAGCGAGCGGGCTGTGGGCCGAATTCACCTCGTGGGCCACTCGTGAGTTGGTCCGGCCCGAGGGGATTTAACCATTTTTCCAGTGTTTTTGTTATTTAGATAAATCCCGAATTAGCTTTTGGCTTATTAAAAATGGCTAAAGACTCCCAAAAATTCTGAAAAAATTTAGATAAATACTAGAGACCATTTATGATTTAAAAAAATATAACATCCCTCATTGTAATGGGAAAATGAGCTCTATAGTGGTAATTGTAACTTTTCCCAAACAAAATATGATAATTTAATTCTAGGGCATTTTTGGTTATTTCCAATAAATTATTTTGACACCAACTGTCCTTTAGAAAATATTGGTTCGATTAATGCCTTAATAATTTGGGGAAATTTTAATTTGGCATTTCAAATTAAATGTAATCCTATGGGTATCCCATTTATAAACTACATCTAAATAGCTATCTTTTTCTCTATTAAAATTATCCATGAGATGATTTTTAGAAAATAGGTTAATAAAGAATTATCATCTACGTTTATCTCGCCTATTTAGGAACCTTTAGCATTAGGTCAACTCCGTTAAACTTTAACCCGATCGTAGGTGCAATTTCCGATATTTGTCATTTCATGTTGCCTAGAAACCCTAATCACCCTTTGTCGACCTTATCGTATGAAATCGTATTTTGGAGATTATTAGTAATATATATATATATATAGGAATATCACTTAAGGCTCCATGGAGCCTAGGCTCCCCTCTCATCCACCGTTGATTAGTTTTTGATCAGTTTGAATCCTGCATTTTGCTTAGCGGGTTTGTCCACCGTATACCCGTTTAGTTTAAACCGATTTTTTGCAATCAATGGTATTAATTGTATCCATTAATTACTTCCCTTTTTTACCGAATAGCTCACCGATGGTAGCCGATACAGGACCAAATGCCTATCCGGCATGAGCAGGAATGTGGCGGCGTGGGCGAGGCGCTCCCAGTGACGGCGGCTTGGCGGTCTAGGCAGGCGGCGCGTTGTGGCAATCCATTCCCCAACCTCCGCTCCGACGACCTCGCATCCTCCGCCCCGGCGACCTCGCCGTCCTCCGCGCTCTCCGACCTCCATGCGGCGACCTCGCCTTTCTGCGCGGCGAAGCTCCCTAACCTACGCCTGGCGCCGCTTCATCACCCGACGCCTCGTCATGGCCCGTTCGCTCCGACGCGGCACCACCACATTTACGAGATCCTCCGCGTCGCAAGACCGCCACATACGCCTCAGCGTGAGCGTCGGCGAGTTTACGACTTCGGCGGCAAAGCCGAGGGCTTTAGGTGGCGGCGTTCAGCGATCTGCGATCCAAGGCGTCGACCTTGGATCCGATCGCGATGGTAAGGCGCCGTCCGTGCTTACGCTTTCATCTCCGACTT
Organism: Raddia guianensis; assembly: GCA_036346415.1. Classification (NCBI taxonomy): domain Eukaryota; kingdom Viridiplantae; phylum Streptophyta; class Magnoliopsida; order Poales; family Poaceae; genus Raddia; species Raddia guianensis. The sequence continues at coordinate 31,056,993 of CM070540.1, forward strand.
GTTTGCAGTCAACCAATTTTGCTGACTTTGTAGGTAGTTAATCCTCCCAAATTTGTCACATACTCGGTATTGGCTTTTGCATATACATTTGAGTAAAATCTGATACTATCCCCTTCATTTAGGTCCTGAAAAACATATGCACATTTTAGTGGAATCTTAACATGTGCCGGTTCAGATATCATACGAGTATACAAAAATTAGGGGCTCGATTAAACTTCAATTAGGGGCTCGACGGCAGGATTATTGCGCATGGCAGGACTTTTGTATTTAGTGTATATACTCGTATGATATATGGGCCGGCTCCATGTTAAGCTAATGTGAATTTTGCCCATTGAACCACTCCATTAAAAAATGATGCAAAGAAAGCTACACGTTTGTTTTCAGATCCTACAGCTCATATAATGATTTATGAACAGTGATGGTGGTCATTATAATCCATGGCATTAGGTGTGCCATGATTTGTTTTCATTATATTTCGTGCGGAGATTTGAGTGATTTTGGGTATGAACTAGTCTTCAAGGTGCGATTTGCTTGCTGCATCATGAGCCTGCACCCCTTATGGATTTAAGACGATTAGGAAGTTTGTGTTGTTCTTCATGAGTTGTTAGCCACTATCTGACTCGAGGTTGTACTTGTAGGAACCTTAAGTGTGTGCATGAGGCCTGCTGCTCGATTCATATCTTTATTTCAGTTAAATTTCTTGGTCTTCATACAAGCTCATTCCACCATTATAAACTCGTCTTAATCGTCTAGAAACATGAACGATATTATTTGTAGCCAAGAGAAATCAAATTTGTTTGGACAAGGTTTACTATATTCACTGTTGTTCATGTTGATGCATTCCAGATGGATAAAGATCTGGTATTATTGGACATGAATCCTCAACATGCTTGTCCACTCCTTTTGTAGGTGTCATAGTGTTCTTCACATGCTACATTGTTTGAATACCTGGAATGGCAGATCCTGCACACAGGCGCTACATCAAGTATGTTGTGCTATTTTTTTATAATACATTTTGAGTGAGCAAGCAATCATGAACTTCAATCAAAATACCACTTGTTTTGCAGGACAAACATACTTGAATTTCAGAAAAAGATGGTATTTGATATACTCCACGCAAAACCAAACATTGCTAAGGCACCCCAAGACATCGAGAAGATTCTTTGGCAGAGTCCAAAATAGATATAATACATTCGATTGAATCTATTTGATGTATTTATGTAACAAATACCTTAAACAAGTGGTATTTTGGAAATTTTGTACTGCCACGGTGTGTGACGTTTGCATTGACAATTTATGAATTTTAATAAATCTGAATGCTGGTTGTACGGATGTTTCTTCCAAAAGCATGTTTATGTATAAGTTGGGCACCAATTTCACTATATTCTGGTATACACGATGCTTCACATTCGTTGGGTATATACCCGAATGTGTATATACACAGAAAACTCGATTAAATCAAACCAAATCTGGACGTGCATATGGAAGTATACTGTATACACTAGGTATTAGCCTGCACATATGAGAAAAAGGTGTGTATGTACATGTATATGGAAGTATACACGAGGTATTAGCTTGCCCATTCACTAATCCATGTGTACGGCTGATCCATGCGTAGCGACTAATCACGTTTGAGACACTTTAGTTTGGTTTGAAACTGCATTAAATGCGTGTATTATAGCACTAATTTGAAATCGCATTAAATGAGTTATTTGAACGGAGAATAATTTGACTTGCTAAACGGGTATCACTTGGCATACCCGATAATCTTCAATGCATTTGATGATCAAATAAATCAACGGTAGCTAGCAATGGAGCATATATATAATACACACACACACACACACACACTAATATATTATTTATTAATGCACATATCAAGTTCGACCTAGATCGTGCATGCATCATGTTTTCCTTTGCATTAGTAACTAATTATTGGTTTGTTGGTTTGATTAGAGGTAGGCGATCCCGAAGGGGGATTTGGGGACGCCGAGGAGGACCACCAACCTGATCAAGGCGTGTTAACACTTACTCTTTAGATGTGATCCGTATTAGGGAGAGATAGCGGCTTTCCCTAGTGCGGATTAACATCACTATTTAGCATGTTCATTACCCTGTTTTCTGTTAACTATTTTGTTTATTAATTAAATGCATGCTTAGTAGTCTGCCTAGTTGTTAATCATGTAATATTTATACATGTCTGCCTTGAATTGTCTAGCCTTAATGACTGCCTTGATTGTCATTGCTCTTGATAGCCACGCTTTGTATATATGGTAACCTCTTTAACCCTACCTGATGGGTAAAACTTGCTTAGACTGTCTTAGGTTTAAATCTTCTGGCTAATCACCACGGAACGGTGAATCGATATTTACCGGTTATTCATTATTCTCATTCAATGTGACATGACATATGACAGTTAGGGCTGGTAGATGCATGATGGGCTGATTGTGTTTGGGGTATGGGCATGTGGGGAGTCGGTCTGTGTGGATTGGATTGGTTGGGATAGTCCAAGTGTGGTGTGGTCGATGACTGTTGAAGTAGAGAATGATTGGTGGGTTGCCCCTAGTTGGACATCCAGAGGGATGATTAAGGCACGAGATACCTAGTGCTTGGTTTAGCCAGGGTTTACCCAGGAGGAGCGTGGAGTAACACGCGTAGCAGGGAGTGCTGCAATTTGAGGGATGGTTCCAACACAACGCGTGGCCATTGCACGGAGTACGGGTCTCGGATCGCCAGGAGTGAGTGCTCTGCGGAGGCCCTCTGGGACCATTCTCGATAGGGGACCGGCATTAGCCATCACCGAGGGTGATAATGGCCACACATCCCCAGGGTGACGATCGGCTAGTGAGGGCTGGCAACCCTACTAGGCTAGGGTGATCATGCCATGGCATGTGTGGTCCACAACATGATTGCCAAATCATGGAAGGATAGCGGAACTAGGAAAGCTTGGGGGCAACCGGAAGAAAGTTTGGAAAGTACAAGCTGGTATGGAGTTTTAGTAAGCTGGTTGGGTTTATGGTCGAGGATTGGTCGATTTGTGTGTTGTTGTCGCGTTTGGTTGATAGTTGGGTTTGGGATGCGTGGTTAAGATGGAAACAACCTGATTTATATATATCAAGACAAGTTCTAGTTAATGCTAGTTGGGTTGTTTCCAAAAATCTTATAAACTTGGCTTTACGCAAATAAAATAACCATCTCCTCCAAATAAAGCCTTCTACACTAAATGCATTAAGGGAAGTGTCAACTAGCTAGCGTTTGGATGACGCTGACCTTGTCTTCTTACCTTCTTTAGTCGACGGAGTCGAAGATGATCCCTATGAGTGTCACGAAGACGACGGACAGGATCATGGTGGACCTGAGGAGTCTTGGGTCGCTCCTGTCGTTGATGGACCGTAGTTGATAGGGATTCTTTTGGGTAGATATTTTGGAGACCGCTGTAAACTCTGAAACTATTCTTTTGTAATCTAAGGCGTGTATGGGCCGCCTTACTAAAGTCGCCTATGGGCGTAACTCTGTGATGTAATATTCAGGGATTTGTGTAATCGATGTATGCTTGTATCGGCTTTGTGGTCTTCCGCGCTAGCGTACTGATCCAAAGGCTAGTGCACGGGATTGTCGTCCCTCAAGGTAAGTTAAAATTGAGGGGTGACAAAGCTGGTATCAGAGCATGCGACTGTAGGACCCATATGACTTAGAGGACGAAATTAAGGAAATTATATATATTTTCCTTTTGTGACTATATTTTTATGCCTAAAACACCTTTAATACTCTGTCTATTTGTTCTAACAAAATTATTGTCAAAATTTTTCTGTAAATGGATCGTTGTTGCCGGCACTCCTTCGTCGACGAGAGGTCAACTCACGGCTACGAGGACTGACGCTACTGGAGCCAGTGGGTCCAAGGTCTGCAGCAGCTGTGCTTATCTCTCTCCTTCAGTGAGAGACCGAGGTTCTTTTGGAGGGATGCAAGTTCCCTTCCTCGTACGGCCTACCTCAAGCAGGTCGTCATCTACAACGAGGGGGACGATGTGGAGGCACACAGCTACGACACGAAGAGGCCACGAGATCATCTACAGGCAGCGATCAACGACACCGTGATGGAGGCCACCGCTGAGCTCCAGAGGGAGTACAACGTCTATCTCCAGGGGAGCCTATGCACAGCCAACAGCTATGCATATGAGGTTGCTCCCCGGGTTTGGCAGCACTTCGACATCGATTCAGCATTAGCTGACCCGCTTGGCGCGTCTCCTCGATGGCACCACCCAGGTGGTCGATGGAGCGCTGGAGAAGATTAGGCTTCTACGTTTGTCGCTCCGGGCGGCGGACAATGAGCTGAGGGTGGTGGGGAGACGGCTCCACCACTATGATAGGAGCCTTGCCTACACGAGACGTCAGCGGGATGTGTTGAGGGCTGCTTTGCACACACGCCGGGAGGAGGAGGCACAACGCTTGATGCCCCAGCAGGACCAGCGAGACCATTCACTCTCACCTCCAGGGCTGCATTATCACTGCCGGAGCCTGAGAACCCCTGCACTACGGTGTGGAAGAGGACACTGCCGCCGTGGGCCCTGGTGGGGATACCACGCCATGGTTTGTCTTCCTCCGAGGCTCCCCAGGAGCAGCCGCCGATCGACGTCGACTCCGACTCCGACACCGACGATGGAGGCGACGCCGCTCTTGCACCACCGGCACCCGAGCCATACGTGAGGCCGCCCATCTCATTGGGCGTTGACTTCTTGCTTAGTCGTGCGCCCTGCGTTTCGTCTACTCTTGATGTCGCCATGGCAAGATCGCATAGTCCGTCGTCTCGAGTTGTAGAGCCATCCGCCCTCGTAGATGATGGGCTTAGTTATGATGTTAGTGGATGGCTGCGGTCCTATTAGATGATAGACTCTTTTGTTGTATCATGATTTGTGGGCCCTATTTGTGTTAGGGCAAAAACATGTGATTTGTACTCTATTTTGCTTGCCCTATGTGGCAAGGGTTATCGAAAACTACTTTATTTCGTCGCAAAAATATGTTCTGCATTGTTTCGTTGACTTGGGTGATTCTGCTTCTTGTTCCTTTTCGATTTGATTCAAAGATAAAATTCATGCATATCCATGTATCTGAGTATACAATAGATGGCAAAAGGTAGAGGAGCCGGTCGGGCTCGCGGTGCTGGTGCTGCAGCGGACTCTGCTAAAGGTCGAGGACGAGGCCGAGGTCGTGGCCGAGGACGTGGTCGTGGCCTCGAGGACATTCCGGCACCACCACCAGGGGACCCTACCCTAGGTCATGGCGTACCAAGCCCAAATGTTGGGCGAGGTGCTCCGTGAGAGGAGACAAGTCAAGAACTGCCGCGGAATGAAACTCGCGGATTTCTTACCAACGAGTCGAAGGAAGCTGAGGACTGACTTCGTACCATCAAAAGGAAGCTAGCTCTCATATGGTGCCTTGAAGAGGACAAGGTGTTGCTCGCTACCCACCAACTTGATGGAGCTGCTGCCGATTGGTGGGAAAACTATGTCACTGCCCGTTATGGTGACATCGAGGAACGCAAAGGAGCCGAAGACGAACGGGCAGAGCAAGAGGTCCAGGAGGGACAAGGTGGCAATGAGGAAAATGACCTGGATGATGAGGCCCTGGGAGAAGATCTTCAACCCCTCGCCAACCACGGCAAGGACATCCCGTGGAGCGAGTTTGAGACAGCCTTCAGATCCTTCTACGTGCCCCGTGGAGCCATCCGCATGAAGAAGCAGGAGTTTCGTCAGCTGAAGCAAGGGAACTCCTCAATCAACAACTACCTCACTCGTTTCAACCAGCTGGCACGCTACGCCCCGGCGACATCGAGACGAGGATGAGAAGATCAACAAATTCTTGGAGGGTGTGCTCCCTAGTCTGCGCTCCCGTCTGATTCTGCTGGACTACCAGGACTTCTAGCACATGGTTAACAAAGCCCTAATCTTGGAGAATGAGATGAAGGGTTTGGAAGTCACTCGCAAGAGGAAGCTGACTGCTCGAACTGGAGCTAGTTCTAGCTAGAGCAGTGGGAGTGCAACCCACTTCTCTCGCCCTGCGACATCATACCAAAGGACGCAACCTCCCTACCATCCAGCACCAACTTATCAGAACCCGGGAAACCGAGGCTACCAAACCATCGATAGACCAGTTGCTCCATCCCAAGGCTACAATCAAGTTTCTAATGCCAATAGAGCTGCTGGAGCCTACTTCTGGTGCCACAAACCTGGGCACTTTGCTGCCAACTTCCCCGGGAAGAGAAGGGCCCCAGCGTCCTTCAACACGGTGAACACCCCAGCCAGCGAACCAACGCCGCTTGGTAGAGTGATTGGTCAAGGGTCAGTTACCAATGCTGGCCATGGAAGACTCAACGACGTCACTGTCGAGGATGCCGAGGAGGCACCGGGTGTGCTAATGGGTACGTTCGCGCTAGACAACAACCCAGTGCTAGTTCTTTTCGATTCTGGAGCATCGCATTCATTCATTGCACAACATTATGTGTATAAGTATGGGTTGCAGACATTTCCCTTAAATAAGACTCTGTTAATTAAATCTCTGGGAGGTATGCTGACCACCACCAGGGCGTGTCTGTATGTAGAAATAAGGCAAGAGGATGATAGCTTTCACTTTGACCTTATGGTTATACCCGGTCGAGGGATTGATGTGATCATCGGAATGGATCGGCTCCGACACTACCAAGGAGTAATAGACTGTGCCCGTAGGGAGATCAAGCTGCTCCGGAGTGGATGCTATGAGACCATCTGGAAGGTGGATGCCCCTTTTAGATGGGGTAGAGCAATATGGTCCCTTAGGGAGGAGGATCCCGCTAAGGTGACCGTAGTAAAGGAGTTTCTAGACGTCTTTCCTAAGGAATTACCAGGGTTGCCACTGGGCCATGGCATGGAGTTTCCAAATGATCTTATCCCTGGAACCGCCCCAATATACAAGTCATACTACAAGATGAACCCAGTGGAGCTGGCCGAACTGAAGAAACAGCTAGACGAGATGCAGAGTCAAGGATTGATTCGTCCCAGTTCCTCACCGTGGGGTTCTCCGGCCATGTTTGTGGATAAGAAGGATAAAACCCGGAGGATGGTGGTAGACTATCGAGCCCTAAATGCTGTTACCATCAAGAACAAGTATCCCCCTCCCCAGATCGACGATCTCTTTGACCAGCTAAGAGGTGCCAAACGATTCTCGAAGATCGACCTTCGGTCGGGATATCACCAGGTCCGAGTTAGGGAGGTCGACATAACCAAGACCGCCTTCACTACTAGATATGGGCTGTATGAATATCTGGTAATGTCATTTGGTCTGACCAACGCCCCGGCTCACTTCATGAACATGATGAATAAGATCCTGATGGAGTTTCTGGACCAATTCGTAGTGGTTTTCATTGACGATATCCTAATATATTCCAAGGATGATGAAGAACACAAGAAACACCTACGCTTGGTTCTGGAGAAGCTCCGAGAATACCAACTCTACGCAAAATTTAGCAAGTGTGAATTTTGGATCAGCGATGTCAGTTTCCTAGGACACATCGTGTTTGCCGGTGGAATCAAAGTGGACCCGGCTAAAGTGGCAACTGTGATGGAGTGGACATCCTCACGTCAGTTACCGAGATAAGAAGTTTCCTTGGAATGACGGGATATTATCAGCGTTTCATCGAGAATTTCTCGAAAACGGCTCGACCAATGACCCAACTCCTAAAGAAGGACAAGAAGTTCGAATGGACGGATGCTTGCAAGAAGAGTTTTCAGGAGCTCAAGCAACGACTCACCTCCGCCCTAGTACTAGTGACCCCGGACACGAGCAAGAAGTTCGAAGTGTACTGCGACGCTTCCAAATATGGTCTAGGGTGTGTTTTGATGCAAGAAGGAACGGTGGTGGCTTATGCATCATGTCAGCTGAGGAAACACGAGGTCAACTACCCCACCCACGACTTGGAGCTGGCAGCAGTGGTGCATGCCCTGAAGATATGGAGGCATTATCTGGTGGGTCGGCCCTGCGATATATTCACCGACCACAAGAGCCTGAAGTATGTGTTCACCCAGAGCACACTCAACATGAGGCAAAGGCGCTGGCTGGAGCTGATCAATGACTACGACCTGAATATTCAATACCACCCCGGAAAGGCCAACGTCGTAACCGACACTTTGAGCCGCAAATCCCAATGTAATCACATGGAGATCTATTCGGTACCTGAGCAAATCATCGAGGATTTGAGTCGGCTAAGGATCGAGGTGGTTAACCAAGGGTACCTGGCTACCTTGGAAGTTATGCTCGATTTGATCAAGGAGAAACAAAGGGAGCACCCTAGCACCCAAAGGATCAAGAAGCTCATCGCCAAGGACAAGGGCTACAAGGTTTCTAAGGATGAGCAAGGGGTGCTTTGGTCAGGGAAATGGATCTTCGTTCCACAGGACCCGGCTCTGAGAGATCTGATTCTGTCGGAGTCACACAATTCTCCATACACCCTACACCCGGGAAGCACAAAGATGTACCAAGACATGAAGTTAAGGTTCTGGTGGCCTAGGATGAAGAGGGACATAGCGGAATATGTGGCGCAATGCCACGTATGCTAGCAAGTTAAGGCTGAACATCAATGACCGGCTGGTCTGCTCCAACCGCTCAAGGTCCCAGAATGGAAGTGGGAAGAGATCTCTATGAATTTCATACTGGGACTCCCCAAGACCAAGGTGGGACTCGATTCGATCTGGGTAATCGTGGACCGCTTAACCATGGTCGCCCACTTATACCCGTAAAGACGACCTACAAAGGAGATAAGTTGCCTGAACTGTACATGGCCAGAATAGTGATCCTACACGGAGTTCCCAAGCGAATTGTGTAGGACCAAGGGACACAGTTCACTTCTCAGTTATGGGAGAAATTACACTGTGCGCTAGGCACTAATCTATCCATTAGCACTGTCTTTCACCCCCAGACCGATGGACAAACCGAACGGGTGAACCAGATCCTAGAAGATATGCTAAGGGCATGTGCCCTGGAGTTCTCCATGGACTGGGAAAAATGGCTGCCCTACGCAGAATTTGCCTACAACAATAGTTTTCAGGCCAGTTTAAAGATGTCACCTTTCGAGGCTTTGTATGGACGCAAGTGCAGAACCCCTCTCCATTGGTCAAAAACTGGAGAAAACCAAGTTTTCGGCTTGGAAACCCTGAAGGACACTAAGGATAAGGTCTGGATTATAAGGGAAAGGTTAGTGGCCGCCAATCAAGACAGAAAAGTTACGCGGGCAACCGTCGAAGAGACCTGCCTTTCCAGATCGAAGACTCAGTATACCTAAAGGTAGCGCCTTGGAAAGGAAACCAAAGGTTCCATTAGAAGGGAAAACTGGCACCACGCTATGTGGGACCGTACCCTATCACTGCCAAAAGGGGACAAGTGGCATAGCAACTGGATCTACCAATGGAATTGGGAGACGTTCACAATGTCTTCCATGTTTCCCAGCTCAAGAAGTGCCTTCGAGTCTCGGAAAGCGAGTTGGTCAAACTTCTAGAGCAACCACTAGACAAGAATCTCACTTACGATGTACGACCTGTTCGGATCATGGACACTATGGAAAAGCAGATGCGAAACAAGGTCATCAAGATGTGCAAGTTCAGTGGAGCAACCAAACTGGCAACCAGTCCACCTAGGAGCCCGAGGAGCTACTCCAACAAAAATACCTCGAGCTGTTCACCCACTAGGTATGCAATCACGAGGTCGAGATTTCTTTAGGGGGGGAGGATTTTTAACACCTCAATTTGGGCAATTCAACAAAATTCGCGTGAAATTCAAATTGTGCTTGAATTTAAACCTAACCTGCATGCACGCACATGGTCGGAGCAGCCCTGTAGCGCCGCCGCGATTCGAGCCGTCGCCGCCGGGCCACGTCACCGAGCCAGAGGAAGGAGATGACCAGGAGCCGTTAGATCTGGCGCTGAGATTCTTGCAGAGACCATGGTACTGCGTCGATGACACGCGGGCCCCGTCTATCGGATACCGTCCTGCGCACTGGATTAGGGCTGGAGCCATTGCCATGTGTGTCCTGGGTCCCACCGGTCGGGTTAAGTGGTCACGCCAGGGTCGCGGGCGTCTTCTCCGAGCGGAAGCGCTGTTTGAAAAGCCGCCTTTGGCGTGTTCTACGCCGTGTAGACGCGCAGCGAGCGAGCGGGCCGTGGGCCAAATTCACCTCATGGGCCGCTCGTGAGTTGGTCCGGCACGAGGGGATTTAACCATTTTTCCAGCGATTTTGTTATTTAGATAAATCCCGAATTAGCTTTTGGATTATTAAAAATAGATAAAGACTCGCAAAAATTCTAGAAAAATTTAGATAAATACTAGAGACCATTTATGATTTTACAAAAATATAAAATCCCTCACTGTAATGGGGAAATTAGCTCTGTAGTGGTAATTGTAACTTTTCCGAAACAAAATATGATAATTTAATTCTAGGGCATTTTTGGTTATTTCCAATAAATGATTTTGACACCAACTATCCTTTAGAAAATATTGGTTAGATTAATGCCTTAATAATTCGAGGAAAATTTTAATTTTGCATTTCTAATTAAATATAATCCTAAGGGTATGCCATTTATAAACTACAACTAAATAGCTAGCTTTTTCTCTATTAAAATTATCCATGAGATGATTTTTGGAAAATAGGTTAATAAAGAATTATAATCTAGGTCTATCTCACCTATTTAGGAACCTTTAGCATTAGGTCAACTCCGTTAAACTTTAACCCGATCATAGGTGCAATTTTCGATATTCGTCATTTCATGTTGCCGAGAAACCCTAATCACCCTTTGTCGACCTTATAAATTTAAATCGTATTTTGGGGATTATTAGTATATATATATATATATATATATATATATATATATATATATATATATATATATAACACTAATATATTATTTATTAATGCACATATCATGCATAGCATATCATACGAATGATTGGATCGTGATCGACCGTGAGCATTAATGCCGAGGGTTCGACCTAGGTCGTGCAGGCATCATGTTTTCCTTTGCATTAGTAAGTAATAATTGGTTTGTTGGTTTGAATTAGACGTAGGCGATCCCGAAGGGAGATTTGGGGACGCCGAGGAGGACCACCAACCTGATAAAGGCGAGTTAACACTTACTTTTTAGATGTGATCCGTATTAGGGAGAGATATGTCTTTCCCTAGTGCAGATTAATATCACTATTTAGCATATTCATTACCCAATTTTTTGTTAACTATTTTATTTATTAATGAAATGCATGCTTAATAGTCTGCCTAGTTGTTAATCATGTAATATTTATACATGCCTGCCTTGAATTGTCTAGCCTTAATGACTGCCTTGATTGTCATTGCTCTTGATAGCCATGCTTAGTCTGGTAATTACTTTAACCCTACCTAATGAGTAAAACTTACTTAGACTGGCTTAGGCTTAACAAATCTTCTGACTAATTGCCATGGAACGGTGAACCGATATTCACCGATCATTCATTATTCTCATTCAATGTGACATGACATATGGCAGTTAGGGCTGGTAGATGCATGATGGGCTGATTGTGTTTGGGGTATGGACATGTGGGGAGTCAGTCTGTGTGGATCGGATTGGTTGGGATAGTCCAAGTATGGTGTGGTCGATGACCGTGGAAGTAGAGAATGATTGGTGGGTTGCCCCTAGTTGGACATCCAGAGGGATGATTAAGGCACGAGATGCTTAGTACTGGGTTTAGCCAGGGCTTACCTAGGAGGAGCGTGGAGTAACACGCGTAGCGGGGAGCGCTGCCATCTGAGGGATGGTTCCAACACAACGTGTGGCCATCGCGCGGAGTACGGGTCTTGGATCATCATGAGTGAGCGCTTTGCGGAGGCCCTCTGGGACCATTCTCGATAGGGGACCGGCATTGGCCATCACCGAGGGTGATAATGGCCACACATCCCCAGGGTGACGGTCGGCTAGTGAGGGCTGGCAATCCTACTAGGCCGGGGTGATCATGCCATGGCATGTATGGTCTACAACAGGATTGCCAAATCCTGGAAGGATGGCGGAACTAGGAAAGGTTGGGGTAACCGAAAGAAAGTCTGGAAAGTATAAGCTGGTATGGAGTTTTAGTAAGCTGGTTGGGTTTATGGTCGAGGGTTGGTCGATTTGTGTGTTGTTGTTGCGTTTGGCTGATAGTTGGGTTTGGGATGCGTGGTTAAGATGGAAACCCCTGATTTATATATAACAAGACAAGTTCTAGTTAATGCTAGTTGGGTTGTTTCTAAAAGTTTTTTAAACTTGGCTTTACGCAAATAAAATAACCATCTCCTCCAAATAAAGCCTTCTACACTAAATGCATTAAGGGAAGTGTTAACTAGCCAGCGTTTCGATGACGCTGACCCTGACCCCGCCTTCTTACCTTCTTTAGTTGATGGTGTCGAAGATGATCCCTATGAGTGTCACAAAGACGACTGGCAGGATCATGGTGGACCCGAGGAGTCTTAGGGGCCGCTCTAGTCGCTGATGGATCGTAGTCGATAGGGATTCTTTTGGGTAGATATTTTAGAGATCGCTATAAACTCTGAAACTATTCTTTTGTAATATAAGGTGTGTATGGGCCGTCTTACTAAGGGCCTGTTTGTTTCAACTGCAGCTTCTCTAAAAGCTGCTTCTGGCTTTCGACCCTGAGAAGCTAGCTTTTCCAGAAGCTGCATTTGCAAAAGCTGGACCTGTTTGGCAACCATGTACATGCATTTTGGTTATCAGCTTTTGAGCTGTATTGATGTGTAATGTCTAGAATACCCTTGACCCATTATATTTTCTTTATTTGTTTTTCTTTATATTTTCTTTATTTGTTTTTATTATATATATATGTTAGTTTTAATTTGCACGTGACATTAAAAATTAAAATAATGCCTCTCTGACACACATCTATGAACAACCGCACACATATGAGATCATTTCTTTTTGCTGATTCCATCAATAATCAATCTGATAAACATAATGTATCGTTCACATTAAGTTTTACATAAATGAGGCACCTGCTAATTTTTTATCCTCTCGTGGCCATCAACGCATCAGCAATACTATCGCGAAAGACATTCATATCGTTTTCTTCATGTCCAAGTGCTTCTGGTATAGATGGCAATGTTTGCCCAACACCCGGCATGTAGTCTTCATCTTATATGTGCATGTCATATATGAAGCCAATTAAAAAAATATGATAGAAGTAAACATGCATTTTGGCTAAATCAAGAGCATGTACTTGAATGGATGAACTAACTGTATCCTATCTCAATTATGTGCATATACGACTGAAGGTATATGTCCAAAATTGTGCATAGACCTGAAAGCATGCAGTAACAGACTATGCAATACAAATGAAGTCCTCTAGAAACATACTGCTATCTGCTGCATCCCTTCTAATCTTTCTATAAAATGTAGGACGAATTATTTGATTAATCAATGGCCATCTAGGGTTGATGGGATAAAACAATTTGAAAATACAACCAACTAAAACAAGATCTCTTCAACATTAATCGAGGATTTCAATTTGAACTATAAATCAAGGTTAACAGTAGGACCAAATATTAAAGCTTAGCAAAATTAAGTAGGAAGCTTAGCAGAGGAGGCGAGGAGGAGGCGGGCATGGGGGAGAGAGGCGCAGGAGCAGAGGGGCGGAGGAGGCGCTGGGAGCAGAGGGCGGCGAGGAGGAGGCGGCATGGGGAGGAGAGGGGGAGGGGAGCAGAGGCAGGGAGAGGAGGGCGGGAGGCAGGGCGAGCAGAGGGAGGCGAGGGGAGCAGAGGGCGGCGAGGAGGAGGCGGCGGGGGAGGAGAGGGCGGCGGGACGGGACGGGGCGACTGAGGCGTCGGGGAGGAGCGCGTGGGGAGTTGCAGATGGAAAAGGGTGGAAAGGTATATATTGGATGGCATTTGCGGGTAAATAATTAGAACTAGAGGGGTAGTCTCTTTTTTCCATCCCGCAAAAGCTATAGAAGCCACAAAAAACCTTCTTCTCAGATCATAGTACAAACCTGGCTTTTGGGGGCTTCTAGCTTTTGTAAAGGGATTCAAAAATGGTACATTTGTTTGACTTTTGGCTTCGAGGCTAGAAGCTAGCTAGAAGCTGAAACAAACAGGGCCTAAAGTCGCCTATGGGCGTAACTCTGTGATGCAATATTTAGGGATTTGTGTAATCGATGTATGCTTGTATCGGTTATAGTCTTTCGTGCTAGCGTACTAATCCAGGGGCTAGTACACGGGATTGTCGTCCCTCAAGGTAAGTTAAAATTGAGGGGTGACAGATGCTCCCGCGCGCCAGCCGTTTGCGCTAATGCCGCAGCGAGCGCGTCGGCGATGGCGTCCTTGGATGCTGCGGTTCTTGTCGAGGTTTCTGATTTAGGCGCTTAGGGTGGTCTGCTCGAGGCTTTGAGTCGTCTCTACTCATGTGTGTTGCGAGAACTGGGAGGATTCGGGCGGATGCGCTGTTTAGTGCAGCGATGAAACGGAGGTGAGGTTATGGTTAATCGCAGTATCCTGTTACTGTAAGCGAGCAATGGATTGCCGACCCTGCACGCCATTTGGTCGTGTCACTATGTTCTGCATCCAGGTGCTGCGATTTGAGTCTGGATGTGAATAAATGACTGCTTAAACTGACAGTCAGTTGACACCTAGGTAGATTATTATCATGTTCTAGTGTTTAATTTTGTGTGACTCAGTAATTGTGCCATCCCTGCTTTGCTACACTACATGGTCTTTGACATTTCATATTACAATGCTACATACGTACTTTATTGATAGCTCACAATAGCATGTGTCTACATCATGGTATGGATTAGAAGTTATACCGCACATTCGAATGGAAACTGTTTCATTTCACATGTAAATTGGTTTTGCAGCTGTTTTTCTGCCCCTAATTGATAGTTTGATACTACTGTTTGCCATGGATCCAGTGTCATGAGTTAGCTGCTCAAAGTACCGTACCTCTTGAATGACCTGAATGCTACATGTATGGTTGCTCTTCTGCAAGATGTGTACCTGACTGCATGTTGCATGTACACTTTATCTTGCGTGTGCGTCTGTTGTTTATTTCTTTAGTTGAGTGGTTCTTGTATTTTTTCTACAGGGTTTTTCCTGTGCAGGGTTGCCATTCATGAAGTTATTCTAATGGAGGAAGCTCCAAGTATGATAGACCAGTGAGACAATTTGTTGAAGAGAATGTGTCAAATCCTCAGCCACTGATATATTACATCGTTGTATGTTATTTATCTTGATTGTCTCACCTTATTTTAACATATTGCGATTCATTGGGATTTACAATATTTTCTACAGCACAATTTTGTTAAGTATCAAAGCGTTACCGGCAAGCTTTAATAGTTCTATTTTATAACATGGGTACTGTAGTTTAGCCTGACAGATCTTTGGGAATATTCTGCATCTACACTATTCTTATGTCAATGTGAATGTTGGTTTTGTAGCCATCTGCTCTACTAGCTTTTGTTAGAGCATCCCCAGCAGGGCCTTTAAATTTTCCTCTATCGCTACGATAATTCTACTAAAGATGGCTTCTAAGTGCAAACTCACCCTCACATGGACCAAGTTCCCTCCTATTGCATTTGAAAATTTTTGAAATAGAGGCCATTTTAGGGGGTGTGATGGGGATGCTCTTAGACTAGCCACTTAGAGAAACTGTAAAAGTTGCTGTATTGAATAGAGTGTCTGATAGGACGAAGGAATCTTTTAGAGTGCAGTGTAAAGTGTGAAGGAAATTTGCAGCGAAGCTCTAAATTTACAGCATAGCTATTTGCAGCAAGTTTTAAAGCTTCTGCTAGCTTTGCTCTAAGTTCACTATAATGATGAGAAGCGTGCAGTTCCCTTAGGTACTCATGAAAATTTTCAGCGGTGCAGTTCATGTTATTTCTGAAGTTATACATTTAATGACTGTTCATTTTTGTCTGATATGGACACTTCTTAGTGCTATGATATGCCATCAAAATTACACGGGGGCTTCACCGACGCGCTAAGCGCTTGAATTCCACTAGTATATCATATATATGCACATGGATCTAGGCAGGGTTAACAGAGAACTTCGTATATTAGTTCTTATTAAGAGTACTAGCAAGCACTCGTTTTTTCAATTCGGAAGGTCTGGAGATTGAACCCAGCTTCTAGCGTGATTGTTGTGTTTTTTCACCTTTTAAAAAAAGTATATATTATATCGTAAACTATCGCACATCGTTTACTTTAACTCCTTAAAATATGAAACCAAGCATATTCTACCCGCGATACCAGGAAAAAGGTGAAAATAACAGTTCTTAATGGTTTTTAGTGTGGTTTTACCTATGTGGCGTGTGAGTTGACAATTTAGTAAGAAAAAATAACTACAATTAAAACTAAAATGCAAAAGCCCTTGTTGTCATTCTTTCTTCTCTCTCCGCCATCTCATTTCTCTCCTTGGTCTCTTTCACTTCCCCTTCCGCATCCTCCACCGCAAGCACCGGCCATTGCCTTTTCACCGAGTGTCGGCTACCTCCTCGCCACGGCCGATTTTTTGGTCACTGTCGTGCGCGGGAGAGGAGGGAGGACGCCATCAGGGAGAGAGGGGCGGTGACGTCCACTAGCGCGAGGTGCACATTGAGGCGACATCTTGTATGGTGCCTGTGCACAACGACGTGGCAGCTACTAGAAATGGCGACGGCAGCGGCCGATGCGAGGGTTGGAGATGACGACGACAACGACCGATGATTTGCTTTGGTAAAACATTCCATTTACTTTTCTAAAATATTTTTCTCTTTTTCCAATGTTGTTGTACTTTCATTCAAATGCTTAGCAATGCTCTATTTCAAATGTTGTAGGAGCTAACGCTGTCGCAACTACTTATCAATGTTTTAGTACTTACTTTTTAATGTTACATTTCGTTTACCAGATTGCAACACCATCCAATTTTGATGCAACATTTTGTTCAAAATACTACATCTGATGCAACATTTGATTTAAAGTACGACGACATTTGTTTAAACGTGCTGCAGCGACATATGCATTTCTTAAAAGTATCGGACATTCGATGCGTAGTGCTGTCCCTTTTTTGTTTTTTGTTTTCCTATGCAGGAGAAAGGAGACGTTCGATTAGTTTTGGTTTCTAAAGAAGGGGAGTCCAAAAACAAAAATCTTCACCATTTTCCCTACAGGAGGAAGGAAGCGCCGGAATGGCTTCATTTTTTTTCTTTTTCCCCTGCAGGAGAAAGGAGGCACAGGACTAGTTTTGTTTCTTAGGGTGTATTTGTTTATCTGAATGAGTTGTTTTGTATATAGGATGATACATAATATGTGTCTATCCATGTGATTGGTTGGATAAATCGTACCAAATCATCATCAACAGTGGAATACATAAAATTGGAATATTCCCTCAATATGTTGTATGGCTTCATTCTCTCGATTTGGTTGAACGATAGCGTAGAACTTCCTCCCACAAGCTATGACTTCATCTTAATTAATTTTTCTTATTTTGTAACATACCAAATTTAAAATCAATCTAATTCTTGAATTTTTGAAACGGAGTTGAATTTTGAATTTGAAAATATGTTCAAATATTGAAAATTTAGATTTGAATTTTCAAGCTAGACTGAATCTTGAATTTAAAATCTAATTTGAGTTTTGAAATTAAATTTTAAATTTGATTTTGAATTTGGGTTGATTTTTAATTTAGAATCGGTTTGAATTTTCAAACTAGCTTGAAACTTGAATTGAAAATCTGAATTGAGTTTTGAATTTAAAATTTGTATTGAATTTTGTTTGAACACTTGAATTTCAAATCTAAAATTTGATTCTAATTCAAATTTAATTAAAATTTCAAATATTAAATGTAGTTTGAATTTAAAATTAAATTTGAATTTTCTCAAAGTCATGCGTAAGGTTGAATTTTCTCAAGACATAAAATGTTATTTGATGATGCCTGAATACTCGTACCATTCAACATCATCCCATACGAAAACCAAACAAAATCTTGTATGATCGCGTTATTTGCTTTGAATCATACCGTACATAACCATACCATTCAACCTGTATCATCCCATACAAGTTCAACGTGGTACGAACAACCAAACACACGAACCGACTCCAATTTTAAAAACAAAAATTGGTTCTCGAGATGAAAATAGTTTTTTATGATTATAAAAATTATTGAAAGCTAAACATTCAATATACCCTTAAAATATAAGAAACTTATATATAAATCCAAAATTTGCTTTCGATCACGCTCAAAATTTTTTGACGTTGGTTTGACATCGAGAGAATAATTGAGAACTAGAAAAATATAAACAATTTATCAAATGTATACAAATATATAAAAATGTTAACAAATGTATACAAATATAATTATCGAAATATGAAGATGTGTAAAAAATAATTGTCATCCATGTTTGACATCCTGATGTTCTAAATTCATATATTGATTTAGTTCTAAGAAGAATATCAGAAGTGAAATTTTATTATGTTTCCTAAGGGCAATCGTTACAAGTGTTTTTTTCACCTTTTTCGAACGAAGCAAGCCTCTCCTTTTTTTCCGATCGTACAGAAGCCGTATGAAGCTAAGGTTTCATGTACGGTTTTGGAATAGCGGTGGGAACTGTGATGTTATCATCGACTATGATTATCTAACGGTTCAAGTACAGTTGATATAGTTGGGGCATAGTCAAAATATGGTTTTTTATGGAATCTTTGATGCTATCTTATGAGTTTTCTAGTTTTCTAATTTCTTCTTTGGCAGAATGTGAAAAATTACCCTTTGATTTATCAGAAGCAGAGGAAGAATTAGTAGCAGGTTATGGAAGACGTGTAACACCCCAAATTTTTTGTTAGGAGTAAATTAGGGAAAAGTTTAAACAAATTGGACCAATTTAAAACCAAAGATAAAATTTCATATGCAATTGAAAATCATATCTCTCTCTCCTCATACTTTGTCTTGTGGGCATTCTATTGAACACCTCTCAGGCAACTCTCTCTCTATCCCTCTCTCCCTTCCTCTTCCTGGTGGCCCTGCCTGCCTCTCGGCTCTACTGCTCTGCTCTGCTCTGACCCCGCCGTGCGCCGCGTCTGCCTTGCTGCGCCGCGCGCGCCATCATCTCGCGTGCTGCGCCCGTCTCGCTCGCGCCGCGCCGCCCCGTCATCTGTCGCGCCGCGCCAACGTCTCGTCGCCGCGCCGCTTGCTTCCACGCGCCGCTAAGTGAGCCTTCGGGCCGACATCCCCACTCGAGCCTATAAAACCCATGGCCACCCCGCCGGCTCCGCTTTTCTCCAAAATTTCCCAAACACACACCGAGCTCGGATCCTTCGATTTGGTGAGCTCCGCGGCAATTTCTCTCCTCCTTAGTATCCCCAGTACCCCACTAATTGTTCCCCTCAGTCAATTGCAGCTCGCCGACCCCGAGGCTTCCCCTCCGCGTAACCCCTGTTTTGGCCGCCGCCACCGCCTACGTCGCCGGCCACCTCCACGCCTCCTCGTGCTTCCCCCTCAGCTCGGTGAGCATCTTCGTGGTCCCCTAGAGCTCCTATATGCATTATTTCGTAAAGATCCCCCTCGTAGGTTGGTCCACTGTCTCGCCGGAGTACAGCTTCGCTGCCGCTTGTCTCGCCGCCGCGTCGATGCTCGGTTTCCCTCGGCGTGGGCACCATTGGATGCGACCCGAGGTGGGGATCTCATTTTTCCATAGCCCCCTAGCCGTCGCGCCCCCTAGCTCCGGCTAGCCAAGCTTCGGTGGATTTCCATGGCTAGCCTGTGCGTGCATCTGGAGGAAGACGATGAACAGTGCGGGGAGGGTTGAACCTCTGACATGTGGGGCCGAGTAATGTGTGGTGGTGTGTGGCCGATAGGTGGACCTAGACCTGTTCATGGGAGGCCCGGCCCGGTAACCCGACCCGGACCCGGCCCGTTTTTTTCGGGCCGGGCCGAGCCGGGCTTTGCTTTCGGGCCGGGCTCGGGCTTACGTATTCAGCTCGATTGATTACTCGGTAGGGCTAAGACTTTCAACTAATCATGAGGTAGCGGCTTACCGGCGGCACAAATAAAACTTGTTTCGCCCAATGGCCTATGGCCCAATGCCATATCTTGATATAAGTATAACCTCCTTACTGCAGAGTGCGGACTACGGTCTCCATCCCGAAACCCTAAGGCGTGGCGCGTCCCAAGTCCCCATCTAATTGCATCCACATCTTCAGATCGATGCCGCCGCTGGAGCTCATCGCCGGCTCGACGCCACCCTAGGCGGCTTGGAATCTTGATACTGCCATCTCCCAGTCACTACCAGGGAAAGATCGCGACTGATGCCTCGCGGAGCATCACAAACCGCTTGAACCCAGGACCTCTTGGCGGAGGTGGGATTTGAACCCAGGACCTCTTGACTCACACCTCACCCAGCTAGCCAACCCACCCACGCGCGTTATCTGACAGAATGGGGGGAGCTTTCCTTTTATCTATTCGAAAAATGGGCCTCTAGAAGCGGTTGGGGCTATTAAACCGCTTGTAAAGCCAAGCATCCTAAGCGGTTCGTGTTCCCAACCGCTTGTAGAGGTATAGCAGCTGTTGGGGACACAGACCGCTTAGGATTTTAGGTCTTTAAAAGCGGATCGTGCCCCCAACCGCTTCTAGAGGTTATTTTTTGGCTTGAGACTGTTTTGAGGCATTAAACCGCTTGTAAAAGTTTGATCCTTTTTTTTGAACCGCTTGAGAAAGCTTATTCCCTAGTAGTGAGTCCTAGGTATGCTGCATTCAAGCTCACCTCATGGCGCTCTCACTGCACCCGTCCCTAGTCCCTAATCCCCCATCCATTTTTCACTGATTCGGTGATTCCAGAGTGCAGACATCAATCCCTTGCTGACTTGCCGCCAGGAGCGGGAGTGCTGAAATTGACTTGCACCCCTACGCTGTCAGATCTGAATGATTTTGCTTGATCTGGAGTCTGGACACCATTGCGCTAGATCATCAAGCACAAAGCCACCAAGTGATTAAGGTAATCACTAATCAGTGCCAAATTAAGGTTGTGCGGCATGCACAGATTTCTGGATGCCATGTATATGTACGTCTAAAAATTGGATGCCATGCATATATATAGATTCCTGAAATTTGATGCCATGTATGCAGGGTTTTTAAAATCGGTGGCCATGTATATTAACTGCGTATATGTAGATGCCATGCATATATATAGATACCTGAAATTTGATGCCATGCATATGTAGGGATTTTTAAAATCAGAGGCCATGTATACTTACTGCCTATATTCAGAATTCTAAAATTTGATGCCATGTATATGTAGGGAATTTTAAAATTGGAGGCCATGTATATTTTGGCACTTCATAATTATATTATTACTGACTTCGAGCCATTTTGTAACAGTATGGCAAGTCCTTGGAGCCCAACAGCAAGTATTGAAGAAGAAGAAGAGGAATATGATGATGAAGTTGAGGCAGGTGAAAAGAACAAGCAGGCCATGGTTGCTCCTGCTCGTACTAGTCGCAAGCGTGCTAGATCAAAGGGAAAGCAAGGAGCTGATCAAGGTCAAGCAAGTGGACAGTGTGCTGATGATGGGTCAAGTACACAACCACAGGTTAATTCTTCTACTGATTCAAAAACACGAAAGTCAAAGGCTTGGATGAATTTCACTAAGTTATCGAAAGATAACGCTGAGGAGACCGTAGCTGAGTGTAACATATGCCACAAGATTTTGCGAGCTCACTCTAGAAATGGTACTTCTCATCTTTTAAGGCATATTAAGAATGTGCACCCTCATAATGCACATGAAATTAACAACTATTTCATTAAGTCTGAGAAGAATGATGATGGCTCACATGCATCGAGAACATATAAATTTGATCATGAATCTCTAAGAAATGGTATATCTATGTTTCTTTTGGAAGGCTCTCATCCATTTACTTTGGTAGAAGTCGGGCCGTTGAAAATGAAAATTAAGTCGGGCCGGGCCGGGCTTGGGCTTGCTTTTATAAGGTCGGGCTTTTTGAGGCCCGGCCCAAAACCCAGCCCGGCCCGAGGTATGATCAGGTCTAGGTGGACCACCGGCCCCACAGGCTAGTAAGTGGAAAATGCTCTTTCGCGTAAGGCTTCGCGTCGTCAGTCCAGCCACGTTCGGCCCAGTTCCGGCCCAAGGCCAGCCCACAGGCAGATTTGCTAATTAAACCCCAAAATCTGTTATTTCATGTGTGATAGCACTCTGTAGGATTTATTTAAAATAGCAAACAACCACAAAAAATTCTAAAATTTTGTACACAAATACTACAGAGGGTTTAATACCTAGGAAAAATATCACAATCAATATTATACTGGGAAAAGTGGAATAATAAAATCGTAATAAGCTCAATGGCAATCTTTTCTTATTTTACAATAGGATTTCATGAGTTATTAAAAACCTGTAAACACCTCCTAAACTCCTAGAAAATTTATGATAAATACTAAATAATATTAGAGAAATTATAAGACTATTAACCTAAGCATTGTTCATAGGTTTTCTCTTGCTAAGTAAATAGGCACACTCCCGGAGTATCTTCCTATATGGGAAATGGTCCAAAAGAAATTGTTGTTAAATAAAAATTGAAACTAAGTTGGAAAATATAGGAGATAATTATATAAAGTATAAAATACTCTTATGAACCCAAAGGGAATGACGAAAACACTAAAAAGGATTAATAGTACCGAGTATACTAATATTAGACGAGAGCCCCATTAATTTATAAGATCCCCATTAATTAAGATCATGTGCGGTTTATTAAAAACTTAAGGATATAAGAGGAAGACCTCTGAAGTGATTATCTGTCTTTGAAGATTGACAATCCCACAGGGTTAGTTAGCCATTGTGTAAAATAGCATACACCCAAAATGCATTCGTAACCAGCGCTATTCTCCATCAATAAGAGCATAGCTAAAGTACAATATACCCTTCCCGTTGATAGTTCATGACAATTAACATGAGGCCTAATATCGAGCTTAAATAATCCGAATAAGGTTTTCTAGGTATTTAAATAAGAAATCTATCGATACGCTAAATGTTAATAAAAGTAGTTCTTCTATGAGAGAGAGAGTGGAGAGATATCCTTGACCAAGTAAATATAAATTTGGCACTATGTTGTTTACAAGCTAATTTAGCTTTGTAAATGTAGCCCCTTAACTTGCTACCCAGCCTATCATAAGGTGACCAAGATATATCTAGCCTAGTTTTCACTTGAATTCGAAATATATAATTATTAAAATTAGTTTGGACCTCTAGAAATTTCTATAAAATAAAAATAAATATATTAGCACCCTTGAAACACAAAAAAAGAAAGAAATGTGCATAATGGCAAATAATCTCACCTAAATAATAATCAGCATCGTTTCCCTATTAAATGCATATAAAACTGAAATGAATTACAAGAAAAGGCTATTGATATTAAAGATTAATGATGCTATTATTGATTATGGGTAGACGGTTATACTTACATGATTCTATTATATATGTATACAATTGCATCATGCATAATCCTGCATCACACGCCGATATTTTTTGTAAATATTAGATATAGATCGACTCATGGATCTTCCTTACAAGTAGGTTACCTAGAAAGGCATTTAAAATCGAATAGCCATCTAGAGATTAGTCACTCCGACACGACACCTCGCATTTCATGCATCATGATCTTCGGTTGCTATTATATTGAATTGTTCCTCGCACTACCATAGACGTAGATAGAGTTGCGGGACAGTTCGAGGAGACCCTTAAGAATCAAGAGTACTACCCCAAGGATCAAGGCGAATTAACTACCCTCTTATTTTATGTTTTCTCATATTAGGGAAGGGTGGGACCTTACTTATTGCAAGTAAGCAACTATCTTTACACATGCATATTGTTACCCAACTTTTACATGCATTTCCTTTACAATATCAAATTGCATGCTCTTTAAATTATGATACCTGTATTTAATTATGATATACCATGCCATGCTTGATTAAGTTATTCCTACCAATATTTATATTGTTTTGGTGATGTCAATTATCCTTTGAATCACTTAGTGATTGCCTTGAAATCACACTCCATTGATAACTCGGGTTTAGAAAATAAAATAAAATGGTTTAGACTTTCAAGTTTGGGCAAAACTTGCTTAGAAATGCTTAGGTCCACATTTTTTGATGACATGGGTCTTGAACCCCGGAACGGTAAACCGAGATTCACTGACACATTGATAACTGATTATGATATGCTTGGGACCTGGCATGCCAGTGCATGTGTGATGGGAGGGTTTGGTTATGGTTGAGGAATGTGATGGAGTAGACTATCTATGCAATTGAAAAGGAGCCATGGGAACCACATACCCAGTGCAACGAGGGGCGCGGAGTCATACGCATAATGTTGAGCGCTACCCTAGGGGTCCTGCCACATCGTGTGTGATCACACGAAGGGTGCCATAGCCGAAGAAGGAAGCATGGGGTTTAGGCCGCCCAAAACAAAGGTGGACAGACTGAGTATATATGGAACAAGGTTACTCCCAGTCAGGTGCATTTGGGAGATACATGGTGGGAAGTCACCGACCATCGAGGATGGTTCCTAACACCACAATGCATGGCCATCGCGTGGTAGTGCATGTCGATCTTATGGTTGTATACAAGAACCAGAAGGACAAGACTACCAGTAGCGATTAGCCAAGGCGCCACATGGTTTTTCCAGGTAAAAGGATTGTCAGAGTTGAGGACATCACAGACGAAGAAGTGTATAATCAGTTCGATGAGCTGTCTCCTTTCGCAGTGGATGTCGACATTAGTGTCATGAATGATAAAGAGGAAGCCCCCTACGTACGCCACGATCATAAGAAAGGAACACTTGTTAAATCGAAGTATGTCAGCAATTAAGTTGAATGGTGTTGTATTAACTTACGTATGAATGATGAACATCATTTCATTCATTTATATGAACTATGGATATGCTTGTATTAGGTTGTGTATGAATGAACTTTGTTATAAATATTTTTAATTGATTTACAAATATTTAAAAGTATTTTCAACTTGAGTTATAAGTATTTAAAAGTATATTATAATTTTTTAAACCATATGAACAAATAAACAAAAACAATATTTACAAAAGTATATTCAAAATATTTCAAAATAATTTAATGCTATTTAAAAGTATTTTTAGTTGAGTTACAAATATTTATAAGTATTTAGAATTTTTAAATTTGTTTCATTTAGAAAATCAAGTAAAATTTGATTTGGTTCAATTTTAGTCATGCTCAAAGTTGATTTGGTTTATAAAGAGACTTGTTGTGCCAAAATGGTATTTGCAATTAGCAAATAAGAAAAAAAATCAGAACCTGTTGGAGACAACACCATCACTACCAGTCTGTATCTCCAATAGTTTGTAAAAGGAAAAAAAAATTAAGTGCTAGGTGGGAAAGGAAATCCTCGTTCAACACTTAAGGGCTTGGAATCCTTTTGGAATTAATTCCTTATTTGCCACGCCGAATTTTGCGGTTCCTTATTTACCATCGAGAAAGTTTGGCTTCCTTTTTGCCATCCATTTAAAGTTCGGTGTCTTATTTGTCACTCCCGCTAGTTTTTTAATTTGATAGATTTTTATTTTAGTTTGATTGGATTAAATAAAATTTCATTTAAATTCATCAAAATTCAACAAATTTTATTTAAATTCGACATAATGACATATTTTCATTTAAGACCCTGCACCACGAGGTGGACGCCGCGAGATTTTAGAAAAAAGTTCAACAATGTTAAATGAAAATTTGTCATTATGCCAAATTTAAATGAAATTCTGTTGAATTTTGATGAATTTAAATGAATTTTTGTTGAATTATATCATTGTCAAATCTAACGCCAAAACTAACGAGAGTGGCAAATGAGGCACTGGACTTTAAATGGATAGCAAATATGGAGGCCATACTTTCTTATTGGAAAATAAGGAACCGCGAAGTTCGGCAATGGCAAATAAGGAATTGACTCATCCTTTTATGCCTCCTTACCTAGCAAGACATCGCCCAACTATGTGGGCGGGCCCAGATTGTCAATGGCTCCAACTATAGCATTGGGTTGGGGCCCACTATGTCAGTGCCGTGAGCTCAACCCGCTGCCAAGTTGGCCTAGATGACAATGGGTCCTGCCACATGGTCGTCAACCATATTTTTTAAAAGGAAAAGTTTATATTACACCCTAAGCTATGACCCTTCGTCTACATACCCCCTGAACTACAAAATCATATATTTCGCGCCCTAAAACCAGGAAAAAGGTGCAAACAACACGCTTCAATGGCTTTGAGGGTGGTTTTGCCCATGTAGCGGGTGATGTGGAGGTCTAATTAAAACATATTAAAAATAAAACAAAAAAGTGGGACCTGTCTGTCATCCCCTTTCTACCTCTCCCCTGTCTCTCTCTCTTGCCTCACTCTCTCTGCTGCCGCCTCACTGCTGCCGCCTCCTTGCCCCTCCCCGCGGCCTCCCCGCCCCTCCACGCGGCCTCTCCGCCGTCCCTGTCCCAGGACCCGTGCGACCAGGGCCGACGCGCCCATTCCTCCTCACCGCTAGAACCAGGGCCGAGGCACAGGAGTCGCGGTGCTGCCGAGCAAGGCCGAGGGAGAGGAGACGGCGACTCAGGGAGGCGCAGGGAGGAGGCGGAGGCGGGGAAGCCAGGGAGGTGAAGTGTGAGAGAGAAGTCAGATGAAGTGAGAGAGTGAGATGAGATGGAGGAGAGAGAAGAGAGGATGACCGTCGGGACCGCTGCATTTTAATTTTATATGTATTTATTTTTTCTGACTGAATTGTAACGTCACTCGCCACGTGGGCAAAACCACCCTCAAAACCATTGTTTGGTGTTATTTGCACCTTTTTCCTTATTTGAGGGGGCAGAATACCTGGTTTTGCAGTTTAGGGGGTATGTTGACAAAGCGTCGTAGTTCAAGGTGTAATATACACTTTTTCTTTTAAAAAATATTGTGCAAGGGACGCGAGCGAGGCTCGAACCCGCAACCTAGTGTGGGTGCCAGTGCACGCACCATGACTGCTAGCTAGGTGGAAAATTGATTGGTTGTTCTAACATAATGGATGCGCAATCCTTTTTAAGCTTAAACCTAGCACTACCGGTTGATATCATGAAGCAGTACCGATTGATAGATGGATGTGTATTGCTGTTGGAAGGGTGTATATATAATACAGGAGATGGGCCTTACCTCTCAGGCCCAATATACTCTAACACTCCCTTGAAGTCCGAACGACACTAAGGAATGTTTAGACTGATACAAAACACACTCCCCCACACTCTAGACTGGTATAAACGAAAGAAAAGCAAGAAAGCAACAATCCAATTACAACATTACTCTCCCGCAGTTGGAATGGACGCATGCATGTTCATGCTAAAACAAAACTCAGTGAAGACCGTAATTGACAGCCCTTTGGTGAATATGTTAGCATACTGAGAGGGCGTTGGGACATGGAGAACACGCACATGGCCGAGAGCGACGGGCTCAGTGGAGAAATGCAGGTCGATCTCGACATTTTTGATGTGCTGATGCTTGCAGTGTCTACCACACTGACGTTGTCGCAGTAGACAATGGTGACGCGGTAGAGAGGATTGTAAAGCTCCTGAAGAAGTTGGTGCAGCAAGCACGCCTCCGCGACTCCATTGGTGAGAGCATGATACTCAACCTCCGTGCTGGACCAGGACACCGTGTGTTGTCGCTTGGAGGACCACGAGATGAGGTTATCTCCATGGAAAACAAAGTAGATATATAGAGGTGGACTTATGGGTGTCAGGGCAGCCGGCCCAGTCAGCGTCAGAGTAGATCATCAAGTCGAAAGGGGTGGTGTGATGCCCTGAAGATAGCGCAAGATGCACTTCAGGGCGGAGAGGTGGAGCTCCTAAGGATCATGCATGAAGAGGCTGAAAACCCGCTACGGCAATCAGAAGGGGGGAGGGGGGGGGGGTGAATGGGAGCCTTGAAGAATTTTCTTCGGACCGATGCTACTTGAACTCACCATCCTTTCGAAACACGAATACTTCGATAACTATGAGTACCCCTAGCATGCATGGATGAGAGCCATGGAATATTTGCGGATTTTTTCAATCACAATCCTGATTGTCAAGTGTTCAAAGAGAAAAGAATCAATTCAATCCTTGCTATAATAAAAAAGATCAAGCCAAATCACAAAAGTTACTTCTGAAAAGCAAAAGCAGATTCGCTGGAATTTGTTCTTACTTGGAGCAGAAAGATGGCGGTTTTCTACCGCTCGGGATTTTTTCTCCTTATTAAACAATGAGTCGTGAAGCACTCAGCCAAACATCGCCTCAAAATTCCTTGTCAAGAAAACTTGAAAAATAAAACACCACAGGCTGTTAGGAATGTCAAGCATAAAGTTTGGAGCTCGATGTTCACCTCACTACTCCCAAACGGTGCAAGAACATGACTACAAATTTTTAAAGTGGATAGATAAATTAGTCATGCACCATCTCCAACAAGAATCACTCAAAAATAATTTCTAGATGATTGTAAAACTCAAACATTGACTGCTGCGCGAAGAACAAGTCCTGGACAGATTTGCAACTAGTGATAAAACTCGATCTCTACCCTATGCAAGGTTGTAGACAAGGTGTGAAAACACATAAGCAACCTCAAGGCATCATGGACCAGAAGCATATAGAAGGAGAGGAGGCAAATAAACTAGTTGAAACAAAAACTAACAAAGCAATAAGATCAAAAAGGTAAGAACTAGTAAGAACAAGTTGTGAACTTTTATAAATTTGGTTGATTTAATTGCATAAACAGTTGGGAGATTACAAGACGCTCTCGCGACCACAAGCACTTGTAGGTGCCACCCTCTCTCTCCCACACACCCTTCTCACAAATATGAAATTTCTAGCACAAGGGGTGAGGAGGTGGTTCTCCCCTCCCCCTCTATTGATAGCCTCAGGGTGAGACCCCCAAAACCATAGGTGTTGCGTCCACCCTTGATCTGAGGATCAATGGTGTACATTGCACACCTTCTAACTCACTCCCGATAAGGAATATTCGCGTCATATTTCCCTGGAAGAATTGTCGCACCTTCCTTGTAACATCCTAGTCGCCAACCCACGCCTGGGACCACCAACCAGTCCCGCTTCCCTACTAAGTGACCGATGCCCAGCCTCCAGCTGTCTCAATTCATTGCCGCAGCGAAGCTCTCGTCCACGCTACATCTTGTGACTGCCAGGTACTGAATCCGGTTTGTTACTTGTCCTCGGACGCCGGAATCTCTAGTACGCCTCCGTGGAACGACGTCATCCACGTATCCACCGATAGCTGCATCATAGAGATGAGTCCAAACCGAACACTTACCTTCTCCTGCAATATTAGCTTTACAAAAAATCGTCAACATCAAAATTCGTGCACAAAAGGATCATTAGAATGCAATCGGTCATAAGAACTGTCCTGACACGAGTCCGTCAAACACGGTCTGGTGAACCCTTCCCGGTTTCAAATTTCAGGCTCGTTTTACCAAATGCACGAACAAAGTACTTCAAAATCTCATCAAAGTAAAACAACGTCACATATATTCATCACTACACCAGGGTACCATACACATGGATCTCAACACTCCCCCTTGATGAATATTTTGACAAACCTTTTCGAAAAAGGATTTTGATGTTTTGAAATGAAAGCAAGAAGCATTTGGAAATGACAGGTCATACTTGAATAAAACAAATTGAAGCAATTGTTCGCCATATCCAAGACATGAGAATCAAATTCTCACAAGGTTAAAATCTTCTCATTTCACACTTAAATTAGTTGATGCCTTTTTCAAATGAATCTTCTCCTTTTGGCAATATATGTATCAATATTAAGTGAGAAGAACAAAATGTAAGGTGCAATGCACATGCAATTCTAAGAAGTTTTGAGTATTATGCAATTGAACATGAAGCACAAGTGAAAGATGCTCGGAACTATTCAAATTGAAGTTTGGTGCTATCAAGATCAATAAATGCTAGCAAATCGATTTTCATTATTGGAAGACATGATGAGATACACAAGCCAAATGCCGAGGCCTAAGGAGGCATCAATATGGTACAAATAGAACACCATAAGCAATCTTTTGAAATCCAAATAACACAAAACAATTACTCAACTAACTAGCATTTTTCATTTTTTGTTTTTATCAATTTTTTGCTTAATTTTAGAAAGAGAGCTTCGAGCCTTTCAAACAATTGGCCGAGATAGTGTCCAGCATGACACTGAAGGATTGAACTATCTTGGCAATCTAATTTTCTTCCAAGTTCATGCCTCTTGTATGCAATGACAAGCCATCTTGTGAAGGTTAATTGGCGAAACTCTACCATTTGGTTTTCCATTTACACGAGCAAAAGATTTTGGCTAACAAAAGATTTCACTAGGTTGCAGGAGCGACTGAAAGGAAACCGCAATAAGCTCACTAAGCAACTACATTTGGAAAGTGAAGATCTCAAGCCACATCTATTTTGGAAAAATTAAAACATTTGCATTTTTTAACCTCGCCATTTATTTAATCAGTTAGCACAAGGTATGATAAGAATAGCAAAAAAATTTTACCAAGCCTAAATTTAGAAGCATAATAGACAAAACTTCAAAAACAAGAAAAAGTTTATATGCTAATGCAAAGTTTCCCAAAAACTCCCCCTTAACAATTGAGTCAACAGTTTCATCCCAAAAGAATGTGCATGAAAAAACAATAACAATGAATAAGGAGTCAGAAAACCAGAAAATGCATTGGGCCTTTCACAGAGATTATGGCAAGAATCAGAAAACACTCTCTCATCTGCCCCACGCGTCTTGCAACGGAAGACATCACTACACATAGGATACTAGAGATTCAACACAAACTTTGTCTACCTAGAGTGCTTCTGATAGACATATAAGACAACAAGAATTATATCTAGCCAAAGGAGAGAAATCTGTTTATTACGCATGATAGCAACCTAAACACGAGATGAGAGGTCCGTGCCAAAGCACGTCAGAAGTTTAAGTGAAGAGTGTGCTGACAACATAAGACAGACTAACCAAGCCCAAATGCACCACAAATGCAATGCAGGGGAAACAGTAAAGATATATTATATATAGTAGAATAGCTAGGTCCCCCTTAAGATAGGCTTTCTAAGCCCACCACCCCAAGCTCTCCCCAAAGAGCCTCAAACCTACCCTTATCCAGCGGCTTGGTGAAGATATCTGCCAGTTGTTGATCGTGTCCACATACTGCAAGATCATATCACCCTTCTCCACATGGTCTCTAAGAAAGTGATATCTCAGTTCAATGTGCTTTGTTCTAAAGTGCTGCACTAGGTTTTTGGTAGTTGATTACAGTGGTTATCACAAATGAGTGGCACACTTGCTTGAATCAACCCAAAGTCCTTCAAAGTAGAGCACAACCAGATCACCTAACTGCAACAGCTAGCAACGGCGACGTACTCAGCCCCAACAGTGTGCTGGGAAACGGGTAGGCTACGCGAGCGCAAAAACAAAATTTTCTACTTCGAATCACCCAGGAGCACATGCAAGTAGAGGATCACAGATCGTTACCCTTGACGCGCAGATGCAGCGGAAGCAGTTTCTCGCGCATAGAGGAAGTAGACGTACTCGCCCAGATCACCACCGAGTGCTCGCCTGTGCTCGCCGAGTGGTTCTCAAGTGGTTCTCGAGTGTTTGCCGGTGTTTGCCGACTGCTCACCGACTGCTCGCCGATGTCTCGCCTGTGTTCGCTGACGATCCAACCTAACTGCGCGTCCGCGTACTGCAGCGCCTCTAGCAGTATCCACACGTACCGAGCAGGAACGCCTCACGGGGTGTGCTAGCACCTCGCCGTGCTGCTAGGGTTTTAGGAGAACAGGAGGGGCGCGCAATGGCTAGGCGTGGTGAAGGCTCAACTCGTCTCCTACGCCGCTCCTATGTCTCTCCTTATATAGTCACGCTAGCGGGCTTCGGCCCACTAGGGTTTCTATCTCCTACGTAGATCATATCCACGCACAAACCCATTAAACAGTTCCAATCCGTTAAGTGTGTGACCCATTAGGTTCAGTGGAAGTCGGCCGTGGATCCGGAAACCCGTTTCCAATCCACCGATCAAAAGCGGCACCTAGCAGTACGTATTGACCCCCGAATGCACAGAATCATTATTCGGCTGAACCTTAATACACTCACAAACCGATCCCTTTGCCACCCGATACCAGTCAAGCTCAAGGCGAGATGCGCGCCACCGTTGTTGATGGCTCGACCAATTCACTCGGTAGTGGAATGGATACATACCATGACTAACTCCTTAGTCATATTAGCACGGCCGTGCGCTTTCCCTATCCATCCACACGAGGGGCCTAGAGGTATCTCTCCTGTTATCTAGTAGGGGCAAATTCCATCTTGATTATCACATCCCTGGCTATGTATCGTGGCATATCCAGTAGGCATCTTTATAACTACCCTGTTACGGCGTAGCGTTTGATGATACTAAAGTATACGAGTCAACATGCTGGGCATCCATGACAATCTCAGGTCTAAGGACCATATAGGTATACCACTCGAGACTATACGCTGATGGCGCTATAAGAGATAACAACTCACAGCGTCTCGGAGTAGGTCTGTCCGACTGCCCATGTTCTCCAACATGCGTCCATTCGACTGGTTTGATATCTCTATATCTATGGTATGTGAAACATTACCATCAACCAATACGTATGCTGATCAAATCATAACCGCTCCTTGTAATGATATGGATCAGAGACCTGTTTAGAATAAAGTCATATAACAATGTGTTTCACAATCAAGTCGTACCCAATGGACAAAGTCATGACATTTATTCAGGGAACTGATAAATAACGTTATCATATGTACATGAACAAAGACGTGGTACAATCATCACTATGATTGATCTAAGGCATAGCCGTTTCACAGTGAACTGCGCTACACTCGACTGCTTCCTAGAGGACCAAGAAACAAGAGTAGTGCTAAGAAATTGGTAAGTGCCAGAAGTGCTCTTCCTATATCCTACAGCTAGCAAAGTACACATCTGAGAAGGCCCTGAGAAATAGACAAGAGGCAACAGAAAACCAAAGGCCAAAGTTTATAGTTGCACAGAGATAGCGGAAGATCCGCTTCACCGCCTAAAGGTGAGACAATCTAGGTGAAGCCTGAAAGCGGGCACAAAGACACACAACAAACTATATGTCCGGTCGTGAGGAGTTGGGACATCACTTTTGATTTTCTATCTTTTGCTTTACATTAGTCAGGACTTGTAATATGAACTAATGTAATATTTTTCTACTTCGCACTTTGATGTAACTTACTAGCTAATGCAGCTCTGGCCTGGTATCATTGTTTTGTTTTACTGTGGATACGCGATCTGATCCTTGGGACACGTATTGTTAACACAGAGGGGTTCTGTTTGTAAAACCGGGTCCCGGCATAGGCTATATGAATCATTAATATCTCTTATATGGTTGTAATTTTGAGAGATTTTCATTTTGTTTATTAATGATGGGAATTGGCATGATGCAAATGTAAAGGAGCTTGTCTATCAACTAGTTCAGCAAGATTTCCTTGTACAAATTTGTAAGCCTCCATTGTATGATTCTTCCTTTGTATGGTTCTTGTGTATAGGCTACTAGTGTATAGTTCAACAACCATTTTGTATAAGCTTTCAAATTCATCTTGATGAGATGCAGCTCTTGACTATATGAAAATATATGTATGGGAATATAAATGCTTGACTTTATAAAAAGAGTAAATTATACGGGCGGTCCCTAAACTATCACACAATTCTTATCCAAGTCCTTGATATTTCAGAATGCACTTTAGCCTCCCTAAACTATTAAAGGGACCCAAATCAGGTCCATCGTTGCCATGCCATCGCATGGGAGCCGACGTAGCTGCTCCACCGTATGAATCTTACCATCGTGGACAATCGACATGGCATTTTTATATTATATATATATATATATATATATATATATATATATATATATATATATATATATTGATTAAATTATATTGGTGGTCCTTAAACTATTATGCAATTCTCATCCACATTCCTGCCTACGGATCAATTATCTCAACATTATATTTATAAAATATTTATAATGATCAGCTATCTCAACATTGTATTACATGACTATTAATAATTTAGAGTAAATTATACGAATGACCCCTAAATTATCACGAAGTTATCACGCAAATCAGGGACCTGGATGGGAACTGCGTGATAGCTTAGGGACCACCCATATAATTTACTCATATAAAATATAAAAATGTCACGTGGACTGTCCACAGTGGTACGATCCGTGCAGTGGAGCAGCCACGTCGGCTCCCGTGTGGTGGCATGGCAAGGGTGGACCGGATTGGGGTCACTTTAATAGTTTAGGGAGTCTAAATTGTAATTTGAAAGATTAGGGACCTGGATGAGAACTGCGTGATAGCTTAGGGACCGCCCGTATTATTTACTATTATAAAATTGTACGAAAATGAGTAAGTTACAAATGTATGCCTGATTGTATTGTATAAGCCATTATGCTACTAGTGTATGATTGAGGAGGAACCCGCCGACATGGATGAACCTGTGGCCGGCGAGGCCAATCTTGCCGATAAGGTAATTCGTATGAATGCATATTGACTGTTCCCCTGATTACCCAACATTCTAATCCATTTCTTCTTTATGGTATTTTTCAGACTGGTCAATCGAGCAAACAATCACATCATTGAGGTCCTAACAAGAAGTGGATGGCAATACATGTCATCACCGACATCAACCATTTATGTTAGCTTGTTGCACTCAAGTCAGCACTTAGGCCGTACAATAATGCACGTGGCTACCACAATAGGGATCATGTGCCCATTATCATAAGAAAATAGGGCACGGTCCCTAAAGATACTATGAACATGCTCTACCAATATGAAAGAGACATTTGCCTTTCCCAAAGGGAACAAAGAGTTGGTGATGAAACACAGATCGAAAAAAATGGCAATCACATTCTAGACCTAGAAGAAGTATTTGAACACAAAATATGTTCATAAGTTTCGAAAGTTGACAAATCACTGGGATGCATTTGCGGAGGACAAGCAATCAGAAGAAGGTCAAGCTTTGAGTGAAAAAAACAAGTTCTACGCACAAAAGAAGAAATACCACCATTGCCTCGGCTATTGTGGTTACATGAAGAAGATACCCTTATGGTATAAGATGGAAGAACTGATGCAAAATGATATCATAGCTGCAACAGCTGAATGGTCTAAAAGATAGAAGCATTAATACTTTGCTTGCCAGGGCAGCCTTGCCGATGACCGTAGCTTGGTATATTTGGGGAGATGAAAGACGTGAACTCAGAGTGTTGGGGTTTCGAAACTATAGCTTAGACAAGTGTTTTAACTTTGGTAAACCCCTATACAAAATTCAAAATACCAAAGATACTTAATTAGACAAAAAAATAGTGAACCATGTATGAAATAATGTTTGTTGAACTCTAGAAATACAACATATATGTGCCATACTAATTAAAAATAAATACATTAGAAAATTCAATATAGTTATGCGGAAATAGCACATTATTAAGCATGTGTTAGTAAGACCGCCATTTATGTTCAATAGAGTGCAACTTCGAATGGCTGGAAATAAAAAAAAATATGTTCAATAGAGTCACTACAGGAAACGAATTCTATGTGGGCGGCCAGAAAAGTTAGTGTCGGCGGCCAGGAGCCGCCGAAAGACCAATGTCGGTGGCCCAAACCCAGCAGCCGACACAGAGGAAGGCAATCTTGGCGGCCAGAATTGTGCCGCCGACACAGCTTAGCCCCCTCCCGTCCGCCGGATGAAAATTCAAATTTGGAGCCCACCAATTAGGCTATGTTGGCGGCTACACTAACACCGCCGACATTGAACACTCCTCCAGACAGAATAATAACGGGTTGAACAGGAGGACGTTTAAGCGGTCCCATGCGTCAGTCAGGCGAGGTAGTTGACATACGGGGCCAGCAGCGAAGCCTGGAAACCATCTGTGTCGGCGGCATATCCCAGGCAGCCTACACAGCTAAAATAAAAAAAATAGGGGGCGCGACAGGGCTCGAACCCACGTCCCGCAGGGAGCCCGTGCCGCACCGCGCCGCGCGTTGATAATCAAGTGAGCAAAGTTGTTTATTCGACATGTAATGGCTCCACAACATTTTGTATCTTTCGGATAGCAATTGTGTTGGCGGCCTCTTGTTATGCCGCCGATATAGCACCATCAGTGTCGGCGGCATTTGCTTCCGCCGCCGACATAGACCCTCCCCCCTCAAGCCCGCCTTCTCTCCGACCGTCCCCCAGGCCCACTGGGTCTAGGCTAGGTGCCAAGTGGCTTCCTAGGTCATGCTATTGGCATGAGGCCTCATTGGACCGGGGAGTGCCGTCTCGGGTCGACCTCTACGGCAAGTTCCTTTGGAACTGGAAGCCGGTCGAGCCCGTAAGCTGATACGACGTTAGGGTTCAAAAGGAACTCGCCGTAGAACTCAAGCCGAGACAGCATTCCCTAGTCCAATGAGGCCTCATCCCAAGAGCATGACCTAGGAAGCCACTTGGCACCTAGCCTAGACCCCATGGGTCCGGCGGAGGGCCGGCCAGATGGTGGGCTTGAGGGGGGGAGGTTCTCTATCGGCGGCCAGTGCTTTGGCCGCCGATATATATTCAATCAATGTCGGCTGGAAGAGATATGGCCGCCGACACTGATGTATCTATCACGGAGGCCAAAGCATTGGCCGCCGACACAGAACCTCCCCCCTCAAGCCTGCCTTCTCTCGTGCCCTTCCTCGGGCCCACGGGGTTTAGGCTAGGTGCCAAGTGGCTTCCTAGGTCATGCTATTGGCATGAGGCTTCATTGGACCGAGGAGTGCCGTGTCGGGTCGACCTCTACGGCGAGTTCCTTTGGAACAGGAAGCCGATTGAGCCCAAAAGCCGATACGACGTTAGGGTTCCAAAGGAACTCGCCGTAGAACTCGAGCCGAGACGACACTCCCCGGTCCAATGAGGCCTCATGCCAATAGCATGACCTAGGAAGCCACTTGGCACCTAGCCTAGACCCCGTGGGCCCGGGGGAGTGCCGGAGAGAAGGCGGGCTTGAGGGGGAGGGTTTGTGTCGGCTGCTGTCTAATAGCCACGACTTCGGTCTAACAATGTCGTGGCGGATTACGTGTCGCCGATCTGAGATGTGTCTATGTCGGCGGCCAAGTTATTTGTCGTCGATACTGACCTATGTCACTGACGAGTGGGTCCCACAAATTATATAGCGGTTATGTTGATCAGTGTCGGCGGTTTTTAAGCAATGTTTAAGCAATGTCTATTCGAACTTGGTACGACTTTGTTTATGCTTTAGTGACAACATATAACTTCTAAATATGTGTGGATCGATGTTTTGCGATGAAGTGGTTGTATTTGTGATTTAGTGTATTGCGATGATGTGGTTGTATTTATCGATTATTTAGTGTTTTGCGATGATGTGGTTGTATTTGGGCTCGAAATCATGGTGGTGAGCTTCTAAATATGTGTGGATGTGAATGTGTGAATTGGAAATTGAATATATGCTGGGAATTGGGTTATTTTGCAGGTTGAATTTGAGGTTTTTTATAAATTGGAAGCAATATTTGCTGCTGCCAATATAACAGTGTCAGTGGCCATATTTAAGCCGCCGACACAGAGCACTGACAATGTCGGCAGCCTAAATATATGCCGCTGACACAGACAAGATCTATGTAGGCGGCCAGAAGAAATGCTGCCGACACAGACCTTGTATATGTAGGCGGCTGAAATATATCCCGCCGACGTAGCTTTGTTCCAGAGGGCCCTGGGAGCTCACCAGGAAGGAGCTATGTCGGCGGCTTTTAAATCGGCCGCCGAGATAGATATAGACATGTGTCGCCTTCTCGCTCGTCATATGGACACTGTCGGGGATAAAATTACGGACCACTGCCATGGCCCATTTCCTGACGGCCCAATTGAACAGCCTCCTAGGGCCTGGCTCCCTAGAAAGTTCTATCTGGCCCATGTGCATCCTGCCGAACAGCTTCCTGGTTGGCACGGTGCATAATGGCCTAGGATTCATGTTTGAGTCCGACTCGAACAGAGTTCTGCACGGCTACGTGAAGACCCGGACGTGGTTTCCCAGATTGGAGCAGACGTCGTGATCCCAAGAATTGGAGTATACCTTATCTACCTCGGGATGTATTTGGCATGTATACGAGTTCGTTACGATCTCGTGGTCAGCCCGGCCTGTTTATCCCTCGGTAGGTCGGTTATTCAACACTATATAAACAGGGCCCCTACGGCGTATGGAGGAGCCAAGAGACTTCGCATTGTCGCATTGCTTTCTTGTACACACATAATCTCGCCGAGCTTCCTCTTGTAATCCACTTTGATATAAAGAAAGGCTGGACGTAGGGCTATTATCTCCTCGGAGAGGCCCGAACCGGGATAAAAACCCTGTGTCTCCCTGTTGCTCGTTGATTGTCGTTTTGCCTTGCTCGGTAGGTCTTCTATCTTCCTTTCTCAAGAACCTTAGTTGACTTGGGTCCGATATCCCAACCGTCGACAGTTGGCGCCGTCCGTGGGGAAGTAGATCAAGCCTGTTCGAGCATGTCAAACTCGTTCAGCGACAAAAAAAATCTTTCTGAAGGGTATGATTCAGAAGGACAGGATGCCACTTCCCCTGTCTCATCGGATCGATCTTTTCAATCTCGATCACCTTCCAGATCTGAGACAGAGCTCTCTGGCTACGCTCCTGAGTTGGTCTTAGATTAGGCTCCCGTCATTGACGATGATTACGGAACCGATGATCTTTACGATGGTTTAGATCTCTCGGATTCCAAGGCTATGTCAGTCGATTCCTCCTGTGGCGACATAGTGATGACACCGTCTAGGGTGCCAACACACGGCCGTAGCAGCATCAACATGGCCGGCGCGGGAACTTCAGAGGATCCTGCGCGGGCCTCGGCGGCCGACGTGATTGGGCAGTCCAATTCTGCTCGGCAACAGGATGGAGCC
This sequence comes from Raddia guianensis, assembly GCA_036346415.1. Taxonomy (NCBI): domain Eukaryota; kingdom Viridiplantae; phylum Streptophyta; class Magnoliopsida; order Poales; family Poaceae; genus Raddia; species Raddia guianensis. The sequence goes on from CM070540.1 coordinate 31,096,002, forward strand.
GCGCTGGTTGCTCGCGAACAAGATGTTGTTCACCGCAGCCTGGACACATCCATTAATCAGACCTTGGCGCAGATCCGTGATCAGCACAAGCGACAGCGTCGCGACCCGCCTCGCGCGCCTACGCCAAGTCCCCCGGCAGAAGTTTCTCCTGTTCGGGGCGAATCCCCGTGTGATCAGACTCTGGTCGGACAAAATGCGGAAGCTTCAGGATCCGGGACCCTAGATCGAGTCGGAGCGACTCGTGCCATAACAGCGGTGCTCAGATCCACCAACCAGGCCGATCTCGCCCGCATGGGCGACGCTGTTGCTTCTCACCTAGAACGACTGGCCGAAGGCCTTAAGTCCATAGGCTAAGTTAACACCTTCTCCAGGCAGCGCAGTCAGCCTGCCGAGATGTCTTGGTCAGCTCTGATCGATCGCGTGGCCCCCGTCACCGTCGAAGGATTACTATCCACGAGCAAGCTGCCCGTGGTCGACAACGTTCGCCAAGTCCCCGTGATCGCCGCGATCACAGGGGCAAGCGAGCACGCGACGATCACGGACGATCCCCTCGCGAAGAGCGCATCGTGGCGACCACGAGGAAGGAACGCAGAGGACTGTCCCGGAGAGAATTTCTCCAGGCAGAGTCATCTCGTTCAACAAGAATTGCTTCGCGCAACAGGACCAACGTCTTTACAAGACTAGGTTCTGCAGGAGAAGGTGGACAGGCGTATGCCTTAGGTTGCAAGGCTTTCTCTGACGAGCTTCGCGCTATCAGGTGGCCTTCCAAGTTCAAACCTGGTCACGTGGAGAGGTACATTGGGACCCATAACCTAGAGGAGTTCCTTTCCATCTACGCTACTGCCATCATGGCAGCCGGGGGTGACAAGCTAGTCATGGCTAATTACCTCCCGACTGTCCTTGAGGGCGCTGCTCGGACGTGGCTGTTCAATCAGCAAAAGGTTCCATCAGCTCTTGGGACCAGCTTTGTGACGCTCTGATCGCCAATTTCCAGAGTTGTTACGTGCGTCTGAGCAAGGAGGATGATCTGCACCAGATGATCCAGATGAACGGGGAGACCCTACGTAACTTTGTGAAGCGTTTCATCAAGATCCGCAACACAATCCCGAACATCTCGGATGAATCTGTTATCCGCGCTTTCAAAAACGGTGTCCGCGATGAGCGGCTCACCCAGGATCTCGAGATCAATGAGACCTGGACCGCCAATGACCTGTTCAAGACGGCTGATCGCTATGCCAATGTGGCAGAGCGTGTTCACTACAAGAAGGCGTTCGACAAGGGTGAGCTGCACGCCTAGCCAGCAACAATCCTGGTGACAGAAATTCCCAAAAGAAGAAAAACAAAGGTGATGCGAACAACACCGTTGCCGGTATAGATCGCGCACCTCCTCCCAAGGATGGACAGAAGAAGCCCAACAATAACTACAAGGGCAAGAAGCCCGCCCGGGGAGGTAATCAAGGCAAGAAAGGTCCGAGTGACTGATACTGCCAATTCCACCAGAATTATGGACACGATATCCTCCATTGCATGACCTGGGCCGCAAAGCTCGAGGATTTCTACAACGGCAAGGGCCCTATGCCCACCCTGCCCGAAAAAGGTGATGCCGGCAAGGCCAAGCGCCAAGCCGATGGTGGTGATCGGGACGATGAGGATGACTATCCTGACCCCGTGAACCACATAGCCGTTATCTTTGGAGGCTCCTCGGCTTATCCCTCTCGACGCAGCCTCAAGGAAGCTGCTCAGGAGGTCCACAACGTTGAGAAGGACAAACCACAGCCCGAGACAATGAAGTGGACCGAGGTTCCTATCTCCTTCTCTAAGGAAGATTGCCCTACTAGGATGACCAAGCCTCAGCGGCTCTCACTGGTGGTCGGTCCGACCATCAGCAACGCTAGAGTTGGCCGTGTCTTGGTCGACGGCGGAAGTGCGCTGGAATTGCTTTCGGCAAAAGTCTTGGACGAGATGCAGATCCCTCGCTCCAAGCTCAAAGAGGTCGCGATGCCCTTCTCTGGGATTGTTCCGGGAGAAGCTGTTAAGCCGCTCGGATAGATCGTCCTGCCCATTACCTTCGACGGCCCTAGCAACTTTCGGACAGAGTTGATCACGTTTGACGTGGTTGACTTCCCATCGGCCTACAACGCGATCTTAGGCCGGCCATCTCTCGAAAAGTTCATGACCGTGTCCCACCATGCATACCATTGCATGAAGATTTCGGGCCCTAGCGGTGTGATCACGGTCAAGGGCAACTATAAGGCTGCTCTAGATTGCGACGAGCAATCCCTTGCCCTGGTCGACCAGCTTCCACCGCGTGGTCCTGAGGTTCCGCAGACCAAGTCTGCCCGTCCCAAGGTTTCTGTCCAGCCAGGAGGAGAGACCAAGGAAGTTCCGCTGTCTCTTGATGAACCTTCCAAGACAGTTCATTTGGGGGCCAATCTGGACCCCAAATAGAAAATCGAGCTCATTGCCTTCCTCCGAGCTAATGCAGACGTGTTTGCCTGGGAGTCGTCTGACATGCCCGGGGTCCCAAGGGAGGTTATCGAGCACAAACTGGCAGTCCGGTCGGACAAATAGCTTGTTCGCTAGAAGCTTTGTCGCTTTTCCGATTTCAAGCAGGGGATCATCAAAGATCAGCTTGGCAAGCTGCTCGCTGCTGGTTTCATCCGCGAGGTTGATCATACCGAGTGGCTGGCCAACCCTGTGATCGTAAAGAAGAAAGGCGGCAAGTGGAGGATGTGTGTCGATCACACAGATTTGAACGCGGCTTGTCCTAAGGACAATTTCCCGCTGCCTCGCATAGACCAGTTGGTCGACGCGACTGCGGATGCTCAGCTCTTGAGTATTCTGGATGCTTACTCCGGTTATCACCAAATAAATATCTTCCCCCAGGATGAAGAGAAGACTGCCTTCATCACCCCCTTCGGCACTTTCTGCTATACGACCATGTCTTTCGGTCTGCGCAATGCTGGTGCCACCTTCCAACCCTTAATGGAGAAGACTTTCCCAGAACAGCGCGGAAGGAACTTGGAGGTCTATGTTGACGACATAATTGTAAAGAGCAAGTATGCTCCAGATCATGTAAAAGACCAGGACGAGACATTTCGTAACCTCACCAGGCATATAATTAAACTAAATCCAGAAAAGTGTACCTTTGGTGTTCGATCTGGAATGTTGCTCGGCTATGTCATAGGTTCGCAAGGAATTTCTGCTAACCCAAAAAAAATCGAGGCCATTGAAAACATGCAGGCTCCGACTACCGTCAAGGAAGTTCAGAGCCTCACAGGACGGATGGCTGCTCTAAGCAGATTTATTTCCCATCAAGGCGAACGCGGGTTGCCCTTCTTTAAGGCCCTGCACAAGCACAATGACTTCGAGTGGACAGAAGAGGCTGATAGGTCTTTCCAAGATCTAAAGTAATACCTGTCCAACCCACCTGTCTTGACTACCCCGCGACATGGCGAACAACTTTTGTTGTATCTTGGCGGCACGCCACAAGCGGTGAGTGCGGTCTTAACGGTGGAAAGGGAAGGCATCCAGCGGCCAATCTACTACGTGAGTGAGATGCTTCATGGATCAAAGGAGCGTTACCCTGAGGTTTAAAAGTTGTTCTATGCCTTGCTCATGTCCTCCAGGAAGCTTCGGCATTACTTCCAGTCGGACCAAATACTAGTCCTGACCAAGTTCCCTCTAGGAGAAATCCTACGAAACAAGGAAGCAGGCGGACGTATAGCTAAGTGGGCAATGGAGTTAGCAGAATTTGATATTCTGTTTGCTGCCCGAACTGCTATAAAATCTCAGGTCCTCGCTGACTTTGTCGCTGAATGGACTTGCCCATCCAAATCCCAGGAAGCTCCCGAGCAACCTGAAGAAACCCCCTGGACCATGTTTTTTGATGGCTCGCGCACTAGAAACTCGGGGGCTGATTTTGTTCTCATCTCCCCTCAAGGAGAGCAACTCCAGTATTCTATCCAACTACACTTTGCGGCGACTAACAACGCCGCGGAGTACAAGGCCCTCCTCGCGGGACTAAGAGCGTGCAAGTCGCTCAGCGTCCAACGGCTAATTATGAAGGGAGATTCACAGCTGGTCATCAACCAGGTAAACAAGGAGTATCAGTGCTGCGATGACTCAATGGCGCGATACCTGGTTGAAGTGAGGAAGTTGGAGCGGCACTTTCGATTTTTCGAGATGCTCTTCGTGCCCAGGAGGACAACTATTGGCCGACCAGCTGTCCAAGTATGGATCCTCACGCGAACCTGCTCCGGATGGGGTGCTCGTCGAGCACCTTTACAAGCCCTCTATCACGTCTTCGGACGAGGCAACATAGACAGGTGGTGCTGTCTCCATCATCGAGTAGCCTGCGGATTGGACAACGTCATTTGTCCGGTATCTTGCAGATGGGACCCTGCCCGACGACGAAGCTGAGCATTCCCGGCTTATAAGGCGTGCTAGTCCATACAAGCTTGTGGACGACATCCTTCACTGGCAAGGTGCTCTAGGAGTCCTCTCCAAGTGCATCTCTCAATAGGAGGGTGTGTTCCTTCTTAGGGACATACACGAGGGTGCCTGTGGTAACCACGCCTCTTTCAGAACTCTGGTCGGCAAAGCGTTTCGCATGGGTTATTATTGGCCCACTGCGTTACAAGATGCTTGGGAAGTGGTAACCAAGTGTAAGGCTTGCCAATTCCACACTCGGATGGCCCATAAGCCCTCCCAAGAGCTCCAAACGATCCCCCCATGATGGCCTTTCTCCACATGGGGTCTGGATCTGCTCGGCCCGTTCCCCAAGGGGTATAAGGGCTACACGCACTTGTTCGTCGCCATTGACACTTTTACAAAGTGGATTGAGACAGAGCCTGTGTCATCTCTTTACGCCAAATCGGCTGTGTGCTTCTTCAAGAGCAATGTGATCACGCACTTCGGGATCCCCCACAAGCTGATCACCGATAACGGTCCCTAGTTCAGAAGTGAGCTATTCCAGGAATACTGCGAACAACTGGGCACCAAGGTCTGCTTCGCCTCTGCGGCACATCCACAGAGCAATGGAGCAGTCGAGCGAGCTAACGGACAGATAGTCCAGGGTATCAAACGGCGCGTGTTCGCGGCACTCCCTGAGTACAACAAAGCTTGGGTTGACGAAGTTCCTTCCGTCCTCTAGGCCGTTCCCACCACAGCCAGCCGGGCAACCGGGGAAACTCCTTTCCAATTGGACTACGGTGCAGAAGCCATCTTGCCCACCGAAATAGTACTCGGCTCGCTTCGCACGAGCTCGGTCAACTTGGTTGGCTCTGAGCAAGAGCACTTGCTCGAACACTATCTCCTTGAGGGCACACGCGACTGGGCACAAGTTAGAATGGCGCGCTACCAACAAGATCTTCGCCGGCGCGCTGCCAAATCTGTTCGACCAAGGGCCTTGAAGGTGGGCGACCTCGTTCTGCGCCGTGTCCAGAACCTGTCCAATGCCAACAAGTTAACTCCCCGATGGGAGGGCCCGTTCGATCGTTTCTCTTGCTTTCGCCCGAGGCTGTTCGCACCGCAATGGAGGACGGGAGAGAGCTGACCAGCACTTGGAACATCGACCAGCTTCGTAAGTTGTTTGTGTAGGTCTTTTGTTTGTTCCCTTAGCTTCACGCTTTTGTCAAACTTCGCGCCTTAGTTCGTCCAAGTCTCTCGGGCTGCCGTGTAAAGTTTAATCCAATAAACAGTGAATGTTCACGGCCCCCTGCGGCCCTTTTTCACTTATTGTCTTCTCAGACTATCTTCTCTCTTGTAACTCTTGATGGCTGCCCGGTCTTGGGAACTCTTGGCTCCGCAATCTTTAGGATTTCCCTGCCCGTATCTAGTTTCAGCAAGTTCCTAAACTCAGGGTTGCGTAACACGGCTTTTCGCCTAGCGGTTAAGTCTGCTCTCGTAAGTCCTCCTGGCGAGAGGCACTTACGCACAGCACAACCACTTGGCAAAGCTCGCTCGTAAGCCCCCGTGGCAGAGGCACTTTCCTTGTTCGGTTACCCTCTGAATCGCCTAACTTACGTCGACGAGCAGTTCATGGAATGAGCCGATCAGGATGCGGGTGTCGCTCTAACTCTCTACGCACATGCTTGATTTCACAAACTTAGTTCTTCAGGCATCGTCCGTACTGGGGGCTAGGGTGTCCCTCTTTCTCTTGTGCACTTGTTCGAGTTCGCAAACTCAGGTTTACGAGCAGATGCACAACGGGGGCTGGGAGTTAGGCTGGTGTTCTACCATTTTTTTCTAAAACTTTCTAGCGTTGTTTCTCCTTGCTCTTAGTTTCCTGTTCGTTCTTGTCTTTTTTCTGCTGTGTTTTACAGGGAAAAGGTAAATCTTTATTTACATGAACAAAAGTTTCATGTACAAAGTCCCTTTCGGGTTACAGCCCTACTGCTACTTAGAAGCAAGCCGCTCCTTTAGGTCCTCAATCTCTAACTTGAGGCGCAGGACTTCCCCCTGGGCTTTGATCCCTTCTCTAACTTCAGCTCGGAGACGTTCGGTTTCCTTCTTGCTGTGCTTGGCCTGCTCCATGGCCTCTGCGTGAACAGCTTCGACCTCTTCGGTCTTGGCCCGCAGATCTTCGGTCAGAGAATCTCTCTGACTTAGGCGCTTCTCAGCGGCCTTGAGCCGCTCGGCCAGCTCTTTGGCCCTTCCTTCCGAGGCATGCGCCCTCGTGGCCAGCTCGCGAAGCTCCCAGGCTACTTCCGGATAGAGCCGCGGGGATGGATCCCTCTCTCCGGTCAACTGGGCCTTGAGCTCCTTCACCCCCGCCGCAAAGCGATTCCGTCTTTCGGTCGCGGCCATGTGCTCCTCTTCAAGCCATGTCATGCGGCGCTGCCCGCGGAAAGCTCCCATGATAGCGCTGCGCTCGATGGCGATGCCTTCTTCAAAGTCCGCCATGGTGACCCGCAGGACCTAAGTGAGAGAAGAACGAATCTGTTAGGTTAAGTTGATGGTAACTTTAACGGACAAGTTCCCGTTTAAGGCTTACCTTTCGAAGCCTACTCTTCAAGTTCATGCGTAGGCGCTGCCCGAGCCCGTGGGTTGTAAAGTCCTGGGTGCTTGGGGCGGCTGCAGCGCGGTGTTTCCTTCGCTGCACCTCACGAGAGCGCTTCTGCTCTGGGGCAGTGGTGACGGGCGAGGTCTCCTCGCCCTCAACCCCTTGCCCCTCCTCCTCTTCCTCCGCCCGAGCAACCTGGGGCAAGACCGGCGTCTCTTTGACCGGAGACGTCAGTGGGGGTATGGACAAGGTGATCTGATCCCCCTGTTCGCGATCTTCTTCTTGCTCCCCGGTGGCAGGGACTTCTCCCTGCTCTTCGGGGGTCACCATCGCCACAGGGACGATTTGCCCCTGCGACGAAGTGCCCGGCAGGACCGCCTGTTCGGTCCCACCACGGGCTACTAGCGGAGCCAACACTTTGGCCCCGTTCTCCGTGGCGTCGCGCCCCGCTTCTTAGGCCTCCAGCCTCTCCACCGCGCTCCTCAGTGCGTCGATCTGGTCGGTGGAGCCCGGCGAAAGCGCAGACCACGCTGCCAGCTTGTCTTTGAGAGCGAGCAGCCTCGTTACTCGCGAAGCACCATGCAGGTGCTCGAGCAGCAAGGATTGCTCGACCGTCGCGTCCTCATCGTCCGTGGCGACCTCCTCCTGAGCAGCTGATGATAAAGAAGTGCTTTAAGCCTTGTGCGGTTTGGTACAATGTGAAGAGGAAAGTCTTGCCTTTACATACCTGCCGTTGAGGGCTTGACCTTCTTACGCCTCTTGCTCGGGGCTTCTTGGCTTCTTCGCCTTGGCCTTCGGATGTTTGTGGCGACAGGCTCTGCTCCTTGCTGAGTTGATCGCTCTTTTTGCGCAACGCAAGAAGCTTTACCTTGCGCGCAACTTCCTCTTCGAGCCTCCTCTGCTTGGCGATCTGTTGCAGCCGTTCCACATGGCCCGGGTAAGCTTGCGTGTATCGCTTCAGCCAGTGGGTCAAGTTCCGTACCTCTTCATCGCTCTGCTCGATGAGGCGGGATGGGCTTGGGCGCTCCATCCTTGGTTGACCGCGAGCGCGCTTGATCTGCTCGGCCCGCTTCGTTACCGCAGGGGGCTTTGGAGGTTGTTGGCGGCTGCTGCGGCGCGGCGAGCTCCGCGTTGGGGCAGCAGCCACCTTGGGCTTCTCGACGAGCACGTTTCTTGGACATGTGTAGGCCACCTCGCTGGTGACCTCGGAGTCCTTCCTGGCAGCCTTCAGCATAGAATTGACCTGCTCGGTCACCCATGCGTCGGTTGGTTGCACTGTCCGAACAGAAGAAAGCATTAGTTCCTAGTTCCTGTTAGGATGAAATAACCAAGAAGGGTTCAGTGTTTCAGGAACTTACCCATGCTCTCCCTGGTGATGTCCTCCCAGCCTTCTATCTTGTAGAAGGGGTAGGATCTCTTCCGCAGCGGACAGATCCTGTTCGCCACGAAGTCTCGGAGATCTCCTTGCCCGTGAGCCCAAGGCCCACGAGGGAAGCGATCTTCCGGGTTAAGTACCACTCCTCGTCGGACAGATCCGGCAGAGGCATTGGTGTTCCCTTCATCGACGCCTGCCTAATGAAGGTGAGCTTGCTGTCCTCGCTCCTCCTGGTGTAGAACCACCTCATCCACCACGTGCCCATTGAGTCGAGCAGCGGTGGACGGGGGTACGGAGCGTCGTCGATGGTTGCCTGGAGTTTGAGGTAGTAGCACCCAAGCCCGGAAGCGGCGGAGCTGCTCCTCGTCACTGTGTAATAGTGAAGGAACAGCTCCACCGGTAGATCGATTCCCAGATAGCGCTTGCATAGGTGTGCGAAGACGGCCATCCGGAGAATGGAGTTGGGGTTCAAGTTGGCCACCTCCAATCCGCTGATGTTCAAGAAGGCCTCCACGAAGTCGCTTTCGGAAGACCTCAACCCGAACACGGCGAAGTGCTCGAAGTTCACGAACTCATCTTTGCGTAGCTTCGGCATCTCCTCCCCAGGCAGCCTCCAACTACCGGTGTCGATGTGCCCCTCAGCTTCTAAGGCCTTCAAGTCCTCCTCAGTCATGCTAGTGCCGGAGAATTTGGCCATAGCAATCCCCAGGGTTGGACGAACAGGTTTGGGAGTGGAGTGTGGCTATTTGATGCTTAGCGCGCTTGGAATAGGGCTTGGGAAGTAAAGGCGTGAGAGTAGTAGTGGCATGCCGCAGACGGCTTGGGAGCTTTTATAGTCCCATACGAGTAGCTCTGCAATAGATTTTTGCCATAAAACGGCTAGTTTTTTACTGCAACGGCTATGTAAAAACGGTCGCTTGTTTTCACTGCGCAGCGTAAGTTACCGTTGGATTCTGCCAACAGTTCCAGTGTCTGCACTGAGGTCTGGGTGCTCTACTTGGACATATGTGTTTCCCTGTTCGACGCAACAGAGTTGCTCAGCACTGATCGGGTTTTCTCGGTCTCGAACAAGTTTTGTTCGGAGGAGTTATAATTAGTTCGGTCGTTTGTTGCACGTCTTTGTAGTAGCGAATTTCCATTTTCATGACTTGGAGTCTTAAGAGGAAGACCCCACTCTAGTGAGATATTCCACTTGAGTCTCGGGGGCTAGCTGTCGGGGATAAAATTACTGCCCACTGCCATGGCCCATTCCCTGACGGCCCAATCGAACAGCCTCCTAGGGCCTGGCTCCCTGGAATGTTCTATCTGGCCCATGTGCATCCTGCCGAATAGTTTCCTGGTTGGCACGGTGCGTAATGGCCTAGGATTCGTGTTTGAGTCCGACTCGAGCAGAGTTCTGCACGGCTACGTGAAGACCCGGACGTGGTTTCCCGGATTGGAGCAGACGTCGTGATCCCAAGAATTGGAGTATACCTTATCTACCTCGGGATGTATTTGGCATGTATACGAGTTCGTTACGATCTCGTGGTCAGCCCGGCCTGATTATCCCTCGGTAGGTCGGTTATTCAACACTATATAAACAGGGCCCCTACGGCGTATGGAGGGGCAAAGAGACTTCGCATTGTCGCATATTGCTTTCTTGTACACACATAATCTCGCCGAGACCTGTTTGTCTCGTCGAGCTTCCTCTTGTAATTCTCTTTGATATAAAGAAAGGCTGGATGTAGGGCTATTATCTCCTTGGAGAGGCCCGAACCAGGATAAAAACCCTGTGTCTCCCTATTGCTCGTTGATTGCTGTTTTGCCTTGCTCGGCATGTCTTCTATCTCCCTTTCTGAAGAACCTTAGTTGACTTGGGTCCGATATCCCAATCGTCGACAGACCCCACAAGTCAGAGCGCCGTGATAGGATTGGACCGTTTGCCAAAGGCTATGTCGGTGGCTACATAAGCCGCCGACATAGACCAACCGCACGGGAGTCCTGCCGCAGGTTTCAGTTTTGTCGGCGGGGACGTCGACAAAATAAAGCTGTGTCGGCCAAACAGGGTCGGCGGCGGTATTTGGACCTGTGTCGGGGGCTTTAGCCGCCGACACTGCTACAGATTCCTGTAGTGAGTGCAAGTTCGAATGGCTGGAAATAAAAAAAAAGACTTCTGGGAATTGGTAAACCAAAAATGAAGCCTTGAAACTAATATCTAAAACTATAATCAATTTGCTTCAAAAAAAAATTGTTGGCAAACCATTCCATTAGTTTTTTTAGCTCCACTGGTTAGCCAACTAAGAAATAACAGATAACATTATCTATATGCCACTACAAAGCTAGTGGCCTTAAGTAACTAAAAAGCAGTGGAACGACGTGAACGGCGTGCTTAGAAGCTGATGGATTTGCCAAGTACGAAAAGCAGTGCATTATTCATGTTCGAGTTTAGGTCCACTGCTTTGGTCGACGCGTGCCCTTAATCTAGAGTTATAGAGCATTATACGTTTGTTTTCTGTAGATAGGACTGGTACTAGCTAGACCAGCAATCAATCATCCTCGTGAGGGGACCAAGCACCCAGTGGTACGTAGGAGAAATTCTTCCTTTTCCTCCAGCTATTGGAACATGGCATTTCATGGTCATTCGACTCGAATCTTGGACCCTAAACCCCTAACTCTGGACACGATCGTAGAGATGGAACACTAACCGCGATAGGTTAGTCATAACTTTAATTGTCTAGCTAGGCACAGATTAATTGCATGGAGCCATGCACTAATCCATAATCACTCTTATCTCCTTACACTCCTTTCAAAATCGAATCTAACCTACTTACAACAAATGATATGATATACCCCTCCAGTTTCATAATACAAATATTTGTCGTTTTGTACATTGACACGGTCTTAAAAATACAACTTTTACAGTCAATTACTGAAAAAATCTATAAAATCCATGAAAATATGATATTATGAAAGTATTTTCTAAGACAAATTTATATGTACGATTTTATGTACACATTCAAATAGTTTAAAAGTTTTTTATAGATAAAGTTTTAAAACTTTGACTTAGGACAAACCTAAAACGACAAGTATTATGAAACTGGAGGGAGTATGCTTTACCATGGGGATCAGACAAGCACAAATCAAATGTCTTCTACATAGGTTAGATACTCCGTTTCACTATTTTTGTCCATAGTCTCCGGAAAATACGTTTCAGAATGTTTATCCATTAACAAATATCAATAGTGTAATTGCTGTGATGTTTCCACTCTTTAATCCCGAATTAAATGGTTAGCAAGAAGAAAAGTAGTTGTAACATACTATCTTTGTCTCGCTATCTTTGTCAAAACACATCATGTGCATTGACCAAGAAAGCAGTAGTTTTAAAAATACAATGTGCAAAGACCATCATACCCCTATTCTAGTATGTTACAACTATTTTTCTTCTTACTAAGCATTTAATTGGGGGTAAAGTGTGAAAACATCATAGTAACTATACTCTTTATATTTTTAATGGACAAACATTGTGAAACGTATTTTTTCGAGACCATGAAAAAATATAATGAAACAGAGGGAGTACTATTAAATAGTGGGTTGACAAGCCTTTTGCGCATTGTTTTTTTCTTAAAACAACTACTTCCTTGATCAGTGCGTATGTTTAAAACCTTTCAAGCTACTCACTCCGTTATAAAATAGTAGTTGTTTTAGACTTGTTATAAGTCAATGTCTTATAACTTTATTAATAGAGAACTTTTAAACTATTTAGATTGACAACATAAAAATTATTTAGACAGATTCGTCTTGAAAAGAACTTTCATAATATTTATACTCCATTCTTTAATAAATTACAAATAAATTTTAATGTTTTCTATGGTCAAAGTTCTGTTTTAAAGACAGTGCCAGTGTCCAAATGACTATTATTTCATAACAGAGAGAGTACTATGCTTTTCTCCTCTACACCACTGTGCTCGCTACAACGGTCAAGACAGGCAGTGATGTGTGTAGCTTCCACTTTATTCTTTTTGAGAAATATAGCTTGCACTTGTGTGACTTTGGGATTTGAGAACCTCCGTAAAAAGAAGTGGATACAGTTCTAGAAGGGAAGAGCCCCTAGAGTAGGACATCCCTACTGATAGATTAGCAAGTTAGTTAAATATATTTGGTTTGTTGTTATTCCATGATATTTCTTTCTTGGTTAGGCCACTGGCATGGACAGGACACATACATTCCATACAAGACTGGTATGCAATCACAACGCCACATGCATGGAAGCTTGGGCGGAGGAGCAATCCACGGCGAGATATCCACTTATCTGGTCTTGATGCCACCACCGTAGAACTGCTATCATTATCTGTCCATGCTACCGATCGGATGTAAACTCATAGTGATGGTTGCATCACTATCGATTCAACAACTACAAGGTCAAAGGGGGGTTTACTAACACAACTGGTTGGATCCATGAACCGATAGTGATACCACAACACTACTACCGGTTCGTATCACATACTGGCAGTGAATCCCGGGTTACTATCAATACTGGTTTTCTGTATGAACCGATAGTAAGGCACCAGGTTCACTACCCGTTCATGATACAAGCAAGTACTCCATTCGTTCGAAATTGTAGTTCACTGTTGACTTTTGTAGACAACTTTTGACCATTCGTCTTATTAAAAAAAGTGCAAACATGTAAAAATGTAAGTCATGCTTAAAATATATTTAACGATAAAACAAATCACAAGAAAATAAATAATATTTACATATATTTTTGAATAAGACGAATGGTCAAATAAAACATCCAAAATTCAAAAGTGAACTACAATTTGGAACGGAGGGAGTAGTAAATATCACACTATTTGAACTTGGTCTTCTTATTTTTCCTCACCACGCTACCACAACCAATTAAGAAGAACTTAGTGTAGTCCTAACGAGCTGGTGGGGGAGCTACTGCTCAAATTTTGAAAAATTGATGATTTTACTCTAATTCAAGTGCTTCAAAGTTAGTAACTTAATTCTCACTTTACTTGTGGTTAGATGTAGTTGCCTCCATGATTTATATTTAGAGAAAGGGTGGTTTTTCCATGAGCTATGAAGGCTTTTGTGTCTAGATCTAACTCGATCAAAAGTGGGTTGGAAAACACTTGTTGTGTATGCTTGGAGTTTTCTTAGATTAAAATATAGCTCCCATCGAAGATGTGGATCTAGCTCAATTTTAGGTTTATCCTATGATTGTTGAAGGATTTTGAATTATTGTGTATGCTTGTAGTTTATTTAGATTAAGATGTAGCTCTTCTATTGAAGTTGTGGATCTAACTCAAATTTAGACTTTTTTCATGGTCAAGAAGGTTTTTTTAATGATCTAGCTCGATCAATTATTTTTAAACTAGAAATCAACCAATTCTTAACTAAGATTGCAAAAAAAATATTGTGTATATACGCTTGTTTTTTTTTCTTTCTTAAATTAGCATGTAGATCCATACATGATAAATAATTTAAAAGGTGCTAGAGCTCCAACTGAGAATGAACAATTATGATTTACATGTATTTGTTAATTATGCTCTATAACCTAGGAAAACTATGATTTGCATGTCTCACTAATTTTATGTCTAGGAGATTTTTTTTTATTGCTCGCTTTAATGTATGTATTGGTAAATAATTCATTTTCTTGCTTATGTGTGAGCCCATGTGGAAGTTTTTGCATGTTGTGATGAATGATATTAACAAAGTTTGTGCGTATTTGAATGGTTTTGGGTGAGGCAACGTGTGTTGTGGAAATTCCCTAAAATGTTGGTGTTGTTTCACATTTTGGATTGTCTTCCTTTTCTAAAAAAATAAGTGATGTACACAAAAATTCTAGAAAATTTTGAGACTTCTTTTTTCTGTTGTTAACCTTTATATTTGAGCTTTAGAAAAAACATAAAAAATCAACAATGTTGTTGTTGTATAGGACAGTGAGGGAATATGGGCATTTTTGGAGAAGTTTATGAATGCTTTGTTTTGACGTGCATCTAATGGTAATACATGATGAAACTGGACTAACCTGCAGGTATCAAGGTAAGTTTGGAATTTAGATGGACTGTTTTTTGTTGTCATTGAAGGGTAATGCGCATGCAACACTAGCTCAAATTAAAAATTTCAAAGCGAACATCTAGGATAATCATGCAAATAGGGGATCACAGATCATTACTGTTGATGCGTGATTGTAGCGAAAGTCGAGTCGGAGAAACCGGTTCTCACGTTACGCGCATCGAGGTACAAGAAATAGTTGTTCACATTCTGCTTGTGTGCTCGGCGAAGGTCGGGAACAAGCTCGAACCCGTTAAGTTTGTGACCCATTAGTTTCATGTGCAAGTCGGCCGTGGACCCGAAAGCCCTCTTTCCAATCCATAGATCAATAGCAGTACCTAGCAGCACATATTAACCACCGAATGCACAAAGTGATTCTCATCGGTTGAACCTTGATACACACAAACCAATCCTTTTGCCACATGTGAGTACCCACATATAATAGATTTCACCAGAGATGCTTCCCCACGGACACAAATTGCTTAGAGTGAAACAGTGCCATCGTTGGATACACAGTCCATTCTTTATTTATATTTACAACACTATTCGGTTTAAAAAAATTACTGTACCAGCCGTTAATTTATGTAACCACACTGTTACATAGGTTGCAAGTGAAATTTAAACTAAAAGCCTATGCCGAAGTTGTCTAGCTCCTCGATAATAAATTCCTCAAATTCAACATTTGGAGAGCAACCTAAATAAAAGAGAAATAAAGGTCCCATGCGGGCTGGGTACAAGTACAGCATGTGCACCTGTAGGTTTTCGTGAAGGAAACTTCTATTCTAGTAAATGTAGAGATTAAACCACTACAACATAACTAGCCTATTCAAACACATACTTAGCATCATATATTGCTTGTGATGCAAAAAACTCATAGGATATGTCTACTCCAACACACGCTAGCAACACATATAAGTTATGATGCTAAGAAACAACTCTGCATCACATAATATGTGTTGCTGACACATATGTGTTGAATCATTAATTTTACTTGTGAAAACCTTTCTTGCCTTATGCCCTTATTTGTTTTAGTTGGAAGTTGTTGAAAGTTTTAATCTAAAAAAGTTGTGAAAGTGGTTTTGGAGAGTTCAAAAAATTATTCGAAAAATTATTCTAGAACTATAAACTCCATAAAAATGTCTACAAAGTACTACATCATTTAGGTTATACAAAAATAACAAATTTTCATTTAATTTAATTTAATCTAAAATGAACAAAACCTTAATAAACCTGTTTCTGTGTATTAGGTATGTGTGACGTGTTTAACATAAGACAAACTATCATATTTAGTTAATAAAACACAAAAACTATACCATAATCCAATGTGATCATGTACTTCGTATTTTTTTAGAGGCCCACGACCTGCTCAACCACTTAGCCAGGCAACAGATTGACTTGGGTCCTTCCTCCTTTCTCCACGCCCGACCTAGCCGCCCCCAACCCTAGCCGTTGCCTGCGCCGTCGCTCGGTGCCGTTCCTCCGCCGAGCGCCACCGTCCGCCGAGCTCCCGGCGCTACCCAACCTCCGCTGCTCCCCCCACGAGCCCGACGCTGCCTCTCCGTCGAGCCCGGCGCCGCTCCCTCCACCGTGTGAATGCCATGTACACACTAGATTCTAGGCTCAAATGTTATTAATTCGATCACCAGTGTCATATAGCAAATTACACAATTCAGGTTTTTCCCACCATTTTGCATGAGGAAATTGGAAAGGTGCGTTCAGCTTGGTGTTATTAACAACAGACATTTGAGGGGATGCTCCCTATCAAAGGGTGTTTAAACCCTGTAGAAAGACACCATAAAGGTTATCTTATTTTGGATGATTACAAGGCTCAGCCCATGACACTAGGGAGAAGGCCCTACATTCTACGAATTTCCCTGCCATGGCGTTCTCTTCATTTATATCGACAGGTTCGTGTGTATCATTTCATTGGTCTTCAAAATCATCATTGTGTGATTTCATAGTATTATCTTGAAGCATTTTTTTCATGACAATTAATTATCTTTATTGTAGTGTGTGGCTA
Organism: Raddia guianensis; assembly: GCA_036346415.1. Taxonomy (NCBI): domain Eukaryota; kingdom Viridiplantae; phylum Streptophyta; class Magnoliopsida; order Poales; family Poaceae; genus Raddia; species Raddia guianensis. The sequence continues at coordinate 31,112,442 of CM070540.1, forward strand.
ACAAGTAAGGTGTGTGTGGCCCTTGTATGCTTTATATGAGGATATCGCATTGACATTGGCAATGATGTACAATAAAATTAAACTGCTTTTCCATCTGCTGGATCACTTCAACTCTGATGTTTGTAATATTAAATAAATAAGGCATTATTCCTGTATCATCAACAGTATATCAGAATTTTTTAGCATCGTTAAATTCCTTTATTGATAGAGACACTACTTTATATTTTCTTCTGCATTATGTACCCCCAAAGCTAAGGAGTTTATATGCTTCCTTTGAGCTGAAGATTATCAAGAACTCATTATTGTCTATCACAAGCATTTGTTACTATTGATGATCAAGTCATGGACCTCTGAGATTGGTGGGTAATATTTAATTTATCTTCGCAAGGGATTAATTACACCGTAATTGGGTCATTAATTAACTTATTTTATATGAATAAATGCAATAAACTTGACATGCAATTTAATACCGTAAACTTGACATGCGGTGAGTGAAACTTGATTTCTTTGTTGTCGATTCATTTTTAAATTCTAAGTACTTCTTCTGTGCTTGTTTCCTTGATTTATAAGCGTACAACCCCACCTATGCTAGAAATGCCTGGCTGGGGCTTGTTGTGTTGCTTACAATGATATGGTTTCAAAGTCATGTTGTTTTGGTGCTATGTTATATTTATCTGAATCAAGATTGAAGCCATCAGTTTAGGCGTTACAATTCAAACAGAACATTCATATCAAAATTTATTTCACCAGCTCCAAAGCTATTCATATATAAAGTTTTGGGTATCATATTCAGCTTGCTGACAATTTGTTCTCTTTTAGACAGTGTGTTCTATGTTAGTTACTGTCCATTTGTTGAGTAATTTATTTTAGCTATAACTTGGTTTATTGCCCAACACTTGGAGTTTATTAAGAACTTGCATTTCTGGTCAATGCGCATAAAACATATGGTTTTAATATTGACATCCGAGAATGACATCACAACCGATAATAGTTATTGTCTATTAACTGATTGCTAGTTTGCTACCATATTGGAATGGGTTTTTTCTAAATCAGGGCTGCCTAAATGCAGACTTGTGATTTGTGAACCACCTGTATAAAGCTTCCTTTTCATGCGCATCCTTTTCTCTGCTTGCATGGTCCACTTGCTGAATACGGCTAACCGCTTGCTATCACTCCCGATCAAACACCTCTGCTACTTATAACTAGATGAACCACTGTGCAAAGCTTCCTATTTCGTATTGTCTCTTCTATTTTGGGCGTAATTTGGGTAGCCAACGGCTCTGATAAAGTGTTCTATAGCACCGTTCTTATGCAAATATAGATGACTTTATAGGATTCCATTGAACTCTCTTTGCACCATTATTGGCATAATTTTGAAAGTACATTATTAAGATCATTTTTTGTAGTTTATGTAAATTGTTCTTCTTACAGGTTTAATTTCATATTTTTGTGGCACAAGACAATGTTTTTAACAACTTTGTTAATATTTTGGATCTTCTTCGGCTAAGGTATTGTTGTAGTCTCTACTTTCTAGCAATTAGGTTAGCCTGGATTTAAAAAATAAACTATTTTGTATTACATCATTTCACCCTCTAATCCTCTATGAAATTCTCAATGTGCATGTTTATACTCCAAATTGACATTGGCAAGTTAGGACAACGGTTCGTACAAAATGGCTTTGAAGGACAACGGTTGAGCGTTGCTTCTATGTTGAGAGCGATAAAAAGATGGAAGATCTTATAGGGCCTTGAGAAGAGGGAGAAAAAGCATATTGTGTTAAGCCAATCCATGATGAGAGATAGGAAGCTCGGGTAGAAGAAAATAGAAATTAAGTAGACATCGTTGTTGTATTTCACATTTTTTAGTCAATTAGTACTTGTTAGCTTCTCTTTATATATCGACAAAGGAGTTGTTTTTCATTTCTATGTGAAATGATGTACATTATGTTATATTTAAATGAATAAAATTCATTTTTTATTATTGCCTATATTTAGAGTTGTTCAAGATCAATTTCAGTAAATTATATGTGGCTAACTATATTATCTAAAAAAAATATAATTATATACAGGCACACTTAATGATGTTGCAATAGACCATTTAAGTGATGCTATTAGATACTGCCAATTTAATGTGTACATGTGATGTTAAATGCATGTTGCTAGCTAGCAACACATATACGAACATATTGCATCATATAGTTTGTGATGCAACATACAGCTAGCAACACCACCTTTAACAACACCTACGTTATGTGATGCTGTTTATGCCTGCAACACATATGCGTACATATAGCACCATATCAACGTGTTGCTATAGGCTAGTCCTCTTGTAGTGAACAAAGGTATATAGTTAAGTTGATGGGTGGATGCAATAGAGTATAGTGAATTAAAGACCTAGAATTCAACAAACACTTCTAAACATTTAAGTAGTAAAAACTCTTTCTTATAACTACAACAACTACCACAATTATTCTATTTCTAGCAGCACCAAACCTTCCTTTCCTTAAATTAATTCATGGGTTACGTGAATCGAAAAGACATCACCCAGTTGACACAACTTAATATACCCGAAATAGGGTTCACGGATGTTTCTGTTACTAAGTTCAGCAGAACCTGCCCTGCTTTACCTTTAAAATGATCAGTAATATGGATGGGCAGTGATTTGTATCATTTCCATTCTAAGTTACTCATGGTTTTGCTATATCCAACATACTATGCAGATATTGAGAAAATAATACCGGCAATGCTGAGTTCCGCATAATCACCACAGTAACCTTGCTAGTGACTCACTCGCTCAAAGTGTTGCGAAAAACCGTGCAAGCATTGCGAAAACACTAAGATAATGAAATGCCTAGTCTTTCAAGTCATCACGGTAACCTTGTTAATGACTTTGAGCCTATACTTTTTATTTTTCTCCATGTTTCGCTTCAATGTCAATAAATCATTTTTATCATATGGGCAATGATTTCTATTCTATCTTTTTAAACATGCATACATAAATTTGTTATTCTTGGGCATGTAAAGTTTAACAAATTTTAGGAGAGAGCTTTTGGGAGTGGAGTAGGGATTTTTTATTCTACATAAAATGATGAAGTATGTAAAGCTTTAGGAGAGAAGCAAATTCATCCATTAAATAGCTTATTAGGCTCGAGGACCTTCTGTGTTATCGCGTTGAAGAACAGACACAACTTTATGAGTGTCCATCGAACCCTGTCCGGCAAAATACCTCTCACCGCCACTGCGAGTAACTGTGTCATCATCACGTGACAATCATGTGATTTTAGGTGTACGATCTTATTCTCTTTTGTGTTTATCAGTCTTTTGATGTTAGAGGAATACCTAGAGGGGACCTTCATGCTGCTCAAGAACATTATAATGCTTTTTTTTTCTCTTCCTTGCTCAGTGTGTGGCTCGTAGGGTGGAGGTAATGTTGTCCTTTTGCTCTTTTTTCTAGATGTAGGTCGTTCCTGACTCCTAGTAGCTGCAGGTCCTTTCGCGCTTGAAGTGTATCTTTTGATTTGCCATACATATCTACGCAGCCTAGCAGGTTCAAACAGACATTTTTCGTGATATGCATGAAGTCCAATGAGTGGCGGACATTTAAGTCTATCCAAAAAGGTAAGTCCCAGAATATGGACTTCTTCTTCCAAATGGGCTTCTCATGACCCATTCTGAATACTACTGTCGGGACAGACTTGCTACCAGGACCCTTTTCGAATACTACTTTCAGGTCCTTTACCATAGAAAATACAAGTGTCCCACTCCGATGCTACGATTTCTTGCGTTTCTCTTCTGTCCCATCGAAATTCTCACCCTTCCTCCGTAGTTGGTGCCTCGAATGGAGGAATCTACGGTGCCCCATGTACACAACCTTCCGAGAGTTTTTCAGGTACCAGCTGTTTGTATCCTCTAAGCACTGGATGCAAGCTTTATATCCTTTGATAGATAGTCCCGATAGGTTACCTAGTGCAGGCCAGTTATTGATGGTCACGAAAAGCAATGCACGTAGGGGGAAGTTCTCTCTCTCTCTTGTACTCATCCCAGAGTCCCAGACACATGCACCATCACTCCAGAGCGTTAGTAGATCTTCAACCGATGGTTTCAGGTATACGTCGATGTCATTTCCAGGTTGCTTTGGCCCTTGGATAAGCAATGACATCATAATATACTTCCGCCTCATACAGAGCCAAGGAGGAAGGTTGTACATACATAGAGTCACGGGCCAAGTGCTGTGACTGCTGCTCATCTCGCCAAATAGGTTCATCCCATCCGTACTCAACCCAAACCTTATGTTCCTCGCATCCTCAACAAAGTTCGGGTATTTTCTATTGATTTTCCTCCACGGGGAGCCATCAGCCGGGTTCCTTAGCATATCATGAGCGGTCAGATGAAATAAAAATTGTGAGGCAGGATCATTCAAAAGAGAGTACAACCGGTTCACACAAAGGTAGGGAGTGTCGATTCACAAAATTCTCAGCGATCTCCGCTCGGTAGACAGCCCCTATATCGATGCAGAGAACGCTAGGCATTTTCTTTAATACTTTGGATCTCAAGATTTGGATGTAAAAGTGACCACCATCTAACAAGCAGCTGATCTGAGTAAGCTCACCTTGGATAGGCTCTACTCCAATCTCAAGACTCACTAGCTTGAGCCTATCTCGAGAGAGTAAGGTCCTCACTCCATAGCCTTGATCGCCGATCCTTCTTTTCGAATGGTCAAGATATTCTTTGATGCAGAAGAACAACTTGTTTTGCTGGCCCACAAGTTCATCAACTCTTACCGATGAGTTCGAGAGAGGAGGCGGGTCGATCAGATGCTTCGAGTGTGGTGGCCCCAACCACATTCAGGCACATTGTCCCAAGTTGGAGATGAAAAAGGCTGATAATCCCGTTCCTGAGAAGAAGAACCCCTTTGCCATGCTGAACCGCAACATGAATACTTCGGGAATAAAGGACAAGATGCCGCTCAAGTACAACAAGGGCCGCAAGTTGTTACAGAAGGTGCTAGTAGCCTTGGACGAGGTGCAACTCTCGGAGGATGAGGAGGAGTCCTTGAGTGATGGAGGAGATGGTCAAAAGCCTAACGAGGACAACGTCGCGGAGTATGCCGGCATGTGCTTCATGGCGGATGAGAACATCATCTGCTACACGGAGCTGTACACCGACTCTGATGGTGAGATAAGACCCACCTGCGACTAGCTCAACTAAGCTTTCCTCAGGCTGGATGATAAGCTTTTTAAGAGTAGGTCTAGGTGTAAAGGATTTGAGTAGGAAGTTGCTAGTCTTACTTCTAAGCATACTTCCTTCCATCAGGACATCAGGGTGGAAACCTCCCTGACTATGTACAAGACTATTACATCTAATATCTAGTAACAAAAGTACATGAGGATTCAAAGCTTCACTAGCCAGCACATAGGCTATTATACAAGAATAGGACAACCTTTAGCTGTACTTGACCATGACACGTAGGTCATGAAAACAACATCATGCATCAAATTATACACAAAGGGTCCATACTATTCACATCATTCCCTGCAAAAAAATAGTTAGGTGTAGAATTAAAATCTAACACATGTGATGTGAACCAATTTTAATTAACAGGTCTACTATCAACCATCATGGTAGTCCCACTATCCATAGCTAGTAACCATCAAGCCAATTCCAAGCCATCAACATGCCTTGATTTTCATAAGACCTATCTTATCGATTTAATGTGTGAGGTCCCCTTGAGAAGGTGGTGACCACACCAATCTCGATTTGTTGGCGCTATCTCCTCAGCACGCGCTACTATCCCGATGGTGTTACCAGCCGATAGGGGTAATGCATAACACGAATCTGAACGAGCACGAACTAAACCTTTTGATTGTGTAGTGTCACGAACTCATACCTCAAACACCCTAGGTACCGATTGATCTAATTAACCCGTGATGAAAACCAACAACATATCAACATATGTGCCTGATCTAGATCCAAAACTACACATGATCAGATCTGTTACCACTAAAGGGAATGCGCATGCTACGCAGCACAAATTTAAAATTTCTATGTGAACACCTAGGATAATCATGCAAGTAAGGAGTCACAGATCGTTACCCTTGACGTGCGGTTGCAGTGAAAGTCGAGTCGGAGAAGTCGGTTCTCTTGTTACGTGCGTCGAGGTATAAGAAGTAGTAATTCACGTTTCACTCGCGTGCTCGGCAAAAGTCACGAACAAGCTCGATTAAGATTGGGCTTAAGGTCGGCAAGCTCGGCGAAGCTCGAGGAAGGATGGACCAAAGGGATAGATGCCACGGCCACCGCAGCAACCTTTGCTCCATTGTCGACGCGAATTTCCACCTCGCCTCCTGTGCACTTTCTAGTCCTTCTTTGTCCCAGCAATGATTTGCATGTATGAATCATCAATCTGATATAAAATATCCATGACTCATTATGACAAGTACCAAGGTTAATTTCTGTAACATTAATACCTGAGGCGGAATCCACAGTTCTATTCTTGTTATCCTCAAAGTATTTCTTGCAGCTCCTACGCCAATGACTCTTCTTATGACAGTAGTGACATGCATTGGGAGAAGCAGGACCATTCCTTTTGGTCTGACAATCAGACATAGGATTCGGGTTTTGGATCGTGCCCTCACCCTTACACTTGGCCCCATGCTTCTTCTTCTTACCCACAATCCTTGTGAACTATCATATATGTTAATTCTTACTTTTCTTGATTCACTCCTTAGCTTTTTTTTAGCATCCCATGCAGCTTGGTCGGTCTTATCCATGCCATTCATATGAAAGTTTATAATGAACGGCTCAAAACTTGGATGAAGCGATTGGAGAATCACATCAATGGCGAGCTCTTCGCTCAAAGGAAAACCAAGTTTTTCCAAGTTCTCAACGTAACCAATCATCTTGATCACATGAGGGCTTACTGGATTACCTTCAGTCAGCTTGCACACAAACAAGGCTTTTGAGATCGAGTATCCCTCAGCTCTATCTTTGTTCTCAAATATTCTTTGAAGACCAGTGATCATATCATAGGCATCCGCTTCCTTGTATTTCTTTTGAAGCTCAGAGTTCATACTAGCAAACATGAGACAGCTAACATCAAGTGAATCAAAAGCAGTGCTTCTCATAAGCCCTAATCCATATCATTGAGAGGAGCGGTAATGATTTGATCAACACATGTATTGGTTGATGGTAATGTTTCACATACCAATATACCATTGATATGGAGATATCGAACCAATAATGTGGACACATGTTAGATAATATGGGTAGTTGGACAGACCCACTTCGTGGCGCTGTGAGATTGTTATCTCTTATAGTGCCAACAGCGTATAGCCTCGAGTGGTACGCCTATATGGTTCTTTGACCTGAGATTGTCATGTATGCCTAACATGTTGACTCGTATGGTTTGGTGTCATGAAATGCTACACCGTAACAGGGTAGCTATAAAAGTGACTACTGGGTATGCCACGATACAAAGGCTGGGGAGTGATGATCAAGATGTAATTTGTCCCTCATTGATAACAGGAGATATATACCTCTTGGCCCCTCATGTGGATGGATAGGGAAAGTGCATGGCCGTACTGATATGACTAAGGAATTAGTCATTGTTTGTATCCATCACACTATCGAGTGAAGTGCTCGAGCTATCAACAAGGGTGGTGCGCATCTCGCCTTAAGCTTGACTGCTATCGCGTGGCAAAGGGATATCGGTATGTGAGTGTATCAAGATTCAACCGAATATTGATTTTATGCATTTGGGGGGTCAACACGTACTGCTACGTGCCACTGTTGATTGGTGGATCGAAAACAGTTTTCCGAATCCATGGCCGACTTGCACTGAGGGGTCACACACTTAATGGGTTGGAACTGTTTAAAGGGTTAGTGCATGGATATGATCCAGTAGGACATGGAGCCCTAGTAGGCCTCGGCCCACTAGCATGTCTATAAAAGACGAGGGTAGGGCGGCTGCAGAGAAGAAGAGCCTTCCTAGCCGCATAGCGAGGTGCTAGCACACCCCGCGCGGTGTTCCTGGTCGGGACGTGTGGATACCGGTAAAGGTGTTGTCGTACGCGGACGTGCTATTCGGCTGAATCTCCGATCGGGCTACGACAAGCTCCGACCAGTCGGCGAGCATCTCCAACCAGTCGTCGACCAGCTCCGACCAGTCTGCGACCTGCTCCGACTAGGCGGCGAGCAGCTTGACGTTGATCTGGACGCGTAGGACTACTTCATCTACGCGCATGCATCTACTTCCGCTGCATCGGCACGTCCAGGGTAACAATCCGTGATCCTCTACAGTTGGTGATACTTACGCTCAAAGAAATTAATCCGCAAGCGGACGGATATCGCTTGTAGTTTTCACCGGGAGTATTCCTAGAGTTATCGAATCCACAGGGAACGAGGGTTTAAAGAGATAAACCTCTATATCTTAATTATTTAAATACCAGCCAGTCTAGGTATCGGGGGTTAGGATAAATAAAAAGACCGGGACACACACACATGATAAATATTCACACAAATAAAGAGAAAGCTACTCTAGCTAGATAGACAGTTGGGAGGACAATGAGACAAGTTTAATAAGTTCACAAAATCGTGTGATTCAGTTTATTGAGCGAGCTTGGGGTATTCTAACAGTGGTTCACTTGATATTCGTCTTCGGAGCTCGGATATTCACTACCACCTGCTATCCTGAATTGGAATCCTGAATGGTTATGATCATTCCGATAGGGCTCTACTGGTCCAAAGCCGGACGCTGTGGGTTACGCACGAGATACTTAGTATCTACGGATGGATAGGGCTGTCACCACCTACCACCTACCACATATACGTGGGCCTGGGTGTAAACCGAGTTAGTCCTAGTCTCAGACACCACGTCTGCTACTATTTCTAATCAATCTTCCTCAGTACCATAAAGAAGTTGATATAGGTTTAATGCCTGGCTCTAATAGTACATGAGTGAGAACCTAAACTGATTCCAGACGAATACAAGCGACCGGTAAGGCAAATCTACACAACTCATTTATGTAGATATACTCAGCTCAAATAAAGTTCAACACATAAGCAATGAATGAAGTGATCTCACTAATTGAAACAATTAGGAAAGGGTACAAGAGCTATTACCCGAATTCCCGAAGACACTTCCGGAACCTTGAGCTTCAGCCCGACTTGACTCTAACTCCCAACTACTGCTAACTAAGAGCTACTCTAATAAGTGGAATGAAAGTGTAGAAATGTGTTGTGTGTTGTGTTACAAGTGAGGTGTAGGGGTCCTTTTATAGTGTTCCGCAGCCAACCGGGGTGCTCCACGTGTAGGGACCCTTGTCATCCAACCCTCCTCCAAAGAGGAATCCAAAGGGGCTCAAGAGTGGGTCGGCCGGCCTAGGGTGGGTCGGCCCACCTTCTTCACCTCTCGGCCGTGGATTTCTTCTAGGATGCTCCCTTGATGGTGTAGATTAACCCCTTAAGCCGATGGATCAAGTGGACATGCGCAAGAATGGAATCCAAGGGAATCCTATGCTCATTTGTGAAGCAACCGTGTCCATTCGATCAAACCGACTGTCGTGGACGGCTTAGATGTCCTCATTTTTGTGGTTTTATGCCACTGGGGAGAAGACAGAGCCGGATTGGTGATGTGGCCAGGTCGGCCGGCCTAGGGTGGGTCGGCCGGCCTGGCATTTTGCCCGGTCTGGCTCTGGTTTTTCACATTTTGTACCTGTAGACCCACAACTCACCAAAACTTGTGGAACTTTATTAGAATAAATAAAATGTTAGTATAAACCTTGATTTTCCCTCCGAAATGCCGGAATTCCGGAATATGTTGATGTATAGAATTGTTTTTTATTTGACGTCAACATCTACTCACTGGTGTTCTTTGGTGATTCGTGGTAGAAAATTTGATTTTTTTGGTCGCGTAGCCTACAAGTTTCCTAGCACGTTCGGGTTGGCTCGGTTGAGCCATACGGGAATGCTCATAATCACTCAGGATTCTTAAGTGAGAAGGTAGTGGTGGTTTCGCCTGCTCCAAAGTAAATAAAGTTGAACAACTAATTCTATCTTCTACTTGAGTGTCATTAGTGTAGTAGAACCCTTTAGCCAGAGCTTAGTAATAAATACTGCTTTACCGTAGGAATGTAATCTCGTCTCGTTGTCCTTCCGGCTTGGTAAGCCACTCTTTATCTTTTGAGTCTCTGGTGTTTGTCATTATTTATCACTCCTATTCTATATTTATCCCCACTATATTTTAGTTGGTACTTTAATTAGTATGGAACCTATTTGTTATTCCCGATTGTCTTAACCTTGCTTCCTCATGTAAATCGATACTCTGGAATACTTATGGGTGAAACCTACATCGGTATCCGTAGGCTTGTGGATTAATCTCTATTAGGTTAAGGATCGCCAACAAGCTTTCTGGCATCGTTGTCAGGGAAGCAAGCACATTAGGATATTGTGAATAAACTAGTGTTCCTACTAAATTAAGCTACCGTCAATTTTAGCGGCTTTACCTTGCTCTGTTTTGATTGTGTAACAAGAATAAAAGTGCATGACCAGATTCGACCTTCTGGCTAATTTCCAAAATAACCCAGAGGCACTCATAAGAAGTGTTCACCAAGGATTATACCACCATCTCCTAGACCATCTGTGGTTCTGATAAGACCTCAACCTTCAGCCGCATCCACATTGTATCCACAACACAAAATGGTCAAAAGACGATTCTAGAGTTCTCTACTCGCTCTAGTACTAATGTTCCTGCAGGGACAACTATCAATGTGGGAAGTGGAAGCTTTGAGCTAAAGCCGGTGCTAATAAATATGGTTCAGGGCAACCTGTTTTGTGGCAAGCCCATTGAGGATGCCAATCTTGTCTCCAACATTTTTTGGACATTTGTAGCACCTTCACTATAAAGGATCCATTGATGATGTTCGCCTTCGATTTTTTCCGTTCTCACTTGCGGGGGGAGCAAAGCAGTGGCTCTATGCTAACAAAGGGGCTATTTCAACATGGGACAACTTGGGACAAGTGTTCTAATGCTTTCCTAGCCAAGTATTTCCCTCTGGGCAAGACCAATACTTTGAGAAACAAGATCTCGAGCTTCGAGCAGCACACGGATGAAACTATCCTAGAAGCATGTCTAGGAGTAAATCTTTGTTTGCCCTCGTCATGAGATGGAAGATTGGTTTATTATCCAGAGTGTCTACGGTTGAGATATCGATCTCAAGTTAACTAAGGTTCTTGAAAAGAGAGATAGAAGACCTGCCGAGCTATGCGAACAGCGATCCACGAGCAACAGGGAGACACAGGGTTTTTATCCTGGTTCGGGCCTCTCAAGGAGATAATAGCCCTACGTCCAGCCTTTTCTTTATATCAAAGAGGATTACAAGGTGGAACTCGACGAGACGGACAGATCTCGGCGAGTAGTATGCGACAATACAATGGTGCTTGGCCCCTCTACACGCCATAGGGGCCTCGTTTATATAGTGTTGGATAACCGACGTACCAAGGGATAATCGGGCCGGGCTGACCACGAGATCGTAACGAACTCGGTACATGCCAAATACATCCCGCGGTAGATAAGGTATACTCCAATTCTTGGGGATCACAACATCTGCTCCAATCTGGGAAACCACGTCTGGGTCTTTACGTAGCCGTGCAAAACTCTTGTTCGAGTCGGACTCAAACACGAATCCTAAGTCATTACGCACCGTGCCAGCCAGAAAGCTGTTAGGCAAGATGCACATGGGCCTGAAAGAACCTTCTAGGGAGCTGGGCCCTAGTAGGCTGTTCGATTGGGCCGTCAGGGAGTGGGCCATGGCAATGGGCCGTGATTTTATCCTCGACACAGAGTATCTACCATGGGCTCAACCGGACGGCATGTGCTCGACGATGCCTCTAGCGGAGCTTTCTTCTCTCTGAGCATAAGTGTTGCACGTACGCTCATCAAGAAGAAGGCCTCCAACCATTGGAGGAGTGATAAATGACTCCAATCACGTACGTGAGGAGTCCAACAAGTTGAAGGCACTACTACAGAAAGGGCCTTCCCTACCGCATATCAAGATGCGGTTGGGGCTTAACCGGAGAATGGCAAGGGCGATGCAGTTCAACGGCTAAGGGGCCGTGGGACCATATCAGTACCGGTTCGTGGCTCCAACTGTTACTAACTAGCCGGTAATGTTTGCCCACCTGGCTCATTGGGGATTCAGTACCGGTTTGTGTATTCAACCAGCAAGTTGTTCTTCTGCATCAAAGAATATCTTGACCATTCGAAAAGAAGGATCGGCGATCAAGGCTATGGAGTGAGGACCTTACTCTCTCGAGATAGGCTCAAGCTAGTGAGTCTTGAGATTGGAGTAGAGCTGTCGACTGGTAGCTAACTGGGGGGTACCGTCGGCAATGATTATATATGGGGCGATGCGCGCAAGATCTAAACTCGATGGTAGCACAAGACAAGGATTTATACAGGTTCAGGCCCTCATGGCGGAGGTAATACCCTACGTCCTGTGCTCTGGGATTATATGGTGTATATGTGTACAAGATGATGATCAACCTGAGAGATGATCAAGCTGTAGATGTGTGATTCTCTAGATGAGAGATGTAGATGAAGATGCCGAACTATGGCCCCCAACCCCCTTTATATAGTGGAGGGGGTGGGGTTACAAGGAGGAGTCCTAGTCGGTTACGAGGTAGGATTCCTATCTCTATCCTCTAGTAGTTATCCGGGATTACAAGTATATCTTCCCTATTAATTAGGAATAGACTTCTTTCCTTGCCGGACAAGTCTTCTAGAATCCGAGTGATACCCGTCCTCATCCACCCGACTTGGTCCATCCCCTGTCAGGTGGTCTTTTAGGCCCGTCGTGTGGATACTCGGGGTCTATGTTATCCACAGTAGCCCCCGAGTGCTTCATAGTCGAGTTGCTGCTCTGCTTTGTCGCACCTTGGATGAGTCATGCTTCATGCCGAGTGCTTGTAGATTGTTCCTGCTCCTTCCCGATTGGCTTCTGCCTGTTATCTGCGAGGAGACTGTGAAGGACTCATAGAGAGTTGTTAGTGATACCCAGCCCGGGATTGCCGGAATTCTAGCGGTCGGCCCGTTGTAAAGCGCATTACCTTGATTATGATGAAGTGGTACCTGTACCTGTCTTGCGATGTACAGCTGGCGACCCAGCACGGGGCGTACCATGCTTTTGGCTGAAGAGCCGAGTGATACTCAGATTGCGTCTTGCGATGTACTGTTGGTGACCCAACATGGGGCGTACCTAACGGTTTTGTGAAAAGCCGAGTGATACCTGTACTAAATCGTATGGCGATGTACAACGGTGGCGACCCAACATGGGGCATACCACTGGTTTTGGCTGAAGAGCTGAGTGATACCTGTACTCGTCGTGCGATGTACAGCTGGCGACCCAACATGGGGCATACCACTGGTTTTGGCTGAAAAGCCGAGCGGTACCTGTACCCGACCGGAGTAGGATACAACTGGTGGCCCCAGAGGGCATACCGTATTCTTAACCATCTGGTATCCATACTCATCTTGCGATGTACAGCTTGGCCCAACATGGAGCATACCATCTGGATAGGATTTGGCCCAATGATACCTGTATCCGACTGGTGCGGTAACATAGCTAGTGTCCCAACATGGGGCATACCATTGTTGTCAGCCAGGCGGTACCTGTATCCCACTGTAGCGGAATACCGCTAGCGACCCCACCACAGGGCGTACCTTAAGGAAAGAGTTTAGCCGTATGGTATCCATACCCGGGTAGCGGTGTACAAAGATAGGCCCCAATCGAGCGTACCATCGAAACTCAATCCCGACATCACTGGTATCTGATCCTGACATGCAGCGACCAACTAGTGACCCAACATGGGGTATACCAAGAGATGGGTAATTTTTTGTAGCTCTGCCGGTGATATGGCCTCAAAGGGTGCACCGAGGCTGAATTTGGCTTAGCCCGGCTGCGCTTGTAGCCACTGGTTGTGACGCGCAGCTGGAAGGCCGTAGTTAGCGCTCAGGGCGCAGGATGGCTCATGGCGGGCGTGGCGTATAGCCGTACCAAAGTTGGTGTAGACGTATAGCCATACCGAAGTTGGTGTGGGCGTATAGCTGTGCCAACTTAATGAGGTAAAAAACCCATGAACTCCTGTAGCATGTACATGCAGAGTTTAGGCAGTATCTGGAAGCATTTAGATAATTTTTATACTTTTGCTTCTTTTTCTTTTTGATATTAAATTCCTCCAAGTAATCTTCCTTTTATTAAGCACTCTGCCCGACTAGTCTAGCCCCCGGACGTCGGGAATTGCCTCATGGCTCTTTTCCCAGGCACGCGTATCGAGTGACTAGAGTTCGCCGTCCGTGGGTCAGAGCTTCACTACTCGGAAAACCACTCGGATTCATTTGCAATCATAAAGAAAAAACAACAAAAGAGTGCACGCAAGTGCACCTATTAGGTGTAGGCCCCGACTTACTGCTTAGTTGGAGACCAACTAAGTAGCAAGTCAAGAAACAACTTAGATTAATCAAGAAAAAACCATGGTAAAGAGAACTTAGCTCTGATGCAGGCGTAGGCGTGTAGCCGAGCCATAGACTTGGCTGCTCGTGGCGCTGGCGTAGGCGTGTCGCTGAGTAGCGTGTCGCCGAGCCATAGACTTGTGGGCTCATGGCGCTGGCGTAGGCGTGTAGCCGAGCCGTATATTTGAAGCTGCAGGCGTGTAGCCGTACCGGGCGCTCGTGGCGCGCGATGGCGTACAGCCGAGCTGAATACTTGGGCGTTCGTGGCGCAGGCATAGGCGTGTCGCTGAGTAGCGTGTCACCGAGCCGTAGACTTGTGCGCTCGTGGCGCTGGCGTAGGCGTGTAGCCGAGTGGCTTGTCGCTGAGCCGTAGATTTGAAGCTGCATCGCGTAACCGCACGGGCGCGTGGCGCGCGATGGCGTCTGACCGAGCTGAATACTTGGACGCTCGTGGCGCGGGCGTAGGCGTGTCGCTAAGTAGCGTGTCGCCGAGCCGTAGACTTGTGCGCTCGTGGCGCTGGCGTAGGCGTGTAGCCGAGTGGCTTATCGCCGAGCCGTAAATTTGAAGCTGCGGGCGTATAGTCGTACCGGGCACTCGTGGCGCGCGGCGGCGTACAGCCGAGCTGAATACTTGGGCGCTCGTGGCGCAGGCATAAGCGTGTCGCTGAGTAGCGTGTCACCGAGCCGTAGACTTGTGCGCTCGTGGCGCTGGCGTAGGCGTGTAGCCGAGTGGCTGGACGCTGAGCCGTAGATTTGAAGCTGCATGCGTGTAACCGTACCGGGCACTCGTGGCGCGCGATGGCGTACAGCCGAGCTGAATACTTGGACGCTCGTGGCGCGGGCGTAGGCGTGTCGCTAAGTAGCGTGCCGCCGAGCCGTAGACTTGTGCGCTCGTGGCGCTGGCGTAGGCGTGTAGCCGAGTGGCTTGCCGCCGAGCCGTTGATTTGAAGCTCTAGGCGTGTAGCCGTACCGGGCGCTCGTGGCGCGCGATGGCATACAGCCGAGCTGAATATTTGGACGCTCGTGGCGCGGGCGTAGGCGTGTCGCTGAGTAGCGTGTCGCCGAGCCGTAGACTTGGGCGCTCGTGGCGCTGGCGCTGGCGTAGGCGTGTAGCCGAGTGGCTTGTCGCTGAGCCGTAGATTTGAAGCCGCAGCGTAATCGCACGGGCTTCGTGGCGCGCGATGGCGTACATCCGAGCTGAATACTTGGACGCTCGTGGAGCGGGCGTAGGCGTGTCGCTAAGTAGCGTGTCGCCGAGCCGTAGACTTGGGCGCTCGTGGCGCTGGCGTAGGCGTGTAGCCGAGTGGCTTGTCGCCGAGCCGTTGATTTGAAGCTCTAGGCGTGTAGCCGTACCGGGTGCTCGTGGCGCGCGATGGCATACAGCCGAGCTGAATACTTGGACGCTCGTGGCGCGGGCGTAGGCGTGTCGCTGAGTAGCGTGTCGCCGAGCCGTAGACTTGTGCGCTCGTGGCGCTGGCGTAGGCGTGTAGCCGAGTGGTTTATCGCCGAGCCGTAGATTTGAAGCTGCAGGCGTGTAGCCCTACCGAGCGCTCGTGGCGCGCGATGGCGTACAGCCGAGCTGTATATTTGGACGCTCGTGGCGCGGGCGTAGGCGTGTCGTTGAGCAGCGTGTCGCCGAGCTGTGGACTTGGAGGCGCTCGTGGCGCTGGCGTAGGCGTGTAGCCGAGTGGCTTATCAGCGAGCCGTAGATTTGAAGCTCCAGGCGTGTAGCCGTACCGGACGCCCGTGGCGCGCGATGGCGTACAACCGAGCTGTAGACCTTGGAGGCGTAGGCGCGTAGCCGAGTAGAGGATGTAGTCGTTCAGATCTCGATCAACACCGAGTGGCGCACGTCGTGGTCGGCGACGAATAGCACGTGCTCGCCGAGGTCTTGCCCGTGGTCGACGGAGTTGGCCGTAGTCGTAAATGATCACCATGCGGTTGGTGTAGCTTGACGAAAGTCGATGAAAGTCCTCGCTGGTCTTCAACGTCCCACAAGATGTGGCACGATCAATCCTCATGCGGTAGCCGGCACCGACGAGCTTTACGAGTTCGCCGAAATTCGCGACCTCTCTGCGCAGACTGCCTTGACAAAGGCGTCACGGTCGCATCCGAAGTCGGAATTAGGTGTTCTTGGATTCGTTGGAAAGATAACGAGATAAGCTTTCCAACACATCTTATATCACCCCGAAACTCCTCCTGAGTCAGTGGGAAATAGCGATACAAGTTCCGTCCAGAATCTGAATGGGAACAGATCGCATCTTCTTCTCATGTTCGTCTCGCGGTTGATGAAGCCGGCGTCGCACGATGGACGCCGTGGTCGTCGAATCCGAGTGATTTGCTGCTGATGACGGTCACCACCCGAGATTCGTTCTCCATCGGGACCTCGCCGTATCCGAGTCGGGAATTAAGCCCCCGGCGCACTACTCGTCGGTAGGCGGTGGTGACGTTCCCCAACACGACCGGGAGTCCGAGTGAAGCGTTGTTGAATTCCTCCCCAGATCGGATCTTGTTCGAGTCCGAAAAAGCATTGTTGAAGTCCTTGGTCGAGTTCTCGCCGTATCCGAGTCGAGATTTGAGCCCCGACACAGCACTCGGGAGTAGATGGCGGCGGCGTTCCTCGACCCGAACGGGAGTCCAGACGAAGCGATGTCGATGTTCTCCCCAGACTAGATCGGATCCAAGTCCGGAAGAAGTGTTGGTCGTTGATTGTCTTGAGTAGCTCCTTGCTGATTGTCGATGCCCTTGGAGGTGTGCCACGGCATACTCGTATGTCGTAGCCTTAGTAGATGAGTTTTACAAACTCGCCGAGATTCGCGATCATCCCGCGCAGCCTGCCTTCAAACGGATGTCCCGGACACACCCGGACTCCGTTTTGGGCGTTCTTGGGCTTCACGGAAAGATGACGAAATCATCTTTCAAACGCATCCAGTCTCATCCCGAAATTTCTTCTGGATCAACGGGAATTAAGAAAACAAGATGACGTCCAGAATCTGTCTTCGAGCCGTCGCCGTATCCGAGTCGGGAATTGAGCCGTTGGCGTACTACTCATGAGTAGATGGCCGTGGCTTTCCCCAATCCGAGCGGGAGGCGTTGTTGTAGTTCTCCCCAGATTGGATCTGATCCAAATCCGAGAAGTGGAGTTCGCCGAAGTCGTCGATGACGCAGTCGGCTCCGGGGGCGGAGACGACGGCGACACCGTTGATCGATGCCATCGAGCTTGACGAAGATGATCTTGACGCTGCCCCTACCTAGCGCGCCAACTGTCGACTGGTAGCTAACTGGGGGGTACCGTCGGCAATGATCATATATGGGGCGATGCGCGCAAGATCTAAACTCGATGGTCGCACAAGACAAGGATTTATACAGGTTCAGGCCCTCATGGTGGAGGTAATACCGTACGTCCTGTGCTCTGGGATTATATGGTGTATATGTGTACAAGATGATGATCAACCTGAGAGATGATCACGCTGTAGATGTGTGATTCTCTAGATGAGAGATGTAGATGAAGATGCCGAACTATGGCCCCCAACCCCCTTTATATAGTGGAGAGGGTGGGGTTACAAGGAGGAGTCCTAGTCAGTTACGAGGTAGGATTCCTATCTCTATCCTCTAGTAGTTATCCGGGATTACAAGTATATCTTCCCTATTAATTAGGAATATACTTCTTTCCTTGCCGGACAAGTCTTCTAGAATCCGAGTGGTACCCGTCCTCATCCACCCGACTTGGCCCATCCCCTGTCAGGTGGTCTTTTAGGCCCGTCGTGTGGATACCCGGGGTCTATGTTATCCACAAGAGCCTATCCAAGGTGAGCTTACTCAGATCAGCTGCTTGTTAGATGGTGGTCACTTTTACATCCAAATCTTGAGATCCAAAGTATTAAAGAAAATGCCTAGCGTTCTCTGCATCGATATAGGGGGTGTCCACCGAGTGGAGATCGCTGAGAATTTTGTGAATCGACACTCCCTACCTTTGTGTGAACCGGTTGTACTCTCTTTTGAATGATGCTGCCTCACAATTTTTATTTCATCTGACCGCTCATGATATGCTAAGGAACTCGGTTGATGGCTCCCCGTGGAGGAAAATCAATAGAAAATACCCGACCTTTGCTTAGGATGCGAGGAACATAAGGTTTGGGTTGAGTACGGATGGGATGAACCTATTTGGCGAGATGAGTAGCAGTCACAGCACTTGGCCCGTGACTCTATGTATGTACAACCTTCCTCCTTGGCTCTATATGAGGCGGAAGTATATTATGATGTCATTGCTTATCCAAGGGCTGAAGCAACCTGGAAATGACATTGAGGTATACCTGAAACCATCGGTTGAAGATCTACTAACGCTCTGGAGTGATGGTGCATGTGTCTGGGACATGGTTAGCCTAAACGGTAAACGGTAAACAGTCGGTCACCCATTGTTTAGCGTTTAGACGGTTTAAACGGTGTTTACACGGAATTAAATGGAGTAAACGGTTTCTATTTATATTGATAAAAATAGCATATATTTTAAATTAAAATTGATATTTTTTAGGCATAGCAAACTAGGAGTAATGCAGTATAGTAATTATCATAAGCAGATAGCGGTGATACTATATTAATACTAGTAGAATTGTAGATTGAAATAGAAATTACAGCAGTATTGGACTATTGCTGTAGGAAAAGAGCATATTGAGCATTACTGCTAGAGTGCTAGTACATCATAAGGATTGAAATCACAGCTTCACGTCATATATTAAAACCGCAAAGCAGTACTGCACAAAGAAAAATTGGAAACACATATTAATAGAGCAGTACCTAGGCGTGATGTGGGGCCCACATGGCTCAAGCGCGAACGCATGGGGTGGGCCAGAGTCTAGGAGGGAGGTGAGAGAACAAGAGTTTAGCTGGCGTGAGTGGAGCATGGGAGTAAAGTGAACAAATTAAGAATTCTATTGCATTACATATCCTAAACGGCCCGTTTAATAACGTTTAGCCCGTTTAATTCTGTTTAATCCCGTTCTGTTTAGCCCGTTTAGTCCGCTTAATTCCGTTTTTGACCGTTTAAAACAGTCAATCGTTTAATTCACCGTTTGGGGGCTAAACTGCACGGTGTTCGCCTGAACACCGTTTAAACACCGTTTGAACGGCCGTTTAGGCGAACACTGGTCTGGGATGAGTACAAGAGAGAGAACTCCCCCCTACGTGCATTGCTTTTCGTGACCATCAATAACCGGCCTGCACTAGGTAACCTATCGGGACTATCTATCAAAGGATATAAAGCTTGCATCCAGTGCTTAAAGGATACAGACAGCTGGTACCTGAAAAACTCTCGGAAGGTTGTGTACATGGGGCACCGTAGATTCCTCCATTCGAGGCACCAATTACGGAGGAAGGGTGAGAATTTCGATGGGACAGAAGAGAAACGCAAGAAGTCGTAGTATCGGAGTGGGACACTTGTATTTTCTATGGTAAAGGACCTGAAAGTAGTATTCAGAAAGGGTCCTGGTAGCAAGTCTGTCCTAACAGTAGTATTCAGAATGGGTCATGAGAAGCCCATTTGGAAAAAGAAGTCAATATTCTGGGACTTACCTTTTTGGATAGACTTAAATGTCCGCCACTCATTGGACTTCATGCATATCACGGAAAATGTCTTTTTGAACCTGCTAGGCTGCGTAGATATGTATGGCAAATCAAAAGATACACTTCAAGCGCGAAAGGACCTGCAGCTACTAGGAGTCTGGAACTACCTACATCCAGAAAAAAGAGCAAAAGGACAACATTACCTCCACCCTGCGAGCCACACACTGAGCAAGGAAGAGAAAAAAAAAGCATTATAATGTTCTTGAGCAGCGTGAAGGTCCCCTCTAGGTACTCCTCTAACATCAAAAGACTGATAAACACAAAAGAGAATAAGATCGTACACCTAAAATCACATGATTGTCAGGTGATGATGGCACAGTTACTCGCAGTGGCGGTGAGAGGTATTTTGCCGGACAGGGTTCGATGGACACTCATAAAGTTGTGTCTGGTCAGCCTTGAGATGATCTTTCCTCCGTCTTTCTTTGATATTATGGTCCATCTCCTGGTCCACATTGTCAAGGAGATAGAAATTCTCAGACTCGTGTTTCTGCACAACATGTACCCCTTCGAGAGGTACATGGCCGTACTAAAGAAGTATGTTCATAGCCAGTCTCATCCAGAAGGTTGCATTTCCCAAGGTGTTAGCATAGAGGAGGTGATCGAGTTCTGTGTCGATTACATTAACGATCTGAATTCGATTGGTGTCCTGGTATCACGCCATAAGGGCGGGTTACGAGGAAAAGGGACTCTGGGGAGAAAAGAATGCTTCTGTGGCAATCTATGTTCATTTAAACAAGCACATTTTACCGTATTGAAGCAAGTAGCTGTAGTGGCTCCCTATTTCCATGATCACAAGATGGCTCTATGCAAACAATACCAAGATAAGTCAGATGATTGGATCACAGTCGAACAAATGGATCGTTTTGGCGGATGGTTACAAAATCAAGTGATGGCCAAGCAAACAGACGATGATGTATTGAAACTTTTGGCTCGGGGACCATCCAGGACAATCATATCATTCCAAGGGTATGAAATAAATGGCTACACATTTTACACAACTACCCAGGATAGAAAGAGCACCAATCAAAACAGCAACGTTCGTATAGATGCCTTCGACAACAATGGAAACATGGACACCTACTATGGTTTCATAGAGGAGATATGGGAGCTGGACTATGGAACTTTGAAAGTCCCTCTGTTTCGGTGCCAGTGGATGATATTGCGAGCCGTGGAAATAGACGAATACGATATGACAACCGTGGACCTCAAGCAAATGGCTTATAGGGATGAACCGTTCGTGCTAGCCAATGATGTCACACATGTATTCTATGTGATGGACATGGCCAGCAAATCGAAAAGAAGCAAGAAATAGAAGGACAAGACTAGCAGCTCTGATCAGCCAAATCGCCATGTGGTACTTGCAAGTAAAAGAAGGATCGTCGAAGTTGAGGGCGTGACAGACGAAGAAGATTATAACCAGTTCGACGAGTTGCCCCATGTCATGGTGGATGTTGACATCAGTGTCCTAGATGACGCTGACGAATCACCCTATGTACGCCATGATCATAATAAAGGATCACTTGTAAAAACAAAGTATGTTAGCAAATAAGTCTACCTATCTTCTACATTTTTGTAATGCATATGTTAGCAAATAGTCTTCTGTAATTTATACTCCTTCCATTGATTTTTATTTGATACTTTTGACATTTGGACACGCCTTTCACTATTTGTTTTATCATTAAATGTACTTTAAGCATGACTTACATTTTTGCATATTTGCACTAAATTTTTTAATAAAACGAATGTTCAAAAGCGTGTTAAAAAGTCAAAGACGTCAAATAAAAAAACGCCTGGGCCATGTGTTTGTACAATTTTGATGAAGCTAGGTATGTATAAATAATTTTGTGCCCTTACATGTTGACAACAATCTTTCGGTCCTGCTGCTAGCAGCCTTGTGACGCGGGCGGGCGCCACCGCAGTCACGGGCGAGTCTTGGCAGCGCCAAGACGCAATTTTTTTCCATAACTTACCGTTTTCCCTAAATTTTGGTGCGCGTGGGGTCTTTAGTCCCGGTTGATAACATGAACCGGCACTGTTTACCGAAATAACCCTGGTTGATGTTACCAACCGGGACTGTTGCACAAAATAATCCCGGTTGATGTTACCAATTGGGACTGAAGCCATTTTCACCAAACACACATTTTTGGATTTTGTACATAGAATTTTTGCACATAATTTTAGGTACATAGTGCGCTTCAGTGTGAAGACTACGTGCTATATTAGGATAATTTTCATGACTTATACACAATTATAAATATGACTTATACACAATTATTGCACATAATTTATACACAATTATAAACATGACTTATATTAATATGATAAAGGAACTACATTAGGGGCAAAATTCCTTAAATTTCTATTACATAATATAAAAGAACAATACAATATGGGCGATGTACCTTTAATTTGTATTACATAATATAATTAACTAATAAATATATTAGGCCGGTGGTGGCGCGTAGCGGACTAATCCTCGTATGAGGTGTAGTCTTCCAACCGATGCTCCTCCCAGCAGGGGCACCGCCAGTCCTCGCCGTCTGAGTTGAATCCGGAGGTGGGCACCTCCGCGGTGGTCTGGACGCCGCTGTGGTCCTCCACTGCCGGGCGCAGCGGCAGCAGCTCGTCCAGCTCCACCCAGGTCCTTGGCGTACGTGGCGGTGCAGGTGGGAAGATTGGGACGGGGCCACCGGGTGGGACCAGCTCCAGGAACTGCTCCCAGCTGGCCGGCCGACTGTCGCGCACCGATAGCGGAGCAATGTGCGGTGGCGGCGGTAGTGGCGCCGGTGGCGGTGGTGGCCTCGACCCCATCCGGCAGATCTTGTAGCGGCGAGGCATCTCCCGGTGGCGGAGGCGAGAATGTGAGAGATGGGGAGGAGAGAAGTCGAGAATGGGAGAGGAGTCCCAACGAGAATGGGTGTAGAGAAGTGAAGGGGGGAGAAGATATAGCGTTGGTGCTCGGGAAGGCAGAATGGCACCATTAAACAAACATCTGATTCCAGTGTGAACTGCAGATATCCGATGAACAGCAAATTCCAATGAGAATTCAATAAATGAGAATCCAATGAGAAGATAAAGCGGTGAAGGTGAAGATATTGATGCAAAATCAAAAAACAAGGAATCAAATAAGTTAATATATGAAGAAATCTCTATGAACTGAAGCTGGCTAAAGTTTATAGGAAATATGGATGCAGGGTCAGTGCCGGGGGAAGAGGGAAGGCCGTCGGGAAGAAAACAACACTTGGCCACCTCTGGGTCCCACAAGGAAGCGACATTTTCCGCTTATGTGTCAAAAATAATTTTGGGCCAAATATGTTGACAACGAAATTGGTCACTTGGCTAATACATGGCGTGGGTGTGGCGCTCACCCATGTGTCGCGGGTTCGAGTCCCCCTGCGCCCCCTGCACGCACACTTTTTTCCCCGCAACTACTTAATGTTTTCCCCAAATTTTTGGCGCTCGTGGGGTCTTTAGTCCCGGATGGTATCATGAACCGGTACTGTTTCCCGAAATAATCCCGGTTGATGTTACCAACCGGGACTGAAGGTCTCCCCCTTATATTGAGATTTCTCCAAAATTTTGGCGCGCGTGGGGTCTTTAGTCCTGGTTGGTAACATGAACCGATACTGTTTTCCGAAATAATCCCGGTTAATGTTATCAACCTGGATTGAAGCCGTCCCACTTATATTGAGAAGCGCGCGACGCCGCCCTCTCACTCTCAAATCTCACTCTGCACCTAACTTTGCTCCAACCCTAGCGCAGATGTCCCCTTGCGCGCCGCTGTCCCGTAGCGCCGCTGATGATCCCCATCACGCCCACGACGTCCCCGAGCTCCTCCTCCACCTCGACGACGACCACCCGTGCGCTGGCGACGTCCCCGAGGTCGTCTTCCTCGACAGCTACCCCCCGCGCGCCGGTGACGTCCTAGAGCTCGTCATCCTCGGCGGAGACCCCCCGCGAGCTGACGACGTACCCGAGCTCCTCCTCCTCGGCGACGACCCCCCGCGCGCCGGCGTCGTCCCTGAGGTCCTCCTCCTCGACGGCTACCCCCGTGCGTTGGCATCGTCCCCGAGCTCCTCCACGTCGACGACGACCACCCGCGCTCCGGCAACGTCCCCAAGCTCCTCCTCGGCACCGGCTAGTTACTGATGTATTGTATTGTTAAAAGATGAATATATTTAGTGATTGTCTTATTAGATTCTGATCTGCTACTGCTATTGATCTACTACCGATGTGTAAATCATGTTATTAATTGCATAGACAATATTTATTTTCTACATTAGCAACTAGTCAAATTTTTACAAGAGGAACTAGTCGAATTGTTGTGTGAATTATGATATTTTGTTGTGTGGATCATGATATAAATTTAGTTATTATTTATTTTTCTACATTACCAACTAGTCGAATTTTTTACTAGAGGGACTAGTCAAAATATTGTGTGAATCATGATATTTTGTTGTCAGGTACTATTTTGTTGTCTGAATCTATTTTTCTACATTAGCATAACGATGATGCAACACTAGCTAATAACAAGCACAATGTCGAATTTTTACCTGCGTTCGTTGTTCTTTATTTTTAATGCCTTCTTCTAGAGTTAGAAACAACTATGGATGGCGATGGTTATGATGCTGATGAAGTCTTGCGATCATTTATTGCGGGATTTGATTCGTGTAAATTGGGGTACCATGAACCCCTCTTGGATGAGGCAGTCGAGGCTACAGAGCCCGATGAGGCCAATCAATCCACCGAGGTAAATATTACAGACGCATATGTCATCGGTTCCACTATCATATGATATTCTCAAGATTTGATGGTTAGACTATACTTTCAGATCGATCAACTGAGCAGGCAAGCACGTCTGCGAGGTCCCAGCAAGAAGTCAAGGGCAAGGCACGTGGTCACCAAAGTCAGTGGGGATGGTGCACCTATTGCACCCACCACTGCAATTGCGCTGTTCAATTCAGCATACGGCATCCATGTTAGGGACCACGTGCCCATTAGAATAGTGAAGTGGGAGCATGTCCCTACAGGCACGAAGAACTTACTCTGGGCAGATATGAAGGAGAAATTCACATTCTCCAAGGGTACCGAAGAGAAAGTCAAACGTTACACATTTAGGAGGATGGCCATCGCATTTCAGACTTTCAAAAAGAAGTTGAACCAGGAGTATGTCTAAAAGGATGAGACGCCAGACTTAAACAAGTACCAAATGTTGGAAGAACACTGGGATGAGTTCGTGGAATACAAGAAATCTCGAGAAGGTCAACATATGAGTGAGAAGAGCAAGAGGAATGCAGCCAAGAAGGTTTACCACCATCACCTAGGCCCTGTTGGTTACCGTAGTGCTTTACCTAAATGGGAGAGGCGGGAACAAAAGCTGTTGGCAAAGGGTGTCGTACCCATACCATTGTAGTGTCCAATGAAAAGATCAAGGGATTGGTTCTATGCTCACGGCGGCCGTGTTGATGATGACGAGAAGGCAGTGTTTGGCCCCGAGCTGAGGGAAGTGGCCACAAGGCTTGTTGAATCGTTCGAGGAGACATCCCAAGTCACCTTCGTGCCAAACAGGGAGAATGACGAGCTAACAATGGGCCTACAAAACCCGGAGCACCTTGGGCGTACACGAGGTAAAGGCGTGGTCTCATGGAGGATTGGATTCTCCGAGGACACCGAGACCTATAAGAGTCGTCAGAGAGGCAATGCTCGACAGGCACTGCAGATGCAAATGCAGTTAGCCGGCGACCTCGAGCAAGCAAAAAGGGATATGCAAGAGGGGATGCAAGAAGTGATTCGTAAACAGGTCCAGTTAGCCTTGAGCCAGCAGCTAGAGTCGGGCCATGGACCCTCTCCAGGCGTCATCAGTCCCCCCTCCACACAACGGAGCAGCTGCGCTTCAGATGGGCTCGAAGGGGAATTGGGACACTTTCCTATCTACGACATCAGGCAGCGGACACCTTGTGAGGTGCACTTTGAAGTGTGAAACCTGACGATCAAGGCAGCTGATGGCATGGCTCACCCAGTGGAGCCGGGGCAGCTCCTCTATGGAGAACAGTTACCGTTGGGCTACTCTAAGGTCTCGGTGGAGGAGGTATGCCCAGGGTTTGAGGACCTTCTCCTCGACATTCCTGGAGGTGACAGGACTACAAAGCTAGGAGAGGCGCTACACATTTTCATCTTATGGCGCAAAAGGTTCATCATCTTTGGACATAACGTGAACGTGTCCTCTCCACGGAGAGACCTCCAGGACCATGGCAGAAGAAACCCAACCCCGCAGATACCTGCAAACATCAGCGATTCACCCCCAACATCTCCTGCTGAACAACCCGATGTAAGTCCAAGTCCACCACCTCCTCAGCCAGTAGCTCCTAAGAGGGTGATAGCCAAACCAAGAAATACTGCTCGTCCACCTGCTCCCAAGAAGCTAGCTCCGCTTCCTAAAAAGCTGGCACCACTTCCAAAGTTGTCGTACGAAAAGACAGCAGATGAGCTCGATGAGGAAGTAAGAGATCATGTTGCTGCACATTTCAAGAAAAAATCACCTCCCAAGAAGATTCAGCCCTTTACCGACGAATGGTACAGATCCATGGCAACATTTAAAAATCTGAAGGATTCAAAAGCCAAACCTCTTGTATCAGACTAAGAGCGGACATTATCAAAGGGCAAGAAAGGAACAAGGCAGATGAGCAGTCAGCTGCACAGAAGGCCAAGGAGATGAAAAATTCTTAGAAGAAACTGGACTTGCTCCATGGCAAGCAATGTGCATAAAGGATATCTAGTATGCGGAAGTGACAAGATGGAAATTCTCCAAGGGCAGGGCTTTGGTTAAGCGGGAGGACCTTGTCCAGCTACCAACAAAGATGCGTCAATTCCATGATTGATATTTGGAAGCGTACAACAATGGTCTAGGTGCGTTCGCTGCCAAGTACATGCACGAAGTTTTTTTCCACGGGAAGGTTCATTTTTTATCGAATGGGAGGTGATGTACGAACTCTACTAGACCGACGCCCTCAACGTGGGCCTGATGAGCTGCTAGGTTCTGTAAGTGTTTTCTTTGCAGAAATCCCTCGTGCTATACTATCTTGCTAGAACAATTAACTAAATATCCATCTTATGCACAATGGAGATACAAAGATTTAGAAGGAAGAGAATATTTGACGGAGAATTCATCGAACCATTAAAAGTCAACCAGAAGATGATCATGGACTCGCCAACAATCACAGAGAACACGGTTTACGATGCTCTCATGGGTCAAAATTTTCATTCACAGATATATCGACCATGGAACTATGAGTATGTGATTTCGCACTGACTCGTTCTAATCCTTTTTCATAACACGATGTTACAACTAATTAATTAGATACATTGATATATATTTTTATGTATAGTTATCACTGGATCCTTGTGATTATCGAGCTAGATCGTAGCCAGATCACAATTTTTGACTCGTTAAGGCATACAGTTAGCGGTACCAAAGCATGATCGACTTGCTGGACCGGTATTCCTATTACTTTCCATGCTGCACCAATTCTATTTCCTTTGAATTTGAATAAATTCTAATCATTAAAAGTTCGTAATCATGTGTGTAGTGCATTCGAAAGGTTTCGTGCAACGATTGAGGGGGAATTTAGACAACAATTTGGTGTTTTACGAGCCTCTAAGGTAATTAATGCTAGCTTTTTAGTTAGGTACCTTATAACTTTTCATGCACCCATTTCGCCCAGTTATCTTTTTTGTTCACATATCTTGCATCAGTTGCCCGGCACAAATTTATGTGGCTACTATGTTTGTGAGTTCTTACACACCCAAACTAGAGCCATTAGTAGCCATATGGGTGAACGAGGTTCAGAACTCTCGCCGGAGCGGGTCAGAGAAGTGCAAGAACAACTCGTCGGCTTTATTCTCGATGAGATCGTAAATCCCCGTGGCGAGTTTCATGGCCCCTTTAATAGGTTTGGCCTTCCTATACGGACTAGTCAAGTGTCGGGATCGACATCTACTACAACCAAGAGCGATGCATGTAAAAAATCCTGATAAACAGATCGAACATGTGTATGTATATATTATTTGAATTGTTCACATATGTGTACTTATATATTTGTTGCCTAGCTAGATAGCTAGCAATTGTGACATATATTAGTTGCAATCAAATTTGTTAATTAATCTCATTGATTTATTTTCTATTAATTGTACACGATTAATTACATAGGACAATAATATATACTAGAAAACACACATTTATATATTAATTACATATACTAGAAAGCAGCCGTGGCGCCTGCCCCCCACCCCTACCAGTACCGGTTGGAGACACATACCGGTACTAGTTGGGGGGCGGGGGCGGGAGGCGCCACGTGTGGGCGTACCAATACCGGTTGGAGAACCAACCGGTACGTGTTGGGGGGTCCGGGCGACGCGCCACGTGTGCGCTGCGTCGCAGCAGGACGTGCCTTCAATACCAGCTTTTGGAACCGGTACTAATGGCTGAGGGGCATTAGTCCCCATTTAGGAGTACCAGTTCAAAAACCGGTACTGATGGCTCTTACGAACCGGTACTAAATGCCCATGCTGTTGTAGTGAGGTGCATGTGGACATGCTCACTGATAATATGAATCTGCTCATGAGAAAGCTGGAGAGCGTTGCACCGAATACAACTCTATCTATCGACTCTTGCATGACCTGCGAAGTTTGGAAACACCGGGTCATTCGGGCAACAATTGCACCGAAACACAACCCGGAGATATGCATTTTATCAACAACAATGGGTTTCAACCTCAATAGTAAGGATTCACTCCAGGATGGAACTTCAAATCCAATTTCTCATTAAACAACAGGCAACAGGAAGGTAACCATAATTTCAATCATAATGAACCTTTTTTCAAAGATCTTGTGTTAGGACAAGCTAAAATTAATGATAATGCGTCAAGTTAAAAAAAAAAAAGCCCACCAAGGCGACAAAAGCCATGCATAGATGGACGGCAATTCTTATCAGAAAAAGTATCGGGCCTAAAATGGAAGCCGCCATGATTCGCATGCACATACGCTTCTACAAATTAAGGAGAACCCGGAACGTTGACAAGACATGCACGGTGCACCGGGGTTGGCCACACATGGTCACCACAGGAGAGATGAGCCGATCTCTGGTCGCGCGTGGCTGTTATGTATGTATATATGCTCTCTATATCTCGCGTGCTTGGCCGTCGAGCTTGACCTTGAAAGGGCCTCTTGTCTCCACTGATTTTGGCCGATTTCTGAGTGGACGCTTTCAGGACCAAATCCCCAATTCAATGGCGGAAAATTACGCCCGCAATCTCGATCCATCAGTCCAGACTGGCCGGCCGTCTTAGGAACACATGCAATCATGCATGCATGCTTGATTTACATCCATCTCGAAGTTGGTCGATCGGCAAGTAAATGGTCGGTTTCCGACCATTTCGATTTCAAGCTTAACTTGGTCGCCAATAGCAATCTGTAATAATTAATATTCCTGACAAATGATTTTTGCTTGCAAAACATCAGGTGTACATATGTATATATATATTGGTGCTAACTACCACCAAAATCTTGGCAAAGAAAACAAACGAGTGTTTGGTCGTCTCTAGGATGCAAGAGTTTCATATTTACCAAATTAAACAAGCAGATTTATAATCGATCATTTTGCTCAATGCATGCAGCTATGGAGGAGGACAGTAACAGTAGTAGATTGATAGAAATACCCCAAGTAAGTGATCCCATACATCGTCAACATACATCCCGAAAGTGTTTAATTTTGTTTAAGTTTTTCTCTATGAGCAAAGTGCTGGAAATTTTTTTGCGCATGTTATTGGTATATATTTTGGTAGCTAGCTAGCGTTAGTGAGTCACTCCCCCACTGCAACGCAAATGGCCTTTAGCCCTTTTCTTTTCAGCGTATCGTTGCGTTTACATACTATTGTAGTAAATTTGAGTGCCCTCGAAAAAAGCTCTAAAGATTATAAAAATAATAATTAAAAATAGTTTTATAATATTTGAAAAGACTACTAAAAGCCACAAAAAAATCGTTACAAATTATCACAACATATAGGTTATATGAAAATAACAAAAATTGCTACAGTAATATGCAAACGGCACGATACGCTGAAAAAAATAAGGCCTAGTCCTGGTTGGAAACAGGATTTAGTCCCAGTTTCCCCAATCGGGACTATAGCCACTAAAATATCTAAAAAATATGGCGA
The DNA here is from genome assembly GCA_036346415.1 of Raddia guianensis. Classification (NCBI taxonomy): domain Eukaryota; kingdom Viridiplantae; phylum Streptophyta; class Magnoliopsida; order Poales; family Poaceae; genus Raddia; species Raddia guianensis. The sequence goes on from CM070540.1 coordinate 31,142,777, forward strand.
ACCCAATACTCGAACCTGGGATTTCCTGCCACTACATGACTCCACTCACCCTTCAAACTAACCCACCCACCCATGTGTATTGATTAGAGTAGGATATGAATTCCTTTTAAAGCTACGAACCGATACTGATGAGCCCATATCAATACGGGTTCGTATTACGAACCGGTACTGATGATTCCCTGCGTCAGGTAGCCTGTACCCACCTGCAAAAGGTATCTTTACTGTTGCCTCCAACCCGTACTGAAAGTCTATAATTGCTACTGTTGCTAAGAACCGATACTGGTGCACTATCAGTACCGGTTTGAACCCAATCGGTATTGATGTGCCGATAAATTAAATCATTTCTCTATTAGTGTCGTGACTTCATGAAACAAACAGTGGTAGGGCCGGAATGCAGCCGGCCGGGCGCCGCAGCTGCCATTTGCGCCTCCGGCCATAAATGCATGACACTACAAAATCTATGATAGGTACGAAGAAAACTAGTGCATTTTTTAGGATAATTCTCCCTCAGCTGATATATCGCTTTCGTGCGATCAATCTTGATGTTATTACATGTAGTCTAAGCAGACCGGTAGACGCCACAGTGTTGCGGCAAGAACTACTGCTAGGAGACACGAGAGGAAAAAATCATTTTCCAGTCGCAACTATCAAAGCAAAAACTTCTACGTAATTGTCGTTCTGTTGGACCATGACGAAAGAGCAATTTCCATACATTTAACGGTTGTGGTTACGGTGTATTTTATATTTAACCGTTTATTTTGCGAATTATCGATAGGGATATTATTCATTATTGCGCACATACAGTATACAAAAATATTTAAAATAATTTGGCCTGTTAGACTACCTCCCTAGGTTATACTCTCTACAGTTCCATAATGCTTGTTCTTTTGTACATTGACACGGTCTTTGAAATGAAAATTTGCCCATCAATTACTAACACTACAGGAATTGAGTTTAATTTTGTCGGCCAAGAACCGATGAAAATAGGGGTTGTACCGATGAAATTAACCCGACGAAATCTAGGCGATGAAATTACAAATGGTTTCGTCGGCTGCCGACGAAAATACAATAATTTCGTTGGTTTTAGCTGGCCTATGAAACTAGTTCAGCCGACGCTAGGCTAGGTGAGAAGGTGACATGGCAGGTATAATTTCGTCGGCCTATGCTGATAGAGGTAATTTCGTCGGCCTAGGCTGATGAAATTACTGGTTACCTAGGCCGATGAAATTACTAGATCACTAACCGGCCGGCTGGTTTCCTAGCTATAGTAATTTTGTCGACCAAGGTAGACAAAAATACATTTTTTTTTGTTAAAAAACAGTAAAATAGGACTAAAAACACAGTAATTGATAGAAAAATCAAAATATTTAACATGAACATGACAATATTTCATCACAACAAGACCACATCACAACTTGTCGTATTATTATCACAATACATCACATATAGCGTCGCAAAGATAGTTCATAGTTGCATACATAGTCCATCGTCGCATACATAGTCACAAAGTTCACCAAACTCACACCCTAAGTTCGAGGAGAGTGAGATCCGTGAATGCTACCTAATGCATCGCCTCCGGAGTTTATAAATTAACTGATGGAAGGCGTCCCCGAAGCACTAGCGGCGTTGTCTCGAATGGGAGCAGCAAGAGGCGATGTCGACATGCCCTAAAAAATTATAAGGGAAAAATTGTGTGAACCTGAAAATGTAAAAGTTGAACAAATCGAAATGCATTGCGAGGTAGGAACTAAATACCGGTTGTGGCGTCTGGAAAAAAGGCCAGGAGGAGGCGGCGGGGGCTAAAATTCAGGCATTTTAAAGTTGGCACCAAAATGAGCACAGAACATCGCCTAGAAGAAACAAAATAGTAGCATATATCTATCAATTATAACTTGATAGCAATTTGAGGTCTGAAGAGACATCTAATGGAAGATAGTAAAAAAACTACACAAATACGAAGCTTGGTGCACATCTTAGCCATATAAACTTGTTTCCATCCACTATGAAGATAACAAAACTAATATAGCAATTTTAGTTCTGAAGTAACAAGTGATGCTACTTATACAATTTTCAGCCATTAAATTATTTTTAATCAATTATGAAGGTAATATAGCGTATATAAAAATTTTATGTTTTAGGTAACAATGATGCAAATAAAGTTTGTAAAATGAACAAACAAACAACTTAGCACATCCGATGCAAGCAGATAATTTATATCCTATGTACAATCAACAATTTTATAATTTAGGGCATTACAAGTGGCACAAAAGAGTAGAGTACTTACTTCAAAGTGTTGTCGACGGTATGCCTGATAATCCATCATTTATTGTTGGGATTGACTCATTAGTTCTTGCTGTTGACTCAACTGCTGCTATAGCGCTGTCTCGCGTGAGGAACGAGAACTGCCAGCAGAGGACTGAGACGACCTCCCATGTTTTCTGCCACCACCACTCGCGTAAAGTGTCATAGGGTTTAATTCTTCTTTCCACCAATCGTAGTTTTCCTCATGGCGGGCCACCATTGCCTTTCCATATCGAGCCTGCATTATTTTATGAATGTTAGTTAATAATTTGAAAATCATTAACTTGAACTCATGTCATTAACTTGAAAATCATTACCAGGGCTGTGTCGCTGCATCACTACAAAGTTGCTCTTGTTGTGCTACATTGCCTCCAAAGTGGCCTTGGACATATGTGCCAATATTGCTTGGCGCAACCCCAATTTCGGCCACCTGCAAAGCAAATGATGAAATGTGTTGCTGACAACAGAATTATGACCAAAATACAAATAACTTATAAGAGCTAATGAGTGGTTCATGTCATGCGGCGCGCGAGATGAACGTGCATGTCCATTGGCACCGTATCGATGAGTAGTTTTTGGGCCCGCATTTCTATTGGTCCTCTTTTGCCTTGATTGTTCAACAAAGATAGGCGATGCCCAGTATGCACAAAGTGTCTGCCTAGCATCAGGGCACTTCCAAAGCTAAGGAATGTCCACATAGAGGTACTCGTCCGCTCTTAAGACAATATGCAGCACGAGGCTTTCTTGTACGTCCTGCTTGATCTGGTTGTACCTCACGGGTGGGTCGGTCACATATTTCAGCCATATCTCGGCGAGTTTTAGTTTTGTCTTTTGTTTTGTCTTTGAAGTCAAAAAGGATGCTGGCAACTGTTTCTGCAACATTGTACTATTGATGCATAACATCCACATTGTGCCAATGAATTAGGTGGGTAACATAAGGGAGGCTCTAAATAAAAGATATGTGAGTCCAATCAACAATCTCACGCGCTGTTAAACGCTTCGGCGGACCCTTTGTCATTATAGTGTCTTTACGGAATGCACTTCTCTCCATCCTAAAAGGATGATTGGTAGAAGTGACCCGCCGATGAGAGTAAAAAAAGAATTTGCCACCATTCTTTAGACGAAATGCATCTGTATCACCCATGCATATTGGACAGCATATTCGGCCATGTGTACTCTATTCTGAAAACATCCCGTGCGTAGGAAAATCATGTATAGACCAAAGATACGCTGCTCTCAAGGTAAAGTACTCCTTTTTGCTGCCATCATACGTCCTCACCCCATTCCACAACTCTTTCAACTCTTCCATCAATGATTGCATGAACAAATCTAAGTTCTTTCCAGGATGATCAGGACCAGGGTTAAAAACACGTGCTCATCTTTCATGCATAATGCAGGAGGACGATTGTACAGAATCGCGTAAACAGGTCAACACGAGTACGATGACACATTTGTGTTAAAAGAAGTGAATCCATCAGTAGCTAACCCACATTTCTGGGGTCTTCGGCAAAATCTGCATTGTATCTATCGATGCCTTCCATGCATCACCATCGGAAGGATGACACATCATATCTGGTTTAAGATGAACACATTCTTAATGCCATCTCATGTGCTTTGTAGTAGACTTAGATAGATATAATGGTTGTAACCTTTCTGTGAGAGGCAAATATCGTAGTACCTTCATCGGTTGGGTTGTTCTCTCTGCACAGTCCCATCTTCTTTGGCAAACTCCATGTATCTGGACTTACCACAAATTAAGCAATGATGCTCTTTTTCATTTTCCTTCCAAAACAACATGCAATTTTGTACGCACACATCAATTTTCTCGTAATGCATCCCTAGATTGCTCAAGCGCTTCCTACATTGCTAGAAGTTTTTGTCATCTTATTGGGTTTTGGTAGAATGTCCGATATCAATTCGACAAGATCATTGAAACATGTTACAGAGAAGTTGTACTTTGACCTAATTTCCATTATTCTTGTAACAGCTGCAAGTTGGGTGACATTTGTGGATTCATGCAATGGATCTTGCGAGGATGAGAGAAGGCTAAAAAATTCCTCGACTTCCGACCCCGGAGCATCCTGAAACTGCTCCATGAAATCATCCATCATATCTCCTATCAAATTCTCTTCATCATCTACAACATCAATTGGAATTGACGTGTTCTCTTGTCTTGACTCTCTATGCTTGTACCATGTAAGATTATTTGGCATGAACCCGTACTTGCACAGATGATGCTCTATGGTCATATTGACATGTCGTGAGAAGTTACGACACTTGGAGCAAGGACACTTAGCCAAGCCACCACCAGGGTTCGAGGCATAAACGAGATTCAGAAAATCCTGGGTCTTCATCATCCATTCTGTTGACGGCGCCTTGTTTGCTTCTCCAACCGTCGTACATTCATCTTCGATCATCTCCCATCTTTGATGGTATTAAATGCATTAAATATTATGAATATGAGTTTCAAAACCAGCCACGAATGGACGACCTTAGCGCGGCTTGTATGACATGTTGTCGAATCTAAACAAAATTTCGGTAGCATAACCCTGCTGTTTTCTGAGTGCACATTGAAATGCAGTACATCGGAGAACAATAGGATTGTGTTGACGAAATTCCATTCATGTCATACAAACCATGAATAAGGTCATCCATTCACAGGCTGTCCAAAACATGTGGACAATTTTGGATCGACACGGATCACAATTTAACGTGCCCCGTGTCACTCCCGAACGGGTGACGTAAATGATAGGAGACTTATGTTACAATATACTATATTTGACATTTATACGAATAATATTTCATATAAATCACAGTTCTCTACACTATTGAACATAAATAACTAAATCTACATTCGACATTTAAGATCATATTTTCTATTGGGTTTATAGGTTTCTTATTAACCATAGCAAATAGGTATTGCAGTTCATCCAAGCGTACAGTACGCAAATCATGCCTAGAATTAATAACCATATCTAGCCAACGGTGCATGAATCAAAGAGTGGGATTATAAATTTCATTCATGCGCGGTGTGATTGTGTAAGCCTTGCCAGAAATAGTTAACAAAAAATAATCACAGTTAAAGCCTTTTAGCCTATCAGGAGTGACTCTACATCTCATGGAGAAACCTAGATGTCTAGTTAGATCTTGCAATGAGCATTCAAATGTCTCATTGAAAAATCTAAATAAGTATCTAGTTCCATTATCAATAATGCGAATAGTACTTAGAAATTCAAGTGTTAGAAGGTGCGAACCTTTTTCCATGGTGGGAACAAAATTGTTCCAGCCGACTGCTTGAAAGGTGTCGGAAAAGTCGTCTAGAAGACCGGTCTTAATCAACAACATCGAGTCATAAGACCATGTATGCTGAAAAGTCCGACTCCTGAGCGCCTCGAATGTATATATGTTGTTCATGGTCACTTTGGAGGATGATCTGCCCTTCCGACGTTAACACTCTAATCCTGAGGCCTTGATCAGTCCCAGATGGTTCGGCTGAGTCAGGTTGCTAGCCGTGATGCCCAGAGAAATGGGAGTCCATTGACAAGTCTTCCCATGAGCTGCTATCCAAAATCTTGGTCGGAGTGTAAGTCCGTTCCGAGCTGGACGAGCTAAACCTTTTGTGAACGCCCTTGGCACCCTTGGATAGGGTTTTGCCAATATTACCGTACCACAACATTTCTGCAGAAGGGGTTAGACCACAAATACCCAAAGGATATAAGGAGTGAGGATCAAAGGTTAGCGGTCCAACAGTTAGTAGTTAGTAGTCCTTGCGGAGCTTACTCAATTGCCTCCACAAAAATATTATTTGCTTGATCTCAAAGTCATTAGGTTGAATGCAATGATTAATGAGCTAATGCAATTTAATAAAACATGAAGAGGGATGAAGAGAGCTGAAGTGAGATAATGCAATCACCATAGTGATATGCATCTCTCACAGCTGCTGCCCTCAATTTATAAGCGACGGATGCATGCAAATGAGATAAACGACATGCTAATAGTGGATGGATGGCCTAACTAGCACCTATGATGAGTAGGCATGTTGGTGTGAAGAGACACGAGGGGTGGAGAGAAAAAGGGCAGCCAGCTAGGTTGGTGGCGGACGGCCGACCGTGGTGGGTCGCCGGCCCCACTTTTCCTCAAATTATTTTTTCACATGTTTATATTTTTATATGCAAGGTAAATGCAAAGTTGAAAGTAAATAGTGGGAATGCACGAAAAATAAACATGAATGCAAAGATAAGTTTTGACTTACCTCCCGGTGAGGACTCAAAATATTTCGTGGTCCACGGGTCGGACTGTCTCCATAACTCATTTTTCGTGAAGAATTTCCGCAACCGGAGTTGTTGTTGCGGCTGGTTGAATTTCTTTCTTACGCCACACTTGTTTTGTTCGAGGTTTTCGAGTGGCGTTGACCTTCTCTTGTGGCCCCAAACTCTTGACTGCAGATTGACTCCGTTCATTGATTCGGGACTTCTTCGCCCCTTTGTTGCTGCTCTCCTTCCAATATGGACGCCGTAAAGCTCGTCCAATAGTTGTAGAGTTCTCATGGTTGCAATGAGGCTACGCACCTGAGGTTTTGGTATAGCCTCCGCTTTCCTCTACACAGTTTTAGGATTTTTACCATAAAAGGTGCGTACCTAAGAGCATTGCTCAACTCTTGGCTTGAAGTTGAAAATTTTGTCTCGGCCATTTATGTTGAGTTGAATCTCTCCTGCAACAACGTCTATGGTTGCATTTGTCGTTTTTCCCGACCGAGTCGCAACCGCACTAACATTCTCCTTTGGGTGTGGTTTCGGTTGCCCCGGAAGTCTACCCTGAGTGGATGTGGGAATTGAAGCAGCCAATTGAGCTATTTGGGTTTCTAGCATTTTGTTCAAACTGATTTGGCTATGCATGGCAGTTATAAATCCCTCTATTTTTCAATCTATGCTCTATAGAATTTTATCATTAGTAAGAAACTTCCTACTAATGGATTCACCTTTTCTTGAGCATTCATAAATTCTTGTAGAGTTGACTTATTAAGATTCAAGATACCAGCATTACCTCCTTGTTGACGGTTGTGGAACGAGAAGTTGGGCTTGGAGTTCCATCCTGGAATGTAGTTTGATTGCGGACGGAATCCATTGCTGACGAAGTTGGTATCCTTAGGTTGGGTTTCGGTGCAGTTGTCTCTCGAGTTCCCAAAACTCCCACAAACCTCGCAAGTCATGCAAGATTCAAGTGCCTGGACAATCTGCGATGATGATTCCAGCTTATTCATCAAAAGGTCCATCTTGGCCGCGAGCACATCCATATTATCGATTTGGTGCGCTCCTCGTGTGTGGGGCTGAATGCGTTCATTGCTCCAGCCTTGCCTTGATACCATCTTCTCAATGAGAGTGCACGTAGCACTCACACTGAGTGAAAAGAAAGCTCCGCCACAGGTAGCATCAAGGTGCTCACGGGCCATGCGATTTTGCCCATGGTAGAAACTTTGGATGATAAACCAGTCTTGCATCCCGTGGTGGGGGCAAGCCAGTATATACTCCTAAAGTCGCTCCTAGGCGTCCGATATGGAGTTCCTTAATAGTGCGATCAATTATCAGGTGAGCTAGCAGATATGAGTTTGGAGGTTTGTTTTAAGAACTTCGTCGGAGCTCAGCCGATTCACTACCACCCGCTATCAGTTAAGAACACCGAATGGTTATGACCACCCCCTGATTGGGCCCTACTGGTCCAAATCCTAATGCAATGGATTACACGTGAGATAAATCTCGAATGGATAGGGCTGTCACCACCTACCACCTACCACAAAGTACGTGGACTGGGTGTAAACCAAGTCAGAGATAATCTCAGACACCACTTCTGCTATTAAATCCGATCACTACTCCATGGAGCCTAAGGAGGCGATCCAAGTTCAATACTTAGGCTATTATAAGCATATGATAATGAACCCAGACTCGGAACAAGATGAACTTAATCGACCGCTCTAATAATTCACACTTCCCACTTAGTGTAAATATGCTCAGCACAGATAATGAAAGACACCTATGTAACAAAAGCAAATTCTTACAAAAGGGAAAGGTACAAGAGCTATTACCCGAATTTCCAAAAACGATTCCGGAACTCCGAGCTTCAACTCGACTCAACTCTAACTACCAAACTAACTACTCTAACAAGTGAAGAATAACTCCAAATGAGAGGGATGTGGTGTGTTGTGTGTGGTATTCTCAAGTGAGGTGAGGGGGTCCTTTTATAGCCATCCATAGCCAATGAGTGAGCTCCACGCCGTGGGACACGTGTAAGCAAGCCACCATCCGAAGGAGAATCCAAAGGGGATCCCGAGGCAGTCGGCCGACCTAGCCCGTTCGGCCAACTGGGTTCGGTTGATCTAGGCCATCCCCTTCTTCTGTGATGCTTCTTGTGCGGTGTAGATCTTCCCCTTACGTCAGTTTTATCAGTTTAGGTCGTTAGACATGGCTTTCTTAGGAGGCAAGTCACCCAATTGTGAAGGAAGTGATGCCCTTGGATCAAACCGACTCGAGTGGATGGCGTAGATCTCTTCATTTTGTACTTCTTGACCACCTGGGAGAAAATGGAGCCGGTTGGGCAAAAAGTCCAGGTCGGCCGACAGTCTTCTGAGCCCGGTTCAGCTCCGGTTTTTCTCCACTTTATTTCTGTGGACAAATACTCACCAAAACATGTGTAAATTTATTAGTTTAAATAAAATGCAAGCATAAACATTGATTTTCCCCCAAATTACCGGAGTTTTGGCGTATATTAGCGTATAATTTTGGAATTTAATGGATGCGAACAGACGCGCTAACTCGGTTGGATCTTCAGCGATCTCGACGATATGCTCGGCGACCACTTGACAATCTACCCCGAGCACTCGGCGAGTACCGATGACCACTCGGTGAGCAGTCAGCGACCTCTCCTACCAGTCAGCACTCGACCCCGACCATCTCTTCCTCGAGGTAATTAATATGACTTCTGAAGACACCATCAAATATATATTGTTGTTGTAGAAGGAAATATCTAATATCAATTACAGCCTCTCTTGTAGATTCAATTCCACCTGCTCCAACGAGCCAAAATAATAATATAAAGGGAGCACCATCTCATCCTCAAGATAATATGACTCCAATGTGTCGACGGTTGGGATATCGGTCCCAAGTCAACTAAGGTTCTTGAGAAAAGGGACATAGAAGACCTGCCGAGCAAGGTAAACAGCAATCAACGAGCAACAGAGAGACACAGGGTTTTTATCCTGGTTCGGGCCTCTCCGAGGAGATAACAACCCTACGTCCAGCCTTTCTTTATATCAAAGAGGATTACAAGGAGGAAACTCGACGAGACGAACAAGCCTCGGCGAGATTATGTGTGTACAGGGAGTAATATGCGATAATCTGCTAAGCCTCCATCTTCTTGCCATAAAATCGTCCCCTCTACACGCTGTAGGGGCCCTGTTTATATAGTGTTGAACAACCGACCTACCGAGGGATAATCGGGCCGGGCTGACCACGAGTCCGTAGCGAACTCGATACATGCCAAATACATCCCAGGGTAGATAAGGTATACTCCAATTCTTGGGGATCACGACGTCTGCTCCAATCCGGAAAACCACGTCCTGATCTTCACGTAGCCGTGCAGAACTCTTGTTCGAGTCGGAGTTAAACACGAATCCTAGGCCGTCACGCACCGTGCCAGCCACGAAGCTGTTCGGCAGGATGCACATGGGCCTGATAGAACCTTCTAGGGAGCCAGGCCCTAGGAGGCTGTTCGATTGGGCCGTCAGGGAGTGGGCCATGGTAATGGGCCATGATTTTATCCCCGACAGCTATCCCCCGAGACTCAAGTGGAAGGACTCACTAGAGTGGGGTCTTCCTCTTGAGACTCCAAGTCACGAAGAGGGAAATATTGCTGGTACAAAGACGTGCAACAGACGACCGAACAGGTTGTGACTCAGCCGAACAAGAATTGTTCGGGACCGAACAAACGTGATCGAAGACGAAAGCAACTCATTGCGTCGAGCAGGAAACTCATCCGTCGAAAGCAGAGTACCCGATCCTCGGTCATGAAATGGAAAATATAACCGTTGGCTGATTCCAACGGTAACTTTCACTGCGTAGTGAAAACGGACGACCGTTTTTACTTAGCCATTATGGTAAAAAACTAGCCGTTTTGTGACAAAGAACCGTTGCAGAGCTGCTCGTCTAGGGCTATAAAAAGCACCCAAGCCGCCCGCGGCTTGCCACTTCCGCTCTCACGTGCCTTTCCTTCCCAAGCCCTATTCCAACCACGCTCAGCATCAAACAGCCACCACCCAACTCCAAAGCTGCTTGTCCACCCTGGGGATTGCTATGGCCAAATTCTCAGGCACTAGCATGATTGAGGAGGACTTGAGGATTTTAGAGTCGGAGGGACACATCGACGCCGACAGCTGGAGGCTGCCCGGGGAGGAGGAAACGCCGAAGCCGCTCGAGGACGAGTTCGTCAACTTCGAGCAGTTCGCACTGTTCGGGTTGAGGTCTCCCGAAAGCGACTTCGTGGAGGCCTTCTTGAACATCAGCGGATTGGAGGTTGCGAACCTCAATCCCAATTCGATCCTCCAGATGGCCGTCTTCGCACACCTGTGCGAGGGCTACCTGGGAGTAGATCCATCCGTGGGGCTGTTCCTTCACTACTACACAGTGACGAGGAGCCGCTCCGCCATCTCCGGACTTGGGTGCTACTACCTCAAGCTCCGGGCAACCGTCGACGACGCTCCGTACCCCCGTCCACCCCTGCTCGACTCAATGGGCGTGTGGTGGATGAGGTGGTTCTACACTAGGAGGAGCGAACACAGCAAGCTCATCTTCACCTGGCAGGCTCCGGCGAAGGGAACACCAATGCCTCGATCGGAGCTGTCCGACGAGGAGTGGTACTTGACCCGGAATATCGCTTCCCTCGTGGGCCTCGGGCTCACTGGCAGGGAGATCATCCGGGACTTCGTGGCGAACAAGATCTGTCCGCTGCGGAAGAGATCCTACCCCTTCTACAAGATAGAAGTCTGGGAGGACATCACCAGTACGGGTAAGTCCCTTAACACTCAACCTTTCCCGGTGATTTCATCCGAACAGGAACTAAAGATTTCTTCTGTTCGGGCAGCGCAACCAACCGACGCATGGGTGACCGAGCAGGTCGACTCCATGTTGAAGGCCGCCAGGAAAGACACCGAGGTCACCGGTGAGGTGTCCTACACATGTCCGAGAAACGTGCTCGTCCGCTCGCCCGAGGTACCAAACGCTGAACCTCATTTGAGTTGCTAGGCTTACACTGTTACGGTATGCTTACATTCGCTTTCCTATGTGTAGGACGATCAGCTTATCCTCGACGGGATCATCGAGGAGCTCTCCAAGTCAGACAAAGAGGGAGCGAGGAAGGGCAAGGCCAAGGTGGCCGAGAAGCCAAAGGTGGTCGCTGGGCCGACACGGAGCTCGCCGCGCCGAAGCGGCCGCCAACAACCTCCGAAGTCCCCTGCGGCGAAGAAGCGCGCCGAGCAAGCCAAGCGCGAGCGCGACCAGCCAAGGGGGGAACGCCCAAGCCCGTCCCTCCTTACCGAGCAAAGCGAAGAGGAGGTACAAAATCTGACACTCTGGCTGAAGCGCTATACCCAAGCTCACCCGGGCCATGTGGAACGGCTGCAACAGATCACCGAGCAGAGGAGGCTCGAGGAGGAAGTCGCGCGCAATGAAAAGCTTCTTGATTCGCGCAAAAAGAACGCTCAGCTCAGCAACGAGCTGAGCTTGTCGCCGCAAGCGTCCGGAGCCCAAGGCGAAGAAGCCGAGGAACCCCCGAGCAAGAGCCGTAAGCTCCGTCAAGGAGTGAAGAAGAAGGTTAAGTTCCCTGCGGTAGGTATGTAGTAGCGAAACTCTCCCCTTCACATTCTACCAAACCGCATAGGACTAACGCGCTTCTTTTTCATCAGCTGCCCAGGAGGACATCGCCACGGACGATGTGGGCGTGGCAATCGAGTGGTCTGTACTGCCCGAGCACCTGCACTGTGCGTCGCGAGCAACGAGACTGCTCGCTCTCAAGGACAAGCTGGCAGCATGGGCTGCGCTTCCGCCGAGCTCCACTGATCAGATCGGCGCGCTGAAGAGCGCGGTGGAGTGGCTGGAGGCTAAAGAAGCGGGGCGCGGCGCCACGGAGAGCGGAGCCAAAGTCTTGGCTCTGCTGGCTGCCCGGGGCGGGACCGAACAGGCGGTCCTGCCCAGCACTTCATCGTAGGGGCAACCCATCCCTGTAGCGACGGAGATCACTGGCGAGCAGGGCGAAAGACCTGCGGCTAGAATGGGGGAGGAATGCCATGATCAGGGCGAACAGGTTGCCCTGTCCGCGGCGACACCGACGTCGCCGGACAGAGCGGCGCCAATCTTGCCCGAAGGCGATCGGACGGAGGAGCAAGAGGAAGGGCAAGAGCTTGAGGGTGAAAGGCAATCGCCCATCATTTGCTGCCCCTGTGCAGTGCGCTCAAAGAAGAGGAAGACGCAGACCGAGAGCATCGTCTTTGCTGGTGGTCCAGCGGCCGGGCTTCGCCACCCACGGCCTTGGAGAGCGCCTTCGCCGGAACTTGAAGAATCGTCATCAAGAGGTAAACTCAAAGCCGTAACTTGTCCATTTTAAGTCACGAGCAACTGAATTTGATGGATTTGTTCTTCTCTTGCTCAGGTCCTGCGGAGCACCATGGAAGATTTCGAAGAAGGCGTTGGCGTCGAACGCAGCGCCATTCTAGGAGCCATCTAGGAGTACCGGGCGAGGGAGCTCGAAGGGGAGCGCCTCGCACCGGCCAAAAGCTGAAACCGACTTAAAGCCCAGCTGGCCGAGGAGAGGCAGTCTTCCGCGGCACTCCAGGAGAAGATCTCCACCCTGTGGGTATCACAGGAAGAGGCCGAGGAGCTTCGCGGGCTGGCCGTGAGGGCGAGTACCGTGGAAAGAAGGGTCAAGGAGCTGGCCGAGCAACTCAAGACTAGTGAGCAGCGCCGAAGTCAGAACAAAAGTCGGACCGAGGAGTTGCGGGCCAAGACCGAGAAGGTCGAAGCCCTTCGTACAGAGGCCAAGGAGCAAGCCAAGCAGAAGACAGTCAGCAAGGAAGAAGCCGAACGTCTCCGAGCTGAAGTCAGAGAAGGGATCAAAGCCCAAGGGGAAGTCCTGCGCCTCAAGTTAGAAATTAAGGAGCTAAAGGAGCAGCTTACTTCTAAGTAGCAGTAGGGCTGTAGCCCGAAAGAGACTTTGTACCTGTAAATTTTTATTAATGTGAATAAAGCCTTACCTTTTCTCTGCAAAAAAAAGCAGCAAAAGACAAGAACGAACAGGAAACTAAGATCAAGGCGAAACAGCCCTAGAAAGTTTAAGAAAAAGGTAGAACGCCAGCCTAACTCCAAGCCCCCCTTGTGCATCTGCTCGAAAACCTGGGTTTGCGAACTCGAACAGGTGCACAAGAAAAGAGCGACACCCCAGCCCCCGGTATGGACGATGCTTGAAATCTTAAGTTTGCGAATTCAAGCATGTGCGTAGAGAGATAGAGCGACTCCCGCATCCTGATCGACTCATTCCATGAACTGCTCATCGACGTAAGTTAGGCTTCGTAGGATAACCGAACAAGGAAAGTGCCTCTGCCGCGGGGGGTTTACGAGAGCAGACTTTGCCAAGTGGTTGTGCCGAGTGCGGTAAGTGCCTCTGCCGCGGGGGTTACGAGAGCAGACTTAGCCGCTAGGCGAAAAGCCGTGTTACGCAACCCTGAGTTTAGGAACTTGCTGAAACTAGATGCGGGCAGGGAAAACCTGAAGATCGCGGAGCCAAGAGTTCGCAAGACCGGACAACCATCAAGTGTTACTAGAGAGAAAGATAGTCTGAGAAGACAAGAAGTGAAAAGGGCCGCAGGGGGCCGCGAACATTAACTGTTTATTGGATTGAACTTTACATGGCACCCCGAGAGATTTGGACGAACTAAGGCGCGAAGTTTGATAAAAAGCGCAGAGCTAGAAAAATAAACGAAAAACTTACACAAAGAACCTACGAAGCTGGTCGATGTTCCAAGTGCTGGTCAGCTCTCTCCCATCCTACGTTGCCAGGCGAACAACCCCCGGGCGAGTAGTAGAAACGACCGTGAACGGGCTCTCCCATCGGGGAGTTAACTTGTTGGCATTGGACAAGTTCTGGACACGGCGCAGAACGAGGTCGTCCGCCTTCAAAGCCCTTGGTCGAACAGATTTGGCGGCGTGCCGGCGAAGATCTTGCTGGTAGCGCACCATTCTAACTTGTGCCCGTTTGCGTGTGCCTTCGAGGAGATCGAGTTCGAGCAAGCGCTCTTGCTCTGAGTCAACCATGTTGACCGAGCTCGTGCGAGGCGAGCCAAGTACCACTTCGACGAGCAAGATGGCTTCTGCACCGTAGACTAATTGGAAAAGAGTTTCCCCGGTTGCCCGGTTGGCTGTGGTGCGAACAGCTGTGGACTATATGGGCCCTGGGTATCCTCTAGAAGGCCCATAAAGGAGCAAATAGGGGGTGATCCAAGTCGGCCGGCTGAAGATAAGGACCACTCGGGCTACGCGTGGCTTGAGCTGCAAGGAAGTTCTCGAGGATATAATCTATCTCCATGTAATTAGCAGATCAACACATGTATTCCATGTAACTGCATACCAGAATTAGTTATCGTGAATCGAGATATCCTCAGAACTCTATCTCCCCCTACATTATATAAAGGGAGGGGGTGGAGGCCATCGGCATATAGCTCTGATAGGCATCTAAGTCTACAGCGCATAGCATCATCTTGTATCTTGATCCACCATATAATCCCAGAACACAGGAAGTAGGGTATTACCTCCTCCGTTGAGGGCTTGAACCTGTCTAACCCTTCCTTGTGTTACCATTTAACTTAGTTCTTGATTAGCGTCCCCCTTACAAATTCATTGCGGTGGTGACCCCCAGCTAGTCACCGCCGGCAAGCGCGCCGGTAGGGGCAGATCAAGATCATCTCTCAAGTTAGATGGCTTTTTCAAGATCGCCAGACGCCGCCATGAGGCTAGGAGAGTCTCTTAACCCGGCACCTGGACTTCATCGCCGACGGCATCGGCAATCTTCACCTCTCTCCCCCTGGAGAGATTCCTTCGCAAGGAGGCGCGCGCAATCAATGTGACCCATTGCCTTATGGTTTGGAGAATTTAGCAAGCGCCTTCCACGGATTGACCCCCTCGCTGTTCGCCTTCACGCCTCCTCCGGAGGAAGACGGAAAAGAACTCGGCGGACTCGACCGCTCGAGCGTGAATTGTATTCCGCACGACTACTCTTCGGCCCCGGCTGAATTTCCCTCTAGACTCGATAATTCTGTCGCGACTCTCGCACTGGATTCCTCGGTTATTCGGATAGGAGATAACCAGTCGGTGAGCACCTCAGATCCACTCGGATCAGATCCATCTATGTTCGTGGGTGTCATCAATGGTGGCCAACCCATAGGACAAAGCGAACAAGTCAGCCTCTCTGCTTCAGACTCAGAGTCCGACGGGAGCGCTGAGATTCGAAACTACCGAGAGGTTTTCGTCCTAGGCGCGGATGGTCACCACTCCACTTCTCCGCTTGTCGCGTACGTAGTAAACGACGCTGGCGCGAATCCAGATCCTCGCCAGGTGGAGAAACAAGATCGTGTGCAACAACCGGCGCCCGGCCGCGGACGCCCGAATGAGCTTTGCGCGGTAAAGCTACGGGATCAGGAGGTCTATAACACTCCCCAGGCTAACGTCATCGCGTCAAAGACTCTTCTTGAGACTATTGCGCCGCAACTTCCGGGAAGGCAGCCCCCTCGTTCAGAACCTTGCTCGAGCGATGGCCATGGTGGAGATGGCTGCCATACAGCAGAACGAGGCAATACCCGCTCCGACCGCTTCGGCACGCTGTCGATCCACGCGCAATCGGAACCGGGCCCACACCTCAGTTGCTGGCGACTCCCACCAGTCGCCTGCCCACGATCTTCGCCAAGATATCGAAGCCAAGCGGCGGGAGCGCAGTCACGGCGAGTGGAACTCTCGTGGCCGTCAAAGCCGCCGCGACGATGACCAGGACGAGAGCACCGCCAGTCGGCGCGACCACCGCCAGGAGCAACGCCAAGGCCCGCGCCGGGAGCGTCATAGTAGATCCCCAGCGCGGAGGCGGCCACGTCCATTGGAGGGGATTCGGGCCTTCACCCCGGATCTCCGTCGAGTGGTTTGGCTGGATGGTTTCAACCTTAAAGGCATCGACAAGTTCGATGGCGAGAGAGATCCAAAGAACTAGCTGCAGGTTTATGCCTTAGCGGTCAGCGCGGCAGGAGGTGATCAGAACGTCATGGCAAATTACTTGCCGGTCGCTTTGACCCCAACCGCCTGACACAGCTAACGGACTCGGAGAACTCTATCGAGTCTTGGGACGACCTCCAGGAGCAGTTCATCGCCAATTTCCAAGGGACCTACGAAAGGCCCGCGGGGAGATAGGAGATTGGACAGCTACACCGGCAAGAAGAACGAGACTCTTCGCGAAGTTCATCAAGCGCTTTACCAAGAAGAAGAACGAGATCCGGACGTTTGAGCAAGCGATCATCGAAGCCTTCTTCGCTGGATGCCAATCCGAGGAACTAATCAGGCAGATGACCCGGGACCCCCCGCGTAATCTCAAGGCCATGTTCACAATGGCGGACCAGAGGTCAAGCCGAGGAGGCCATCGCGAATCATCGCGGAGGCAATGTGGAGGCCCCAAGAAGAAGCCTAACGACGAACAGTGGCAAGCCCAAAGGTAAGAAGCGGAAGGGGGCGAGATGGTCGCCAACATGGAGCGAATCCACCCAAGCCCCCAACGACAACGACTACAAGAAAGTCATGGATTCGGTATGTCCTTCCATCCTCGAGGAAAACATTCTGCCAAAGATTGCCTTATTCTGTAGAAGTTCGTCGACAACGCGAACCAGTCGATCAAGGGCAGTCAAGGCAAGAAACCCGACGGAGATTACCAAGACGCCGAGCGCGAGATCAACTACATCTTGAGGGCTCGATGCGACGCGAGTCCAAGCGGAAGCAAAGCTTACCACTCGGAGATCAACGCCATCTTGCCCGCGACGCCAAAGTACCTGCGCTGGTCCGAGGTGCCCATCACCTTTGACCGATCGAACCACCCGGACCGGATCGCCTTCCCTGGGAGGTACCCTCTGGTGTTGGATCCGGTCGTGCGAGGAAGCAAACTAAACAGAGTCCTGGTCGATGGCGGGAGCGGGATTAATGTCCTTTTCGTCAAGACCCTGGACCAAATGAATATTCCCCGTTCCGAGCTACGGCAGAGATCATCTCCGTTCCACGGGGTAATCCCCGGGACGTCCGCAATACCACTCTGACAGATCTCTCTGCCGGTCACGTTTGGGACCAAGGATAACTATCGGACCGAGAGTCTGAGCTTCGAAGTGGCTAATTTCGAGACGGCATATCATGCCATCTTGGGAAGGCCGGGGATTGCCAAATTCATGGCGGTTCCCAACTACACTTATCTCGTCCTAAAGATGCCAGGTCCCAATGGTGTAATCACCCTCCCTGGTGACGTTAAACAGTCCCTGCTCTGCGACAGCGAAAGCTGCGAGATGGCGCAGGCACTGGACTCATCTGTCGAGATGGAGAAGATCCGACTGGAGGTCGCAAACCTTCAGGAGGAAGGGGACGTCCCCGCCAAGAAGCAGGCCAAAACATCCATCCAAGCAGCCGAAGAAACTAAGAAGATCCTGTTGGACCCGTCTGATCTGGCCAAAACGGCCGTGATTGGGACAGGGCTCGACAGCAAATAGGAAGACGCGCTCGTCACTTTTCTCTAGGCCAACCGGGATGTGTTCGCTTGGAAGCCTTCGGACATGCCCGGTGTTCCGAGGGAGGTGATCGAGCACTCTCTCGCGTCGATTTAAAAGGCGCCGATCAAGCAACGCCTACGAAGATTCGCCCCGGATCGGAAGGACACCATAAGGAGTGAGATCACCAAATTGTTGGCCGCTCGGTTCATCAAAGAGGTGTGTCACCCCGACTGGCTTGCTAATCCGGTCCTGGTGCAGAAGAAAAAAAAGACATGGCACATGTGTGTTGACTACACCGACCTCAAAAAGGCGTGTCCCAAGGATCCTTTCGGGCTCCCCCGCATCGACCAAGTGGTGGATTCCACCGCCGGGTGCGAGCTCTTGAGTTTTCTGGACGCCTATTCAGGCTATCATCAGATCAGCCTGAAGGAGGAGGATTGCATCAAAACGTCGTTTATTACGCCCTTTGGTGCTTTCTGCTATATCACAATGCCATTCGGGTTGAAAAACGCTGGTGCGACCTATCAGCGCACTATACTGCGGTGTTTTCACACTCAACTCGGACGCAACGTGGAGGCATATGTCAACGACGTCGTCATAAAAACCAAATCCAGATGGGATCTCATAACAGATCTGACCGAGACGTTCGAGAGCGTAAGGGCATTTCGGATGAAGCTAAATCCCGAGAAGTGCGTTTTTGGGATTCCGTCTGGTAAACTACTCGGATTCATCATCTTCAATCGAGGGATCGAAGCAAATCCGGAAAAGGTCGGTGCCATCCTCAAGATGAAGCCTCCGGCCAACCAGAAGGACGTGCAGAAGCTCACTGGATGCATCGTGGCACTCAGCCGATTCGTTTCCCGACTCGGGGAGCGAGGCATTCCTTTCTTTAGGCTCTTACGCCGGCAAGACGATTTTCAGTGGACAGCGGAAGCACAGCAAGCCTTTGAAGATCTGAAGAGGTTCCTCACCACACCGCCGGTGTTGGTCCCTCCCATGCCCCAGGAGCCCCTCTTACTCTACATCGGCGCCACGACTCACGTCATCAGCAGCGCCCTTCGTGGAGCGAGATGAAGAGGGCTCCCTCCAAAAGGTACAGCGCCCGGTCTACTTCGCAATCGAGGTATTGGGCGAGTCAAAAACAAGATACCCACAAGTTCAAAAGCTTCTATATGCTGTGTTACTCACATCGCGGAAGCCCAAGCATTATTTTCAAGAGCATGAAATTTCGGTGGTCACTTCTTTTCCGCTTGGAGACATACTTCATAATCGGGAGGCCACTGGGAGGATTGCCAAGTGGACAGTTGAGCTTGGAGCCTTTGAAATGAAGTTCAGAACTCGACTAGCCATTAAATCGCAAGCGTCGGCCGACTTCGTCGCCAGTGGTGAAAGCCCAAACCCAATGAGAAAGGATAATCTCGAGTCTTGGACAATGTACTTTGATGGTTCCTCATGCTTTCCGCGGGGAAATTGGATTTTGCTCAAATCGCCGACCGAAAGAAGCTACGCTTCGCCCTCCAAATATTGTTTGCGTCGTCAAGAACAACGCCGCCGAGTACGAGGCACTCATCCACGATCTCTGCGTTGCCATATCGCTCGGCGCCAAGCGGTTAATGGTACGCGAAGATTCTCAACTCGTGGTCAACCAGGTCCAAAAGGTGGTCCCAGACATGGATAAACATGGCGGCCATCGCCAGAGGTACGCAGTTAGAAGACAAGTTCGACGGATCGAGCTTACTCACGTGTTCGCCGCGACAACGGCGACATATGAGCTAGCGCTGATGGGATCCACTCGGGCCCGTGTCCCGAGTGGTGTTTTAAATCCGAGAGCTACGCGCACCATCCATCAAGGTACCATCTGCACCAGGGGAAGATCAAGAGAAGTAGCCAGAACCCGATGCAGAGGTACTATCAATTACTCCCGGGTGGACTCAGCCTTACCTAGACTATCTTCTTTGTGATGAGCTGCCTGAAGATCGAAGCCTTGCCGAGTGCATCACACGCCGGAGTAAAAGCTACAAGGTAGTCGGGGACGAGCTTTTCAGAAAAAGCAGTTTCGGGGTACTAAGGCGTTGCATATCCGAGTAAGAAGGCAGGGATCTACTCAACGAAATGCACTCGGGGGAATGTGGGCATCACGCAGCAGCAAGCACCCTAGTGGGCAAGGCCTATCGACAGGGATTTTTCTGGCCAACCGCGGTAACAGATGCGGAAGATATAGTACGCAGATGTGACGGGTGTCAGTTTTTTGCAAGGCAGACCCACATGCCGGCACAAGATCTACAGACGATTCCGATCTCTTGGCCCTTCGCCGTCTGGAATCTGGACATGGTGGGCCCCCTCAAGCGAGCGCAAGGCGGATTCACTCATCTCTTCATCGCCATCGACAAGTTTACCAAGTGGATTGAAGCCAAGCCGGTTGCTATCATCACGGCGGCCAAGGCATGCGAAGTTCTTGAGGACATCACAGCGTTTTACGTACCTAATCGCATCATCACCGACAATGGCGTTCAGTTCAAAAGCAGCGAGTTTCAAGATTGGGGCGAGGAGCTGGGCATCAAGATATTCTATGCATCGGTGGCCCACCCAAGGAGCAACGGACAGGTTGAACGCGCCAACGGATTGGTGCTACAAGGGCTCAATGCCCGAATTTTCGATCGCCTGAAGCCGTATGCAATGCGCTGGGTTAAGGAGTTGCCTTCGGTGCTCTAGGGGCTCAGAACGACCCCAAGTCGAGCAACCGGGCGGACACCCTTTTCCCTAGTTTACGGCTCAGAGGCAGTTCTCCAGACTGAATTGAAGTTCCGGTCCACTCGGGTCGCCAATTACAACGATAATCAGTCGGATGAAGCAAGGTACGAAGACCTCGATCGGCTCGAGGAAGCCAGGGAAGCAGCAATGATCCAGTCGGCAAAGTAACAACAGGGCCTGCGTCGCTACCATCAGCGCAACATACGGGGCCGTGCGTTCTCCAAGGGGGATCTGGTCCTCCGAAGGAATCAGAAGCACGAGCATAAACTCTCCCCACTTTGAGGAGGCTCCTACATGATCGCTGAGGTGACACGTCCAGGGGCTTACCGGCTACAACGGGAAGACGGATCAGAAGTGCCCAATACCTGCAACATCGAGCGACCTCGCTGTTTTACTCTTAAAATCTTGTATTCGAGCAGCATGTAATTAGTTTCCCTTCTCGATTTTGCTACTTGGCCGGCGACCAGCGAAGAAGTCGGGGTTACACTAAATAGTGTGCGGAGTCAACCGCACCCTATCTCATCAATAAAGTTGTTTTCTCTCTACATGTGCTGATCGCATTTGAATATTATGAAAATTCTTGAGTAATGGCGCTTTTACATCCCAGCGACAACGTTTAGCTACTCCGCAGTTGCATATGGAGAAAGCCAAGCGCTACTTCCTGGCACTTGAGGGCTAGACCAGCCGGCGGATGCGTTTCATGAAAAAGGATAAAACGTACTATTCGGATAAGTTAGATCACCAGTACTGGGGATCAACCAGAAGTTTCTATTACAGGCATATTTACAAGTCCAATTGATCGACTATCTGGACAGCAGTCGGATGAACCTCCTCTAACAAAGCTACGGCCTCCTCTTCCGAACAAGCAAACCTATCCTTGACGGCTTCGCAGTCTAGGCGAGGAAAGTTCGACTTCGCGATGGCGAGGCCTTGGCCAGCGCACGTTATTGCGGCCTACCGAGTGAAGACCTTGATCCGCTCGAGAATAGCATCGAGATGAGCCACCAGGAGGTCGGGGTCGTTCGGCGTTTCCTCATCCAGGTAAAGGCATTCAAGTATTGGGGCAATTCCCGTCGAGGTTCGGGGGCGGAGCTCTGCGCAACCAGTCGGATGAGGCGTATCAGTCGGGTTTCAGTGGGGTTGAGCCAGGGAGAGCCAGTCGGGAAAAGTTACCTTTCAACTCTTTAGCCGACTCCTCGGCTCGAGCGTTGGCTTGGCGGACTTCTTCCTCTAGTGCCTTCTGCCTCGCCTCCAGAACTGCACTCGACGGTAAATATTGAAGATCCTTACCTATGAAACATCCTTTCTAGAGATTCAGCACGGATTAGGGTCTATACCTCGGTTTGTGTTGGACTCCTCCACGTGGCAGAATCGGAGCTCGATGACTTCGCGGTGGAGCTCTTTGATCCGGCCACGGTGTTGTCGCTTGGTGGCGTACACCGCGTTGTCAAACTCATCGCGCGTCTTCAGTTCGCCTACCGTCTTCTCCATGCACCGGGTCTTCTGCTTTGACCTCTCCTTCATGCGCTGCGAGGAGAAGAGAGGGAGATTAGTGGGACCCCCCCGTACAGGGCGAGGATTCGCAGCGAGAAGAAGTTTACCTTGTATATTTCAGCTTGAATGGCAGTTGCTTGGTCCAGCACCTCCCACTCCTCGGCTTCCTGCCCATCATCGACCTCGTAGCCTTCCATCTCCTTCCGCCATTTCAACCGGAAGGGTGGAACGTGAGCTTTGGGGGAGGGGTGAGGAATCTCCTCGATTTCAGGTTCTGAGCTCTCTGGAGCTGGAGCTGGGATTTTCTCGGCGAGGCGCGGTGGGCTGAGCCGAGTCCCTGGAGCTTGGCGGCTCGTCATCCTCCATTGGTATCCTGCAAGCATTTGGAAACCTTTTTGAGATACACACCTCTACGAATTATGAAGTTATGGCGTCGCAAAGGAGTACCTGTGTGACGGGACGTACTTCATCTTGAATTTCATGCCCAAACCACTCGGGCCCGAGCCGGGAGGTTTCTTCACCCCTGACGCAGCCTTTGGGCCAGCAGACGGGCGAGGCGGAGGACTCTGTGGCTGTGAGGCCTGGGCCGGCGGCGACTTCGTTGCTGGGCGGCGGCGGCGCAGAAGCGGGACGGTATCTTCCTCTTCGTCGTACTCGTCCGAGTCCCTTGAAGCGCCCCCTTGCCTTTTTTGGCCGTAGGAGCACTCGTCGAGCCCTCAGCGGGACGCTTGCGAGGTGCCTCCTTGTGGGGCGGAGCTTCCGGAACCGGGGGGGAGGAGAAGAAGGCTTCGCGCCCCTGCGACGCGACAAATTACATTAATTCTAATCCTACATCAACAAACCACGGTTGAGTTGCGTAGGGTTTTCTCCTTACCGCTGGTGGCAAGTATCCCAAATTGTACGGAGCCGGGCATTCCGCGGGAGTTATTTCCGAGCCCGGAGTGAAAAGCTCAACCACTCGGCTGATAATCTCCTTCTGCATGAGGTTCTCGTCGGTTTTCCCGAGTGGCGTCTTGGGTACCCGAGTACTCGAAGGCGAGATGCACCCTCTCCTTGATGGGCTGGATACGGCGTTGGGTATAGTTCCACACTACCCCAACACCGGTCAACCCAGCGGACTTCGCTCTGCGGAGAAGAAGAAGAAGTTCCTTTACTTGGTCTCCCTCGTCATCGGCGAGGAGAGAGGACCAGGAGGGATGGACTGTGGGGCACTAGCCAGAGAAGGAAGGGAGGGCCGGAGGAGAGTTGGCGCAATAGAACCACTCGGAATGCTAGCCTTTGTTGGAGGTTTTCAAGCGAAGATCGAAGTAAAACTTTTTGACCCCTTCCCGCAATTGGAATCCTGCGCCGCCCGCGGCCTTGGGATTGTCCTTGTTGGGATTGGGTTTGAGAAGGAAAAGGAATCTGAAAAGGTCGAAATGAGGAGCGATTCCCAAATAGGCCTCACAGACATGGACAAAAATCGCGATATGAAAGATGGAGTTGGGGTTCAAATGCGAGACCTCAATCCCATAGAAATGAAGCAAACCCCGGAAGAAAGAAGAGCAAGGAAGGCTAAAGCCGCGGAGGAAGAAAGATTCGAAGACCATTACCTCGTCCGGACGAGGGGTGGGGCAGGATTCACCGGTGGCAGCACGCTAAGAGACGAACCCTTCCGACGGGAGCACGCCGAGGGAGACCAGCTTCTGTAGCCTCCGCTCAATCGTGATGGACTTCATCCACCTCTTTGCGTTCTTCGCTGCCTCAGCGGCGGTGGGGGATGGTGGAGCCATCGCGATTGGAGACGGGTGGCGGCGGAGGCCACTGCGGAGAAGAACCCTAGCGGCGGAGTCTGCTGGGAGAAGCTAATTGACTGGCGCGAAAAGTGAGCGAGGTGAACTAATTTTGTTCCCTTATTCCTAATTTATCGCAACGGGCAGAGTTTCGCATTCTGGGCCGGGCCTTAGTCTAGCACTAGATGCGGCCTTTCCGCGAGGGGCCCGATAATCACTCGGCTGCCCAAGTGGTTCCCTCCGAGAGGTCCGCGTTAAGTGCCGACTGCCAGTCTAGGAGCGGACGAGCCTAACTACTCGGACGAAGTGATATTGCGGATTCGAAACCAAATCAAGAAGCGGCATTGCGGATCCAAAATTGGAGCAAAGACAAAGACATGATATCCAAAAGATTTTCATTAAAAGGGCTCTTAGGCCCGATTACATATTTTCCGCGGCACAGCACATCGAGCTAGGGCTCGTCGCTGGCTCGCGGAGGAGCAAAAGGAAAAGCCCCCCGGCGGGAGGGCCTCAGTAGTACCCGTCGTGCGCAAGGAGGGCTGCAACCAAGGCGTCCTTCAAGGGGAGGCGCACCTTGTGGAGTTGCGGAAAACCATGGATCAGAACCCTAAGGGATTCTTCCGCGGTGATTTCCGCCCTCATCTGAGCAAAGTCCCGCCAGAGCTCGTCTTCCAAAGCTTTGGCAGTGGCTTCCTCCTCGTCCTTTGCGCGGGCCTCGTCGATCCACGTCAGGATCATCTCCATGATGTTCGCCATTGCTCTCGAAGCGGGACGGGGGTGGAGGTTTTTGGGTGTCGCCGAGAAGAAGGAAACTCAACAACCCGAAAGCTGGTGGTGAAATAGTATTCCGCCCCTGGGGTTTCTTTTATACACAGAGGAAGTCCAAGGGTCGCGCCTTGTAATCCGTTTCAAAGATAGTAAAGCCATCATCGCGATGGGACAGAAGTGGATACGAATACGGTTTCGACTAAGCGCTGCATCATTGCTGCGTGAGGAAAAGAAAACGCGTTCGCCCCCCCTAAATGGGCTTGGGCTAAAACTTCAAAGGGCAATCCCCTTAACAGGCTTTCTTAACACGCCGCTAACGGTGGTAATGTGTTAAAATCGAGCCTAATTCGGCCTCGGTACACCCTGGAGGGCATATGACCGGCAGCGCCAAAATTAAAAGTGTTTCACGGCATACCCCATGTTGGGTCACTAGCCAACTTCGCATGCTCGAGGTTGGGTGTTAGCGAGACTTGAGTCCAATTTCTTGAGGTATGCCTTCTGTAAGGTCGCTAGTTGTACACCGCTCCCCGAGTACAAATGCCTCTCGGCAAAATTGCATCCAATCGGTACGTCCCGAGGGGCCTATGCTGATCCCTCCTCCGGTTGGGACAAGTACCACCCGGCTAAAAGGTGCGCCCCATGCTGGGCCAAGTGTTAGCTCTTACAAGTTATGGCTAGGCGCCTGATGTCGATATTCCCCATAACGTTAAACTACAACATGCTGCAGGACAGAAGTTGTGGAGACGTGGCTTAAGGCATGCCCCATGATGGGCCGATTGCTGCTTTTGCATTGCAAGAGTGGGTGTCAAGTAGCCGAAGTCATCTATTGAGGCGATGTGCCCAATGGGACGAGTAAGCTGGGATTCGGTACTGCCGATCTAGGCATTGCTTTAACACAAAAACTTAAGATTTCTTGAGTTCTTTACAATCTCTTTTCCGATTACAGGAGGTATTGGCGAAACCAGTCGACCAGACATCTGACTCGATCGTAAAGCACTCGGGGGCTACTGTGGACTATATGGGCCCTGGGTATCCTCTAGAATGCCCATAAAGGAGCAAATAGGGGGTGATCCAAGTCGGCCGGCTGAAGATAAGGACCACTCGAGCTACGCGTGGCTTGAGCTGCAAGGAAGTTCCCGAGGATATAATCTATCTCCTTGTAATTAGCAGATCAACACATGTATTCCATGTAACTGCATACCAGAATTAGTTATCAAGGATCCCGAGATATCCTGTAACTCTATCTCCCCCTACATTATATAAAGGGAGGGGGTGGAGGCCATCGGCATATAGCTCTGATAGGCATCTAAGTCTATAGCGCATAGCATCATCTTGCATCTTGATCCACCATATAATCCCAGAACACAGGAAGTAGGGTATTACCTCCTTCGTTGAGGGCCTGAACCTGTCTAACCCTGCCTTGTGTTACCATTTAACTTAGTTCTTGATTAGCGTCCCCCGTACAAATTCATTGCCAGTGGTGACCCCCTAGTTAGTCACATGCCGACAACAGCCCAGAGGACGGAAGGAACTTCGTCGACCCAGTCTTTATTGTGCTCGCGGAGTGCTGCGAACACGTGCCGTTTGATACCCTGCACTAGCTGTCCGTTAGCTCGCCGATCGCTTCCATTGCTCGTGGATGTGCCACGAGGCGGCGCACCTTGGTGCCCAAATTGTTCGCGAGATTCTCGAATAGCTCGCTTCTGAACTAGGGACCGTTATCGGTGATTAGCTTATGGGGGATCCTGAAGCGCGTGATCACATTATTTTTGAAGAAACGCACAGCCGTCTTGGCGTGAAGAGATGACACAAGGTCGGCCTCAATCCACTTTGTAAAAGTGTGTGCAGCCCTTGTACCCATTGGGGAACGGGCCTAGCAGATCTAGACCCTATGTGGAGAAAGGCCATGATGGGGGGATAGTTTGGAGCTCTTGGGCGGGCTTATGGGCCTTCCAGGCGTGAAATTGACATACCTTGCACTTAGTTACCACATTCCGGGCATCTTGTAATGTTGTAGGCCAATAATAACCTATGCGAAACGCTTTGCCAACTAGAGTCCTGAAGGAGGCGTGGTTGCCACAGGCACCCTCGTGTATGTCCCTAAGAAGGAACACACCCTTCTGCTGAGAGATGCACTTCGAGAGGACTCCCAGAGCACCTTGCCGGTAAAGGATGCCGTCCGCAAGCTTGAATGGACTAACACGCCTTATAAGCCGGGAACGCTCGGCTTCGTCGTCGGGCAGGGTCCCATCTGCAAGGTACCGGACAAATGGCGTTGTCCAGTCCGCAGCCGGCTCGATGAAGGAGACAGCACCACCTGTCTCTGTCGCCTTGTCCGGAGACATGATAGAGGGCTTGTAAAGGTGCTCGACGAGCACCCCTGCCGGAGCAGGTTCGCGTGAGGATCCAAACTTGGACAGCTGGTCGGCCAAGAAGTTGTCCTTCCTGGGCACGAAAAGCACCTCGAAAAATCGAAAGTGCCGCTCCAACTTCCTCACTTCAACCAGGTATCGCGCCATTGAGTCATCGCAGCACTGATACTCCTTGTTTACCTGATTGATGACCAGCTGTGAATCTCCCTTCACAGTTAGTCGTTGGACACCGAGCGGCTTGCACGCTCTTAGTCCCGCAAGGAGGGCCTCGTACTCCACGGCGTTGTTAGTCGCCGCAAAGTGTAGTTGGATAGAATACTGAAGTTGCTCTCCTTGAGGGGAGATGAGAACAAAACCAGCCCCCGAGTTTCTTGTGCGCGAGCCATAAAAAAAGATGGACCAGGGGGTTTCTTCAGGTTGCTCGGGAGCTTCCTGAGATTTGGACGGGCAAGTTCATTCAGCGACAAAGTCAACCAGACACAGGATTTAATAGCGATTCGGGCGCAAATGTAATATCGATTACGCTAGTTCCATTGCCCATATAGCTATACGTCCGCTAGCTTCCTTATTCCGTAGGATTTCTCCTAGAGGGAACTTGGTCGGGACCAGTATTTGATGCGCCTGGAAATAATGCCGAAGCATCTTGGAGGACATGAGCAGGGCGTAGAGCAACTTTTGGACCTCAGGGTAACGCTCCTTTCATCCATAAAGTACCTCACTCACGTAATAGATTGGCCGCTGGATGCCTTCCCTTTACACCGTCAGGACCGCACTCACCGCTTGTTGCATGCAGCCAAGGTACAGCAAAAGCTGCTCGCCATGTGCGCAGATTGGTGGGTTGGACAGGTATTGTTTTAGATCTTGGAAGGATCTATCAGCCACCTCTGTCCACTCGAAGCCATTGTGCTTGCGCAGGGCCTTGAGAAAGGGCAGCCCGCGTTCGCCTTGACGGAAAATAAATCTGCTTAGAGCAACCATCCGTCCTGTTAGGCTCTGAACTTGCTTGACGGTAGTCGGAGCCTGTATGTTTTCAATGGGCTCGATTTTTTTAGGGTTAGTAGAAATTCCTTGCGAACCTATGACGTAGCCGAGCAACATTCCGGATTTAACACCAAAGGTACACTTCTCTGGATTCAATTTAATTCTATGCCTGGTGAGATTTCGAAAAGTCTCGGCCAGGTCTTTTACATGATCCGGAGCATACTTGCTCTTTACATATGTCGTCGACATAAACCTTCAGATTCCTTCCGCGCTGTTCTGGGAAAGTCTTCTCCATTAAGCGTTGGAAGGTGGCACCAACATTGCGCAGACCGAAAGATATGGTCGTATAGCAGAAAGTGTCAAACGGGGTTATGAAGGCAGTCTTCTCTTTATCCTCGGGGGAGATGCTTATTTGGTGATAACCGGAGTAAACATCCAAAAAACTCAAAAGCTGGGCATCCGCAGTCGCGTCGACCAGTTGGTCTATGCCAGGCAGCGGAAATCCACTTGCTACCTTTCTTCTTTACGATCACAGGGTTGGCCAGCCACTCGGTGTGATCAACCTCGTGGATGAAACCAGCAGTGAGCAGCTTGCCAAGCTGATCCTTGATGATCCCCTGCTTGAAATCTGAAAAGCGACGAAGCTTCTAGAGAACAGGCTTTTATGCTCGATAACCTCCCTTGGGACACCGGGCATGTCAGACGGCTCCCAGGCAAACACGTCTGCATTAGCTCGGAGGAAGGCAATGAGCTTGATTTCCTATTTGGGGTCCAGATTGGCCCCCAAGTGAACTGTCTTGGAAGGTTCGTCAAGAGACTGCGGAACTTCCTTGGTCTCACCCCTTGGCTGGACAGAAACCTTGGGATGGGCAGACTTGGTCTGCGGAACATCGGGACCGCATGGTGGAAGCTGGTCGACTAGGGCAAGGGATTGCTCGTCACAATCGAGAGCAGCCTTGTAATTGCCCTTGACCGTGATCACGCCGCTGGGCCCCGGTATTTTCACGCAATGGTATGCATGGTGGGACACGACCATGAACTTTCCCAGAGATGGCCGGCCCATGATCTCGTTGTAAGCAGATGGGAAGTCGACCACGTCAAACATGATCAACTCTGTCCGGAAATTGCTTGGGTCTTTGAAGGTAAGACTGACAGACGATCCGCCTAATGGTCAGACCGCTTCTCCCAAAGACAATCCCATAGAAGGGCATCGCGACCTCTTTGAGCTTGGAGCGAGGGATCTGCATCTCATTCAAAACTTTTGCTGAAAGCAAGTCCAGCGCACTCCCGTCATCGATCAAGACACGGCCAACTCTAGCGTTGCTGATCATCAGAGTGACCACCGGTGGGAGCCGCTGAGGCTTTGTCATCCCAGTGGGGCAATCCTCATTAGAGAAGGAGATGGAAACCTCGGTCCACTTCATTGTCTCGGGCTGTGGTTTGCCCTTTTGAACGTTATGGACCTCCTGAGCAGCTTCCTTGAGGCTACGCCGAAAGGGATAAGCCGAGGAGCCACCAAAGATAACGGCTATGTGGTTTACGGGCGATAATCATCCGCGTCATCCCGGTCACCACCATCGGCTTGGCGCTTGTCCTTACCGGCATCACCCTTTTCGGGCAGGGTGGGCATGGGGCCTTTGCCGTCGTAGAATTCCTCGAGCTTTGCAGCCTAGGTCCTGCGATGGCGTATATCATGGCCGTAGTTCTGATAGAACTGGCAATATCAGTCACTTGGACCTTTCTTGCCTTGATTGCCTCCCTAGGCGGGCTTCTTGCCCTTGTAGTTATTGTTGGGCTTCTTCTGCCCGTCCTTGGGAGGAGGTGCGCGGTCTATACCGGCGACGGTGTTATCCTGCGTACCTTTGTTCTTTTTCTTCTAGGACTTCTTGTCACCAGGATTGTTGCTGCTCTTCTTTTTCTCATCTACACCAGACTGGGCGGGCAGCTCGTCCTTGTCAAACGCCTTCTTATACTGAACACGCTCTGCCGCATTGGCATAGCGGTCAGCCGCCTTGAACAGGTCATTGGCGGTCCAGGTCTCATTGATCTCGAGATCCTGGGTGAGCCGCTCGTCGCGGACTCCGTTTTTGAAAGCGTGGACAACAGATTCATCCGAGATGTTTGGGATTGTGTTGCGGATCTTAATAAAACGCTTCACGAAGTTGCGGAGGGTCTCCCCGTTCATCTGGATCATCTGGTGCAGATCATCCTCCTTGCCCAGACGCACGTAACAGCTCTGAAAAATGGCGATTAGAGCGTCACAAAGTTGGTCCCAAGAATGAATGGAACCTTCCTGCTGATTGAACAACCACGTCTCGAAAGGCGCCCTCAAGGACACCGGAGGTAATTAGCCATGACTAGCTCATCACCCCTACCGCCATGATGGCGAGCGAGATGGAAAGGAACTCCTCCGGTTCGGGTCTCATTGTACCTCCGCGTGGCTGCTTGAACTTGAAGGCCATCCGACGGTACGGAGCTCGTCAAAGAAAGCCTTGCAGCCCAGGCTGTACGCCCGACCACCCTCTCCTGCAGAACCTAGTCTTGAGAAGACGTTGGTCCTGTTGCGCGGAGGAACTCTTGTTGAACGGGAAGATTCCGCCCGGAAAAAATCTCTCCTAGACAGTCCTCCGCGCTCCTTCCTCGTAGTCGCCACGATGCGCTCCTCCCGAGGGGATCGTCCGTGGTCATCGTGCGCCCGCTTGCCCCTGTGATCGCGGCCACCACGGGGACTTGGCGAGCGTTGTCGACCACGGGTAGCTTGCTCGTGGACAGTAGTCCTTTGACGGTGACGAGGGCCACGCGATCGATCGGAGCTGTCCGAGCCATTCCGGGAAGGCTGACTGCGCTGCCTGGAGGAGGTGTTAACTTCGCCTATAGACTTGATGCCTTCGGCCAGTCGTTATAGGTGAGAAGCAACAGCGTCGTCCATGCGGGCGAGATCGGCCTGGTTAGTGGATCTGAGCACTGTTGCCATGGCCTGGAGTCTTTCCCGACTCTGATCTAGGGGTCCTGGGATTCCTGAAGCGTCTGCGTTTTGCTCGACCAGTGGTCCGTCACGCGATTCAACCCAACAGTGAAACTTCGCCGGGACTTGGCGAGGCGCTGAGGCGGTCGCGACGTTGCCGCTTATACCGATCGCGGATATGCGCCAAGGTTTGAATGATTGAGGCGTCCAGACTGCGGCGAACAACATCTTGTTCACGAGCAGCTAGCGTAGCCCCATCTTGATGCCGAGCAGAATTGGACTGCCAGATCTCGTCGGCCGCCGTGGCCCGCGCAGGATCCTCTGAAGTTCCCGTGCCGGCCATGTTGACGCTGCGACGGCCGAGTGCTGGCATGCTAGACGGCTGTTGACACCCAAATTTGGCATAAAATCGGATATTCAGAAAAGGCCAAATATGTTGGAATTGTTGGGCCAAATCGGAAGTGGGCTTCATCGGCATAAAAGAAGATATACTAAAGAATCCCGATGGTTACAAGACTTCGAAAGAGATACGATCTGATCGGAAGCGCGACGCGGTAAAATAGGTCGTATCGGTATCTTCTTTGTAATAGTATAAATAGGACCTTGGGCCTCGAGATTATACACATCATACATCAAACACAAACTACTTTCTCGAATCCGATCGACCTCGTCGGAAGGCTTCAACTCGCAAGTAGAGCTATCTCGATGGGATAATCGATTCTCTCCTTGTAACCCGTATGCATGGCTGGATCATTTTGATGTCATGTATACAAGCCATGTTAAACTGTCTTGAGATTTACTGATCTTTAACGTGTTCTCGCATATTGCACTGTCTTGATTTAATCGATCTGTAAAGCGTGATAGAGTGTCTTAGCAGTGTGAAGGTCCCTTCCGGATACTCGTCGAACGTAAAGAGATTCGTTAATATGAAAGAGAACAAAATTGTACATCTAAAATCCCATGACTGCCTTTGTGCCGATGACACGCTTGTTCCGGTGGTTTTAAGAGGTGTAACGCCCGAGTGGGTAAGGGGACAATCACAAAGCCGTGTTCGCTTTTTCAACGCTGCTTCCCGTAAGGTCATCGATCCAAAAAACTAGGTGAGTTGCGTCGACGTGGTACAAAGTGTGGTTAGCCCCGAGATGATCTTTCCTCCCGCCTTTTTTGATATCATGGTTCATCTCATCGCTCATATAAGCAAAGAGATAGGTATTCTTGGGCCCGCTTATCTCCACAAGATGTTTCTTTCGAGAGGTACATGAGCGCATTTAAAGAAGTATGTACGAATCGTTCTCGCCGAAGCATGCATTGCCGAGGGTTATGTGACAGAGGAGGTGGTCGAGTTCGTGTGGACTACATTGATGATCTAGACCCCATCGGCATCCCTATATCACGCCATGAGGGCAAGGCTACGAGGTAAAGGGACACTTGAAGAAAAGTAGTTGCATGCAACGATCTTCGACATTTAAGCAAGCACATTTCATCGTGTTGAAGCAATCGGCGATGGGTCGCCCGTATGTCCTCCAACACAAGAATGCTCTACGCCTCCGGCTCCAGAGAAGACCGACACGTGGATAATATCGAGACACATGGATTCTTTGGTCGCATGGTTACAAAAACCATATCCTCAAGAGCAAGTCCAACAATGAGCAGTTGCAACGTCGGCTAGGGGACCATCCGCTGAAATAGTGAGATGGCAGGGTACGAGATAAATGGTTACACATTCTACACGAGATCATAAGATAACAATAGCACAAACCGTAGCACAGGTGTCCAGATAGAAGCCACCCACAAATACAGGCGTGGTGGACACATATTATGGATTCATAGAAGAGATATGGAGCTCGACTATGGGTTTTGAAGGTCCCATTGTTTAATGCCAATGGGTAAAACTAAACGCAGCGGCGTGAATGTCGACAACACGGCATGACTACCGCCGACCTCCAAGAAGTCGGCTACTTGAGAGAACCATTTGTTCTCGCGATGGAGGTGAGACAGGTTTTCACGTATTGGACATGTCAAGGCATCAAAGAAGAATCAAATCAAAGACAAGAAGAAGGAATGTACCAAAGCGACACGTGGTTCTTTATGGCAAACGAAGGATTGTCGGAGTAGAGGACGTTATTGACGAGGAAGAGTACGATCACTCGATGAGATCCCTCCATTTGCAAGAGATGTTGACTTAAGCATCCCGGATGACATAGGTATGGATGCTCCGCACATACGGCGCGATCACGATGAAGGAAGAATTGTAAAGACAAAAAATGTAAATGATTAGGATGACCTATGTGGTTGTATGAACTATGTTATCATGTAATAGCATTTTTAAGAATTTATAAGATGGAAGCAATATTTTGGAAAGAATAATGGCAACATATTTAGAAATGAAAGTAATGCCAAAAATATTTTTAGTATTTTTGAAAAGAATAATGGGCTAATTACATATTAGAAATGAAAGTAATGTAAAAATATATTTTTTGTTTTTGAAAAAATAATGGGCTAAGTACATACTTAGAAATGAAAGTAATGCCAAAACAAATTGTTTTTAGTATTTTTGAAAAGAATAATGGCCTAAGTACATATTAGAAATGAAAGTAATGTCAAAAAGATTTTTAGTTTTTGGAAAAAAATAATGGGCTAATTAAGTACATATTTAGAAATGAAAGTAATGCAAAAACAAATTTTTAGTATTTTTGTAAAGAATAATGGGCTCGAGACATATTTAGAAATGAAAGTAATGCAAAACAAATTTTTAGTATTTTTGTAAAGAATAATGGGCTCAGACATATTTATATAAAAAAAAGCAAAGCTAAATGGCTCGAACCCGCGACAAAGACGGGAGCCCGCACTTAAACGCCATTTAGCTAGCCAAGTGAGAGTAAATTCAATTCAACAAAGGAAGGGCAAACTATCTTAAACGTTCTAGACAGAGACCCGCTACCGCCACGTGTGTCCCACTTCTACAAGCGTTCGTTGTACCAACCGCTTGTAGAACCGATTTCTACAAGCGGTTTATATCACCAACCGCTTGCAGAGTAATTTATTCTGTCATGCTAAATTGCAAAATTTAATTTCGCTCATAGTTCTACAAGCGTTCTTTCTACAAACCGCTTGTAAAGATATCTCTAAAAGCGTTATTACTACGAACCGCTTGAGAAAGATTTTCTAGCGGTTTGTAATACAAACCGCTTGTAGAGAGCTTTACTATATAACTCATCTTCGCCGCCTCTCCTTTCCACCCAAATTTTCTAAGTCCTGCCATCGCCGCCGCCCTCGCGACCTCGCCGCCCCACTGCCGTCCTCGCCACCTCGCCGTCCTCGCCACCGTGTTGTCGTCCTCGACGCCATCGCTTACACCTCCGCCCGCCTCGACGCCGGCGCAGACTCGCCGCCGAGCACTGCGGCAGCCGGCTCGCCCACCCTCCGGCCGAGCCCTTCACGGCGAGAGCCCCTCGGTCCTGCTTCTCCGCTGACATTCTCCTCGCCGATTTGAAGACGAAGGCCGAGGTATCGAGCCCCTCTTTCTCCTCACCCCCGCGCTCGTGATGCACACATCTTTGTTCGACGGATTGCCCACCGCCTCGCTCCCTCCCTCCCCGGTTGTTGCTCGTGATGTCTTTGGTGGATCACTAATGGACCCCGTGATGTGATTTAGGGTTTGGGGATGCTGTTGGATCTTTGCTCTGTGATGTGATTTAGGATTTAGGGTTTGGGAATGTGCATATGAACCTTTGTTGGGCTTTTCTTTGGTGATTGAGAATATTTTGGGGACCTAGCCTTCGTGCTAGGGGCTATTATCTTGATCCAGACCACCGTGACTTGTCCCTTTAATTTTGAGGCTATGATGATCTCGTTAACTAGTGATGCCTTAGGAGTATTTGTGTTGTTGCCTAAATTATTATCCCGAGATACACTTATGCATCTTGTCTTTCTTGTGTTCTTCCCTTTGGGATCTTTTCATTGATCCGATTAGCATCTGCTTCAATGGGAATGCTCATTCTCGTTAATATCAGAATTGGCATCTAGTCCGATCAATTATTTTTAAGTGAAATCCACGATATATGATTGACATTAGGGCTAAAATTGATCTCTATGTTTACGGACAGAAGATCAGTATGCTTGTTTTGTAGGAAATTGTATAATAACTTTGGGCAAAGACTTGATTCTCTTAGGTCTCTCTAGTCACCGATCTTTAAAAGCCTATGATAAATTGTAGATATTGATGTTGATGGTAGTTTTATCTCGCAACCCATCAATATATAAATCTGAGAGCAAAATTTGTTTAATTATGGCCACTGCTTTTATATATGTTCAGTTGTCCTTGGTTGCTTGGCTTGATTTGCAATGTGCTTGGGATATGGGGGTTTTAGCTAGGTGTAAAATTTGGATGGCCTCGGTTGCAGACTCTAGAAATCGAAATGGCACTGTGGAGTGGAGTAGGTTTTCTAGGAGCTCCCGACGGAATCGCCAACCACCCTATCTAAGCTTAGCTAGGTTCTTAGTTGGGTTTATGCAGCTAAAGAAATTTGCATGTGTATGTGAACTTGGTGGCTAAAAAGGTGTGTTAAAGATGACATGCACATGCTACATTTGAAACTTGAAAAATTGAAATGGAGGAGATAGATGGCTTAAGTATGTTCAACCGATATTCAAGTTCAGATTTATTTGCCAATTTCGTGGAGGGTACAAGGAAATCATCGACCTCGCCGTCGAGCATCTTTCATTTGTGGATGGCATCTAAAGGCTAAAACCTAGTAGTTTAGAGGGTGTCGAGATGGGTACATTGAAAAACTGTACATTCAAATATTGTATTCAAATATTGTACGTTTTGATGGGTGTCGAAATGGGTACATTTAAAACTGTACATTCAAATATTGTATTCAAATATTGTACGTTTTGATGGGTGTCGAGATGGATGACATCTAAGAGATGTATATGTTGTATTAAAATATTGTATTCAAATGTTGTATTCAAATAAAAAGAGATATATATGTTGTATTAAATGTTCTATTATTTCGCGTGCATGCACAGTGATAGATGGCGCACTCCGGAAACGATGATCTTGATTTCGATGCGCGGAAATGATTTTCTACTTAACGAAATTGCGATGGGCACTCTCATAAGCTACGATGAGGCCAACCCGTAGATCCAATGGGTGATCAGCCGCCCGGCCAAGCCGGTGATCACGCAATCCATGCTCAAGCCGGTGATCCAACCGCCAGTTGAACGGTGATGCCCTTGGGCATCGATCAGGCGATTCGCAAGCGGTTCTAAAACCGCTTGCACAGGCCTTACGAGCCGCTTGGGAAGTCCCGATCCGCAGTAGTGATCCTTTAGGATTTACGTTGGATGATAGAAAGTTAGTGTCCGTCCATCCTAAGGAAAAACCCTCATCGACCAAATGCCATATTTGTATGCTTTCTCGTCGACGATTTCAAAATCTTTCATATTTTTAGGGTCATATGCGAAAAGAAGCTTACGTTTAGCATTTTGCAACATACATGAAAAAATACAATACTTTTTAGTACAAAAGACATCACGTTAGTTCATAAGTGACACGCAGCTCTTTAGAGCATCCCAAAGAGGCCTCCAAATTTCCTCTATCGCCATAAAGAATCGCATAAAGAATCGCTACAAAGGTAAATTCTCTCTCATGCATCCAATTCCCTCCTGCTGCATTTGAAAATTTTTGAAATAGAGGTGCATTTGGGGGGTGAGATGGGGATGCTCTTACCCATTACTCCAGCTATACTGTGCATAGCGTTCAATAATCACCCCGCCACCATCTATTCATAAACTTACCTATAAACATAAACATACATATGAAACCTCAAGAAACTTAATAAAACAATAAGACCGATGATCCTCATCACAACAGATAGATTTCATCTATTTATCTAGCCATATACGCACATTTTTAGTTTCCTTTAATATTTTAAACTAAAAAACAAAAGTAAATGATACAAATACTGCATTCATTGTGTACAATTACTCATGTAACAAAATATATTGGTGTGTATTAATATTTCTTCATCTGTGGGACAACAAAACAATTAAAACACCAACATGACCGACAGCCACCATGTAAACTGTCTACCCTAAATTAAAAAATGCGCTGGGGCTCGCGCACACCGCGGGAGGGGGGGGCTCGCTTGAACACGTGACACCGCGGGGAGCTCGCGCACACACCACACACTACTAGCCAAGTGTTCGCTGAGTCTTTGTTCAACATAGTAGGAGGCGAGGTATTTTTATTATATTTTTATTCATTGCGTTACGTAGCACGATGGTCAACAGTCACATGCCTAGCCATTGACGATCAAACATTGTGGACCAAACATGCCAGTGGCACAGACCTCTCTCTTGATAGGGCCTATCTCGCCAATGATGCCAACCCCACTGCCAATGGGGCCCAACGTCGGAGTGGCGTGAAATACATTGCAAGGTGGGGCTCAATGTCCCGATGTCATGGACATCTCGCACCTAGGCCCACCTCACCAGTGGCGCCAACAACACTGCTAGGTGGGGCCTATCGGGACGGTGCCATCTCACAGCTGGTCAAAAAATGCATGTATGGGTGTTGACCCTACTTTAAAAAAAAGAACATATATAGGAGGTTGCACAGGGCTCAAACCCGTGACCACGCAAGGAGCTGACGCACACCACACACTGTCGACTGGTAGCTAACCGGGGGTTATTGCCGGCAATGATTATATATGGGACGATGCACAAGATCTAAACTCGATGGTAGCACAAGACAAGGATTTATACATGTTCAGGCCCTCATGGCGGAGGTAATACACTACTTCCTATGCTCTAAAATTATATGATGATCTGATGATCAATGTGGAGATGATGATCAACCTGGGAGATGATCAAGATCTATGTGATTCTCCCGAACTAGGGAGCTCCTTGCCCGCCTTATATAGTGGGGGGCAGGGTTACAAGATAGAGTCCTGATCGGTTACGAGGTAGGATTCCTATCTCTATCCTCTAGTAGTTATCAGGGATTACAAGTATATCTTCCCTATTAATTAGGTATAGACTTCCATCTTTATGTTCTTCATTGCCGGTCAAGCCTTCTAAAGTCCGAGTGGTACCCGTCCTCATCCACCCGACTTGGTCCATCCCCTGTCGGGTGGTCTCTTAGGTCCACCGTGTGGGTACCCGGGGTCTATGTTATCCACAGTAGCCCCCGAGTGCTTCATAGTCGAGTTGCTGCTGCTTTTTACCGCACCTTGGATGAGTCATGCTTTATGCCGAGTGCTTTGTAGATTGTTGATGCTCCTTCCCGACTGGCTTCTGTCTGTTATCTGTAAGGAGACTGTGAAGGACTCATAGAGAGTTGTTAGTGATACCAGCCCGGGCTTGCCGGAGTTCTGGCGGTCGGCCCATTGTAAAGCGCATCACCTTAATTTCGAGAAAGTGGTACCTGATTGCCTTATGATGTACAATCGGTGACCCAACATGGGCGCATTACCATGGTTTTGGTCAAGAGTCGAATGATACTGTGATTGCCTTGCGATGTACAAAGAAAGACCCAACATGGGACGCACTAATCGGTTTTGGGTGAAGAGCCGAGCGATACCTATACTGCCTTTGCGATGTACGGTGGCGACCCAACATGGGGCGTATTCATCGTGTTGGTGAAAAGTCGAGCGGTACTGCACTCGCATCGAGTAGGATATACCGATGGCCCCAGAGGGCATATCGCTGGTTTTAACCATCCGTACCTATACTCGAGAGTAAAGCTTGGCGAACATGGAGCATACCATCCGGATAGGGTTTGGCCTAATGATACCAGATCCGACTAGTGCGGTCACACAGCTAGTGTCCCAACATGGGGCATACCATTGTTGTCAGCCAGGCGGTACCTATATCCCACTGTCGCGGGATACAGCTGGCGATCCCACCACGAGGCGCATTTTAAGGAAAGAGTTTGGCAGATGGTATCCGTACCTGTGTAGCGTGTATAGCATAGGCCCCAACCGAGCGCACTCATCAAAACTCAATTTCGACATCACTGGTATCTGATCCTGTCATACAGCGACCAACTAGTGACCCAACATGGGGTATACCAAGAGATGTGTAATTTTTTATAGCTCTGCCGGTGATATGCCCTCAAAGGGGTGCACCGAGGCTGAATTTGGCTTAGCCCGCCGCGCTTAGAAGCCATCGTTGTGACGCCTTGGTGGAAGGCCGAGTTAGCGCCGAGGTGCAGGATGGCCCATGGCCAGAGGCATAAGCGTATAGCCGTACCAAAGATGGTGTAGACGTATAGCCGTACATAAGTTGGCGTGGGCGTATAGCTGTGCCATAGACTTGAACACTTGTGGCTCGGGCGTAGGCTTGTAGCCTTGCCGGGTGCTCGCCGAGCTATAGATTTGGACAGTCGAGGCGCGGGCGTAGGCTTGTAGCTATGCCGGGCGCTCGCCAAGCCATAGTTGTCGCTCATTGCGCAGCGCAGGTCCTTCTTACTCATATACGGAGTCGTAGAACGTACTCGATGAGGTAAAAACCCATTAACTCCTGTAGCATGTACATATAGAGTTTAAGCAGTATCATGAAATCATTTAGATGGAAAAACAATCACTCGGATGTAAGGTCTGATTGCTTTACTTAAATAATTTTTATGCTTTACTTAAAAAGTGCACGCAAGTGCACCTATTAGGTGTAGCCCCCGACTTACTGCTTATTTGGAGACCGACTAAGTAGTAAGTCAAGAAACAACTTAGATTATACGAAAAAGATTATGGTAATGAGAACTTAGCTCTGATGTAGGCGTAGGCGTGTAGCCGAGCCGTAAACTTGGATGCTCATATCGTGGGCATAGGCGTATCGCTGAGTAGCGTGTCGCCGAGTCGTAAATTTGAACCTGTAGGCGTGCAGCCGTACCGGGCGCTCATGGCGCGAGATGGCGTACAGCCGAGCTGAATACTTGAATGCTCGTGGCACGGGCGTAGGCGTGTCGCCGAGCCATAAACTTGGACGCTCGTGGCGCTGGCGTAGGCGTGTAGCCGAGTGGCTTGTCACCGAGTTGTACACTTGGAGCTGCAGGCGTGCAACCATACCGGGCGCTCGTGGCGCGCGATGGCGTACAGCCGAGCTGAGTACTTGAACGCTCGTGGCACGGACGTAGACGTGTCGCCGAGTGGCGTGTCGCCGAGCCATAAACTTAGGCGCTCATGGCGATGGCGTAGGAGTGCAGCCGAGTGGCTTGTCGCCGAGCCGTAGACTTGGAGCTACAGGCGTGCAACCGTACCGGGCGCTCGTGGCGCGCGATGGCGTACAGCCGACCTGAATACTTGAACGCTTGTGGCGCTGGCGTAGGCGTGTCGCCAAGTGACGTGTCGCCGAGCCATAAACTTGGGCGCTCGTGGCGCTGGTATAGGCGTGTAGCCGAGTGGCTTGTCGCCGAACTGTAGACTTGGAGCTGCAGGCGTGCAACCGTACCGGACGCTCGTGGCGTGCAATGGCGTACAGCCGAGCTGAATACTTGAACACTCGTGGCACGGGCGTAGGCGTGTCGCCGAGTAGCGTGTCGCCGAGCCATAAACTTGGGCGCTCGTGGCGCTGGCGCAGGCGTGTAGCCGAGTGGCTTGTCGCCGAGCCGTAGACTTGGAGCTGCAGACGTGCAACCGTACCGGGTGCTCATGGCGCGCGATGGCGTACGGCCGAGCTGAATACTTGCACGCTCGTGGCGCGGGCGTAGGCGTGTCGCTGAGTAGCGTGTCGCCGAGCCATAGACTAGGGCGCTCGTGGCGCTGGCGTAGGCGTGTAGCCGAGTGGCTTATCATCGAGCCGTAAATTTGAAGCTCCAGGCGTGTAGCCGTACCGGGCGCTCGTGGCGCGCTATGGTGTACAGCCGAGCTGAAAACTTGGACGCTCGTGGCGCGGGCGTAGACGTGTCGCTGAGTAGTGTGTCGCCGAGCCATAGACTTGGGCGCTCATGGCGCTAGCGTAGGCGTGTAGCCGAGTGGCTTGTCGCCGAGCCGTAGATTTGAAACTACAGGCGTGCAGCCGTACCGGGCGCTCGTGGCGCGCGATGGCGTACAGCCGAGCTATAGACCTTGGAGGCGTAAGCGCGTAGCCGAGTAGAGAAAGTAGTCGTTCAGATCTCGATCAACACCGAGTAGCACACGTCGTGGTCGGCGACGAACAGTACGTGCTCGCCGAGGTCTCGCCGTGGTCGACGGAATTGGCCGTAGTCGTAAATGATCTCCATGCGGTTGGTGTAGCTTGACGAAAGTCGATGAAAGTCCTCGCTGGTCTTCAACATCCGACGAGATGTGGCATGATCAATCCTCACGCCATAGCTGGCACCGACGAGCTTTACGAGCTCGCCGAAATTCGCGACCTCTCTGCGCAGACTGCCTTGAAAAAGGCGACACGGTCGCATCCGAAGTCGGATTCAGGTGTTCTTAGATTCGTTGGAAAGATAACGAGATAAGCTTTCCAACGCATCCTATATCACCTCGAAATTCCTTCCGAGTAAACGGAAAATCATGATACAAGTCCCGTCCAGAATCTGAATGGGAACCGATCGCATCTTCTTCTCATGTCCGTCTCACGGTTGATGAAGCCGGCATCACACGATGGACACCGTGATTGTCGAGTCCGAGTGATTTGCTGCTGATGATGGTCACCACCCGAGATTCGTTCTCCATCGGGACCTCACCGTATCCGAGTCGAGAATTAAGCCCCCGGCGCACTACTCGTCGTAGGTGGCGGTGACGTTCCCCAACACGACCGGGAGTCTGAGTGAAGCGCTGTTGAATTTCTTCCCGGATCGGATCTTGTCCGAGCCCGAAAAAGCGTCGTTGAAGCCCTTGGTTGAGTTCTCACCGTATCCGAGTCGAGAATTGAGCCCCCGGCACACCACTCGGGAGTAGATGGTAGCGGCGCTCCTCGACCCGAGCGGGAGTCCAGACGAAGCGATGTCGATGTTCTCCTCAGACTGGATCGGATCCGAGTCCAGAAGAAGTGTCGGTCGTTGATTGTCTTGAATAGCTCCTTACTGATTCTCGATGTCCTTGGAGGTGTGCCACGGCATACCCGCATGCCGTAGCCTCCGCAGATGAGTTTTACGAGCTCGCCGAGATTCGCGACCATCCCGCGCAGCCTGTCTTCAAACAGATGTCTCGGATCCGGACTCCGTTTTGGGCGTTCTTGGGCTTCACGGAAAGATGACGAAATTATATTTCAAACTCATCCTGTCTCATCTCGAAATTCCTTCTGGATCAAAGGGAATTAAAGAAACAAGATGACGTCCCGAATCTGTTTTCGAGCCGTCGCCGTATCCGAGTCGGGAAGCGAGCCGTTGACGCACTATTCATGAGTAGATAGCCGTGGCGTTCCCCAGCCCGAGCGGGAGGCGTTGTTGTAGTTCTCCCCGGATTGGATCTGATCCAAGTCAGGGAAGTGGAGTCGCCGAAGCTGTTGATGACGCAGTCGGCTCCGGGGGCAGAGACAACGGAGACACCGTTGATCGATGCCATCGAGCTTGATGAAGATGATCTTGACGCTGCCCCTACCTGGCGCGCCAACTGTCGACTGGTGACTAACTGGGGGGTCACCGCCGGCAATGAATTTGTACGAGGGGAAGCTAATCAGGAACTAAGTCAGATGGTAACACAAGATAGGGTTATACAGGTTCAGGCCCTCAACGGAGGAGGTAACACCCTACTTCCTGTGCTCTGGGATTATATGGTAGATCAAAATGCGGGATGCAAGATGATGCTGTGTGTATGATGACTCGTCGTCTTCTGATGCCTATGGCCTCTACCCTCTCCCTTTATATAGTGTAGGGGAGATAGAGTTACAGGATAGCGCGCGGCATACGCTAGCTAATTTAGGTGGCCGTGGCCTCCTATGTGTAAAATACGTTAGAGGGCTTCGGTGATGCGGTCAACCATGGTCGGTGTTCGATATGCTAGCACACGAGGACTACAAATTTGGTATGCGGCCGTTGGCAATAAGTATTTGTGCTGGACGACCATTGTCTGGCCATCGCAAAAGGTTGATTTTCCTGTTGTGTATGCCTTCTTTTGTCCGAATATTTCTTAGTTCTTGTATTTTCTTTTGGAAAATGCTTAGAATTGAACGTCCGTACAGTCGGACGCTCCGGCCCAGGCCTGCGTGCTAGCTTCGCACGTACAGGGAGGCAACTAGCTAGTTTTTACGTTTTATTTTTTGTTCTTATTCGATTTCTCATTTTTGTATCTTTTTCATTTCGAGCCCAAATCGCGTGGTACAAATTTTATAATTCATCTAAATTTCTAATGAACTCATTTTAAATATTTTTTCTTTTTTTTCAATTTTTATTTTTATTGATACAATTGTTCTAGCAGGCAAGATAGATTATTCTGGAAGGCTAGACTTATTGTTCTAGCCAGCAATATAAATTGTTCCGGTAGGTATACAAGTTGTGGTCCGTCAAACTAGACATATTGTTCCAATTGGGTTAGCCTATTGTTCTAGCAAACCAAATATATTGTTTCAACAGGTACAAGTTGTTCCAGCAGGCAAGATTGTTTGTTCGGAGAGACTAGACTCATTGTTTCAGCAGGCAAGATAGATTGTTCAGGGAGGCTAGACTCATTGTTCCAACAGACAAATTTTATTGTTCCAGTAGGGAAATTTTTATTGTTCCAGTAGGTAATTAAACTTTATTGTTCCGATAGGCAAAACCTTATTTG
Source organism: Raddia guianensis (assembly GCA_036346415.1). NCBI lineage: Eukaryota > Viridiplantae > Streptophyta > Magnoliopsida > Poales > Poaceae > Raddia > Raddia guianensis. The sequence goes on from CM070540.1 coordinate 31,186,696, forward strand.
TTCCTAAAGGCAAAAGTTATTGTTCCAGAAGGCAAAAGTTATTGTTCCAGTAGGCAAAGCTCAACTATTCCAGTAGGACAATCTTTATTGTTCCAGTAGGCAAACTTTATTCTTCCGATAGTCAAAACACCTTTATTTGTTCCAGAAGGTAAACGCTATTATTTCAGAAGACAAATTTATTGTTCCATAAGGCAAAAGTTATTATTCCACTAGGCAAAGTTCAACTGTTCTTGTAGCACAAACCTTATTGTTTCAGTAGTCAACTTTTATTTGTTCCAGTAGGCAAACCTTGTTGTTCCAGTAGGCAAAAATTATTGTTTCAGTAGGCAAACCTTCTTGTTATAGTAGGCATTTCTTTTTACTGTTCCAGCAGATCAAATACATTGTTCCAATAGGTATGCAAGTTGTTCCATCAAATCAAATGCATTGTTCCAATTGGGTTAGCCTATTGTTCCAGCAGGCCAAATATCAAGTTGTTTAATCATATTAGACGTATTGTTCCAATAGCCCAAATTAATTGTTCCATTAGTATAGATAAATTGTTCCAGTAAAAATTTGTATAGCAACATGGGTCTTGTTCTGTTCGAAAAAATCCGAGGAACACGTTGGTGAAAACGGTTTGTCAATTAGAGCTCCCAGTAGAAAGTTATGTCCGTTTGAAGAAAAACAAGGAAAGGAATCTTCGCTGACATCAGTGATGACGTCATCGCTTGCAACATGGAGGAGAGAGAGCGTTCTCGTGCAGAATCGCACGCGGGTTAATTAATGTGATGCGTGGTTGCATGCTTCGGGCTTCTGTCTTCGTATGGAAATTTGGCTGGTCGGGCGTCCGACGGAATTAGTTTTCGTCGGACGTCCGATTCGTAGTCGCCACCTTTTCTTTTTGATAAAAAAAACTAGTTGAAAATTTTGTTTTTTCATTCCTTTTACCTTTCCTGTTTATTTCCACTTCATAATTTGCATGACTTTTTCCATTTGCTTCTTAGTTCATGTAGGTTTTTAAATATAGTTGTTGCAGTTAAAGGGAAAATAATTTTTATTTCAATAGTTTTTGTATACACCTTTTTCCCGTTTTCTTTGTTTGCTCTTGACTTTTGTTTGTAAATGTGGTTGTACTTGCACTATAAGCGAAATAGACTTTTTTTCTTTTTATTTTGTCTCTTTTATAGTGTGTTTATATCCTGTACTTTAAATTGGAAAGCACCTTTTGCTTGCTCTCTAAAACTCCAGTGGAACCAACACTACAATATGCTCACCAGCTGTCAATACCATTATTATATGTGGTTTTCTTACCAGTTTATATATACATAGGTTCTGCTGTCCTTAGAAAAAAAATTGTCAAACTGATTTTTCTAAAAACAAATGTCAACCTGTTCGTTCCCGTTGACTAAATCGTAATCCATCGCAAATAATTCATCAGTAGACAGCAGCAGCAATAAAAGAAAGTTTTTTTAAAAAACTTTAAAACTGGTCACATCTAGGGTTGTACCACTACCATGCATCGCTTTCCGAGCTGTAGCACGCAACACAGCCGCCGAGCGTCGACCACCGGCTGGGCGGCTGGTTATTATATTCTGGTGAGTTCGACAGGGACGCGCGAGGCCAAGTGCAAGACACCAATTGTGATCATGTCCTATGATCATCACTCTAGAATTTCGTGGATAATACCGATGACGGCATGCATGCAGAGGAAGGAATGTCTCTAGCTTGTGATTTTGTATATATGATGATGATGATCTGTGTGATCTCTCTGCTGATGCACTGAAAAACAAAATTTTTCAATCTAGGAGCCAGGGGCCGTGCTTGTCATGTCTTGAAAGCAACTGGAGTATCTAGAGATATGTGAGTACTGTACACTCGAGCAATTAACGTACGTTTGTGATGTGTCGAGACTCGAGATCGAGTAACGATATGAGTTGAAGATATATTATCATATATGCGTTGAAAATCTTTGCTTTTCTATACATATATATAATAGCAAAATATAAATTGATCGTAACCGATTGCTACTAATACATGATTTATAGAACAACTAGAAAGCGTGCACGTGCAAAGCACGTCGGAGCAATGCTGATATCAACAATTTATAGAAAAAGTAACATTTAGGACACGTGCAATTTGTTCTATTTATCTATATCTATATGGAGCAAATGTAGGAGCATTTCCTTATTGCATTAGTTTGTCTCATTCGGTTGATATTAACGTGGCTCATCTTATGAAACATCTGAACAAGCAAAATTAAATAACAGATAATCAAGATATAGATATAACGGGTGCAATAACATGCAAATAATTTTTTTTTATTAATAGATCAATTTTGTACATGGATGTAGACATAAATACATGTGACACTCATTTAATTAAAAGTAGCGATGCATTCTCTCGATGGGTCGGTCAGGTTGTAAATTGTAATTATATATGTGCATCATAATTGTTATTTACCACGCTGCAAGCTTAATTAACAGGTTGTATACATCCGCACGCATTGACATGGAGGAGAGGATACTGGAGCGTATTTTTAAGAGAGATACGTAATACTCCTACATCTATATGGAGTCCTAAATTTATTCCACCGCCCTATCCGGGCAAACGTTTCATATGTATGAGTATGTATGATTGGGGCGTACGTGCCTGCCCCCGTCCTATTTATAGTGTTATTGTGCTAGTCTGTTAGTTCTAGTCTATGAAGAATTAGGAAAAATTATTAGGAAGATTTATAATGAGAGAATAAAAATTAATCCCATGTACATATGGGTAAGAGTCCATGGTCTCTACGGGTGCTAGTCTATTAGTTCTAGTCTAGGAAAAATTAGAAAAAATTAGAAAGATTTATAATGGAAGAATAAAAATTAATCCCATGTATATGTATATATGGGCAAGAGTTCGTGGTCTATATGTATCGAGTTGTGGGCAAGAGTCCATGGTCTATACGTATCGAGTCAACAGTCCGTGGTCTCTACATATATGTATATATGGGCAAGGGCAAGAGTCCATGGTCTATACGTATCGAGTTGTGGGAAAGAGTTCGTAATCTATACGTATCGAGTCAAGAGTCCGTGGTCTCCACGTATATGTATATATGGGCAAGAGTCTGTGTTCGATCTATACGCATCGAGTTATGCGTAAGAGTCTGTGATCTATACGTATCGAGTCAAGAATCCGTGGTATATACGTATCGAGTCAAGAGTCCGTGATCTCTACGTAAATGTATATATGAGCAAAAGTCCGTGGTCTATACGTATCGAGTTATGGGCAAGAGTCCGTGGTATACACGTATCGAGTCAAGAGTCCGTGGTATATACGTATCGAGTCAAGAGTCTGTGGTCTCTACGTATATGTATATATGGGCAAGAGTCCGTAGTCTATACGTATCGAGTTATGGGCAAGAGTCTGTGGTCTATATGTATCGAGTCAAGAGTCCATGGTCTATACTTGATAGCAAACTTCTGGAAAATCATAACTGTTGGATGATGGATTGAGGAAATAGACGGATAGGATTTGTAGTTGGATCTAGGCCAACTGATCAATTATAGAGTAGTTTAGATTTAAATATGTATGTTATATCACCGTGACGCCATGTTGTTATATGGTGGTGATCCTAATACTCGTAGCTGCAACGATGCTAACTATGTCCTCCGTCCATTTTTATTGTTTGATGCTTTCGACTTTTTGACAAGTCTTTGACTATTCGTCTTATTCAAAAATTTAATGTAAAGATACAAAAAAAAGTCATGTTTAAAGTATATCTATTAATAAAACAAATCACAACAAACTAAATGATATTTACAAAAAAAAATGAATAAGAAGAATAATCAAAGACAAATCTAAAAGTTAAAGGCGTCAAACAAAAAAGAATGGAAGGAGTAATAAACAACGTCACTATCTAAACTGGAACTGGATTATCATTTATCTGTATTGTACACGTGGGCGTAAATGCAGAGTGCATGGCATCCCTTTATTTTTTTTTCCCTTCAGCTAATCGTGTGTATCCGTTTTGGTATGTATGAACAGGAAATTGGGAAACTCGATGGCTACAACATAGAAATGGGGCTACGCATGAAACAAGAAAAGTTAAGAGGCTGTAAATCACTAAAAAGGAGGCATGCATGTGTCGAAACAAGGAAACCATAATGATCAAAACGCTTTGAATGTAAATATACATGCAGAGATCTCCAAAAGTTTGAGGGAGCAAAAGAATAAACGAACTTACTAAACATTGGTTGTCTCAAAATTTTTCAACTCTCGATCGATTTTGGCATGTCTAAGAACTTTGGCCATCACCTTCTTTCTCCTCACCGGCACAATCTTTCCCTTCTCATGTCATGATTGAGGTTAGGGTTAGGGTTGGGCCGTTGGGGATAGTGGGGGAATCGAGCCGTGCTGTGCCAGCCCGGTGCAAAACAGGCCGGCATGGCCCAGCCAGCACATCTGGTCGTGCCGTGCCGACACGGAGTGCCAAATTCTACACCCGTCACAGCCCAAAAGCACGGCGGGTCGTCTTTAGGCCGGGCCGGCCCGAACACGGCATGGGTGATAAAATGCTAGGCAAAATGATTTTTTAGAAATTCATCCGTTCCTCAAATAAAAAGTTGTCTATATAAAAAAGATGTGACTCAAAATTATCTACATCTTTAGTGTTCAAACGAAATTCATCCAAGCAATAGAAGACCTCGAAAATGGCGAATTACCGAGGATGGTGCCGTTGGCCCTAAAGCTGGCAGCGAAGAAAATATTTTTTATAAACTCATACGTTACTCTAATGAAACTGTTGTCTACATAAAAAAGATGTGTCTCGAAATTATCTACAACTTTCATGTATGATAGAAACTCATCCGAGCAAAAGACGACCTCGAAAAATATCATATACTGTCTCATACCCTGTTTCGAGCCGGACTGGGCGACACGCCGTGCCTGGTTTCCAGGCCCGGCCCGGCACGCCATTCGGGCCGTGCCGGCCTGGCCCATCTTTTTCTCATGTCGTGTCATGCTTCAGACCGGCTTTTTCGGGCTGTGCGGGGCTGGCCTAGATGGCCCGGCCCAAACTCCCAGGACTAGTTGAGGGTCCCCCTTGGTATTGAGGGATGTTGGTAGGGACGTTGGACCTACCACTATCGGTTCATGCTATGAGAAGTTAGCAATATAGGGACTACCAGTATCAGTTCGTGCCGTGGACCGAAACTGATAGTTATTATCATTAGCCATATGGAAACCAACATTGACACTATGGGTTATCACTGCCGCTTATTTACTTCCGGATTGAAAAACGGACATGAAGTCTGTTTCGAGCCGATAATGAGGAGATATTTTCTAGTAGTGATCAGGGAGGTGACGGATCGTGGTGGAGATGGGGTGTAGTGGGGATGGATCGAATATGGTTGGATGGCGGATATATTGGTGCATGCGGTGGGTGTTAGGGTGGGCGGAGGGGCGGGGTGATGGGCTATGGAGCGGCAAAATGGTGGCGGTGCCACCGACCACAGGTGGGTGCGTTGGCTAGCGGCGGCACGGAAGACGCCGAGTCAGTTGAGGTGTGCGGAGTAGCCGAGATGGATGGGAAATAGGGGCAGTGGCGGCATCTACCAGGGAGGAGGAGGAGTGGCGGTGACAATGGAGGTATCTGGGAGATCAAAGGAGGAGAGCATGGTTGCGTGTCACGATTTAAGGGCCGATGTTACAGGGAGAGAGGGAGGGAGATCTGAGCTGATTCAATGGTTTAGAAAATTGAATGGGAGTTAATCAACTTTAAAACAACCGATAGATAGTCAACGTACACCGAATAAAATGTGAGTAAAAATGGACGGTGCAAACCGCGATATCCGCTATTCATGCTGCAACGCATGCATGCCCCCAGTTCTTGATCCATCGTAAAGGCATATATTGCGACATCCTGGTGTACAGGTTTGAATAGTACTGCACCTTGTGTCGCGGAGCAGTGTTCGGATTGCCCCCGATCGACGGCGATCCGATCGGTCGCGATGGAAAACGACCGGTCAGAGGAGTGACAGATGAAGCTCCCCATTTGCAGTCCATCCCTGCTCATGACGACCTTGCGGCGGCATGTGGCAGTTACCACGGCATGATAAACCATTAATTATTGGATTGGATGTGCACATACATATATATACATACATATATAATGCACGCAAAAAAAAATTATTATTCACATGTACAGGCATATATATCCAGTGTATATATCGTGATGGCGCGAAACATTGGACGTACTGGAGAGGAATCGATCTGATTTGGGAGTTTGGCTTGCGGCGGATAGCGGTGTTGGGGTCCATGCATGCTCGTGGGCGCCAATCGATGGTTTGATGGAGGTACGCAGATGCACGGTCGGTGCTGTTACTAGCGGCAATGCTCGCTTAAATGCATAGGTCCTAGTTTACGATACGTGGGTTTGTAATTGTCTTAATAATAAAATTATGGTTTTATCAAACTTCAAAATACTTATTTGATATTCCTTATGACTATTACCTATTTGGACGCAAGCAGCGGTCTAGGCTTACCTGGCTCAAATTGGGTGACGCAAACACCCGCTACTTCCACCTAAAAGCGAATGGCAGGAGCCGCAAAAACCATATCCACTCTCTGCAGGATTCCTCTGGAACGCACACTGAATTCGACGATAAGGCGAATGTCCTATTCCGGCACTTTGACTCCATTTTTTGTTCCGAAGTAGGCCATAACTCCGTTGCCCCCGGCAGATCTCTAAGCTGGGATTTCCTTGGCCTTCCCTCCCTGGATTTATCCACCCTCGAGGAATCACTCAGCCTAGAGGAGCTACGAAAGGTAGTGCTCTCGCTCCCCTCCGACAAGGCACCAGGACCTGACGGCTTCACGTGGGATTTCTACAAAGCTTGTTGGGACATCATCTCGACCGACCTTCTTCAGACCCTGCAATGCCTCTTCAACATGAACTCCACGGGGCTTCGGTCTCTAAATTGCGCCCACATCGTCCTGCTTCCAAAAAAGGACACCCCGGCTACCGCTTCTGACTACCGCCCCATCAGCCTTATACACAGCCTGGGCAAACTTTTCACCAAAATTCTTTCTGCCAGGCTTGCCCCCTTCATGGACGACCTCATCTCACCCTGCCAGAGTGCTTTTATCAAGAAGCGCCACATTCAAGACAACTTTCTTCTGGTCCAGGGGTGTGCCAAGTATCTCCACCGCTCCGCCACCCCTGCTTTATTCTTCAAGCTTGACCTCGAAAAAGCCTTCGACTCGGTATCTTGGACCTACCTCCTTCAAAATCTGCGAGCCCGAGGGTTCGGACACCGTTGGTGTGATTGGATCGCACTCTCTCTCTCTACCTCTTCCTCAAAGGTCTTGCTCAACGGCTGCCCCACTAACACCATCATTCACTCAAAGGGCTTAAGGCAAGGCGACTCCCTCTCAACCCTTCTCTTCGACCTCGCCATTGAGCCCCTAGTTCCGCTTATTCGGCAAGCCACCGAGGGAGGCCCCTTCGCTCCCATCCCTGGCTTACAAGGCAAACCCAGGATCTCCCTTTTCGCTGATGACACAGGGCTTTTCATAAACCCAGACAGTTCTGAGGTTTCAGCCTTGGCTCTCATCCTCCAAGAGTTCGGCAAAATCTCGGGCCTGCGCACCAACTTCGCCAAGTCCCAGGTCGTCCCCATCAGATGCGATGGGCTGAATCTCGATGACATCCTTCAGGACTTTCCAGCAACCAAATCCTCCTTCCCAATCAAATATCTGGGTATCCCACTCTCCGTCAGAAAGCTCAGGCATGTCCACTTTCAGCCGCTCATTGACAAAGTGGCCAATCGGTTAGCAGGGTGGCGGGGCCCTCTAATGTCCAAGGGGGGGAGGCTGACACTGCTCAAAGCGGCCCTTACTGCTCTACCAACTTACACCCTTTCGGTCATCAACCCCCCGGCCTCTGTTCTCAAGAAAATCGACCAGATCAGGAGAGCTTGGCTTTGGGGCGGTTCGGCTGAACCTGGCACCCCCCCAAGGGTTAACTGGGACTCAGTTTGCTCCCCGGCCAGGTTTGGTGGACTAGGAGTCCTCAACCTTGCATTCTTCGCCCGCGCCCTCCGGCTGCGCTGGCTTTGGCTAAACAGGACTTCTCCTCGCCGCTCCTGTGCTAATCTTTGTGACAACCCGCCCCCAGCCGATTTGGACTTGCTGCGCCTGGGTTGTTCCTTCACCCTCAACAACGGCACCTCCCTTTACTTCTGGGAAGACCGCTGGATGAATGGCTGCTCGCCAAAGGACATCGCGCCTCAGCTCTTTGAAGTCTCCACCAGAAAGGACCGCCTGGTCAGCGAAGCCCTCCAGAACAACAACTGGCTAATCGACCTTGGTCAACATTTCAACACCGAGTTGATTCGCCAGCTTATCCGTCTCCTGATTCGGCTGAGTGAGGTCGACACGGAGCTCGCCACGACGGACAAGGACTCAATCTCTTGGCGTTTCTCAAACAATGGCGCTTTCACGGTAAAATCGGCGTACGACCTTCAATTTGTTGGGCGATGCCCGGCTCCCGCCCTTCACAGAATATGGAAATCCTGGGCCCCGTCGAAGTGCAAGTTCTTTTGTTGGCTACTCCTGCGCTCACGAGTCTGGACAGCCGACGCCCTCTTGCGTAGCTAGCTGCCCAACAGCTATTTCTGCCAGCTCTGCAACAGGAACCTTGAGACACCGGAACACCTCTTTCTTCAGTGCACCTTCAGCTCCGCCACCTGGTCGGGCCTGGCCGCAGCCCTCGATCTGCCCGCCCTCAACCCGGCTAACTGGCGTTCCTCGGATCACTTGCAATTCTGGTGGGAGCTCGACGTGGCATCTCCATCCTCGCCACGCTCATCGATTTCCATCGTCATTGCCACTATCTGGCACCTGTGGCTTGAGCGTAACAACCGGATCTTCAGAAGTTCGAAGCGCACGCAACCTCTCTTCCTCCGCCAACTTCTCGACGAGTTGCAGCTTTGGGTGGCCGCCGGTGCTCATTTTGTAATCCCTTAAGTCCCTGTAAGCCCTACGGGGGGGGGGGGGGGGGTGGGGCTTGTTTAACCCCCCCAAATTTCTTTGTAATTTCTACCTTCTTAATGAATGGCAGTCTTCCTGCCCTTTCAAAAAAAAAATATTTATGAGGTAACATTAAACCAAAAAGAGCTTGCGATAGGCAATCCAAAAAAAAAAACTTTAGCTAAGAGTGAAATACTCCAACTAATGCGCCAATGGCCTTTAGTACCGGTTAGGAACAGGCTTTAGTCCTAGTTTCCCCAACCGGGACATTAGTTCCCCAAAACGGGATTGCCACTACATGACTCTCCACTCACTCTTATAACCAACCCACCGACCCATGCGTATTGATTCGAGTAGGATATGCATTCCTTTTAAAGTTTGTTGGAACGAACCTTTAGTACCGGTTCGTAATACGAACCCGTACTGATGAGCCCATATCAAACCGGTACTAAAGAGTTCGTGTACCAGCTAGCCTGTACCTGCCAGCAAAATGTATCTTTACTGTTGCCTCCAACCGATACTGAAAGTCAAGAAATGCTACTGTTGCTACGAACCAGTACTAGTGCACTATCAGTATTGGTTTTAATCCAACTGGTACTGATGTGCCGATAAATTAGGCCATTTCTCTAGTAGTGTCCTGTCCTTAAATATCATAGTTTCTAGTAAACCATAAATAGTTTTTAAATATAGTAAATTTCATAGTCTAAACACCTCACAGTTTTCAAAAGAGAAATGGTATGTAGTGACACGCTCTGCTGCGACATCTTTTGGCACATGCACTCCATCTATTGTAGTACGTAGTGACACCCTCCGTTGACTCCTTTGTATTTCCTCTCAACTAAGATGTTGTAGCTCGATTGTCGCTTTGCAATGTTGTCGCTTGCCATCTCATCGGCCTGGCGCCAACACCGGTCGCCTTGCCATCACAATTTCTTACACCTTTCCATCTTTTCGGTCCACCCTATTCCACCACATCTCTTCAACTCTTTCCCATTTCCCATCTTCTCTTTCTACCTTTTTCGGTAAGGTCAATGAACAGATTGGTGAGATGGAAAGTTGGATCCAGTGAGCCTGAAGGCCGAATTCCATGAGCACGACTAAGGTCTCTAGATTAATTTGAGGAAGAAGATAATCAAGAGGAGCTATATCATGATTTTTGTCCTTTCAAACATCATACATGCATGTATAGAGCTCATAGGGATCGAGTAGCTCCCTTGCTGACATGGCATCTTGAAAAGCGTCTCAGTCACGTGTATTACCAAGGAAAAACCATCGTCTCGCTCCTCTGATCCTTGAGATCTAGCCATCCTTAAAGTCCTCATCCTGCGTGGAAAGGTGCTTGGTTGATCCCAATTTCAGCAAGTCAGTTCGGAAGGCTGGTTCCGTGGGGATTGATTTCTAAGTCCTTTGCATTGGTATTTTTTTAGATACCTAACTCTTACGATACCTGTGTAGCATCTAGGCCCCCCAATTTTCATTGATATATTTATCTTGAGGGGTTTTCATGTTGATGACCAAATGAAGATCAAAATTGACACACTTAAGAGCATTAAGGCTCCATATGTGAGGTTTATCGATCTTTGGTGGTGCGGCATCAAGCTAATTTCTAAGGTTAAGGATCTTTTTGCTATTCTAGGATTGGGAGATGAATCAGGCCTCCAGGTAGGTTCTTTCTTTATGTTTTGTCGTAAGGGGGTTTCTAACTATTACTTATTTGGTTAATATTTCTCTCAAACTTATGAAAATGGCTTGGAGCAAAACTAATCGCTATAACTTAGCCTATCTCCTGAAAAACTCTTTCCAGAGGAAATCTTGTTGACATAAGACAAACACTTAGTCTTCGATCTTTTAGTCTAGTGTTCCACGGTAAAATTCAAGTTCATGACGGACAATATGTGATGATCATCAAAATACAACACAAGTGTTCTGCAAGTTCTAGTGATTTCTTAGCTCACGCCGGATAGTCCAGCGCTAACATCTCTTTTAGTTGCAACCTTGTGATCATGTCAGGTGAATTTGCAATTTACGTCGAACAGTCTATCATAAAGTAGTTCTTGTCAAGGCAGCGTGCACACAAAACACCGTTTGCACTGGATAGTCCGTTGTGTGTAGGATTTTCACTAAGTGTCTGTCCAACATAAACTACATTTTCTCTGTTGCATTTTTGTTACAGTTGAAATCTGTCCATTGGTAAGGCAAATTGGATGGTACTTTATAACGGTATTTTGTCTTCTAATCAATAGCTAGGAAGTGTCTTAAATGGCTATAATCAGTCTCCTTGCCTATTTAAGGGTGCAGAAACTCTCTTCCTAAGCTAGAATTGGCACAGGAACTTCACTCATACACATTTAGTCAAAGAATTGATCCTTGTTCTTCATCATAGTCCATGTATTCACAAAAGGCCTATATGTCCATTGCTCTAAAGCCATTCAAAATTTGTTTGAGAGAGTGTTGTTCAAGTTAGTGATGGATTAAACTTGTTAGTCTTGGATTCTCAATCCTAGATGGCTTGGTGGTGTGATCTAGAGGAGCTTGCCATGGCGTGTGTGGGAGTCCTCAAGATAATGTTGTGAAGGCTTGGAACTTGCCTACCAGTGTCGTGAAAAGCTACTGAGAGTGAAAAGAGGTTGCGGGCCTGAGCAGGGAGTAGGAGGACTAGGAACCTCAGTCAAGCAAATCCTTGTGTCCCTCTCTTTTACTTCTTGCATTTACTTTCAGCTCTTACTTATCATTTTATTTCCGCTGCTTTGTGTTGATCTAATTTGCTTAGAGTAGGACAATGCGGTGGAGGATCTCGACGAGTACTACAATGACATTGGCAAGGTCATCTTCACCGACTATGAAGGCCATGTGCCTGAGTTGGAGTTTTCTCCCAATCATGCTTTGGAGTCAGCAGATAACGACATGGATGCGGAGTACGGTCCTGGCCCATTCTAAGGTTTAGGAACAAGACACCATTGTGCAGACTTCCGCTGATGGTGGCTCAAGAAACCAGGCTAGTGCTTCGTCCCGGGGATGTGACTCTGATGACGGGACCGTCTTGTGACACCATCTTGTAACCTTCAGTTTGGCTGCCCCGCGCCACGTCCCCATAGGAAGCCCACTCCGCACTATGGATGTAGCAATGCAGAATGATGAGGCGCAGCGTTGGCAAGAGGCCGCGCGCGGGCACCTCGCCAATTTTGTCAACCTTAGCTTGGCCAACCTTCGTAGTCACGTTCGGGGTGCCCCTACGACACCACCTGCTCGGTTTGCCAGTGGTGATTTTTAGGCGGCACGCTCTTCTGCGCACAATACATCACAACATTTTTGCTCGATCTAGCTTGGTACTGCAAAGCAGCCAAGTTCAAGTTGTGCGCTACATTCAGCAGGGCCCATAAGGGTTTGGTGCAGTCGACTTCTGGGCCACCGCGCGTGGTGGACAACCTAGAGGGCCCGGCAGCTGTGCTTGACATCACGACCCATTCTTGGTGCGTTTCCCAGGCTAGGTGATCATCGTGGTCCGAAAGAGCCAGGTGTAATGGTCCTTCGCGACGCGACCATTAAGGGGTGTGATCCGAGTGCTCGCTTGGTCTAGACACCAGTCATCAAGGCCATCACCCTCTTTGTTGGCGATTCTTATGCCTAATAGATATAATCTGCAATAGCATGAAAATCATAGTACATTTCACCCTAGAGTATTTAAAGTATCGTATTTTCCACACGGAAGTGGGACAAAGAACATCGAAGAATAAATGAGAATTTGCTACCAACTAATCAAACGACCATTATAGCATGGGCAAACATAAGATAGGCATGATAACAGTTTGATAGGCATGATAACAGTTTACACACACCAGAGACTCGACATAGTTAGCTGGAAGAACAATGAGACGAGGTTTACTTCGAGAGTTTTAGTCCTATCTAAATTACTCAGCCAGATCTAACTAGTATATATGAATGTCAAACTATTTATGTTCACTTGGAACTCGACGATACACTACTACTCGCTATTAGCTAAGAACTCTGGATAATTGTGCTCACCCCTGATTGGGCTCAACTGCGCTGAGAATAACGGGGTGGACATCGCAAAAGGTAATACCACCCGGATAGCAGGGATGTCACTACCTACTACCTACCGCACCACCGTTGGTGTCAATGAGTCAGTATAATCCCAGACACCACGTCTACGATTAATACTAATAATTCCCCAATAGACTAGTTGGAGAAATCCCCTGGCTTATATAACAGTGCAACTTACAGTGCAACTGAGTAACAAAACCAGGCCTCGATTCCCATGAACAATAAATATGATCTATATCTACCGCACTTGGAAAATAATGTGGAATGTAAATGATTGGCTTAAAGTAATACAACAGACTTGCATTGATATAACTTGAGTCTTGCAAAAAGTAGATATACAAGAGCTTTATTGAACTTCCGAGGACTCCTCCGGAACTCCAAGCCTGAGCTCGACTCGACTATAACTCCCACTACAGTAGCCTAGCTCTACATGATGATAGAGTGTAATTGTAACTACTTTTGGTGGTGGTGTGTTGTGTGGTGTTTCTGAACCGAACCACAACCCTATTTATAGTGTGGAGGTGACTTGGAGGAAACTCCAAGAAGTTGGAGTTGGTTAGCGCCAAAACTAGGTCGACCGGCCTAAGGTAGGTCGGTCGATAGTCCTTTTCCACCGTCTTTGCCCTAGGACGACTCTGATGGACTTCTATTTTGTTATACTTGGTCCAAGGCGGTTGCATGCAACAATCTACGGAGGCTAGGTCGGTCAGCCTAGGGTAGGTCGGCCGGTGCACTTTGATATCCTCTCAGCCCTCCATTACACCGATGTACTCTTTGGACATTCAGGATTACATCTCCAAGTTGGTTTCCAATTGATTGAGTCGGTTGGTAGCCCGTTTGAACCATTTTTTAGTCGATCCAGTCCATCCAATGCAAAATGACTTTAAGCAATGGTTGGGATGAGCTCCTTATGTGTTTCCTTGCATATGGGAAAAAGGAGAGGGAATTTGGTTAGAAAAACGAGGCTGTCTGACCAGGTTTGGGTTGCCCAATCTGGTTTGGGTTAGCCCGCCAGATTAGGTCACCTGACCTGACTCGCAATCTTCCGAACACAATAACATTCGTGTCCAGACTCCAAATTGGGTGAACCAAATGTCCATATTGAACGTTTCGACGATTACTTCGACATGGGTGAGTCCAATTTTGAATTTGAAGACTTCTCAAAAAATATTGTAGTTTAAACACCATCTTTCGTTTGATTGTGTATGCTTGATAAACCGTCATTTCTTGCGTATTTTGAGTCTATGCCTACAAAGCATGATTATACACCAAAAATTGTGGAACTCATTAGTGTTAGGCTAAATATTGCATAGGTTTTGATATAATTCCCACTTTTACAAAGCAGTTGATGGGTAAAGTCAGAGTTTAAGGAACGTCAATACGCCCTCAGAGTGCTACCTCGGTCCTTGCACCGAAGTGCCCGCGAGGGGAGGTCTTCAATGCCTCGGCGTTTTGCCAGAGGCTTAAGATCATGAAGTTCATGTAGCCGGTGGTTGTGTCGCTCGTGGTTGCGCTGCCTTCGCCTGAGCATTGTGGGAAGTACATTGGGCTTGGAAGTTCAAGACTAGGCACGTGGAGAAATATATGGGACACAAAACCCGGAATGAATTTCTCACCATCTACATGATGGTTGTCATGGCCGCCAACCATTGGCTGCAACAAGGTCATCATGGTAAATTATTTCCCTACTATCTAGGGGAAGATCCTTCCATTGCTACGAGCAACTTTGCTTAGCTCTTGCGGACCAACTTCCATAGATGCTACCCTCGCCCGGGAAGACTGCAGGACCTCAACCTTTTGTTGAGTAACCGGGTTTTGGTCAGTGGACCAAGTACTTAATTTGATGGCTATTGCTCGTATGAACACCTGGAATGGAGTTTTGTTCACATCTCACCCCCAACTCCACTTCGCCACGGCCAACAACGTGTCCGTAGAGGGCCCTTCTTCTCTGGCTTCTTCTCCCGGAAGCAGAAGCTGCAGTCCACGCCTTTCTTGGCGTAGACCCGGCACTTCGCCCAACCGAAAAGTCCTTAAGCTCCAACTCTGGGTAATTAAGCTTACGGTTGTACGTTCTACAGCCAAAAGTATGTGCTACCTGTTGAGTACTGGTTGCTAGTGCAGTGGAGTTCGTAGAAGTTAAGGAACAGGCTCACTGTGGGCTTAACACCTATGAATCACTCGCAAAGATGGGTGAAGATGGTCCCCGTGAGGATGGAATTGTGGTTGAGGTTTATAACCACTATCTCCAATGTGTGAGAACAACCATGAAGAACCCATACTTCAAAGTTTGGAGCTTGTTATGGCCTAGAATATGCCCAAGATGAACTCAACATCCGCTAATGATGGATGGGCGTCGTCATTGGGCATGCGCTAGGACATGGGATCTATGTTTTTGAGCTGCTCCAACTCGTAAAGCCGCTCCATCAAAATCTTGGTTCGACCGAAGTGTTGCTTGGAAAGTGTTGGCTCGGCCAACCTTAAGTGTTGCTTGGAAAGCCTTAGCTCGGCCAACCCAAAGTCGAAGTGTTGCTCGGGAGCCCTTTGCTTGGCCAACCCAAAGTATTACTCGAGAGGCCGTTGCTAGGTAACTAGGGCTTCTGCCCGAGGGGAGTATGTTCTTCGCTCCTGACTTCGATCCCTCTAAGGGACTTGTTTTGTAGAGTAGAGACACAGGAAAGTCTTATATTGAATGACTTTCCTTCCCAAGTCTCAGGGGCTAGCTATCGGGGATCGAGTCGCTCCCTTGCTGGTCGGGCGTCCCAAACAGCATCGCAGTCACGTGTCCCACCATGGAAACTGATCATCATAGGATTGCTTGGACATATGCAATACCGAACAGACTGGAGACATGTCCACCCGGGCAACTCCTTGCTCAGGACCTCGCTGGCACAAACCAAGCAATCACCTTTTTTCGAGGGGCGTACATAGCATGCTGATCAGGATCGAGGCATTCGATCGTTTGTTGCACGTTGGACTGGTTCAGAGCACACAGAAGTAAAAAGCGAGAAGCCATGCCAAGCCTACCATATATTGTTTCGCCATCACTACCTTTTGTGTGGGACATATCTTGTCATCTACGAAGTCGTTATAGTGGCAATTTAACCATTGATCCCGAGACTTTCGCTTATGAGGGCTAGGAGTTATTTTTTGTATTCGCTTGGAGAAATGCTGCCTAGGGAACCTTTGTAAATAGAGAGAAAACTTCAGGAAACATGCGACACACTCTCCGTATGCTTACACAACCTTTCTAACATGGAGAGCCTGGCCCTGAGCAAGCTCGCTCTCGCTCGACCAGCCTATTTTTGTACACCTTTCCCCATATTAGTGCATGGCTGGACGTAGGGTTGTTATCCCGGTAATGGAAGACCCGAACCATGGAAGAATAGTTGTCTCGCTCCTCCGTGCCTTGTGAGCTAGCCATCATCAAAGTCCTCACCCATCACGAAAAGGGTCCTGGTTGGTCCCATTTGAACAAGTCAACTCGACACCATGAGTCTGATTCCATACCGTCGATAAAAACATTTGGGTTTGTTGGCTGAAACATCGCTTGTCTGCAGTGTATCTTTCCTTTATGTGGTGGATGATTCAATGTGGAACATGATGTTTTTATAAGTTTTTTGCATGTTTCATCGGTTCTTTTGACATGTTCTATCATTTTTTTTGTATGTTCCAATAGTTATTTCGTCATGTTCCAACACTAGTCGAATATGTTCAACATGTTTTAATCAGTTCTTTCATAATGTTACATTTATTTTTTCGGCATGTCCCAACATATTTATTGGCATGTTGCAGCGGTTTTTTTTTTTGATGACTTCATTTTACATATTTCATCGGTAGAATATCATGCCCAACAAGTATAACCAAATGTTTCATCAGTACAATGTGTATGTTCTAATAATACATTGTATATATATGGAACAAGTTGCCTATATATGTTGGAAACAACCCTAAAATCGGACGTCTTAGTCAAAGTGAGATCCTTTTGAAAACTATTGTTTTATCTCAAAACTATATAAAAAAGAGCTTTATTTCCACGCAGTTTCTTATAGGCTGTTTGGTTGCCTTCTCAGTTGAACCAGGCTGTATGAGCTGAGCAAGGCTGAGATGATGCAAATGGTTGTTGTTTGGTTAGGTGTATGAGATTGTAATGTCTGCATAGAGATGTTGTTTGGTTGATTGCACTACGGAAAGAATGGCACGGGGAAATTCAAAAGAGGGATGAAACATATTAAAAAATAAATTCTAGAAAATCAAAATAACAAAAAATCAAATACGAAAATAAAAAATTCAAAAGAAAAGTCTCATAAATAAATAAATTCAAAATAAAATTTTTAAACTTTTGAAATTTATATGGCAAGTGTGGTCTAGTTTTATTCAAAAAATATCAATAACCCATTTTTGAAATCGATTTGGTAATCGAAAATACTAATCAAAAGATATAGTGAAAAAATGAATCAAATGTGTTGCGCATGTGGTTGCGTTGCTGCATCCGCGCAGCCTGGCTATGGGGAAACGTCCAATTTGGTCGTATCTCCAGAGCCTGGCCCGAAGAGGGTAATTGCATCTGGAGAGCCTGGTTCAGATAGGTGAGAAGACAACCAAACACTTTAGTTTTGTATCTCTAGATGCAAAACTCTTTTGATGCAGGCAATCAAACAGCTTATTAGTTGATGGATCCTAGTTGGCTAGCTTCATGGATGCAATGCAATGATTTTGATGCATAGTGTTGTATTTAGCCATCAAAAACCTGTTGCCTTTGCGCTAGTCCATCGGTTAACTGCCAAGGTCTCGACTGTTTCGGGCGCTTGTTTCATCATGCTCTGTCGACGCGCGCACGCAAGGATTCCTCCCTCCCACGTACCTAGGTCGATAGCCCAATATACATCCATCCCTAGATTTGGATATTAGCGAGCACCGGCATGCTCCATCACTATTAACTCACACTCGTCGTCTAGGGCTAAGCTCAACCTAGCTAACTCCAAGCTAGTGTGTTTACATCACCGAAAGTTCGAAACCACCTGCGCATCATTAGGAGCTGAGGGCGGGGGAGGTGGATCTACCGGTGGTGGTCATAACGAGAGTGAAAGCAGCTGGGATTCTCTTCGTAGCGACCGCACACTGCTAGACGGGGTTAGGACCACCTGGCAGCGGCCGTAATTGCACGTGCAGTTACAACAGATTAGAGTGAAAGGGGGCACCTCACTAGAAGAGAACACGCAAAAGCTAGAGAAGAGGGAGGCACGAAGGATGAATGGGGAGGAGCTACCACTACGTACTAGGGAACGCCGCAGCGGTACATGTTCAGAACCTCTAATACCAGTTTTCGAACCAGTACAACCAATCGGGACTGGTGTGCTACCAATACCAGTTGCTAGGCCAACTTGGCATACATGGCAGTGCATCATAGAGGCCCTTTAGTACCGTTAGAGACACTGACCGATACATAGGTGCTTTATTTTGTTGTATGCTATATATTATATATAGAGTATTTCTATTAAAAATTATGGCCCTATTTGATGCTTGGTTTTTAGTTTAGTTTTTGTTACAGTTTAAGAAATTCATGACCTTTAAAAGGAGGTATGAAAAGAATTAACAAATTATTAAAAATATTTTTGAGATTTTTTATAAAACCTTATAAAATTTATAATTAATCAATTCAAAATGTTACACTTAATGGTTTGTAAAAAAATAACAAAAAATTTTAACCGGATGAGAACTAAACTAGAACAAAAATCAAAGATGGCTAGCTAGTTCAATCACAATCGCTTAAAAGTTGATACATAGATAATTGAACACAATTAACTGATAAATCATGTGACATTCATTAACAAATTACACACACATTTAGAACTAATAAACATATTCACAATAGTCATAGCCAGTTCATATTATTTGAAGTCTACACAATTCAAATTACAGTTATTTATTTCAATTTTAATTTTACCAACTAGATTTTTTACAACCATCGCTCTTGGTAGCAGTAGATGAATTTATCAATTCACTAGTCCCTATTGTAGGGCTGTTTCTATTTAACTCATCATGGAACTCGGCTTTTGGATATATGATCTGATCGAGAAGGAAGCCAACAAGTTGTTCTTGGATTGCTTTTATTCGGTGTGACGAGAGTGCTGAATTACATGCATCCTCCATCAAATTTTTGAGTTGTCAATAATTAGATCATGAAAAATTAATCCTTGAATTTATATAAGATTCAGGAGTATGCATCATTAAGTTTGAAGTATATTTACTCACCCCGCATGAACCTTACAGCATGCAGTCATTTGCTCTAGTGTAGGTTTGCATGAACCCACATACATAGTGTCCGCATAGAAATGACAAAGCATGAAATAAATACATTAAAGTTAAAATGCTAGATTTTTGTATACGTGCCCGAGTGTTGGTTGTGACTTCAAATTCTTCCTTGAATTCGCCACGCGATAGTGAATGAAATCGTGCGAATGCAATATACATGTGATTGTGAATTGTAATTATTAAAGTTTGATTCAATGAAATGAAGTAGAGTTATACTATAATAAAAGGAACAAAGTTAAATGGTGGCGGCACCGGCTACCTCCCCATGCCACAGATCTGTTCCTCCTCCTCACCTCCTTTTCTTGGGTCAGGGAAGGCTGAGGCACTGTTTGTTTGGGTCGAGTCCATGGTGGAGAGATAAAATGGGATACCCGATGATGACAGGGTTGGGTTGAGGCATAACAGGCCCAGTCTCAACCTGATCCATCTTGACCTCCAAGTGAATGGGAATTAGGGTTAGGTGAATATGGGTTTTGTATAAGGATGGTGGGAAGATCTGGATCATTGGATTGAGATACTAATGTGCGCTATCTCGCAAGGAAATATGTGTATTCAACTTTGACTTCTTCATCTTCCTACCCTCCATTTTATATAATGGTAGTTCAGTAGAATGAAGGTATGGAGAAAGAAGAGCTCAAACAGGAGCAATCAACAATTATTTTGTTAATATGTTGATTTTAGAAGGCATCCAAAGTGGTCACATCGAGTGGGACATGTAGCTTCTCATAGATGGCAAGAGAAACATTGAGTAGCGGCATAAAAAAAACACAAGCACCACCTTGGGAAGATGTCTTTATTTTTTCATTATGGAAAGTTGTACCCTATTACAAGGAAAGAAAATAAGATTCATATACAGAAAGTCATCGTGGAGCTTGCGCCGATAAGAAAGAAGGAACAACAGAATATCAAGAGAAAGATCTCTAGCAACATCAATGGGCATGATGACCAAAGCCCTAAGAACATAGACAATGAAGAAGATTTGTGTGACCTGCCACATATACTCTATCGATAGGCACTTGAAGCATCTACCAAATTGTTACGAAAATGCTTGTGAAATCTTTGAAACCAATTTGTGCACGTGCAAATGCTACAATTTATGGTCTAATAAAACACTTAGGCATCCTTTCCTCCAATGCAACCTTACCTTTTTGCTTGATTATTGTACTACTTTCCTACCCTCCTATCAGTGCATTAGAAAAATGCCCTTTGGCGAGCTTGTTTGTTGATTATAGGGCAACCAAACATTGCATGTCGTAGATGTGACTTCTCGATTGGGTTATGAGTAAACCATAAGGAGCCGATGTTACCCTAGTTCAGGCATCTCACAGTGGAGGTAATAGATCTATGTCCAACATTCTTCACTACGAAGGGGATGAAGTGCAATGTAGATTGCAACGCAAGGTCTAGACAAGAGCCCGGATTGAGACCGTGTGATGTCAATGTCTACCTAAGCTAAGAGGTACATGTCTAAGTAGATTGGGATATGGTTGATGTTGAGATCTCTAGAGAGTCGAGCTGATGCTTGGAGTTCCGGAATTGTCTTCGAGAATTTGGGTAATAGCTCTTGTATCCTTTCCCTTTTGTGAAACTTTGCTTTTATAACATAAGTGTCTTTCATTATCTAATCTAAGCATATTTACACTAAGTGGCCGTTCAATAAGATCATCTGGTTCTGAGTCTGGGTTCATTCTCATATGCTTAGAATAGCCTAGGTATTGAACATGTATCGCCTTCCTAGTATCTAGGAAGGAGTGATCGAATTTAGTAGCAAACATGGTGTCTGAGACTATCTCTGATTTGGTTTACACCCAACCCAACATTCTTTGAGGTACGTGGTAGGTCGTGACAACCCTTTCCATCCGACATTTATCTCTTACGTAATCCACTGCGTTAGGAACTGTACCAGTAGGGCCCAATCGTGATCGGGGTGGTCATAATCATTCGGTGTTCTTAATTGATAGCGGGTGGTAGTGAATCGGCCGAGCTCCAATAAAGTTCTTAAAAAAAATCTCCAAACTCATATCTTCTAGCTCAACCTGATAATTGATTACACTATTAAAGAACTTTATACTCTTCTCTTTGTTTCCCAACTATCTTCCTAACTTATCATTTTATACCCCTATGTGTGTGTTTCACCGGTCTTATTATATTATTCTAGTTATCCTTACCCCCATTAACTAGCTAGCTGGTATCTTAAATAATATAGATAGTTAGAATTACTCTTCTCCCTTGTTCCTTGTGAATTCGATACATTGGAATACTCCCGGGTGAAAACTATAAGCGATATCCATCCGATTTCGGATTATTTCCAATAGTGGCCCCCTCTCCTACCTGGCCGGGGTCTCGGCAGCAGCATCCACCACCCGGCATGGTCAATACCCATCCAGCAGCTTCGGCAATGACCCTCGCGCGGGTCTCGGCGTGGGGGAGCATCGCCATCTCTCCCCGGGCGTGGGCGACCTAGGGGAGCCTCGCGCGACCGTCATAGGGAAGCTTGGCGTGGCCGGCGGCGGACTCGAGCTCCCCCTAGCGCGGGCGATGACATGCGGGAGTGGAGGCACCAGCTCTCCAGCAGCGGTAGGGGAGAATCGAAATCCTCCCCAACTGCAGATGCCTTGGTCGCTCCTTCACTTTCCATGGCCGGTTTGGGCCCTCAAATGGGTCATCCTGCTAGCCATTTGGGCCTGGCCGAATTCAGTCCCTCGGGCAATCACGATAGCCCCTGTTTTTCTCCTGGACATTTCAACACTCATGGAGAAAGGGTCGGGCCTGGTGGGTCCCACCTGACCCTCCCTTATGGCGCCAACTCTGTCGCTGCCCTGGCAACCGCTTACACTCCTCCTGGCGACCCGGATAAAATAGCCACATGTTGACGGTCACTATTTACAACTTTTTTTTATGCTTTCGACCGTCAACATACCTCTAAAATAAAGGAACATTGACAAAATTTGTGCAAATTAACAAAGTTACACAAGTTTTGGTGATTTTGTGTCTATAGAAATTAATTGAGGAAAAGTGGGAGCAAACCAGAGAAAAGCTGGGTCGGCCGGCCTAGGGACCGGGTCGGCCGACCTACCCTAGGCCGGCCGACCCACGTCTGGCTCCAAACCGGTTGAGTTTTCTCCCATGGCTGCAAAAGCGCACAAGGACCCCATCTACATCGATGGTGAAGTGTTGGTTTGATCTAAAGGCAAGGAACAAGTGCACAAGGATCCATGGGCCCACTTATTCGCACAAAACTCACCCAAAACAAACTTACCCCCAATAACCGTCATTGGGAAAGATCAGGAACGTACATGTGTCGACCTGGAGAAACGAAGGGCTGAATGGAGTCCAGAGTGGGTCGGCCGACCTATCCTAAGCCCCGACCTACACTCGGTTGGCCGAACGATCTCCTCGCTCTTGGATGCTCTCCCACAAGTTGCCAAGTGTCCCCTGATGTGGCAAGCGTCGGTTGGCCCCAATGCATAATAATTAGAGCTACCCTTTTTATTTGCAAAGCATGGATAAGTGAGGCAAAGAAGGAGAAAGCAGTGTTATGCTACCCAAATAGAAAGTAGAGTAGGGAGAGAAAGTAGAGCTTAGTGCTGGAGAGGCGCCGGCGTGTTCTCTTCCACTTCGTGCTCCGGAGCCGAACTCGGGTTTGAGATCACCTTCGCTCTGCTATTCGGTAACACTTACCTATCCTTACATTTTAAAGGAAAGTTATTACATACTTAAGTTACTCTGTTGGTACTTGGCTTGAGCTTGATAACTTTATCTTGTCGTGTAATCTTGCTTGAGTGCTTATCAAGTGACGACTTGGTGTGTAGTGCTGCTAGGTATAGACGTGGTGTCTAGACTAGTTATTGACTGGTAGACCATCTGATTCAACGGTGGTTCGGTAGGTAGTAGGTGGTGACAGCCCTACTATCCGAGTGGTATTAGCTTTTGCAAAGTCCGCCCCGTTAGTCTTAGCCCAGTCGAGCCCAATCAGGGGTGATCATAATCATCCGGTGTTCTTAAATGATAGCGGGTGGTAGTGAATTGACCGAGTTCTGATTCAGAGTGCTTTTGCGTTGGAGTAAGTTTGTGCCTTAACTAAGTGAAATCTGATCTGTAGAACCTCTTGCCTCGAAATTATCTTATCCCACTTCCATCATTATCCCCATATCCATCCGGTTGAGCAAGATTCTAAACTAGACAATTCTCGTTCTTTGTAGCAAATCGATACCTTTGGAATATTTCTGAGTGAAAGATACTGCGATATCCGTGCGCTTGCGGATTATTTCTAAGAGGCATAAGAATCTCCAACAAGCTTTCTGGCGCCGTTGCAGGGGAACGGTAAATATTCTAGTTTCAAATCCTAGTTGTCCGTGTACCTCCACATACACTGAATGGATGACATGTCTATCTCTCAGTGTTTGGCTCTGAAGGGTAAATACCTAGAGCCTCCATCATCATCATATCCCATCGATGCACCGAGCTATAAGCTCTGTCCAGGCCACATAGCTATGGTTCGGGAAACATCCTTTGCTGGATTGGAAGGAGTGAACCCATACCACCATCCTTGCGAATTCGAACAACTTTGTTCAATTATCGTAATTCGAGGAATCGCACAACAGACGTTGAAATGGAAATTGTTTCCATTTTCCCTTACGGGAGTAGCCAAGAAATGGTTCAAACGAACTATAGGAAGTCTTAACGGTAGCTGGGAAGCCCTCTAGGACAAATTCTGTTTCGCGTTCTTTCCTCTCAAAAAATCATTGGAATACGAAAGGAAGTTTTGAACTTCCACTAACAGAGGAGGAGATCGTTGGAACAGTCTGGGAGCACTTTATTTAATTGGTCTATTCGGGCCCCGATTTGTCTATCCCTGAACCGATGCTCATGCAGCATTTTGTTGAGGGGTTGAAACCAACTAGTACCACATTATTGAACATAGTTTTCAGAGGATCAATTGTCTATAAGACTATAGACGAGGGGAAGTAAATCTTGGTGAAACTCCTGTGTAATGCTCTCTTCGTCGAGGTTTTTGACGAGCCTTCAGAACTAGAACTCGAACCGAGTGTTAATCTCCTAGCTCTAGACTATCCTATAGACTCTAGCCCTCCAAACCAACCCGATTTTTCGAGAATCGAAGAAACTCCCGAAGCCACTTTATTATGTGACCCAAAGCCCAAGCCGGTGAACGAACCCGTTCCGTTCCTTTCTTCGTTCACTTTTGAGGAACAAATCTTTGACGACTTCAGCAAAGTTTCTGCTCCGCAGACTGAAAGTCAACATTTACAAAAGCCAAAGGAAACTGTCCCAACTCATGCGGAAATTTTGGCATGGAAGGAGAACCTTGTGACACTCACTGCCATTTTGATTAGAGAAATGACCGACGAAGCAGAAAACTCAAAGAAGAGAGTGAAGCTGCTCCGCAATAAGAAACTAAGTTCATTGAAAACCAAGGACCTGAATTTGGGGATCAACATCATTTCAAAACCTGTTGCATGAAGGATCCCTTTGGATCATTCCCTTTTTCACTCTAGAAAACATCTCAAGTGGTTGCCTGGACATATTTCAAAATCTGAGGGAATCCTCAGAAATGTCGGGATAACATTAGATGATCTTGATATCACCATAGACTTCCACGTATTTGATATCCCTGACCCATATTAGTCTTTCATCCTAATAGGACAACCTGTAAAAGGATTAATCCAAAACATTGAGAAGGGAGAAAATGTCGACTTAATAGTTGGTAATAAAAATTGTTCAGTGAGTTTCACACGATCTATCAACACTTTGATAGAAGCCGATCCACTGCCATATCTATTCGAAGAGGTTAGGTCGGCCACTCCTGATGATATGGCCCAACCTCAAGATTTGGAAGAAGACTCTCCGCACTTTATCCAGCAGGAAGAAACAAATGGGTACCTTGAGTTAGATAAAGCTGAGAAACCACCTTCCATGACTATCGGGCTAAAACTCCTTCCTCCTAGCCTCAAGCACGTCTTTCTGAATATACTAATCGTAACACACCGGCCATCATCAGCGACATGCTGACTGAGGGTGAAAGCCGCCGGCTTGTAGCCACATTATAGAGGTACAGCTCGGTCTTGGGTTATTCTCTTAAAGATCTTAAAGGAATAAGCCCGAATTTGTGAACTCACTGCATCCCTATGCAGCCTGACCATAAACCCACAAGTTAGCATCAGCATAGGCTTAACAATGCGATGCGTGAAGTTGTTAAAAAGGAAGTTTTGAAACTACTTCATGCCGGGATAATCTACCTAGTGTCTGATATTCAGTGGGTTAGTCCCATTCAAGTCGTCCCAAAGAAAGGAAGTCTATAGAATTTGGTTGCACTAGATTTGGAGTTATATATTTGAAGATATAAAAATAACAAGTTTTTTGCAATAATTAAATAAGGAAAATAGGAAATGGGCTGGATACAGTGGGTCGGCTCGCTGGTTGGCGGCTGCGCCGGCGAAGGCCCGCAAAGCAAAGACGTGACCTAGCTCGGCTGCTGGGCCGGCCTCAGCCTGGGCTAGCTATGCGCCGGAAGAGAGCTAGGATGACTCGGTTTCGCCACGGCTAGGCCGAAGCTAGCCTCTGGCCTGCAGCACGCGCGGGGATACGCCCGGCACGGTCTAGTGATGCGGGAGGAAGGGAGGAGGGGGATGACAAGGCAGGCCCACTTGGATGCAACTCAAAGTAGAGGAGCGGTTCGGATGGCGGCGTTTCGGTGGGGGAAGTTGAGGGAAAAGGGAGTGAATGACGCAGTGGTCTCGGGGAAGGTGCCGGCAGCAAGGATAGGAGCCGGAGGTGTGCTAGCAGTGGCTGGGGGCAGAGAGGAGCGGCGGCACGTAGTGGAGAGGGTTGTCGGCTGTGAGGGGAGGGTAGTGGTGCGGCGGGCGAGCTTTGGGGTGGTGAATGGGACGTAAGGGCGACACGAATGTGGGTCCTCAAAATATACAATTGTGGGTCTTCACAAATTATTATTTTAAAATTCCAAATATGTATTTACAATTAATAACAATAATATTGTTAATCAAATAAAAATCCTTTTGGATTTTGCAAATAATTATTTTTAAAAAAATCAAAATATAAATATTTATTCTTATCAAAATATGATTTTGACTTTTGCAAGAATTATTTTAAAGTTCAAAATGTTGAATGTAGTTTTGAGAAGGTAACATACACATTTTCAAAATAAAACATTTCCTAATTTTTTTATTTACATGAAATAATGATGGCACGATTTTAGGGTTTTGAAATTGGGGATGTTACACCTGCGCCATGCGCGACCAAGTCTACGGCTCGGCAACACATCTACGCCTACACCCGGAGCGACCAAGTCTACGACTCACCTACATGTCTACGCCTACGGCTGCGCCTCGACTCGGATAAATCGATACCTTTGGAATACTCCAGGGTGAAAGCTACTACGGTATCCGTGCGCTTGTGGATTAATTCTATTAGGCAAAATAATCGCCAACATGGGGCTACTGTGGAATACATGGACCCGGGTATCTGCATGACGGGCTGCGAGTACTACCCAATATATGGCGGGCCGAGCCGGGTACACGCGCACATGGAACATCCGGCCTGCCAGCCAAACTTGTGCGGAAAGTAAAACATAAAGATAGAAGTCTTTTCCAAATAGGGAAGATATGATTGTAATACAGGATAACTACATATCCGACAAGAAAGGATAGAAATAGGAATCCTACCTCGTAACCGACCAGGACCCTACCTTGTATCCCCCCCCCCAACTATGTAAATGAAGGACCAAGCTAGGAGGCTCGAGGGGGATGAATAGACGCAAATCAATTTTGACGCTTTGTTTTTTGCAATACACATCCCCTCTAATCACTTCACACCAAATAGCTGTGTCGGTAGTCAAAACGCGATGGAATTAAAATTTCAAGTGCCACACCATGTGCACAGCAAAGAGGTGCTGCACATGGGAACAAAGTGGATGAGAATTAGTTCCTTTTGACCACTTTCCACCTCCTCAACCAGCCAAGACAATTACAGACAAGCCAAAAGCATTCAAACCATTAAAGTTGATTTACCAAAAGCAAAAAGCTGATTTCCAGAAACTTGTATTGAAAGTAGAGAGTGGTTCCTGATGTTGGAATACTTCAAAATTTTTTAAACTTTTTCTACACCCATGTGGGTGAGTCATGATGATCTCCTCCAAATTTCAATATGAAACGCCATCTACAGAAAATAAGAAAATCGTGCACTAAAAACTATCAGGAACTCAAGACTGCAAGTTTGAAACTCTGTATTCACCTCATAGCTCCCAAACGGGGAATCCAGTGGACTTAAAAATTTTACCACATATAGTTATGTGCGTTACGCATCGTTTTCAATAGAAATTATCCCAAAATGATTTTTCTATATTTTCTAAAATCATTTCCTAACTGTTGTGCGAAGGAAAGTTTCTGGACTGATTTGCAACAAATCAAGAACTTGATCTCTTGCCTCTCACATGGTTGCAAAGAGTGTGGAAAATCATATTAGTAACCTCAAGGCATCATATGCCACCAAGAACCATAGAGAAATCATCAAGATTCATCTTCTAACAAGAGCTCCAAAAAGAAAAACTAAATCAATAAAAAATAGGAGCAAATCAACAAAAGATGTTCGTGAAGAAGAATGATTTCATTGCATAAAGTTGGGGTATTAAAAGTCAAACTCCTTATAACCACAAGCACGATATGTCCCATCCAAAACACACCCAACTTACTCTTTCTATTTCTGAAATTTTCAGCACTAACTGGATAAGTAGGAGGTGCTCCCATTCCCCTCTATTGATAGCCCAAGTGTGAGATGAGTGGTGTACAACTCACACACTACAAGACACATTCCTAAGAGGGAATATTTTCCACATATTACTTCGGGAAATATCTTTGTAGCTTCCTCAGTCGCCGGCCCACGCCTGGGTCCATCAGTCTAACCAGCTTCGCCACCAGGTTACCGACGTCGCAGCCTCCAGTTGCCTTGGATTCCTTGCCAAGGCTAAGGTTCTCGAGTACACCACCTCATGTGACCGCCAAGTCATCGAACCCGGTCGCCTGCATGCCTTCGGACGCACCAGCCTCCAGCAGTCCACACGAAGCGTCAGCCACGTACCCGCATCACAGAGGTGATCACACATAAAAACAATGCACATTAACTCTCCTGCAAGGTTTGATCATCAACAAAGAATCCCGTGCAGAAAACCGAAAACACGGTGCCAAAACACACTTAACACGACCGGGCAGTCCGGGACAAATCCAAAATATCTGCAAAATCCAACAACGTCTCAACAAGACAACTTCAAAACCGCTTCAAATTCGTCCTTGTCACATATATTCATCATCACCCAAGGGGACCCTCCACATGGATCTCAACACTCCCCCCCCCCTGATGAATATATTGAAACACCCTCAAAAATCGTTTTGAATTTTTTGGATTTTGAATGCAAAGCATTTTGAAAATGCCAAATCGCGCTTAGAGTAAAGGAAAAAAACACATGTGTTCAATATCTCCCCCTTTTGACAATATAGATATCAAGAAAGTGAGGGAACAAGCACAAAGCACAATGCAAATGCAAATGCAAGTCCTAGGGAGCTTTGAAAATTTTCCATTTCAACGTGAAGCACATGGCAAGGATGCTCGAAGCAATTCAAAATAGTTCGGTGCGCACTAGTTCAAAAGATGCTAGTAAATCGATTTTTCATAGTGGAAGATGTGACTTAGAAAATCATAATCTAATATCGCGGCATGATAAGGAATCAAGACGGCTTCAATAGAACACCACATGCAACCTTTTGAAATCCAAGTTGCTTCAAATCTTTATCTCAACTAACTAGTATTTTCATTTTTTTTATTTTCTTTCAAACACTTTTCAATGCATCCACAGGTTTAAAACGAGCAATTGCTAGCAAAGCACATACCAAGGGTCACTGGAAATGGCCTCCTAGGTCACTCTCCTCCTGTGTGTGTTTTTGTATTTTTTTATTGAATTTAGGCGGGAGAGCCTCAAGTTTCATACCAATGGCCGACGGTGCCCAGCATTACACTGAAGGAATCACACATCCTGACTCCCTTTCAAGTTCATGCCTCTTATGCGCAATTGCAAGCCATCTCGTGAAAGATAACCGGTGAAAACTCTTCAAAACTTGAAATTGCATATTTTGGTTTTTTAATTTACAAGAGAAAGATTTGCCGACAAACGATTTCATCAAGTTTCAACGATGACTGAAGGAAAACTGGAAGCGCCTTATCGAGCAACAACATTTAGATAGTGAAAAATCTTATGCCACATCAATGTTTTGGAAAAAATCAAAAGCAATGTTATTTTGAACTAAACACTAATTAAATGAGCTAGCACAGGTTGAAATGTGAATAGTCTCGGCATTTTGAAAAGCCTAAATTCAAAAACATAATAAACAAAGCTCCAAAGCAAAATAAGTCTATATGCTAATACAAAGTTTTACAAAGAAAAAACTCCCCCTCAATAAGTGAGTGAACATTTTACTCAAAAATGATGTGTAGCCAGATCAAAATACAAAATAGAGAGTCAAAAAACAAGGAAATGCAACTGGGCCAAACACAAAGAATTAGGCAAGAACAGAAACCACTTAAGCTCAGACTCACTCTCATTTGTCGGCTGCGTCTTACTAGGAAAGACAACTCTACACCTCGGATACTACGGACACAACATAGACCCTGTCTACCCAGAGACTGATAAGACTGTGACGCATGATAGCAATCTAAGGACAACATGAGAGGTCTATGTCGAAGCACGCCAGAAGTCTAAGTGAAGAGTGCTCACTACCAACACAATACAACCAAGCCCGAATGCAACTCGAATGCAATGTAGTGAAAAGATTATTATATACCATATAGTACAAGTAACCCAAGCTCCCCACTAACTATAAGATAGCAAAGCTCACAACCCCAATCTCTCTTGAGGGACTCAAACCTAGCCTTGTATAGTGGCTTGATGAAGATATCAGCCAACTGATGGTCGGTCTCAACGAACTGCAAGATCACCCTTCTCCACATGGTCTCTAAGAAAGTGATATAACAGGTCAATGTGCTTTGTCCTAGAGTGTTGCACTGGGTTTTTGACAATATTGATGGTAGAGGTGTTGTCACAGATAAGTGGCACACTTGTTTAAACCAAACCAAAATCCTTCAAGGTAGAGCAGAGCCAAACAATCAAACTGCAACATGCAGTAGCGGCAACAAACTCAGCCTCAGCAGTGGACAACACAACACTCGACTGCTTCCTAGACGACCAAGAAACAAGAGAAGTGACAAGGAACTGGCAGGTGCCAGAAGTGCTCTTCCTATCTCTCCTACAGCCAGCAAAGTTTACATTTGAAAAAGCTCTAAGAAACAGACAAGAGGCGACAGAAAACCAGAGGGCAAAGTCCGTAGTCGCACGGAGATAGCGGAAGATCCACTACACCGCCTGAAGGTGAGACACTCTAGGTGACGCCTGAAAGCGGGCACAAAGACACACATCGAACTAGATGTCCAGCTGGGAAGAGGTGAGGTAAAGCAGAGTGGCTATCATGCTACGATACTCCTTCAGGTTGACTGGCTCACCATTCTCATCGAGCCCTAAGGCAACAGTGGTCGCCATCGGAGTAGAGATCGGCTTGATATCAGACATGGCAAACCAACTCAGCAGGTCTTTTATGTACTTACTCTGGTGAAGAAAGGTTCTCTCTGGTGTTTGCTTGAATTGAAAGCCGAGAAACAAGTTGACCTCCCCCATCGTGCTCATCTCAAATTCCGAGCTCATCACCTCTGAAAACTTAGAAACAAGAGCAGAGGACGAACAACCAAAGATAATGTAATCAACATACACTTGCACTAGAATGAAATCCGAACCAACCTACGGGTAAACAATATCTGATCTATTTTACCCATTAGGAACCCATTGCTCACCAGATAGGTCTTAAGCCTCTCATACCATGCTCTGGGTGATTGCTTTAGCCCATATCAAGCCTTATCAAGCTTATATACATGATTAGGATATCTTGAATTCTCAAACCCAGAAGGTTGCTTCACATACACTTCCTCCTTAACATAGCCATTCAGAAAGGCACTACGGGCATCCATTTAATACAGCTTGAACCCATTGGATGCCATAAATGTCGGTAAGATCCTGATGGAATCATGTCTAGCACAGGAGCGTAGGGCTCATTGAAGTCTATCCCATCGATCTGAGTGTAACCTTAAGCAACCAATCTAGCTTGTTTCTAACCACTACCTCATCCTTATTTTGCTTGTTCTTGAACACCCATTAAGTACCTATTACAGTATGTCCTTTATGGCATTCAATAAGCTGCCACACTTTGTTCCTCTCAAAGTTCTCGAGCTCTTCATGCATTGCATTCACCCAATCACAATCAGAAAGAGCAAGGCTAACATCATTCGGTTCAAAGGAAGCAACGAAAGCATCAGATAAGCAAATGTGAGAAAACCCAGACTTCGATCGGGTTAGCATCCGCTCACTCAAACCACCGATCATCTGTGCAGGGGATGGTCTTTCTAAATCTGACAAGGATCCCTACAAATGGCCTTTACCTTGGTAGTAGGAGAGGCAGGATTAGTCCACCAGGCGAATTAGATTTTATAGGTGAGAACCTAAAAGCACAAGTTGAGTGCTGAGTAGAAGCAGAAGGTAGGGGATGAGACTAATGAACAGCACTGTAAACTGGAGGTGCCACCAGTGGAGCTAAGTCATGGTCGGAATCTAAAAAACCGTAATCTTCAATGACCTTCTACACAACAAAGATTGGCTCAAAATACAAGTCTAAACCTAAGATATCTTGCCTTGCCCCCGGCATAGCCTCATCAAAGGTCACCTCGCAGGTCTCAATAACTATCTGCCCCTCACTATCCCAGATGTGGTAATTCACCGCAGAAGCTGTATAACCAAGAAAAATGTCATCTGAAGATTGAGATTCAAATTTGCCCAAATTTCTAGACTTCAGAATAAATCACTTGCATCTAAACACCCTGAAAAGTGAAACACTTGGCTTACGCCCATATCGAAGTTCACAGGATGTGCGATGCAACTTGGACCTGAGAAACACCCTGTTTTACACATAGCAAGCAGTTCACATTGCTTCAACCCAGAAATGCCTAGGAGTAGAATATTCATCAAGCATTGTCCTAGTCATTTCAACCAATGTGCAGTTCTTTCTCTCCCAACGCCATTTTGTTGTGCAACGTGCAGAGATGAGAACTGATGAACATCACGAGAATCAGAATAGAAGTTTTTAAATTATGCATTCTTGAACTCAGTGTCGTTATCTGAACGGATTGTGCGAAGCGCTCCTAGGAACTTAACAGAAAGCTTACGAATTAAGGAACGGAAATGGCCAAATGTTTCATCCTTTTTCACCATAAAATAGATCCAAGGGTAGCGAGAATAGTCATCGACAACAACGAGCACATACCACTTACCACCCACGGACTGCACGAGAGGGACCAACAGTGTCCATTTGATGCAATTATCTTGGTGCATTAGTCATCACTAGGGTGACTAGTTGGTGAGCAGTGGTTACCATCTTCCCATGCCAGCAAGGAGCACAAACTATGTCATTTATCATATTGAGTTTGAGCAAACTATGAATCGGATCCTAGCTGCTAACTCTGGTCAAGTGATCAAAACCAATGTGACCCAGTCTCCTATAAAAGTAGGAGGTATCACGGGACTAAAAAGCAATCAAGCAATGAGAAGATCCAACTGAAGACCGAAAATTAACACTAAAAACAACCAAATCTATGAATCACGCGAACAAAACTCCCAAAAGAATTAAGAATGCAATTTTTCATTCCGCTAAAAAAGAAGCTCAAAACCATAATTAGTCAGCTGAGAAACTGAAAGAAAATTATAGTGAAGCTTGCTGACAAGGGCCACATAATTAAGGACAATCTAGTCACTAACCTAGATAGAGCCTCAGGCAAGGACACAACCTGACGAAGCATCCCCAAAGATGATTTTCTCACACTGGGTTTCACGGACTAAGAAGGAGAACCACTTAGAGTTTTTGGTCAAGTGGCGATAACATCTGGAATCGATGATCCACATGTCCCCCTTCCCAACCGGACACACCTGAGTCAACGAGTGAATAAACGTGGCTCAGCATTGGAAAATACCATTGCATATTTTGTCACCCAATATTGAGTCACACGACCATACCGAAAATACACTACTCGGACTAGGCCATCCCTTCTAGCAGGGAATTGTTCTGACACTGGATTAGGAGCAGCCTATCGTTGAGCTAAGGCGAGTGCATCTTGTATGCGCTTCCTACCCTTCTTGTCATTCCTACACCATGGATTTTGCACCTCACGTCGCGGATGCTCACCTCTGTAACCAACAGGAGGTATGTGCTAAAAACGACACCGCTCACGCCCCAGATTGACAATACGACGAGGAATACAATGCTAGTTCCAAGTCTTGGCCATCTAACCTAGGTAGGTTTCTTCTGAGGTCACTGAATTATAGCCCGTTTCCTGTGCTCCTAATGTGCTTCCTTAGCACGGCAGAAGTAGTTCTACTCAGTGTATCCTATCCTCTCGCAAAAGGTGCAAACTACTCTTCTGCCATTTCCAGGGGCACGTGTGGTAGGGGAAACACTCTTTCTAGGTGGACTTGGTGAATTATTCTTCTGAGACTGAACAGACTGTGTGGTAAAACTTTCCCTAATGATCCTTGCGGACATGAAAACAGTAGTCTCAGTAACACTATCCCTAAGAATAGCTGTCTGCTAGTTCTCATCCCTTCTAGGTGGGTGTCTCTTGATATGCTCTAACCAATTGTAACCTAGACTTCTACCCCTTGATATCTTGCATTTGTCAAGTATCAAGTTCAGCTTCCGTTTGCCCCCAACAAACTTTTTATGAGCGCTCATGAGATACTCGCACTGCTGATGGAGTTTGGCACCAAACCTACAAGAAGAGTAAGAATCTGAAGAAACCTAACTACCAGTTGTACCCTTTCCCAAAGCTTTGCGACACTTGTCACCTAGGATCTTAACTTCTCTCTTGAGAGCCTGACAGGAAAGACACTCAGCATTTTGGGCTTAGATCGACATACCTTCAAACCTATCACTCATGTCCTGGTAGGTCCTACCCATCTTCCCATCAATCTCAAGACATCGATCACACACAAAGGCATCAAGAACAACATCATTAATTTCAAAAATCTCAACTTGTAAGTTCAAATTCTCAAGCTTCAATAGTGTGCAATTATAGCATGTATAGTCAAGTGAGTGGAAGTTACAACTCTCATCTGAGCTGACTGGGTCCTTAGGTGTAGCATGATTGCTACAGCCTGCAACTGGACTGACTAGGTCCTTAGATGAGTGTGCAGAGAGATCAGCACAAAGCATGGTAGACAGACTCTAGAATAGAAGTGACAAGTAACAAATTCTTTCTAACATCATCTAGTCATACTACAAGCTTAACATTAACTTTCCTAAGTTCTTCATTCAAAGCAAGCACCGTATAATGAGTTGTCCTTAATTTATTGAAACCAACCATGACCATATAAAACTCTAATCACCCATCAGAGTAAACAAGCTCGGGAACAAGCCTACATTTTTCATTATCTAGTTGCATAGTGATATTATTAAAATGCATTTTAATTCATCCAATTCTACAATGAGTTTCCCGTAATAAGAGCAATAAGCAGGTTTAGCATTTTTTAGTTGAACCTCTAGGTAAATGTCCGAGTCGCTGCTGTCGTTGTCGCCGTGTGCCATGAAGCACATGTCGGTGTACTCAACGTCATCGTTCTCTGGCAACTCATCCTCACCATCATCCGAGTGACCATCCTCCTTGTCGAAGATGACGGTTTCTTCCGGAGCGGCCAGCACCTTCTCAACCATGCGGCGTCACTTCATCAGCTGCTTAGGTGGCTTCTTCTTGTCATCTCCACCACCAGCCTTGATGTTGTGGATCTTGTTGATGTAGGCGTTCCGTGCTGGCGCGGCGTAGTTGTTCCACTCCACTCCTCCGTACTTGGGACAGTCACACTTCATGTGGTTGACACCACCACAACCTAAGCAACTCATGATGCCTCTCCTCCGATCGACCACTCGCCTGTAAGCATGTGAGAACTTCCTAACCAACAAGGCAAGCCACTCCTTAGAAATCTTGTCCATCTGATCATTAGATAGCTCACAGAGGGTAGAAAAGGAGAAACTAGCAACATCAGAATAACCACGACCAGAGGGGTCAGCTATTAAGGTTGTGGATGAGGAATTGGGCTCTTTTCGGAGATGCTCAAGTTTGTGCGTCTCGAGACTAACACAGAGCGCTTACAAGGTTAACGTCGAGAGATCGGCTGCCGGTCGGATTGTAGTCACTGTTGTCAATTTCTACAATTTCTCATATTCCGACCGTCAACAAAGATCCCAAATGAAGGAACATGGACAAAAATATGTAAATGAACAAAGTTTCACAAGTTTTGGTAAGGTTGTGTCTCCAGGGACAAGTTGAGCAAAATTGGACCCGAACCGGAGAAAAACCCCGGCCGGCCGACCCAAACCTAGCCGGCCGACCGGCACCTGGTCCACACCGGGGTTGCCCTTTCTCCAAGGATCCTGAAAGCACAAAAGGAGACCACCCCAACCGTACACATCAAGCTATTTTGATCCTAGTGATGACATTGCATTGGAGAGGATCACTTGGCTCTCAAGAAAGCCAATTCTACCGGTCTCAACTACCAAAACCACCTCAAGGGAATGATCTACATTGTCAAAGAGGGATCCCATACGAAACCGAGGGCTGGGATCAACTGAAGCTCGATCGGCCGACCGGCTTGGCCGGCCGACCACCTTGGATGCTCCCTCGGGTACTCCTTCAGCTGGGGAGAAGAGCACATGTGTCCCTACACGTGGCACACCCTTACTCACTGCGGTGCACTACAAAAGAAGCCCCTCTCCTCATTTGCAAGGCATGGAGAAGTGCGGGAAGAACACAAAGCAGCGTTACGCTGTCCATTTATCAAGTAGAGTAGGTGAGGGAGGAGAGTTAGTGCTGAGGAGAAGCTGGCGTGTCGGCATCCCTCCACTAGAGCTCCAGTGCTGAACTCGGGTGTGAGTTCTTCTTCGTATTCTATCGGTAACACTTAGTCCCATCCTTTATTTATAAAGCAAGTTTATTTCGTATACATTATCTCTCTGTTGGTATTAGGCTCATGCTAAATCTTGAGTGCTAAATCTTTGTGCTTGGGTGACACAATAGATCTTAGTGCCAGGTTTAGTGGGAGTATGTATCGAGTGACGTCCTTGTTACTTAGTACTATTAGGAATAGACGTTGTGTCTAGACTAGTTAGTACCCGGTAGACACCTGATTCAACGGCTGAGCGGTAGGTAGTAGGTGGTAACAGCACTGCTATCCATGTGGCAGTTTGTGTAATCCACCCATTAGTCTCAGCCCAGTCGAGCCCAATCGGGGGTGATCATAACCATTCGGTGTTCTTAACTGATAGCTGGTGGTAGTGAATCGGCCGAGCTCCAATATAGAGTAGAAATTGTGTGTGAATTATCCTTGTACCCTTGACTAGTGTAAACCTTTAGTAGAACCTCTCGACCCGAAATATCTTACCCCTCTTTCGTCATTCTACCATATCCATCCGACCAAGTCAAACTAGAAAATAGACTATTCTCGTTCTTCGTGGGAAATCGATACCTTTGGAATACTCCAGGGTGAAAGCTACTGCGATATTTGTTCGCTTGTGAATTAATTCTAATAGTCATAATAATCGCCAACAATAACCTTCACATCCCAGATGTTAAGATTCAATGCAGAGAGAAAGTGCCTGGCAATCTGCAAATCAGTATATTTGACTTCAACCGAATGGAGGTTAGCAAGAATCTTGGTGAAGCGGGAGAAACATGAGTCAAGCATTTCACCCGGCTTTTGAGTAAATTCATTGTACTCTCTTTGATGTTAGTCTTGTCTCACCACCTTATCCTGAGCCGTCCCCTCATGGTAGTCTAGGAGGGTCGTCCAGATTTTGTGTGTTGTGTTGATGTCCGACACCCGCTCATACTCCCCTCGGCTAAGGCTTTCAAACAGAAAATTTTGAGCTTTTGCATTAAGCTCCGCATCAGCTTGATTCACGGTCGTCACCTCCTTGGATAACTCATATGTGTCCTTTATCTTAAGCCAAATATTGTATTTCTGAGCCATTACATATTTCTCAATCCTAGCCTTTCAAAAGGAAAAATCTGCTCCGGAAAACACGGGGTTTTGTGGAATACTTGTCCGCCATAGCTCAAATAGCAAAAAAGATCGGCTTAAAAATCGGTCAAGATTGCAAAGAAGAACCAAACCAAATGCTCTGATACCAGTTGAAGGACCGAGCAATGCAGCTACAGAGGGGTGAATAAACGTTAGTCAATTTTGATGCTTTCTTTTTTGCAATACGCAGCCCCTCTAAGCATTTCACACCAAACAGCTTCGTGTCGGTAGTTGACCGCAACGAAATTCAAATTTCAAGTGCCACACCATGTGCACAGCAAAGAGATGCTGCCCATGGGGACAAAGTGGATGAAAATTAGTTCATTGTGACCACTTTCCACCTACACAACCAGACAAGACATTTAGAGACAAGCCAAAGCATTCAAACCAGTAAAGTTGATTTATCAAAAGAAAAAAGCAGATTCCTAGAAAGTGGATGCTGCTGTTGGAAGATTCCAGATTTTTCAAACTTTTTCTACACCCATGTGGGTAAGGCACTGTTGTTTTCAGCGTTGAGTAAAGTTGAGTTTTACGGTAGCAAAAATTAAGAGTCCTCGAAAAGGGGTCTAAAGAGGTTGAAAAACTAATAAAAAATTGTGTAAAGATCTTTGATATGAACACTAAAAGTTTTGAAAAACTCGTTACAAATTATTACAACATATAGATTATATAAAAATAATAAATTTTGCTACTAGTAAAACTCAACTCAACTTTACCCTGAAAAGAACAAGGACTGAGTCGTGATGGTCTCCTCCCAATTTCAGCATCAAACTACATCTACAAAAAATAAGAAAAATCGTGCACTAAGAACTATCAAGAACTCGAGACTGCAAGTTTGGGGCTCGGTATTCACCTCATAGCTCCCAAATAGGGAAACCAATGAACTTTATTTTTACCACAGATAGTTATGTGAGTCACGTATCTTTTTCAACTGGAATCATCCCAAGATGATTTTTCTATATTTTTCTAAAAATCTTTTACTGACTGCTGTGCGGAGAAAAGTTTCTGTACAGATTTGCAACAAATCAAAAACTAGATCTCTTGCCTCTCATATGGTTGCAAAGAGTGTGACAAATAATTTTAGCAACCTTAAGGCATCATAGACCATCAAGAACCAGCAAGAAATTATCAATATTCATCTCCGAGCTCCAAAAATAAAAAATGAAAGCAACAAGAACGAGGATAAAATGAACACAATATGTTTATGGAGAAGAACGATTTCATTGCATAGAAGTTGGGGGATTACAAGCCACACTCTTTGTGGCCACAAGCACTCTAAGTGACACCCAAAACACACCCAACTCACCCTCTCTATTTCTGAAATTTTCAGCGCTAAGTGGATGAGGAGGCGGTGCTCCCCTCCCCCTCTATTTATAGCACAAGGGTGAGATGCCCTAAACCCTAGAACTCATCTCCACCCTTCATTTGAGGATGAGTGGTGTACAACTCATACACTACAAGACACACTCGTGAAAGGAAATATTCTTCATATATTCCATCGGAAAATATCTTTGTAGCTTCCTCAATCGCCAGCTCACGCCTGGCTTCATCGTTCCAACCAGTTTCGCCACCAGGTTATCGATGCCACAGCCTACCGTTGCCTCGAATTCCTTGCCAATGCTAAGCTTCTCGAGTACACCACCTCATGTGACCGCCAAATCATCAAACCCACCTCACAGACGCCCGCACACCAGCCTCTAGTTGTGCCCAGAAGCGTCACCACGCACTACCGACACTGCGTCACAGAGGTGATCACACACAAAAACAACACATTCATAAACAGAGAATCCTCGTGCTCAAACCAAAAACACCGTGGCAAAACCACTTAACATGACCGGACAGTCCGGGACAATATATCCAAAATCTCGGCAAAATCCAACAATGTCTCAACAAGACAACTTCAAAACCGCTTCAAGTTCGTCCTTATCACATATATTCATCATCACCCAAATGGACCCTTCACATAGGTCTCAACAATTAGCCGGGCAGGGAACCCTGGTTCTGGACAACCCACATCTCAGCATACATTGCAATATGCGAGATCGTAATCTCAGAACACAGGACTAGGGTATTACCTCCTCCGCGAGGGCCTAAACCTGTATAATCCCCTGTCCCTTGTTACCATCGAATTTGAACCCAGCGCATAACCCCATATAAATCATTGCCGACGACACGCCCGGTAAAACAAATGTCGACATGTTCCATGAATGATTCGCCTCGATAATATCATTCTTTGTTCGATTCGATTGATGATTGCCTTGATGATCATACCCTATAAGGGAAAAAATACTAAAATTTGATTAGATACCTTGATTCAGGGTTTAAACTTGCTTACAAAATAATTAGGTATCTATTATTCATTTCGGGCTTAATGGCCCTCGAACGGTGAAACAAGATTCACCGGACATGATTACACTTGACATATGCTTGAGTTAGAGGCCTGGTATGATAGTGTGTGTATAGCTGTGATTGTGGTTTAACAGCAGTTGGTAAGAGATGGAGTAACTGGGCTACGTGAGAAGAGGGTTGATGTCCACATACGTAGTGCATGAAGAAGAGCAGTTGCCACACGAGGCAGGGTGATCACACGAAGGGGCAATAGCGAAAGAGGGAAGATTTGACAAGGGCAAGGCGCCAAGGTGGACTGGCCGGGCTGGAATGAGGCCTGTGACGGGTATTGGAGATTTTAAGATAGTACGACCCAAGGTCGTAGCTGAATGCTGCCATACTCGCAAGGAACCGTGAGTCTAGAGTAGGCTGGCAATCAGTTAAGACGAGATCGGGCACTTCACTAGAGATGTGATCCATATCAGGCTGCGCCACTCTTGGAAGAAGATGGCTGAAGAGATCATTTGGAAGAGTGCGTATAACTCGCCATGGGATTGGGAACAGATGACACTAATCTCACATGCATGTACTTTTTTAGACATGAGAGAAGTTGGAGGAGAAGACACCAATGAACGCCACGAGGATGGTGATCCTTGGTACCAAAACCAAGAGTAGAAGATTAGATTAGTTAGGGTGTTCCACCAAACGTTTTGGGTTACACTGCTCTATTGTGATGTTGGGTGAGTCACCTGCAT
The DNA here is from genome assembly GCA_036346415.1 of Raddia guianensis. Classification (NCBI taxonomy): domain Eukaryota; kingdom Viridiplantae; phylum Streptophyta; class Magnoliopsida; order Poales; family Poaceae; genus Raddia; species Raddia guianensis. The sequence goes on from CM070540.1 coordinate 31,227,397, forward strand.
AAACTCTAATGTTATTTGTACTTTGATCAAGACTTTCGCTTGAAAACTGATGTCCCATGAATGAAATCTGGCTTATAACTAAGTTTTAATGTTGTTTGCCACTTTTTCAGTCGGACAACCGTCGCTATGTAATACAAAATGCATTGATGTATGAAATGATTCTAACTATGTAATGGTTTGCATTGGGTTACCGATCTATGGACTAGTGCAAGGTAGGTCTACTCTCGGATGGTAAGTGTTGCTAATTAAGGGTAGTACAAGGGTGCCTGACCCTGACATTTAAAAGAGAGTTCCCTATATGCCACTGTGAAAGCTTGAAATCTTCCATTTTCCCTTCAGAATCCTCTCTTCCCTCCCATGCCACTATGTCAAATTATTGTTTTCTCCAGTGCCACTGCCGTTAGACCCGTTCGTTTCAATTGTTAGAAGAGTCTATTGATCCCTAAACTGCTTCTTTCATAATTTCTAGGTTTAAAACATCAAAAAAATCACATCTCTTACATTTTTAGTGATTCAAATTTCTAAATTTATGTAAAATTATGCTCTACATGTGGTTCGGACATCTATAATTTTCTTTATATTCTATTATTTTCTCTCTTTTTTGCATGAGAGATACTAGGTAATATTATTTTTCAATAAAAAAATTAATTTTCATTATCAAATTTGATTACACATTTTTTTTGAATTTGTAGTGAATTTTCTTTTTTTCATGATTTTTTTTGTTATTTTTGTGCTTTTTATATTTTCTAATGTATTAAAAAGGTAGGGCCATAATCGTTTGTATGCAGCTCCGTTATAGCTCTATAACATTGAGTGGCACAAGCAGGAGCAAAAATATGAACCAGTGGCATGGGAGGAAAACGAGGATTTTGAGTGGTAAATAGAGGATTATAAGTTTATGCAGTTGCACGTAGGGAATTCTCAAAACATTTAGTGGGTGTTGCAGTTTCATGGAGGTATTCTAAACATACCACATTGATAAGGTCAAGCATAATGGCTGATCTTGTGCCACCGAACACAAGCATGATTGAGGTTGAATGACTCGGGAGCTCGTGTTGGGCTTGCCATTGAATGAAAAACCAACCCCTATGATCCTAATGTACTGTAATAATCGGACGGTTCTAGCCAAGATTACGAGTACTGAGATAATATGATACCCTCTAGGCATGTGAAGTATAAGGTTAATTAATGTATCGTAAAATTGAGATGTTTCATAGTGATAACTGTAAATTATATCCACACCGAGAAAAATCTTGTTGACTTTTTTACAAAGGAGATAGCAAGGAACGACACTTCCTTTGCATCAATGGACATGGGAAGAAGATCCATTTGAGCAACTTCACAATTGCGACACATTCTTTTAAACAGATATCCCGTGATCTAGATAACGGGGAAACAAGTTAATATCGTAAAAAAGATAGTAAACTTGTCACACTGTGTTCTAAGTATACTATAGAGGCATTTTACAGTGAGAGGCTACATTTTCACCCGATCTCATTTTCCACTGATGTCTCGCATGCCCTTTTTTTTTTTTACCTCGGTGTGCACCAGGTGAGGTGACTAGGATCTCCAAACATTTGTCTTTGTGTGAAACTCCATGGTGCGGTAATAAAGTTTCTGGATAGCGCAACTACACGGTCGCTCGAGGTCTTCTTCCTTGACGTATGTTCTTCCTCATTGATGTCGACTACTTCATCTAAATCCGGTTGCTAGTGTGCTCCATTTCAAGTCAAATCTGACGTAAGTTTCATATTTTCTCTCTGTTAGTGGCAAGCGAGTGATTATGAGAGGATCTTTTCGTTCCATTCTGATTGGCGTGTTGTATTTCACTTATGTGATAATCCGTCTAATTTCCCCTGTAACTAAGGTTATGTTATGTTGTACAGATCTGAATGGCCAAACAGTTGAACAGTTGAAATAACCGAGGCCCTATTCTTTTCAGCCTAAGAGCTTAACGGCTTAACAGCTCGATGACTTATCTACACTTCGAAAAGACATGTGTTTTGAATTTTTTTAGTCAGTTTTTTCATTGTTTTGAAGGTGGGTTCTAATGCTTTAAAAAAAAGTCAGACAAAATGGATCTGAATCTCGAGACTACCTCGAGAAGTTCTCGAAATTCAGTCATCTCAAAAGAACAGGATCTCAATTTCAAGAACTTTTCGAGGTAATTTCGATTTTCATATTTATTTCGTTTAACTTGTTTTTTAAATCGTTAGAACCCATTTTGAGACAGTGAAAAAACGAACTCAAAAAATTCAAAACACATGTCTTTTCTTAGGTGGATAAGTCGTTAAGCTGTTAAGATGAAAAGAACTTGTCCTTAATCTCAAATCTACATGTTGCTGATTGGTTCACAAAAATAAGTCCATCACTTTTAACTAATAATCTTTCCGTACCCAATGTAAGTAATTATTATCACCTTGTAACCGGTGAAATTTTCACAAAATCGTGTTTCCACTCATGGCCTCATGAGACTTAAAAAGGCATCGAATTGCAAACGATCGAGCAACTCCGTTGAAAGAAGCTTGGAAGCGCCCCTGAAAAGCGGAATTAATCGTTCATGTACTCACTCCTTGGTCCTACTTCTACAAAGCGCGTCGTAATATTTCTATGGCTGCACTGCACCTTATTCTTGCGATGGTAGCTAGGCCTTTTCCCCTTTTTAATCCGGCCGATCTCTTCGATCCAAAGAAACCTCGATCGCGAGGGCGCCGGCGGCCGCCGCAAACCATACTATATTCTTAGTGCTCCCTTCTTTCCGCAAGGTTGGTGCTAAGCTGTAACTTATCATTTCACATACCACCCTTAAACTAGTGGTAGTACTAGCCCCCCTTTCACTTATAAATTAAACTAGGGTAAAAACCACCCTGACATGCACAGTAATTATGGAATTCCTGTCCTCCATGGCTAAAGCTTACCTTTCACTTACTCGAGGGGTGAATCTACGGTGCAAGCGCCGGAATCAAACGACCCCGAAGATTTCAAGGACATCCTATATATATAGATTTAGCGATGGCTATCTGTGTGTGTATAACTCACTTATTGTAAGCTAATAATCAATGTACTGATCCTGGTGACCCAATGATCTCTGGATGCACCAACACCGTTAATCTTGAAAGATTTAAGTAATATGCACAGCTTTGCAGTTTGCAACACTAGTGAAACTAGACAATATGCCCTACTGAAAGTAGAATGCCAAAGCACTATATATAAACTATTTATTGCGCCTTTTTGAAAAAAAAACACAGAAACAAAGGAAACTGTTTAATTATAGGAGCTTTTATGCAAAGGCACTGTGAACTGTTGTGATTAGCTTCTAGAAACACCACGCTTGTTTCGTACGAAGATGAGGAAGTCAATTGCAGTTTAAACAATAACTGCTAATTTTGAAGCAGGAATTTAATTTTCGGTCATTCGGCCAAACCAGAGCCCACAAAACTGACCGAATTGGGGAGACATAATATGAAAATTGCAGAGTTAAGCTGGAACCCTACCAACCGGCAAAGCATTCCATCCCCTAACTTGCGAGATAGGATAGAAGGGACTCAGCATTCGGCCTCACTTTAATTAATTCATATATCCTTTATGCCCGAGTACTGAATATAAACAACACTAGAGCTCACCTAATTAAGCGTACCTTCAGGTCTAGTCTGATCACTAGCAGTGCACGCCATAAAAGTGTTTTGAAAACTCGCATTCGTAAAGTTCTCATCTATGTGAAGTACTTGAGCGTAGTGCGTGCTATAAAAAAAATCTGAATTTATTGATCTAATAACCGGGCATATGCGGGGGAGATCGTGGGTAATTAATAAATCCATCAGAATTCGAAATTCCCCATTGTTCTCACATATATGTTGTTACTATAGTCGGTCAAATGGGCCGAGCCAATGGGCTGACACGAGGCCTGTAATTTTGGCCCGATTCAAGCACGACATGACACGGTCAGATCAGGCCGTGACGGCACGGCCTGTTCAGGAGTGTCGTGCTTGGGTCGAGAGTTGGGCACAGCGTGCCGACCCGGCATGACCTGGTAAAACGATCCGTCCGACCAGGCCCGCATATATAATGTGCTGCTCCCTCATCTAGATCTGGCCACCCCTCTAACTCTAATTCATTCCCTCATCGCCCGCACTCTTGCAGGCCGTGCTGCCTCGCTAGTCGCCTCTCCGACTAGTCCGACTGCACGCATCGATCGTCGCTTGCCGGATCTCAGCTTGTGCCTCTCTAGCTGAGTCTCGCTTGTCCCAACTAGCCACTTGCTACTGATAGGAAGAATATTGCTGTCGACGGTTGAGATATCTATCTCAAGTCAACTAAGGTTCTTGAAAAAGGAGAGATAGGAGACACGCCGAACAGAACGAACAGCAATCAACGTGCAACTGGGAGACATGAGGTTTTTATCCTGGTTCAGGCCTCTCGGGGGAGATAATAGCCTTATGTCCAACCTTTCTTTATATCAAAGAGAATTTACAAGAGGGGGCTCGACGAGACGAACAAGTCTCGGCGAGATTATGGGTGTACAATAGAACAATAAGCAATCTAAACTTTAATGCGATGATCAGGTGCGTAAACTCCTTCCCTCTACACGCCGTAGGGGCCTTGTTTATATAGTGTTGAGCAAATCGATCTACCAAAGGATAATCGGGCCGAACTAACCACGAGTCCGTAACGAACTCAGTACATGCTAAATACATCTCGAGGTAGATAAGGTATACTCCAATTCTTGGGGATCACGACGCCTGCTCCAATCCGGGAAACCACGTCCGGGTCTTCACTTAGCTGTGCAGAACTCTTGTTCGAGTCGGACTCAAACACGAATCCTAGACCGTTACGCACCATGCCAGTCAGAAAGCTGTTCGGCAGGATGCATATGGGCCTGATAGAACCTTCTAGGGAACCGGGCCCTAATAGGCTGTTCAATTAAGCCGTCAGGGAGTGGGCCATGGCAATGGGCCGTGATTTTATCCCTGACAGCTAGCCCCCGAGACTCAAGTGGAATAACTCACTAGAGTGGGGTCTTCCTCTTGAGACTCCAAGTCAAGGAGAGGGAAATATTGCTGTTACGAGGAGGTACAACAAACTACCGAGCAGGTTATCGCTCCCCCGAATAGGACTTGTCCGGGATCAACCAAATCTGATCAGTACCGAGCAACTCTGTTGCATCGAACAGGGAACATCATCCGTCCGAGCAGAGCACCCAGTCCTCGGTCGCATAATCGAAAAAATAGCCGCTGGCGATCTCAACAAGAATTTACGCGCAAGAAGGAAAACAAAGCGATCGTTTTTATATAGCCGTTGCAGTAAAAAACTAGCTGTTTGGTGGAGAAAATCCGTTGCAAAGCTGCTCGTCTGGGACTATAAAAGCACCCAAGCCGCCCGCGGCATGCCACTCGTCCTGGAGCGGTTCCGGTGTTTCCTCCTCCCCGGGCAGCCTCCAGCCTGGGCCGAAGCTTTTGTCACAACCCCGGCTTCATCGGGATCTACCCATGATCTATTGCTAGTCCCAGAGATCAATACTAGCAACTCATGAGCGACTTGGGTCGAGCATCACAACACAATCATCATAACTAAGAAAATATTATAATAATGCAAAAGTAATTGTACCACAACTACTTATTACAATAGTCTGTTTAGATCCATATAATAATATTCAGAGTAGCGGAAATCCAAATGATATGCAAGACTAAATATGACGATGCTCTCTAATCCGACCCTTGAGACGACAGCTAGCCTTCCGCAAAGTCCGGCACAGAATCATTCTGATCCTGTGGGCAAACCGGAATCAAATCTTCTCTTGAACAAAATATATCCGTGGTTTTTGTATAGTGAGTACACGGCTACCCAGCAAAAATCCTTATTTATGAATGCACGGGTATAACAAGAACAGGATGGTTAATTTGCATAAACACCTATTCTAGTCAGTATTAATTAAAGTGTTATAAAATCATTTGTTGATCAATTAATGAAGATGAACGAACTCTCCAAGGTAACAAACAGAGCTCGGCTTCGAAAGCCCCTCTGCAAAACTGCACAAGCCTCGAATACTCAAAACAAGTCCAACCCATCATATTATTATTAAACACATGAGACTACCATATACGACCTTCCTCCCCTCCCATAACTGTGGGAACGGCTATCATGATAGTTTTAACTCTGCAGAGTGTAGCACACTTTACCCATAAGCCGAGTGGTACTTTTGCATCTTAGCTCTTCCTTAGGAGCCCAGACCAAGTAACAATACAAGGCGATTCATTAGTTCCCTCTGTTAACACCGATATCCCCTTTAAGGTTTAGTCACTCGGGCCCCCCTCTTGAGCCAACGGACCGCAGCCCGATCTTTTCAAAGTAAAGTGTATTAACAGTCTTCCCTAACTACTAAGCTAGGACTAGCACATGGTGCACTCATGTTTAAGCTAGCACTTATGGTTGCGCTTATATGGTTTGGCCGGATAAGCACACGCCCAAAGTCCTTAGACCAAGGTGACTACCTCCAACAATCCACAATCCACAAAACCACCCGACTATGCCACCTTTAGTCAACACACACCACGTAGATTTTAGTTGATTAGGTTATTAAGCAACTCAGCACCTCCAATTATACCAAGTCACAAGATTAATAAATGATGAATAACCTATCAACTAATAACCCACGAGCACTAGCATCTATGCATAAGGATAGGCTAGGAATAACAAATAAGGCAGCAATAAAGGGCTAATTCATAGGGTCAATGACGCAGTGTGAATATTAGGTTTCTACCCTTCCCATCATTTTATGCATGAGAAAGAAATAAAAACAATAAAGGGTGATTTTTGCAAACTAGGGACAGCAAGATGCAACTATCTTGCCTTGGTAGTACTCGGCGTCTTGCGGATCTCCTCCTTGAAACTCCGGAAACAGCGCCAAGCACCGGGAACACGGACGGTCTACACGAATAATGCGAATGCATAAGAACAGCACATTCACCACAGAACATATATCCCAATTAAATATATAAAATTCTACGGAATTTTTGAAAAATAATGGCTCTGGAATCATCGAATTTGGAGTTCGGATGCTCCCTAAACAAATCCTAGAAGTTTAACAAAAATCAGAAAAGGCTGAAAAGATTAAACCGGTTTAAACCGAGAAAACCGGCAAACCAGCGAACCAGGCCGGCTCGGCGCAGCGCGGGCGCAGCGGGGCTGACACACGGCGGCTCAAGTTGGGCAGCGGGCGGCGGCCGATGCGCGTGGGCACGCGGCGAAAAGCGACGCGCGGCGCGACGTGTGGGCATGGCCGCTGTGAGTATCGGCCATGAGCGACGCGTGGTCGGGCGGGATGATCGGGGGGCGCGCGAAGTCGGGCGCTGGCGGCGGTGGAGGCGGGACACGCGTCGGCCGGCAGGTGGCGCGCGCGGCGCGCGGGCGGCGGGCACGACGCCGAGGTCGCAGTGGCGAGGCGGGCATGAGCGGGCTGCAACTCCGGCGAGCTCTACAGGGCTCAAATCTCAACCGATTTTGACGATCCGGGTAAGCAACTGGACCGTTTCGACGAGATCTACGCAATGGCGTGATCTACAAGTTGGTTTGCGGCGAGAACAGGGAGATATACCCCAAAACTCACCTTGAGCTAGGGTTTTGCGATGGCTAGGGTTGCTCTGAGGTGGATCTCGAGTTGTGGTTCTTAGGGGAGGGTCTTGGGGTGCTTATATACTGCTCTGGTCGACCAAGGGTAGGCCTCCAATAGGTAGAACTTGAATTGGGCTCCAATTCTACTCCTAATAGGTTTAGAACTCCCCTATTTTTGGTATTTTTGCAAATAAACGAATTTGGACTTGGGCTTCTGGATGTAGGCAGGTTTAGGCCTCAAATATGTCTCCACCAAGTTTGGGCTTGGGTCTAGCACATTTTCTTGTCATTTCATTGGGCCGACGAACTCCCGGCAGGCCGGCGTCGCACTGCGAAAACACAGACTAGCCTTGGGCTTTGGATTTGACATTTGGAGGGTGGCTAAAACATGGCATTTAGGATTTTTGGGAATTTTTCTAGAATTTTTCAAAAGGGTCTTCTGGGATTTTGGCTTAAACCTTAGTTTAAATTAATTAAAACAGGGTTTTGTATATAACAATTCCCTTTTAGTTTACTTTTTGGTTTTCGAAAATACAAGTGACATACGATAAAATAGAGGATGTCACAGCTGTCCGACGAGGATTGGTACCTGACACGGAAGATCGCTTCCCTCGTGGGCCTCGGGCTCACGGGCAGGGAGATCATCCGAGACTTCACAATAATGTGATCTGTCATTGCGGAGAAGATCCTACCCCTTCTACAAAATAGAAGGATGGGAAGACATCACCAGGGAGAGCACGGGTAAGTGCCATTAAGACTCGACCTTCACTTGGTGATCTCATCCGAACAGAACCGACGACTCTTACATTCGGGCAAAGGCAATCGACCGACGCATGGGTGACCGAGCAGGTCGACTCCATGCTGAAGGCTGCTAGGAAGGACGGTGAGGTCACCGGCGAGGTGGCCTACACGTGTCCGAGGAACGTGCTCGTCCGTACATCCGAGGTGAGTTACTTAGATCCCCGTTTGCGTCGCTAGACTTGCACTATCGTAAAATGCTAACACTCGCTTCCCAAACAAACAGAAGGACCAGCTGATCCTTGGAAGGATCGTGGAGGAGCTCTCCGAGACCGAGGGAGTGAGGAAGGGCAAGGCCAAGGTGGCCGCGAAGCCCAAGGTGGCTGTCGTGCCGACGCGGAGCTCGCCGCGCCATGGCGGCCGCCAACCTTCAAAGAAGCCTTCTGCGGCAACGAAGCGCGCCGAGGAAACCAAGCGCGCGCGTGGCCAGCCAAGTGGGAAACGCCCAAGCCCCTCCCTCCTCACCGAGCAGAGCGACGAGGAGGTACGGAACCTGACCCTATGGATTGCACGCTATACGTAGGCTCACCCGGGCCATATGGAACGGCTGCAACAGGTTGCCGAGCAGAGGCGGCTAGAGGAAGAGGTAGCGCGCAAGGAATCTCTTCTTGCGTTGCGCAGAAAAAGTGCTCAGCTCAGCAGAGAGCTGAGTTTGTCGCCGCAAGCGCCCGGAGGCCAAGGCGAACAAGAAGCCGAGGAGCCGCCGAGCAAGAGGCGCAAGCTTCATCTTATGGCGAGGAAGAAGAAGATCAAGTCTTCTGCGGCAGGTACATAATGACAAGCCCTTCGCCTATATAGCTTACCGAACCTCGCAGGATCTGATGCATTCCTTCTTCATCAGCTGCCCAGGAGGAAATCGCCACCGACCACACAGGCGCGGCGATCGAGCGATCTTTGCTGCCCGAGCACCTGTACGGTGCATCACGGGTAGTGAGGTTGCTCACCCTCAAGGACAAACTGGCAGCGTGGAGCGTGCTGCCGCCGAGCTCCAACAACCAGCTCGATGCGCTAAAAGGTGCAGTGGAGCGGTTGGAGGTGGAAGAAGCGGCGCACAGCGCCACGGAGGGCGGGGCCAAGGCGATGACACCACAAGCTGCCGGAGGTAGGACCGAGCAGACGGTCCTACCAGGCACTTCGTCGCAGGGGCAGTCCATCCCTGTAGCGACGGGAGCTCTTGGCGAGCAAGGCGAGGGGCCCGCCGACGATGAGCAGGAATCTGATCGCGGGCAAGGAGCGCCAGAGGCCTTGTCCGTGACCCCTCCGGCATCGCCGAGCAGAGCGGTGCCGGGCTTGCCTGAGGATACTCAGGTGAAGGAAGAACCAGAGGTACAGGGGTTCGGCGGCGGGGAAGCCGCGGCCGTCAGCCCTCCGAGGGCAGAAGGTTCCAAGAGAAGGGAGTGAGCCCCCAAGCGGGCGCGCTCCGGCAGGAGGAAGTCTCGGCGCGAAGGGCACCACGCTGCGACCGCTCCGAGCAGCCGAGGATTCGCCACCCACGGCCTCGGAGAGTGCCTTAGCCAAAACTTAAAGAAGAGACTCCGAGAGGTGAGCCCCCAAACCGGAACTTGTGATTTTTAAGCCACAGGCAACTGAATTTGATGAACTTATCCTTCTCTCACTCAGGTCTCGCAGGGTACCATGGATGACTTCGAGGAAGGCGTTGGTATTGAGCGCAACGCTATTCTGGGAGCCTTCCAGGAGTACCGGGCAAAGGAGCTCGAGGGGGAGCGCCCCGCACCAGCCAAAAGCCAAAGCCGACTGAAGGCTAAGGTAAAAAAGCTTAAGACCCAGCTGACCGAGAAAAGGCAATCTTTCGCGGCTCTCCAGGAGAAGATTTCTGCCCTGTGGGTATCACAGGAGGAGGCCGAGGAGATTTCTGCCCAAAACGAGCCTTGTACCTGTAAATTTTGTTAATGCAATAAAGACTTACCTTTTCCCTGCAAAAAAGAGTAGTAAAAGACAAGAACGAACAGGAAACTAAGAGCAAGGCGAAACAGCGCTAGAAAGTTTTAAGAAAAATGGTAGAACACTTAGGCTAACTCCCAGCCCCCGTTGTGCATCTGCTCGAAAAGCTGAGTTTGCGAACTCGAACAGGTGCATAAGGAAAAAGAGCGACACCCTTAGCCCCCGATACGGACGATGCTTGAAGACCTGAGTTTGCGAATCAAGCACGTGCGTAGAGAGTTAGAGCGACACCCGCATCCTGATCGACTCGTTCCATGAACTGCTCGTTAACGTAAGTTAGGCGATTCCAAAGTTAACCGAACAGGGAAAGTGCCTCTACCGCGGAGGGCTTACGAGAGCAGACTTAACCGCGAGGCGAAAAGGCCGTTTTACGCAACTGTGAGTTTAGGAACTTGTTGAAACTAGATGCGGGTAGGGAAACCCTGAAGATCGCGGAGCCAAGAGTTAGCAAGACCGGGCAGCCATCAAGTGTTACCAGAGAGGAGATAGTCTGAGAAGACAAAACGTGAAAAGGGCCGCAAGGGGCCGTGAAAAGCACGAAGCTGAACAAAAGACCTACACAAAGAACTTACGAAGCTAGTCGATGTTTCAAATGCTGGTCAGCTCTCTCCCACCCTCTATTGCCAAGCGAACAGCCCCCGGGCGAGCAGTAGAAACGACCGTGAACGGGCCCTCCCAACGAGGAGTTAACTTGTTGGCATTGGACAGGTTCTAAACACGGCGCAGAACGAGGTCGCCCACCTTCAAAGCCCTTGGTCGAACTGATTTGGCAGCGTGCCGGCGAAGATCTCGCTGGTAGCGCGCCATTCTGACTTGTGCCCGCTCGCGTGTGCCTTCGAGGAGATCGAGTTCGAGCAGGCGCTCTAACTCTAAGTCAACCAAGTTGACCGAGCTCGTGCGAGGCGAGCCGAGAACAATTTCGGCGGGCAAGATGGCTTCTGCACCGTAGACCAATTGGAAAAGAGTTTCCCCGGTTACCCGGCTGGCTGTGGTGCGAACGGCCTAGAGGACGGAAGGAACTTCGTCAACCCAGGCTTTGTTGTGCTCGCGGAGTGCCGCGAACACACGCCGTTTGATACCCTAGACTATTTGTCCGTTAGCTTGCTCGACTGCTCCATTGCTCTGTGGATGTGCCACAGAGGCAAAACAGACCTTGGTTCTCAGCTGTTCGCAGTATTCCTGGAATAGCTTCCTTCTAAACTGAGGACCGTTATCGGTGATCAGCTTGTGGGGAATCCCGAAGCGCGTGATCACATTGCTCTTGAAGAAGCGCACAGCCGTTTTGGCGTGAAGAGATGACACAAGCTCTGCCTCAATCCACTTTGTAAAAGTGTCGATGGCGACGAGCAAGTGTGTGTAGCCCTTATACCCCTTGGGGAACGGGCCGAGTAGATCCACACCCCATGTGGAGAAAGGCCATGATGGGGGGGATCGTTTGGAGCTCTTGGGCGGGCTTATGTGCCTTCCCGGTGTGAAATTGACAAGCCTTGCACTTAGTCACTACATCTCGGGCATCTTGTAACGTTGTGGGCCAATAATAACCTATGCGAAACGCTTTGCCAACCAGAGTCCTGAAGGAGGCGTGGTTGCCACAGGCACCCTCGTGTATGTCCCTAAGAAGGAACACACTCTCCTGCTGAGAGATACACTTGGAGAGGACCCCTGCCGTCCATAAGCTTCTATGGACTAGCACGCCTTATAAGCCGGGAACGCTCGGCTTTCGTCGTCTGGCAGGATCCCATCTGCAAGGTACTGGACAAATAGCATTGTCCAGTCCGCAGCCTGCTCGATAACGGAGATAGCACCACCTGTCTCTGTTGCCTCATCCAGAGATGTGATAGAGGGCTTGTAAAGGTGCTCGACGAGCACCCCTGCCGGAGCAGGTTCGCGTGAGGATCCATACTTGGACAGCTGGTCAGCCAAGAAGTTGTCCTTCCTGGGCACGAAGAACACCTCAAAAAATCGAAAGTGCCGCTCCAGCTTCCTCACTTCAACCAGGTATCGCGCCATTGAGTCATCGCAGCACTGATACTCCTTGTTTACTTGATTGATGACCAGCTGTGAATCTCTCTTCACAGTTAGCTGTTGGACGCCGAGCGACTTGCACGCTCTTAATCCGCGAGGAGGGCCTCGTACTCCGCGGCGTTGTTAGTCGCCGCAAAGTGTAGTTGGATAGAATACTGGAGTTGCTCTCCTTGATGGGAGATGAGAACAAAACCAGCCCCGAGTTTCCAGTGCGCGAGCCATCAAAGAACATGGTCCAGGGGGGTTCTTCAGGTTGCTCGGGAGCTTCCTGGGACTTGGGCGGGCAGATTCATTCAGCGGCAAACTCAGCCAAGACCTGGGATTTGATAGCAGCTCGGGCAGCAAACAGAATATCGAACTCCGCAAGTTCCATTGCCCACTTAGCTATACGTCCGCCAGCTTCCTTGTTCCTTAGGATTTCTCCCAGAGGGAAATTGGTCGGGACCAGTATTTGATGCTCCTAGAAATAATGCTGAAACTTCCTGGAGGACATAAGCAAGGCATAGAGTAACTTCTGGATCTCAGGATAACGCTCTTTTGATCCATGAAGCACCTCGCTCACGTAATAGATTGGTCGCTGGATGCCTTCCCTTTCCACTGTCAAGACCGCGCTCACCGCTTGCGGCGTGCAGCCAAGGTACAACAAAAGCTGTTCGCCGTATCGCGGGGTAGTCAAGACAGATGGGTTGGACAGGTATTGCTTTAGATCTTGGAAGGATCTATCGGCTTCTTCTGTCCACTCGAAGCCATTTTGCTTGCGCAGGGCCTTAAAGAAGGGCAGCCCACGTTCGCCATGACGGGAAATAAACCTGCTTAGAGCAGCCATCCGCCCTGTGAGGCTCTGAACTTCCTTGACGGTAGTTGGAGCCTGCATGTCTTCAATGGCCTCAATTTTTTCAGGGTTAGCAGAGATTCCTTGCGAACCAATGACGTAACCGAGCAACATTCCAGATCGAACACCAAAGGTACACTTCTCTGGATTTAATTTTATTCGATGCATGGTGAGATTACGAAAAGTCTCGGCCAGGTCTTTTACATGATCTGGAGCATACTTGCTCTTTACAACTATGTCGTCGACATATACCTCCAGATTTCTTCCGCTATTGCTCGGGAAAGTCTTCCATTGTTACTGGAATGTGGCACCAGCATTGCGCAGACCGAATGACATGGTCGTATAGCAGAAAGTGCCGAAGAGGGTGATGAAGGAAGTTTTCTCTTCATCCTTGAAGGAGATGCTTATTTGGTGATAACCGGAGTAAGCATCCAAAAAACTCAAGAGCTGGGCATCCGCAGTCACGTCGACCAGCTGGTCTATGCGAGGCAGCGGGAAATTGTCCTTAGGACAAGCAGCGTTCAGATCTGTGTGGTCGGCACACATCCTCCACTTGCCGCCTTTCTTCTTTACAATGACAGGGTTGGCCAGCCACTCGATGTGATCAACCTCGCGGATGAAACCAGCAGCGAAAGCGCTTTGCCAAGTCGATCCTTGATGATCCCCGCTGAAGTCCAAAAGCGCCGAAACTTGGCGAACGGTGCTTTTGTCCGACGAATCGCCGGTTTGTGCTCGATAACCTCCTTGGGACTCGGGCATGTCGACGGCTCCTGTGCAAACACGTCTGCATTAGCTCGGAGGAAGGCAATGAGCTCGCTTTCCTATTTGGGGTCCAGATTAGCCCCCAAATGCACTGTCTTGGAAGAATCGTCAAGAGACAGCAGAACTTCCTTGGTCTCTCCCCCTGGCTGGACAGAAACCTTGGGACGGGCAGACTTGGTCTGCGGAACTTCGGGACCACGCGGTGGAAGCTGGTCGACCAGGGCGAGGGACTGCTCGTCGCAATCTAGAGCAGCCTTGTAATTGCCCTTAACCGTGATCACACCATTAGGGCCCGGTATCTTCACGCAATGGTATGCATGGTGGGACACGGCCATGAACTTGCCAAGAGATGGCCGGCCCAAGATCGCATTATAGCCATATGGGAAGTCAACCACGTCGAACATGATCAACTCTGTCCGGAAGTTGCTTGGGCTGCCGAAGGTGACGGGCAGAACAATCTGCCCCAACGGCTTAACAGCTTCTCCCGGAACGATCCCGTAGAAAGGCATCGCGACCTCTTTAAGCTTGGAGTGAGGAATTTGCATCTCGTCCAAGACCTTGGCAGAAAGCAAGTCCAAAGCGCTCCCGCCGTCGATCAAGACACGACCAACTCTGGTGTTGCTGATGGTCGGAGCGACCACCAGTGGGAGCCGCTGAGGCTTGGTCATCCCAGTGGGGAAATCCTCCTTAGGGAAGGACATAGCGACCTCGGTCCACTTCATTGATTTAGGCTGAGGTTTGCCCTTCTCGACGTTGTGGACCTCCCGAGCAGCTTCCTTGAGGCTGCGCCGAGAGGGGTAAGCCGAGGAAATGCCGAAGATGACGGCGATATGGTTTACGGGCTCCTGATATTCATCATCATCGTCCCGATCACAATCGTCGGTTTGGCGCTTGGCCTTGCCGGCATCATCTTTTTCGGGCAGGGTGGGCATTGGGCCCTTGCGGTTGTAGAAATCCTAGAGTTTTGCAGCCCAGGTTCTGCAATGGCGTGTGTCATGTCCGTGGTTCTGGTGGAACTTGCAATATCGGTCACTGGGACCTTTCTTGCCTTGATTGCCTCCCTGGGCGGGCTTCTTGCCCTTGTAGTTATTATTGGGCTTCTTCTGTCCGTCTTTGGGAGGAGCTGTGCGATCTATACAGGCGACGGTGTTGTTCGCATCACCCTTGTTCTTTTTCTTCTGGGACTTTTTGTCACCAGGGTTGTTGCTGCTCTTCTTCTTCTCCTCCACACCAGGCTGGGCAGGTAGCTCGCCCTTATCGAACGTCTTCTTATACTGAACGCGTTCTGCCGCATTGGCATAGCGATCAGCCGCCTTGAACAGGTCGTTGGCGGTCCAGGTCTCATTGATCTCGAGATCCCGGGTGAACCGCTCGTCGCGGACTTCGTTTTTAAAGGCGCGGACAACAGATTCGTCTGAGATGTTCGGGATCGTGTTGCGGATCTTGATGAAACGCTTCACGAAGTTACGGAGGGTCTCCCCGTTCATCTGGATCATCTGGTGCAGATCATCCTTCTTGTCCAGATGTACGTAACAGCTCTGGAAGTTGGCGATCAGAGCGTCACAAAGTTGGTTCCAAGAGTGGATGGAACCTTCCTGCTGATTGAACAGCCACGTTCGGGCAGCGTCTTCAAGGACAGTTGGAAGGTAATTTGTCATAACTAGCTCGTCACCTCCTGCTGCCATGATGGCTGTAGCATAGATGGAAAGGAACTCTTCTGGTTTTTTAGTCCCATTGTACCTCTCCATGTGACCGGGCTTGAACTTGGAGGGCCACCTGACAGCGCGAAGCTCGTCAGAAAAAGCCTTACAGCCCAAGGCGTACGACCGACCACCTTCTCCCGCAGAACCTAGTCTCGAGAAGACGTTGGTCCTGTTGCGCGGAGGAACTCTTGCTGAACGGAAAGATTCTACTTGGAGAAATTCTCTCCGGGATAATCCTCCGCGCTCCTTCCTGGTGGTCGCTACGATTCGCTCCTCATGAGGGGATCGTCCATGATCGTCGCGCGCACGCTTGCCCCTGTGGTCACGATGAGCACGGGGACTTGGCGAGCATCGGCGACCATGGGTATCTGGCTCGTTGCGAGTCGTCCTTCGTCTGTGACGAGGGTCACGCGATCGATCGGAACGCTCGTTGCCCGAATCCATCCGAACAGGCTGATTGCGCTGCCCGGAGGAGGTGTTGACCTCACCTATGGACTTAAGGCCTTCGGCCAGTCGCTCAAGGTGGGAGGCAACACCGTCGCCCATAAGGGCGAGGTTGTCCTGGTTGGCGGATCTGATCACCGTCGCCAGGGCCTGAAGCCGTTCCCGGCTCTGCTCAAAGGGTCCTGGGATCCCTGAGGCATCCGCGTCTTGCCTGACCGGAGTCCGGTTGCGCGGGGATTCATCCCGGACAAGTGGAGCTTTTGCCGAGGGATCTGGTGTAGGTACGCGAGGCGGGTCGCATCGCTGACGCTTGCGCTGATCGCGAATCTGCACCAGAGTTTGGTTGATGGATTCATCCAGACTACGACGAACAACATCTTGCTCGCGGGCAGCTGGTGAAGATCCATCTTGAAGCCGAGCAGAATTGATCCGCTCGATCTCTTCGGCCGCCGTGACCCATGCAGGATCCTCTGAGGTTCCTGCACCGGCCATATTGATACTGCGGTGGCCGTGCGTTGGTGTGCTAGACGGTGTCATCACTGTGTCGCCACAGGAGGAATCAACCGACATGGCCTTGGAATCCGAAAGATCTAAACCATCGTAAAGATCATCGGTTTCGTATTCATCGTCGATGACGGGAGCTTGATCTAAGACCGTCTCTGGAACGTATCCAGAGATTTCTGTCCCAGATATGGAAAGCGATCGAGATCGAACAGATCGATCCGATCTGACAGGGAATGAGACATCCTGTCCTTCTGAGTCATAGTCCTCAGGAAGAGATCCCTGGTCGCTGATGGAGTTCGACATGCTCGATCTACTAGGTCCCCACGGACGGCGCCAACTGTCAACGGTTGAGATATCGATCTCAAGTCAACTAAGGTTCTTGAAAAAGGGGAGATAGGAGATACGCCGAACAGAACGAACAGCAATCAACATGCAACAGGGAGACACGAGGTTTTTATCCTGGTTCAGGCCTCTCGGGGGAGATAATAGCCCTACGTCCAGCCTTTCTTTATATCAAAGAGAATTTACAAGAGGGGGCTCGACGAGACGAACAACTCTCGGCGAGATTATGGGTGTACAAGAGAACGATAAGCAATCTAAGCTTTAATGCGATGATCAGGTGCGTAAACTCCTGCCCTCTACACGCCGTAGGGGCCTTGTTTATATAGTGTTGAGCAAACCGAGCTACCAAGGGATAATCGGGCTGGACTAACCACGAGTCCGTAACGAACTCAGTACATGCCAAATACATCTCGAGGTAGATAAGGTATACTCCAATTCTTGGGGATCACGACGTCTGCTCCAATCCGGGAAACCACGTCCGGGTCTTCACTTAGCCGTGCAGAACTCTTGTTCGAGTCGGACTCAAACACGAATCCTAGGCCATTACGCACCGTGCCAGCCAGGAACCTGTTCGGCAGGATGCATATGGTCCTGATAGAACCTTCTAGGGAACCGGGCCCTAGTGGGCTGTTCTATTAAGCCGTCAGGGAGTGGGCCATGGCAATGGGCCGTGATTTTATCCCCGACAATTGCCTAGGGATAATCTTTGGTTCTTCTCCTAGTTTTAGTGGAGGTTCCTCTTCCTCCTCCCCATTGCCAAGGAGAATAGGTGCAGCTGGTTCTAAACTGTCGTCGTACCTCGACAGCAACACTTTCAACCAAATTGACGATGACTTCAACATCTTGATTTGGTGGCATGAGCACAAACTAACCTATCCAATTCTTTCAATATTAGCTAAAGATGTTATGATTGTGCTTGTTTCCACTGTTTCGTCAGAATCTGCATTTTGTCTCACTGGCTGGGTGATCAAGGACTGGAGACGTCGTTTGACCCCTGAGATGGTGAAGATGTTATCCTGCATCAAGGACTGGGAGCAAGGTGAAGCCCACGCGCAGCACAGCCTAGAGAACAACATGAACTTGTATCATGATAATGAAGCTAAAACATCAGTGGGAGCAGCCACTGATGTGTAATGTACTTTGAAAGACTCTATGAGACTATGACTATGACCTAGGATGTACTCTTTTTTCCTTTCGGTTTTATCATGAGGTATGAATTTTTACCAAAAAGGTTTTTAATGAGGCATTCAAAAATTTATAACAGCTCAAAATAATATTTTAACTTTGAACTATGTCTATGTGTGTGTTGTACAACTCAAATATTATTTGAACTTTGAACTTTGCCTGTGTGATGTGAACTTTGAACATATGTCTTGATTTGTACTTTGAACATGTGTCTTGATTTGTAATTTTGTATGCTAAGTTGTTGATCAAGGGATTTAGTGATGTTGGGTTGACAGGTCGACATGGCACACGCTGAGCTCGCTGGGCCGACACGGCATGGTTAAGTGCCTGTCACGCCGTGCCTGGGCCTCAAGGTGAGCACATGGTCCGGCATGGCATTGCCCAGTTGACTATACGGGCCGAGCCGGGTCTAGTCTAATCATGCCATGCCTGGTCATTCCCAAGTCATGACAAATCGGGCCGTCTGTTTAACAATCTATAGTTGTTACCAGGCCGATGTATAGATGCCAATAAGTGCGTGTTTTTCTTTCTCTGTAGAATTTCAAGACCAAAAAACTCCATCATAATTGTGAGTTGGCGTTAATCGTCGTGTCTTCCCCTACGTACATTGATCGCATTGTTGAACATAAACCGCAACGCATTCCACTGCTAGGAAACGTGGCATTTTTCGAAGAGAACTTAAGGTGATACTCCCTCCGTATTTTTTTGTATCACGTCTTTGATTTTTGAACCCGTCTTTTACCATTCGTATTTTTTTAAAAAAACACTATGTAATTATCATTTATTTATTATGATTAGTTTTATTATTAAATGTACTTTAAGCGTGACCTGGTAGCTAGTTTTTAAAATTAATTATTCAAGCTAGTATGAAAATTCAAACCAATTTTAAATTAAAAAAAAAAATTAAGTTAATTTCAAAATTCAAATTTGATTTTAAAATCAAGATTCAAGTTATAATGAAAATTTTAATCAATTTCAAAATTCTAAGTTGTCCTCAATTCAAAATTTAGAAGCTGAAGTGAGATTTAAAGTTGATACCGACTTTCAAATCCAAAATAAATTCAAAATTCAAATTAAATTTAAATTTGTTATGGTACAAAACATAAGAAATTAATATGAATCAACCTACAGGAGAAAGTTGGATGCTGTCGTTCAGCTAAATCAAGCGAATGAAGCCGTACAACATATTGTGGGAAAATATTCCAGTTTTCTGTATCACATCGTTCATGATGATTTGATACAATTCACCCAACCAAACATAAGCATGAACACAGATTTTGTACCATCCTATACACTCGAACTTCCCATTTAGAGAGAGTAATTCAAGTTAAATAAATAAGTTGGCTAAGCTGAATTTTTTAAATTATAATTAAAGGAGTTCTTGATTATGCTTTGGAATGCTAATCCACTCTGTTTTTATTATTGTCTAAGAGTTTTATAGGTGGCTACATAATATAAAAAAATTGGATTTCAAAAGACCGGGCGTTAAGTTTTTTAATTGTATTAGGCTTAAACTTAAGGCTGAACTGAATACGCAGTAAACATCTAAAGAATCAACTTTCCGGGGCCTTACTAATTTTATGGCGCGGCACGTCTGACACATCCTCTCCCAGAGGAGCGACCAAGCAAGCGTACAGAAACACCAGAGCGGCCGATCGTCGCCACCGGCCAAGCATGCCGCTGACTCGGTAAACTACTCGATCGGAGCAGGCCCGGCCCGGCCCGGGCGGACCCACATTTATATATCACCGACACGGAGCCGCGCGCACGCATGCATGGCGACGCCGCGACGGTGGATATACATAATACATGATACATCGCCAGCCCAGCGCCGTCCCCAGCGCTAGCCACACACACGCCACATATATATGCATGCTGCGCTATAGCAACTTTGCATGCATGCAGCAGGGAGCTGTACGCTCCAACGACGAGACGACGGCGACGACGCTAGCGCGTGCTCCATCTCCCAAAGATGAGGAATATGATTTAACAAATTGGGGCGGGAGCGAGCGGCTTTCCTCCCGACTTCGCCTGCCGCTCCCGCCCCGGCCACAAAGTCAGAAGCACTATACACTACCCATGCATGCACCGGGCCGCCCACTGCCCATGCAACCATGCCTAGCTGCCTAGCTATATATATCTGTATCTCCGTACGCCGTCTCCACACTCCCATCTCGATCGATCATTTAGTTTTCGTTTTACAAGGTTTTTAACCTCTCGGACTAGGTAACATAGGATGTTCGATTTGACTTGTTTGTTTCGGTTTAAAGTTAAATCTGAAAAGGTTATGATATCATTCGATTCGATAGATCTGTTAGAGTCTAAAAGTTATAATAAAATAATTTTAGTAATCCTAAGAAAAACAATTTAAAAGAGCATAAAAATTACTACAAAATAATACTTTAAAAAAAATAATAAATTTTGATTTAGTTTAATTTAATTTAAGTAATAACAAGGCCTATGTTTGCAAAAGGGCCGTTTTTATAATGCGGTCAAATCGTTGAAATGCTGAGTTTTGGGGAGCTTTGTTAAGATGTTTTGAGGGATAGTATGTTTCCACTGGGTTTTAAAAGCTTTGTTAAAATAACGGCCGTTTTGACGTATTCAAAAATTCTTATTTAAAAGTGCAATATTTCACTCGAAGTAGCAATAAAATTCGTATGCTAAAAGCTTAAAAACAGAGCACGTTATATCAAAAAGTTCTAAACAAGTTACTTCTTAGTGTGATGTATGTAGCACCATGTCAAAATTTAAGGCCCAAATCAACCCGATTAAAGAGGGGAACAAAAGAATTTTGACGATACAAAACTTCAGATAATTTTTCATCTTTCGCAAAAGTAGTCTTCTTTTATAATTGGATTTTGAATTATTGATGCATGTATTTTAAAAGATTATATTCAATTAGAAATAATTCGTAACCAATTAATTTTCCAAGTTACGCGACGCAAGAGTATGTATAATGCCATATGCAGTTAATGCAAGGGGCTGAGAGAGGAGGCAATGAAAAAAAGGCCATTGTACTAATAGGATAGACAAGTGTTTTAGGAGAGAGAGGGTGCCTAAGTTAGCACCCATGGCTATATAGAAGGTTGTACTATATAACCACCGGTGTAAGCTTTTTTGCACGAGAATCACTTTGCAACACAATCCTGTCGATCACGGTGTCCATCTTCTCCCCTTCGTTGTGTCCTTTGTCTTCCTTGCCCCTTCAATGCATGCTCCTCCGTCTTCCTTGTGTGTCCCCTTCATCCTCACTCACCCTCTGCTTTTCATCCCCACATGCCCTCTGTGACCTCGTCGATGCTACCCCCTCTCCTTGTGGTTAGGGTTTGGATTCAATTTTGGGACTAGGTTCATTGTGCTCTCTAGGCTTTGAAGGTGACTGGGGAGGTGGCGACCCGGTGGTGGGAGGGAAACATTAGGGCTAGAGGTAAGGCAGCGACAACAATGATCGAACCGCGAGAATGAACGAAGACGGTAGGTGGGCGCAACATGTGGATCAGCACCGATAGCCGAACTTAAGGTAGGCCGAACCAGCTTGACGACATGAGGAAAGGGGTGTTGCGATGAGACAGCGAGTGCAACACCAGCTATTGGTAGTGGTCGGAAGCGCGCAGAGCAGATTCGGCAAGGGTGGAGATAGAGAGGCATGCAGGTGTACCCAAGAAAGGGGAGGAAGTCGACGAAGGAGTTGTCGCCTTCCTATATGGTCAGGTATGGTATCCCGTTTGTGTAGTATCACTCTTTTTGCTTTGGATGATGAATTTTCCATGTAGGTGCTCAATGATGTGGGTGGTATGCCTCTGTTCACAAGCATTTGTACACAAGCAAGCATCTTACGCTAGACATGTTATTCGAAGTACATTCTTTTCTTTTTTTGAGAGAGAGCATATGGACGGACAGGATGGTTCACATTTCACACTAGCTAAGTACGGCCTTTTATTAACCTCCAGTACGTGTTAGCGTTAAGTGTAGCCACGGCTCAAAAGGCAGGGCCGACGCGGGAAAAATAAAACCTATAAACCCGACGCGATCGATGCAACCGCACGTCATCTTACATTGAGCAACAACCCTTTCCCTCCCCTATTTAAACACCCGCACCCTTCCCTCCTACACCACCCTCCCTCACTTACACCTCTCTCCATCTCCCCGTCTCCCTCCCGCGCAGCGCTCTCAGTCACAGCTTTCGCTCTCACCCCGTGCGCGCGCACAGAGCGGCGGCCGGCGACGGCGAGCTCCTGATCGATGGAGGCGGCGACGGCGAGCCGGCCTGTGGTGTGGGTGAACGGGCCGATCGTGGTGGGGGCGGGGCCGGCGGGGCTGGCGGTGGCGGCGAGCCTGGGCGAGCGCGGCGTGCCGTCAGTGGTGCTGGAGCGCGCCGACTGCGTGGCGTCGCTGTGGCAGCGCCGCACCTACGACCGCCTCCGCCTCCACCTCCCGCGCCACTTCTGCGAGCTCCCGGGGATGCCCTTCCCCGCCGGCTACCCGGAGTACCCCACCAAGCGACAGTTCGTCGGCTACCTCGAGTCCTACGCCGCCCGCTTCGCCATCCGCCCGCGCTTCAACCAGTCCGTCACCTCCGCCCGCTACGACGCCGCCGCTGGCCTCTGGCGTGTCCGCGCCGAGGACCTCGCCGCCGCCGGCGAGGTGACGGAGTACATCGGCCGGTGGCTGGTCGTCGCCACCGGCGAGAACGCGGAGCGCGTCGTGCCGGAGATGGAAGGGATGGAGCACTTCGACGGGCCGGTCTCCCACGTCTCCGAGTACAAGTCCGGCGAGCCGTACCGCGGCAAGCGCGTGCTCGTCGTCGGCTGCGGCAACTCCGGCATGGAGGTCTGCCTCGACCTCTGCGACCACAGTGCCCTCCCCTCCATGGTCGTCCGCAACTCGGTGAGCACAGCCACCCTAAAAGTAAAAGACACGTCCATGCATGCAAACTTAGAGGTCATTCTCGGGTCATAAGTTATAACACATCTGATTATCTCCATGTACGTTGATCGGTGAGGTAGACTATTTAACAAACTATATTGTTCGACTCAACATCGATCCCGGTTTTAAAGAATCTCGAAGCAACTACGGAGTAACTAACGATGGTTAATCTGTTGTCGACAAGAAGGTCCACGTGCTGCCGCGGGAGATGCTCGGGGTGGCGACGTTCTCGGTGGCCGTCTTCCTCCTCCGGTTCCTGCCGCTGTGGCTGGTGGACAGGATCCTCGTCCTCCTCGCGCGGCTCTTCCTCGGCGACCTCGAGAAGCTCGGCATCCGGAGGCCGTCGGGGGGCCCACTGGAGCTCAAGAACACGAGGGGGAGGACACCCGTGCTCGACATCGGCGCGCTCGCGCGGATCCGCTCCGGCGACATCCAGGTCGTGCCGGGCATCACCAGGTTCTTCCGCGGCGGCGCCGAGCTCGTCGACGGCCGCTGCGTCGCCGCCGACGCCGTCATAATGGCCACCGGTTACCACAGCAACGTCCCCCAGTGGCTCAAGGTATATATATATACCCCGCGGTCCACACGCACACACACATATACGATCGAGCTAAATTAATTGCACTCATGATTAATTAGTTAATTAATTAGTAGTGGATGACTTTTATCTCTCTTAGAAATTACAATTAGAGCAGAAGCGAAAGTTTAAAAACAAAAGAAACACTAGCTAAGTTCTAAAGCTTTGCTTTTATGATAGCTTGATAAGAGGACAAAGCAAGGTGTATTCTACCGAAAAAAGGGCTTCTAAAAAGGCTAAAGAATGGTGCCTAACAAAGTAGGGATTTGTGTAGTGTTAATTTGACAGTTAGAAAGAAGTTAGGTACCAAAAGTGCGCTTGGCAGTTCTTTTTTCTCTGCATTATTTATTTATTCATTCTGAAAGCCCCTAATTAAATTCTTGATTCTGATGATTAGGGAAGTGACTTCTTCACCCAGGAAGGATACCCAAGGGTGCCATTCCCAGATGGTTGGAAGGGTGAATCAGGGCTCTACACTGTTGGCTTCACAAGGAGAGGCCTCTCAGGTGTCTCATCAGATGCTGTTAAGGTTGCACAGGACATTGCCATGGCATGGAACCACCGAACTGTCACAAGATGATGATGGGGTGCAAGGGTGCATCTAAACAGGACTGATTAATTTTCTGAGGAATTAATTAACCCTGATGGACTTGCTAACCTCATATATCTTGTCCTTTTATTGGTTCCTGCACAATAATACTTGATGCAATATGGCACTCATCAGCTGGCTGGTCACTGCAACAAGAGTTGTTCAAACACCAAAGTGACAAATTCAGAAACAAATTCTATGATCCAAAGAAACAGAGCTGAAGAAGTTCCAGGATACAGAAAAAACAGAGGTGAAGCTTTAGGATTCAGGAGATGGATTGGAAGCCACAAATGAAAAAGGTTACATTGATGCCTGAACATTTTGGTGTGGAGGCCAGATTGAGTGCGTCAAGTAGAGCCCAAATTTTCCTGTACCCATGGGCCTTTATGTACAGAATGTAATGTAGTGCAGTAGTGCAGTTGGGTACATCTAATGGTTGGTAGAGAATATAGAGTTGACATCCATGTGTACTAAGCTTGATGCTTATGTATGAAAGAAATGACGATGAGACGCAACTTGGTATTCTTATTTATAATTCTTTAGCAGTCACACCTGTAAAGTTTTCCTATTTAAAGATGTTTCGATGTTCTGTAGAATTTCTACTAAAACGAAAACTACATTATATGTCAACAGCATGAGATTCCACAGCATATAGTTAATAAATAAACACAATTCCTAACAGAAGTCACAGAGGATTTAAATGTGAAAACAACTCCCACAGAATATCTTGTTGGCTTATCCTGCATACAGTTCTAATCAATTATGATTAACTCTCAGTGAAGAGTGTTTTATATAATTTACATTATGCATACCATTTTAAGCACAAAATCAAGCATATGTTTTTTCCTATTGTGGTAGTTATCTTTTTCCCAAATGGGTTAATATCCCGATTTTCATTTTATTGAAATAGAAAGTAATGTTGTTTCCAATGGAAACAACATTTTTACATTTTTTTTTCACATGGCAGCACCCATATTTCATAGATTTTTCCACTCAACATCTCTACCCACAAGTACTCTCTCTATACAAACCCTCAGTTTTCACAACAACAACACACGAACTCTTTATGGATGCCAATCGGGTTGGGTACCTCCGGGTACACCTCCCTCAGACCTAAACCTGAATACCAAACACTATACCCAAACCCGAACCTAAACTATTTCATGGGTATAGATCCGCGCACATACCCAAACTCGATGGATACCCGAACGGGTATCCGAACCCAAAATACATAATAAGCCTATATTTCAACATGGAATACAACATATATGATACTAGACAATTTCAATTCTAGTTTTTTATCAACTTCAAACATATAAACTCATATTTAAACTTTAGACTTTCATCAATACACATTTATTGATAAGATATGATGACATCATATTATATATTTTTTTCAAGTACCCATGGATATCCATAGGTGTAAAAATGAACCCATACCCGAACCTGAATTTTGAAACCCATAGTCTAAAATAAAACCCATACCCCATTGGGTCGGGTAGCCATGGGTACCCGAACCTAAGGGTAAAATTGTCATCCCTATGACTCTTGCTTGGCTTGGAGCCCACCTAGCTTGGCTTATCTCCTAGCTTGGGCTTGTTTTTGTTGGCTCAAGAGTCCATTTGGCTTGGCTTATTTTTTCTCCCTTGCTTTGGTCGATGTCCACCTTTGATCTCTCCTTGGCAGACTATCTGTTAGCTTGGAAGCCCACCTGTCTCGGTTATGTTGTATCTTAGGCTCGGTTTCCTTTTTTCTTTTTTTCTCTTAGGTGGCTTGGCTTGGCTCCTTCCCCACCAACGCCTTGGCTTGGCTCATCCTGGCTCCTTCCCCTTGTTCCCGGCTTATTTCCCATTTTAATCTCCCTAGTGTGACACTAGCGTGATACCCCAGGATCGACACACTGGTGGGTGGGGCGGACACCACCGCATCTCACCACTGGAATAAGCCCAGTCCACCAGTGATAGTTATCTTCTATTTTTAACTGTATATCATGAAAACTAGACATGTTAAATTGGTAGAACATTATTGTTACTATGAGGAAATTGATCAATTAGGGGGGTAGAGCCTAATATGGTAAGACCATCATTTATCTCTAGGGGTGGAGCTTCATTAGGGCCAATATGGCCCCGGCTTCCCTACTAAAATTATTTTGCTTGAGAATCGGCTATTATTTTCCACTGTTTATGAGAACTTAGAGCATAATATGTTTGTTTAGCCCCTCCAAACTTGGATAATGTAGTACAAGCCTCCTCTAATTTTGGCTTCAAGTTCTACCACTGTTTATCTCTACCCTACATCCCATCCGACGGTCCCAAGAATCATAAGAGTATTTTCCTTTTTTTTGGGCTTACTTTCTTATTTTAGTAAATTATATTTTCAAATGTTTTCAATCAGCCCAAGATACATCAAATCATTCGATTTATCTAAGTTCTTTATTTTAGTATGTTGTATTGGAAAAGTTTTTCTGCCATCTAAAATAAAAGAATTTTGCTAATTCATTTATTGTTATATCAATGTTATTGATATACCATTTAATTGATATTGTTTAGCAAAATGAAACACATGGCATGTATCCATCTTTGGCTAAAGAATTTCACTAGGCAAAAATCTGACTTAAAATATACCAAGTGTGAAAGGTTGAACGCAGAGCATAAGAGCAAGTGCTAAGCAAATTAAATATGATAGAGCGAAAAATAATGTGATATTTATTTGTAGCAAAGCACAAAGATGACTAGTACTTTAAAGGTGACAACTGACCATCTCTGGTTTCAATTTAGTGGCACTTGAGTTGAAAAAACACGGAACCCAAAATTTTTTGTGCTACAAAAAATATCATGCGAAAAATATCTAGTAGGTTAGGAAATTTCCAGCTTTCAAAGTACAGGAAGCAATCAACAGAAAACTGAAAGTATATGTGTATCATCCGTGCAATTCTCTATGGGGCGAACTGTTCAAATTATGCCTCGTCCTTACACTTGCCTTTATTTCTAGCCATGGCACACCTTGATGGTGTGTGGTGGATTCCTTGGGTTGCAGTTTTGACTCCTCTCTGGCCACAGGCCATTGACTCAAAATCCAAATTTCTTCCATGACATGAGAAGGACGACACTGTAGAAGAAACTAAGGTACGGTCTCTGCCAGCCTTCCTTTTTCAGATTAGCTGGGATTGTGGGAAGTACTCTCCAACACTGGTCACCATTTAAGGTGGAAAACCTGGGAGGCCAACCACTATACCATAGTAACCATACCACAAAAAAATAATTTCTTATTTTTTTGAAAAACCTGCAAGTGGGCTCATTGGATCCCTGCTACAATAGAGGTAGCGCACTCTAAGCATGGGTGTCTCAGACCACAGACCAAAGACCAAAGCAAAGCAGAGTGCAAGCTTCACCTTCGCAGAATCCTTGGACATGCCCCATAGGAATCACCAAACGAAAGCAAAGACGCCCCAGGCCAAAAATCACAGCGAAGCATAGAGTGAGCTTCACCTAACCCTCACCATTGATGCAAAGGCAAAGGGATGATCGACAACAACCAAGGTAGCCTAAAGGACAAACAGTACAAATGGATCCCCACTTGTTTCAATATAAGCATCATCAATCCTTTCAAGACTAAGCGTAACCGTTTAGAGATCGAAGTTTTCATTTATGCCCGAACTGTAGTATGATAGTTGGAGGGCATTCTGGTTCAAAGGTCTTTAGAATAAGGCGTGAAAAGACACTCATTCCTAGTTTAGCAATGACCACTGCAACCCCTCTTTTGTAGATCTAAATATGCATTCTTTTCTCCTATAAATAGGAATGTTAATATATATCCACATGCATGTACGTATAAGACCATAAAAAGAAAAGGTAATATACATCTCAAAGTTTTCACACGTCAAAGATAGAGCTGAGTTTTAAAGTTACTCCGTCGCCCAAGCTGCACTATCAGCATGTCCATTGCTAGCAACAAATTGTGGCGTAGGACCAAAATTAGAGGTTGTGAATAATAAATTTATGTACATGTATAGTGAAGTTTGGAACTAGGCTAGAATTCAGAGCCAAGATAGTCATTGAACATGCTCCAAGCTACAGGCTGAAAGAGCCCCCCTCAAGTTACCTATTCGAAGCGTTCATCAACTCCAGCTCAAATTTTAGATGACTAATACTTTCAAAAAAATTAAAAATAAAAATATATCGTCGTAGATGACGCATGTTGGACATCAGAACTCAAACCACCGTCCATGGGATGGAAGCACTTGTTGCAGGATTGTGCACAAGAAATTTTGAGGGGCGCATTCATGCCAGACGTGCAGCCGTAGCGAAGCCCACTCACAATTGGGTGGCTCGTTTGTCAGTAGCCACTGGAAGGAAGCGTTTGGAGCTCCGCATTGTTGTCCCGGCATTAATGCCTTAGCTGTAGCCCTCTCGATCCGGTGACTCCAGCGAGCTTCAATTCAGCGGTTGTGTGCATGAAACACCTCTGTCGACCGCACTGTAGCGGAGGAGCTTAGTTATCAGCGTCTGCTGTCAGCAACTGCACAAGGTTCCCCATCGTCAAGCTCTCGCCCATGTTTTCTACTTTGGACTGAAAAATCAGTCTGCCATGTGCGTACTCCCGTGCGTAGGCGGATAGGAACGGGCAGTGATGATCTACGACGTAAACAAATTTTTAGCTCACATTTTGATACTTTCTCTCTCGATGTATTCCAAATGTGATCATGTGAAGGTCCTGATTGTTACTATGATGCAAATAGGCGTCCACCTGAGCTGCATCCGATTTTCACTGTGCGCCCCGATCGTCCCGTCCCGGCCGTGTGGTCCAGATCAAGCGAGAGCATCGCTTCAGCTGCAGGGGCCAAAGGACTAAGTGTCAAACGATGCAACATGTAAGATGCTCCAACAGCACCAGTGCCCAAGATTCAAACATTCCTTCTCACTGATCCCTCCTAGGTGCATGCATGCATGGTATGTGTGATCTTACCTGTCATCCACGATATGTCCATTCGGTTAAGCTGCGCTGGGGCTGCTGCCACAGAGCCTACTCACCACAACAACGGGAAGAAGTTCAGACTGTTACTGTTGCATCCTCAATTACTGACTGTTCCAATAGCTTCTGGTGCAGCGTATATATGATGCCCAAGCGGCTATACCGTTCAGGTGCAGCGTCGTACGTGCATGGTTCAGTGCTTCAGTTCCCAGCTCCATCTCGGATAAGTGCTTAGTTTTGACACCATCATCCACAGAGTACCTGACTGATGCAGTGCAAGAAACCTACTACGCGTAGGCGTAGCCGACTGACAACGCGGAGATATGATCATTGATCACCTTCTGGGAAGCCATGCGGGAGCGCTGCCAATCAAGTACGGACAGCAGCCAACAGCGAGCAATCATGACAGAGTCAGAGCAGGATGTGAGGGTCCAAACTCTCTTCTTTTCAGGCCTCTGTATCCATTCCAGCGATCTCACTGGCCACGACGGCGACCTCCAGAAGCTCGACCCATCGCAGGCCACGGGAAGGAATAAATAGATCTGGCCCCAGCGTCGCCGTCGTCCCAAAGGAGAAGAGAAGAGAAGGTGCCGACGCTTGCCATGTTGGACGAGCCGCCCATGTGACCGCCGTATGATCCTCCCACATGGCGCCCAGGAACAGCAACAAGCATGGACGACGCTGTGTGCGTGCCACGCAGCATGGCGATGGGCAGTGCAGGGTGAAGCAGAGCAGCTGCTGCACTCTGGGCTGGAAGCTCAGACCACCACCGGGGCGGGGCGTCTTGCCACGGACCAGGGAAAGAAAGGAACAGGGGGCCATCCATCCATCCGGACACTTATTCTTTCTCAAGGGCGTACTTTTGGATCCAACAGTGGCGGTGGATCCCATCCATGTGGGTTCTTCATGGGCAGAAGGGGTTTAATAGCACAAGGTACAACTTCATGATTGGCTGGTTATCAGTGCCCTGTCAAGTCACACATCACAATTAAGTCGCGAGAGCAACCAGCAGAACCAGAATAAAATGGAGGTAACAACACATGACAAGATTACTCATCAGGGTTTGATCTTTAATGGAAAGGTGCCAGGAACAGGAGGTAAAAGGGCAGCACATACCTGGTGCATGCACGGACAGGGTGAACATCCATCTTGGCGTGTTGAGGTTCTGACTTCTGAGTTGCTACCGAATTACCTGTTTCAGAAGAGCAAGGCAGTCCATATTTAGGGTGCATCCAGCATTCCCGGAGAGCTCATGAGTGGAGTCACAACATGCCTCTCGAGAATAATATGTGGTGTAGTTGAGCTTTATAATCATATTAAATGACCCAACAAGCTATTTGTATGCCGCTATCTTTAAGACAAACAGAACTGCCCGTGGAAAGGACGCTAACAGCCTACACAAAGCATGTTTAGACCAGAATAATTATGGCATGGTACCAATAAGTCAGATGAAAGGCTACAGTTGCTTAAGCTGTTTCAGTCAAAACTCAAGAGATTGCTTAAATTTGAAATGACGGTCTTCTCCACACGTGTGATCGCGAGCACCTAACCAACATAGAACTGTACAGCCTTCGACCGCAAAATCTCAATTCATGAGTAATGATATTCTGAAAAGGGTCACGTGACCAAACCTCCTGTCACCTCCGAAAGCAAATGAGTCTGGCAATCCCATCAGGAAAGGACTAATTGATCCTGATGGAGCGTTGCACATGGCATTTACCAAAGCAAAGAATCACTTTTTACACCACATATGGGCATCGATAGGAGCTAGATGAAGCATGATTGAGATGAAATATGAACATTACTATAATACAAGTCTGACAGTTCTTGCGATCACATGGTCATCTGACTTCATGTTTCCACTTTCATGATCTATCTGGTCATCAAAGATTATTGATAAGTTAACCAAACCTGTCAGTGAGAATATCTATTATGATGAGAATCTACAACTTATAACCAAAATAACCAGAATAGGAAACAAATGGTAAAAATTGTAATAATAAGTGGCTGTGCAAATGAAAACATAAAATACCACTCATGACGTCATGAAATGATGTATGCAAATTATGTTTTCTTCAGAGCTGTCAAACATATTAACAGAGCAAAACTAAGCCCAAGCCATTCGAACAACACATTTTTTGTTTTGGTTATAGTGAAGGTTAGGTCCTACAGTATGAACCAGTTACATATGCATTGCATCAGATTTGGCCAATCAATAATGATGCTCTCCTCACTAGAGCTAGGGGTGAAACTCGGTCAAATACAGGTAGACATGCTCATGTTGAATCCTAACCCATATTTTTTTCTTTGATTCATAGCCAAATATAGGCATGCCAGATAGGAATATGGTGTACAGTACACGGGTGGATAAATGACAGATTTGAACCATGAACAGATAGAATAGTCGTGTAATACACAGTTACACACGCATAGGAAGCAATATACGTTAAACCATACAACTGGTGGTTCAATATTTCAACAAAATTAAATATACACATTCAACACAATGCATATACGCATTGAACAATGACATAATATGCTTTGACATAAATTCATAAAATGATTGGCACAATCACATAATAGCCTCAATTTTCAAATATCAATTTAAACTTTAAAGATATAAAAAATTAAACTCAGATACTTTCTGAAATTTCCTGAATTTTCAAATAGCTTTTCATATCTTCCCAAGACAAAGTATTCCTACGCAATTAATAAAATATTCTCAAAGTTTAAAATATTTTATTTGGGTTCAAATATTCTAAAATACCAAATATTTTAAAATGCCTCTGTGAACTTTTCTAGAATATGTAAGTGCCTTTTGCATTTTTAAAGTCCCAAAGCATGTTCCAGCATTTTTGTTCTTCCTATCCATATAGGAAACTATCCAAATTACTGATTACAGTACTGGAAGCTATCTAGCAAAATATTGGGAGAATCTAGATGCCGAGGATAGTTGTCTCTCTACAATCTGCCCCACATTAAGATTCTCTTTGTCTCTAGGTCAGGCAGAATTATCTGTCAGACAGCCTAATGATAGTAACAACAGCAAGGAAACTTACCACGATAGATCCATGCCACAGAAATGATCACCACCCAATCTCATCTAAAATGTCACACATAAAAGACATTTGCAAAATGGCAAAAAAAAATACTTTATACCATGATGGGACAAGGAGCTTTATCTATCACTCTAAAAGTACCCTAGGAAACACCCATCCTGGCATGGCTAAATCTAGAAGAAAGTAAAGGGTCAAATTCAATACATATATCAGAGTATATTAACTGAAAGCTACTGCTAGGATGTAAGAAACCTCCATCTGGATTCAGTATGGGCTATATCGTTGCACAATATAAGAATATTGAATGGCCAGTTCTCATTTGCCCATCACATCTTACGCAATGATAGATGCGTGAAGGCAACTGAAGATTGTAAACAATGCAGTGTGCATGTTTTTAGAATATGAGTGCTAACAAAAAACTGGAAAAATGCATGTTATATATCATACATAAATAACAGCAATCTACTCAGTTTCCATGGGAAGCACATCTCAACATCAGATCACTGTGCACTACAAATGCAGGCATCCCCAGAAGTTGCAATTTCTGCAAGCACAACCTGCAGCAAGACCAATCTGATGATAGGTTGCAACCAAGTGCCAGACACATTTATAGATAGCACAAACAGATGATTACAGAAGTTTTATCACTACCGCCTACTGATAGTTAGCTTTTATAGATAGCACAAACAGATGATTACAGAAGTTTTATCACTACCGTCTACTGATAGTTAGCTAACTAGCCAAATCCAGGATGCATGCTATGTACATGCTATACATACAAGAAAATAAGAAAACATAATGAGTCTGATTTTTTTTGGACCCAAACTACTGTATAATGTAAAGTAATAAACACATAAAGATACATCCCACATGACAAACAAGATGAGTGGTATTTCTTAGATCAGAACAATAATCAAAGAATTAAAAGAAATTTACACAGTACAAGAAAAAAGCTATAGACATATCTACTTTGCCTCACAAGTTGAATAAAAATTTCTTCAGGTATCTGATATTGAGATCCGAACTGATAACAATAAACCACAAACTTTAAATGCAGGAATCCAGTCATGTTTTGCAGTAGCAATATGGAAAGCCTCTAGATGTCATACCTGCTCTTGCATCAGTTATGCAATCAAGCTTAAAGGAGATACAGGAATTTATCTGTTTACAGCAGGCATTGACTCAATTCTATGACAACCTGAAAGCCATGCTTGCTGTATAGTGATCATGTAAACCTCACAGCAACTTCCTCATATGAGAACGGAATTTCTCTATCCAATGAATGCAAGATCTTTTTCTGTGCACTCCTGTTGGTTTCAATAATGGACTGTGAACTCAATTCTCAAGATCTCACTTCAAGATTGCAGTTTGCAGAACATGTCTACAAGATAAGATTAACAGATTTATGAAGGAATTCTTATTTAATAATACAGATATATTTAAACAGAACTTGCAAGCATAACTTAACAGAACTCTTGACCAGTCACTGCTATTAAACCAAGATTAATCCACATATCTATCCCTATGTAGAGTGATAAGAAACAAAACAACAGAATCAAATAATTCCAACATCCATGACATCCCTACAGTAATGGGAGCAGTGTTAAACACCATTACAAGAAACAAAATGCAACATACAAACAACTAAGTATGTTCTCTCTTATCTTTATAACTAATAATCATGATTGGTTTTCTCCTCTTTTTCCTATTAAGTGTTACATATTTCAAATGTTATCAATTCAAATATTAAATAATACATGGAAGACATATTATGGTAATGGTTATTGGCATTGTCGACAATTTAAGATGCACCAAAATTTCATCCATTTTGTAGTACACAGTATCTTATATTCAGAATCCAACATTTAAACTTCAACGAAATGTCTTCATCAATAAGACTGACTTGATATGCACCAGAATAAATGCTGCCAACCAGCATGGCATTCTAAGAGTCTGGTAGGTGAAATGTCGCTTTTCCTTATATGCTACATAATGTTTTTGTTTTTTGGTCAATAGCATTCTAGCAGATATACATGAGCTAAGTTTCCAAAACCACCAATTAACCGGGCTGCACGGGCGGCCAGCTACCAAAACCACAGGATCAAATGAAATTCATATAAACGAAATTTTAAATGAAAAGTTGTATGAAATTTGTAAAAATAGTATTAATTATTCTAAGCACTTGGGCTAAAACAAAATTTAAAAATTCAATATTTTTCCCATTATTTTATTTGATTTTGTGTTTTAAAAATGAAAACCACGGCTAGCCACCACCCCAAGCCACAGCTAACGACAAAAAACAGCGGCTAACCGCTAAAAACCGCTGGCTAGCCGGCCTCAAAATTCGGCAAAATTCAAATATCAATTCGGGCACAAAACCGTGAAAAACCAGTGGTTAACCGCCGCGCAGTGGCTAGCTCAGAGCTCCAAAACGGTTTTGCAAACCTTGTACATGAGCATTATCAGTGTATCACTATACATGGAACAAACAAGCACCCCAACTCATTTGAAAATATGAAGTTGGGGTAGTTTTGATCAACTAACAAGAGGGAAATATGTGGCATTTGTTACAAAACAGCCCAGGTTGAGAGCTTTAGAACCCACGGGAGTTCAATGCAGTGATGTTGAATTTGCTACTGACAAGTGAAAGCTAAAAGTTCTCTCTCTTTTCGTACAAGGATACACATATATATAGAGGCTAGGAAATTCAGCTTAGCTAGTTCTAAAATATTCTTATAGTATCCTATTTGTCACTCCAGTGAGAAGTGACTCTAGAACACACTAGAGGTCAACTAATTCTAGGACATTTTGCTGTACACAATTCTGGACAGCAACTAGACTACTAGATTTTAGAACATTCTATTATATTCTATAACACAAGGATTATGTTGTCAATTCTCCCCCTAATCCTTATGTTATCTTTGCATCTATCTTAGTTACCCCTATTCTTGTACAAGGTCTGGAATTTGACTCGTCCAAGTGACTTTGTCTGGATATCCGCTAGCTGATCTTCAGTGCCAATGAAGCTAGCATTGATGCTCCCATTATCCATCTGCTCTCGTATGAAGTGATAGCGAATGTCAATATGTTTACCCCTCTCATGAAAAAAGGGATTATGGCTTAAAGCCAAAGCAGACTTGATGTCTATCTTTAGCTCAAAGGCTTCGTCTTCCTTTCCTTGAAGTTCTCCAAGTATCGAGCTAACCAAATTCCTTGTGTGGCGGTGGCTGAGGCAACGACATACTCTGCTTCATAGGACGACAGAGCCACAACCCTTTGCTTGATTGACTGCTAACTCACCAAACTTGACCCGTAGAAGAATATCATTCCAGTTATGCTCGTGTCAATATCACCGGCAAGATCGCTATCATTGTAGCCGATCAATCATGCTTCTCCTGTTCTTCACTTATAAAGCAATCCATAATCAATCGTGCCAGCGATGTAACGAAGGATTCACTTCACAGCAACCATGTGCTCTTCAATGGACCGTTCCATGAATCTACTCACATAACCGACTGCAAAGGCCAGATCTGGTCGTGTATGGACCAGATATCATAGACTCCCAATTAATCGTCGAAAATGTGTAGCATCCACCTCTAGTGCAGTACTGTTGCGGCTAAGCTTGAGCCGCTCCTCCATTAGAGTGACTGCGGGGTTGCAATTTTGCATCCCGCCTAGTTCCAAGATGCGTTTGACATAATGTGCTTCGTAGAGTGAGATGCCACTGTCATCTTACTGAATCTCCAGCCCAAGGTGGGAGAGAGGACCAAGATCGCTCATCTTAAATTTTGCGTTCATCTCATTCTTGAAACGCTCAATCTCATCGATAGAAGACCCTGTAATGATTAAATTATCCACATATACTCCAATCAATAACAAGGCATTACCTTTCATCTGCCGATACATTGCATGATCCAACTTGTTTTGCTCAAAGCCGAGACCCTTTAGTGTGGCATCTAACTTGGCATTCCATGCACGAGGTGCTGGTCGTAAGCCATAGAGTGCCTTGCGCAGTCGCAACACCTTTCCTTCTGCACTTGCAACAACAAAGCCTGGCGGCTGTTGGGCATAAACTTCCTCCTGAAGATCAACATTAAGAAAGGTTGTCTTTGTTAGAATAACTATTTTGTATAGGACTTCTCTGCTATTGTATAGGTTTATAGGGGTCTTTTTGCATATTTTCCTTCTCTCCTGTACATGTATATTTCAGCCCATTTTGGGCCCATCTACATTTGAGCGGCTCTCTAACATGGTATCAAGCCAGGGCTAGGGTTAGGGTTTCCCACCACCTCCCCTCCAGCCGCCGCAACTGCTCCCGGCCATAATCCCGTTTTTCATGAGAGGAGCAAACATATTGACATTCGTTATCACTTCATACGAGAGCAGACAGAGAATGGGAGCATCAATGCTAGCTTCATTGGCATTAAAGATCAGCTAGAGATATCCAGACAAAGGCACTTGGACGAGTGAAATTCCAAGAACTTCGTACAAGAATAGGGGTAACTAAGATAGGTGAAAAGATAACACCATGATTAGGGGGAGAATTGACAACATAATCCTTGTGTTATAGCAATAGAATATTCTAGAATCTAGTAGTCTAGTTGCTGTCCAGAATTGTATACAGCAAAATGTCTTAGAATTAGTTGACCTCTAGTGTGTTCTAGAGTCACTTCTCACTAAAGTGAGAAGTAAGGTACTATAAGAATATTCTAGAACTAGGTAGGCCGAAGATCCTAGCTTCTGTATATATGTATGTATACTTGTACTAAAATAGATAGAGAACTTTCAGATTTCACTTCTCACTAGCAAATTCAGCGCCACTCCATTGAACTCTAGTGAGTTCAGCTCTCAACCTAGGCTGTTTTTTCTAACACTCCGCGCCTGCCTCAACAGTCAGGGGCTCTAGGGACATCTCACCGGCACCACTCTTCCTCCAGCGCTGTCTGCGGCCCCTGGTCCTGCTCCTCAGCCTACTGCGGATGGTGCTCCAGTTCATCCCGTCGTCCAGCAGGCTTACGACACCGCTGTCCGGAGATACAACACCACAGTTGAGCGTCTGGGCGACTAGACTGCTACTGAGAATTGTGCTGTTCATGTCCTCGTCAGCAGTATGCGTCCAGATCTTGCTGTTGACGTGGTCCCCCTTGAGTCTTGTCAGGCGATGTGGCTCTACATTCAAGCTACTTACCAGCCCAGCAACCATGCGCTCTACACTTCTCTTCTACATGATGTCGAGACACTCTAGCAGCAGGACTCCACTGTTGACGACTTCCACCGACGGTTCGGCGATGTTTACCATCAGTTGGATGCTCTGCAGCATTCTCTCAACGTCGCCTGCTCGCAGTGTGTTCGCCTTCGGGATCACCGTATTGGTGCGAGGGTTTTTCAGTTTCTCAGCCGGATTCGTTCAGAGTTTGAGCCTCTTCGTGCTCAGCTCCTGGCTCGCTCGCCTCTTCCGACACTACAGGAGGCGTAGACTAAGGTTCGGGTTGAGGATACTCGCCTCCGTGGCATTCTCTCATCGTCGGCTATTGTGTTAGGTGCTCCTAAGCTGCTTCTGCTTTCGGTGACTTCATCGTTTCCTCCTGCTCCCGCTCCTCCTGTGCCTGTTCGTGGTCAGGCCGGGGGGTGGAGGTGCCCGCTGCTTCTACACCAACAATAGCAGCGACACCTGCTGCAGGGGGATCTCGCAGCTTCTGCAACTACTGTCGTCGGAGGGGGGCACATGATCCAGCAGTGCAGGACTATCCATGATCGGCAACAGCGCCAGCAGCCCTGCTGGCAGCGGCAGTGCTGGTCCTTCTCGGGGCTCTGAGTCTCGTGCTCCCGAGTGGGCCCGGTCTCTGGTTCAGCGCATTGAGCGCCTTGAGCTCTCCAGGTCTTCTAAGGCCACCTCTGTCACTGCCAGCCAGTCTTTCTCCACTGTTTCATGTATCTGCTATCTGGACTTTGGAGCATCCTTTCACATGACTCCTGATACCATTCACCTCATCTCTCTAAGGTCCCCAGCTAGTCCAGTGCTTGTAAAAAAGCTGATGGCACCTCCCTCACAGTTGCTGGCCAAGGCACTCTACACACATCTTTTAGTGTTCACTCTGTTTCGTATGTGTCTTGTCTCACTATGCAGCTGATCTCTGCTAGCCAACTAACTAATCTTGGTTACCGCATCATTCTCGAGTCTAACTCCAGTTTTATCTAGGCTCACGGTTTAGGGACCCTAGTTGGTACTGGCCAGCGCACCTGTGACTCCCCACGGCTGTGGGAGCTTGACTGGCTTCGCCTTCCTTCCGATGCTACACCTCCACATCTCAGCCATTCGATCGTCGCGTCTGATGCCACTGTGTTCACCACCACCACCACCTGCACCAATTTTGCTCGGTGGCATCGTCGGTTGAGTCATATGTCTCGCTTGTCATCTCGTGAGTCGTGGTGTCCTTGTGAAGGTTTCTCGTGAAGCCTCCCTCCCCTATCAGGGTTGTAAGCTTGGTAAACAGTTACAACTGCCTTATTCCAGCAGTTAGTCTGTGTTGGATCGTCCTTTTGCTTTAGTTCATTCGGATATATGGGGACCTACACCCTTCGTTTCAAAAGGGAGACATCGCTAGTTTGCTATCTTTGTTGATGATTACTCTCAATTCACTTGGATCTACTTTCTCAAATCTCGTGATCAAGTGCTAGCTGCTTACCAGGCCTTCACTGCCATGGCTCGCACACACTTCGACTTCCATTCGTGTGTTTCGTGCTGGCCTTCGCTGCCATGGCTCGCACACACTTCGACTTCCATTCGTGTGTTTCGTGCTGACTCTGCTAGCGAGTATCTTTCTAAAGCTCTTAGATAGGTTCTCTTGGATCATGGCACCCTCCCTCAGTACTCTTGCACTGGTGCTCATGCTCAGAATGGAGTTGTTGAGCGCAAATATCGCCATATCCTTGAGACTGCTCGGGCCTTAATGCTCTCTGCCTCTATTCCCTCACACCTCTGGGCTGAGGCTGCTTCCACGGTTATTTACCTCATCAACATGCAGCCATCCGCTGCCCTTCAGGGCTCTACTCCCTTTGAGCATCTCTTCGGTCGTCTTCCTCAGTACAGTCACCTTCGCACTTTTGACTGTGTTGTTTACGTTTTCTCCAGCCTCGGGAGAGGACGAAGCTTTGTGCAGTGTGCCTTTCTTAGCTATGATTCTGAGCGCAAGGGTTTTCGCTGTTGGGGTCCCCTTGCTCGTCGGATTCTGGTCTCCCGAGATGTCTAGTTTGATGAGTCATGCTCTTTTTTTGACTACTTGCTTTTTCGACTCCTCACATCACACTTCTCCCTTAATTGAGTCTCTCTCTTTTTTGAGTCTTCCTGAGCGGTTCTTCGTTCCTCCGTTCGCTTCCCCACTTATCACTACTACCTCGTCTCCCACATCAGAAGTTCCCTCTTCTACTTCTTCACCTATTGTGATGGACAAGCCATCCTTCTTGTGCAGTCAATGCCAACAACAGCCGGATAGAATCCATCCGTGCGACCAGGGCAAATACTTCGTCAAAATCAATCCCTGGCTGCTGAACAAACCCTTTGGCAACAAGGCGGGCCATATGCTTTATTACTTTCCCAGCTTCATCTTTCTTTACCTTGAATACCCACTTGAGCCCAATTGATCGATGTCCACGAGGTAAATCAACCATCTCCCATGTTTTATTATCTAGCAATGCCTTCATTTCTTGTTTCATAGTTGCCCACCATTCCTCATGTTGCTTTGCTTCAGCAAATGATGTTGGCTCACCAGTGTATGCTAAGTGCAGCTCTACACCTTCTAAATCTCGTGGTGCTAATCCTGGTGGGGTAAGTGCGCCACCAAGCACATTGTCCATTGTGCGATAACGCACCGGAGAGTCCCCATGGTGAGCATCTAGGCGGAAGCTATAATTTGTTGGTGGCGTTGCAAATTCTGGTATGGATCGGAGATAAGTCCCTATTGTGGAGGTGTTATTGGACTCTCACTTGGTGACGAATCTCCAGCAAGACTTGGCTCCACTGACTGGTATATATGAAAAACCATATACTCCACCTTTTAAGTCACTTATCGGTGCAGCTTCTTCACCTGCTTCTTGCTCCCAGTTCCATCCAGCATTTTCGTCAAAGATAACGTCCAAAGATACATGGACACACCAAGTGCTAGGATCAAGCAATCGGTATGCCGCTGTGCCTTGTTGATATCCAATGAATACCATTGGGGTGCTCCGATCGTCATGCTTGTGCAAATTTGGCTGTACATCCTTAACATACGCCAAACATCCTAAAGTGCGGAAGAAACTCACCACTAGCTTTCGCCCGTGCCAAGCCTCATATGGTGTCATGCCATTGAGCGTTTTTGTTGGGGCGCGGTTGAGCAAGAAGACTGTTGTACTTACAGCCTCCCCCCAAAATTCAGCTGGCATCTTTCTCTGTTTCAGCAGTGCTCATGAAGTGGCGACAATCGTCTGATTCCGTCGCTCAACCACACCAATCTGCTAAGGCGTATAAGGAGCAAAATATTGTCGTTCTACTCCTTGATCTTCATAGTGGCGTGCGAATTCTATAGAAGTGAATTCACCACCATTGTCAGTGTGCAGATATCTTCAATTTTCTTCCACACTCGACCTCTACTACTGCCTGAAACTTCTTTATTGTTGTTGTTGCATCGCTCTTGGCTACTAGCAACATTAACCACATGTAGAGGCTAGCATCGTTCACCAGTAGAAGGAAGTAGCGACGACCACCGGGTGTTGGAGGTGAAATTGGACCACAAATGTCGCTATGAACAAGATCCAGTAGGCCATGTGCTCTGTTCATGGCCTTAGAGGGAAATAGTGCTCGACGATGCTTGGTGATGACACAAATATCACAAAGCTGCTCCACATGTTTTATCTATGGTAGTCCACGCACCATCCCTTGACTGGCCAACTGATGAAGAGCTCCAAAACTCAAGTGGCCGTAGCGAGCATGCCAGAGCCAAGATTTATCATTGTGCACAGCAAGACAGATTGGGCTAGCAACCTCTAGTCGCAGTATATAGAGTCTGTTGCTCCCCCTACTCACCTTGGCAAGAAGTCGTTGATGCTGATCCCAGATTATTAGCATACCATCTTCTATAAAACATTCAAGCCATTCTCATCCAATTGTCCAATACTCACAATGTTATTCTTGAACCAAGGGATGTAGTAGACA
Source organism: Raddia guianensis (assembly GCA_036346415.1). NCBI lineage: Eukaryota > Viridiplantae > Streptophyta > Magnoliopsida > Poales > Poaceae > Raddia > Raddia guianensis. The sequence goes on from CM070540.1 coordinate 31,268,877, forward strand.
TTGGTGAGTGCTTGATGTTCGCCATGCTTGCTGGTGAAGAGAATGGTTCCACGGCCTTGAATGTTTACAACCGACCCATCTCGGAATCTGACAGTGCTGGCCACATTGCAATCAAGCTCGGCGAAAAAATCGCTGCAGCCAGTCATGTGATTTGTTGCGCCAGTGTCAAGATACCAATCTTATTGGTGATCAGCTTCTTTAGCTCCAAAGAGTGCTTGTGCATAGGTCTCAACCAGATGGATTTGTTCGGGCTTTGGCTCTGGCGCTTTTGACACCGCAATCGACTGGGCCATCAACAGTGTTGGCTCATCGTCTTCATCTACACAGTGAGCCAAGTGTGCCTGCTCCTTTGGTTTACGACAATCCCTAGCCCAGTGGCCAAAGCGACCACAATTGTGACACTTGTCACGGGAAATGTCATGAGTTCCCTTCTTTGCATTGTTCTTGCCTTTACTTCCATTCTTTCGAGGTGCTTGGGGTGCCTATAGTCGCCGCCATTAATTCTAGGTGACCTTGAACAGCCTTCATTGCGCTGTTTGTTCTTCCATCTAGCTAACCATTGGTCCTCCGTAAGGAGTAATTGGCCTCCAGTCTTTGGCGATTCACTTAGTTCCATCAGATCCTCTGCCGCTTTAAGCCTTCCGGCCACTTCCCCAAGCGACAATGTTGAGAGATCGAGTAGAGTTTCAATGGCAAGAGCAATCTGCGCGTACTTTGGAGGTACAACACGCAGAAACTTCTCCACCACCTTCAAATCTTCGCGCGTACTTTGGAGGTACAACACGCAGAAACTTCTCCACCACCTTCAAATCTTCAAGCGGTTCTCCAAGTGTCCCAAGTGTGGTGACAAGGATGGAGAGGCGGACCGCGAAATCGTCGATGCATTCACCTTCTCGAAACTAGATCGCCTCGAACTCCTTCCTCAGCTGCTTCACCTTGGCTTTTCGGACTCGATCACAGCCAATGCGCATCAACCGAATTGCTTCCCAAGCCTCCTTGGCAGTTGGCTTGACGGCAAGCACGGTCACCATTTCCGGAGGCACGGCACAAAGTATTGCTTCCAGTGCCATGCGATCTTGGAAATCGGATTCACCGGTCTCCACTGTCTCCCACAAGCCTCGTGCTTGCAGCATCACCTTCATCAGCAAACTCCACTGCTCATAGTCAGGGGCGGACCTAGCACCGGGTCTGGAGGGGCTCTGGCCCCTCCTACCCTTGTTGTGGCAGCGGAGCCCTCCCTAGCCCCCCTAACATTTTTAGGGTATGAAAGAGGAGGGTCTAGAGGTAGAAGATAACTCAGTTAGACCCCCTACTATTTTTTTCTGCATCTGCCCCTGCTCATAGTTGGTCTTCGTGAGCATCGGGTAGCTGGCCGGGCCACCCACCTCCTTGACCACCCGCTGCACAACAACTTCACGGGCACCACTGTCACGATGCCTTCGTCCCCGAGTTGGGATTATTGAAGGCGAGAGATAGCGCTCTTGGCGCGGCTGAGTCCTGGACTCCCCACCGCGCAATGGAGTCCTAGACCCCCTCCCGCATTACTCGTTCTCAGCCATCTCACATCATAGCTCTTTCTAACCAGGCTTTGATACCAAATGTTAGAAAACAACCTAGATTGAGAGTTTTAAAACTCACTAGAGTTCAACGCAGTGATGCTGAATTTGCTAGTGACAAGTGAAAGCTGAAAGGAGCTCTCTCTCTTTTAGTACAAGCATACACACATATATATAGAGGTTAGGATCTTCGGCCTAGCTAGTTCTAGAATATTCTTATAGTACCCTATTTGTCACTCTAGTGAGAAGCGACTCTAGAACATACAAGAGGTCAAATAATTTTAGGACACTTTGCTATACACAATTTTGGACAACAACTAGACTACTAGATTCTAGAACTTTCTATTATATTCTATAACACAAGGATTATGTTTGTTAGAATAGCTATTTGTATAGGACCTCTCTGCTATTGTATAGTTCTATAGGGTCCTGTTTGCATATTTTCCTGCTCTCCTATACATGTATATTCAGCCCATTTTGGGCCCATTCAATTTAAGTAGCTCATTTGCCATCTCTCTAACATGGTATCAGTAGACTAAGGTTAGGGTTTCCCCAACACCCACCCCTCACCGCGCATGCTCCTGCTCTCGGCCTCCCGGCCGCCTTGCCGCCGCCCTCCTCCCTCGCGCGCCTCTGCACTGTCCATGCCGCCTCCTCGCTGAGGCGAAGCTGCCCGTCGAAGCCTTCTTGCCGAGCCGAGCCTTGCCGCTGCGCCACGCCCCGCGCCAGCAGCGCCGCCGCGCGCCCGAGCCAAAGCGCCGCCTTAGGCTCATTGCTGCCTTGCCTGGTTGCAGATCTGTGCGGCTCCGCGCAATGCAGATCTGCGCCCACGCAGACGAAGCCGTGCCGCCGGGCCTCCTCTAGGCCCGCCGTTCCTCCGTTGTCGGTCGCGGTTTGGTGATCTCGCCATGGCTTCGTCTCGTTACTCGGACCGGCTCGGCTTACGAGCATACAGGTTTAGCGGATCCAACTTTCGCGATCGGTCCACTCTCCTCCGCTCGCCTCAGCGGCCCGGGGCTCGGGGACATCTCACCGCACCGCTCTTCCTCCGGTAGCACTGCGACCCACGGTCTCTTGCTCACCTGCTGCAGATGGTTCTCCTGTTGATCCTCTCGTCCAGCAGGCTTACGACACCGCTGTCCGGACATACAACACCGCTGTTGAGCACCTGGGCGATTGGACTGCTGCTAAAAATCATGCAGTTCATGTCCTCGTCGGCAGTATGCGTCCTGATCTTGCTTTTGACGTGGTCTCCCTAGAGTCCTCTCGGGCGATGTGGCTCTATGTCCAGGCTACATACCAGCCCAGCAGTCAGGCGTTCTACACTTCTCTTCTACGTGAGGCCGAGACATTGCAGCAGCAGAACTCCACTGTTAACGACTTCCACCGGCGGTTCGGCGATGTTTACCGTCAGCTAGATGCTCTGGAGCCTACTCCGGCGCCCATCTTTCGCGATGTGTTAAATCTTCGGGATCACCGTCTTGGTGCGAGGGTCTTTCAGTTTCTCAGCCGGCTTCGTCCGGAGTTTGAGCCCCTTCGTGCTCAGCTCCTGGCCCGCTCGCCTCTTCCGACTCTGCAGGAGGTACTAACTCAGGTCCGGGCTGAGGAAACTCGCCTCTGTGGCACTCTCTCATCGTCGGCCACTGTGTTGGGTGTTTCTGAGATGCCTCTGCTGTCGGTGACTTCGTCGCTTCCTCCTGCTCCTGCTCCTCTTGTGCCTGTTCGTGGTCAGGCCACCGGGGGGGGTGTTGGTGCCCGCTGCTTCCACACCGACTATAGCAGCGACACCTGCCGCAAGGGGATCTCGCAGCTTCTGCAACTACTGTCATCGTCGAGGGCACACGATCCAGCAGTGCAGGACTCTCCGTGATCGGCAGCAGCGACAGCAGTCTGGCAGCCCTGCAGGCGGTAGAAGTGCTGGTCCTTCTCGGGGCTCTGACTCTCGTGCTCCCGAGTGGGCCCAAGCTCTGGTTCAACGTGTTGAGCGCCTTGAACTCTCCAGGCCTCCTCTATCACTGCCAGCCAGTCCTCTGTAGTGCATCACCTCGCCTTATCCCTTTAATATAACCTTGGTTTATATGACGTAGTAGGAAGTGAAGATGCAGATATGTGATGGTCATCATAATGTCTATCTGTTGACGACAACCCTGTGTTGCAAGGAACATTCAGTGTCATTCACATGCTTGTTGTGTCATGTATACAAACGATAAAACAAAAGATTTGGATGCCAGATCATTTACTTTCATGTCTTATTGGAGTTGTCATTATGGTTGCCTTCAGCATGGGTCTATAGTTTTGGCTCAAATTGACCTAAGCATGTGGATGCATGAACGTCAAACTTGGCCCAGATTTATGTGTCAGCCCAACTAACTGTTACCCAAGAAAAAAAACAATTTAGTATGGTCACAGCTAACAAGGTCATACAGGCATACATCATACACTGTTGTTATTGTGAGTCCATTACTCATATGATAAACACCAGCAAGACCTAGCATAGGTGGAACAAGCAATCAAATATTGGCAACATTCTACAGACTTGTGAATGAAGGCAACATGCTATGTCCACACCAGTATGGAAAATAGATATGGGTATCGACTATGCTAGATATGAGTTATTGTGAAACTTCTCACAAAGATAGGCCAAGCAAATTGTGCACAAAGGACAAAGCATCATGATATAATGGTTCCACAATAGTGCAATGGCTTAACAAGCTAGAAACATCTAGTTGTCTTTCGATGTATTCCCATTCCCCAAGTTGCAGCTTAATCATTCAAAGGACCATTTGCAGTGAAATCAAATATTTGCTGCTTTCTACTGTACGTCTAATTTCAAAATCAACAGTATCATGGTCGATGCTAGTCCAAAATTATACTCACAATGGTTGAATACAGCTAAGCACAATTTTGAATAAGTTGTTGCATTTCGCACATGGTTATGATGACATATTTTGTGGTTTGACACAGCTTCACTTTGCCAATGTGCATTATGGTGTCTACCTTAGTGTCATGGGGACAATACGGTGTTGTTTAGGTGCCCCAATTATTGGGGCGAGTGCCATGTGTAAGGATTGCAGCTTGAGTTCATTATGGGCCCAATTGGGCTAGAAATACATGTACAAGACGGAATAAGAAAATGCAAATAAGCCTCCATACAAGTCTAATTTATCATTGCAGTGATGAAATTCATGCTGTGCTCTAGTTTGTGCCTAGGTGAAAAGGTCTGCAATCTACTCTGAAGGCACATGCTGAAGAGCAATCATGTGATCCACCTCGGACCGAGCATAGAAAGTACCAATGCTAATATGCTTGGCAAGCTCATGATTCACCAGATCTAGAGGAACTAATGCCGCCAGTACTGTCGGAGCATACAGTCGTAGGTGTAGAAAGTGTGACTATATCAACCAAGAGCCAACGAAGCCAGGCCACCTAAGCCGTCGCAGAGGCCAGTGCCTCATAGGCCAGTCTAGAGTGAAAAACGGCGGTCTGCCTCTTACTCTTCCAACCAATGAAGGAAGAAACCAAGGAAGGCACGGTAAGCAAAGAGGGGCTTGCAATCAGATGGATCACTAGACAAAGTAGCATCAAGAAAGGAATAGAGCTGCAAGGAACTAGTGTCGAAGAAAACAGACGGCAATTCATAGTACCAAGAAGGTAATGCGGGACTGTAGTGCATCTGAACAGGAGAAGACATAAACTGGCTCAACATGACAACGACATGGAAGATGGTAGGACGAGTAATAACAAGATAAACAAAACTCTCAACCAAGTGGCGGTAGCAGGTAGGATCCTCAAGGGAAACACCATCAATGGGATGGAACTGGACATGAAGCTCCATAGGAGTTTCGACAGTGCGCTGATTGGTAAGGCAATTCCGATCAAAAAGGCCTTGCATGTACTTTCACTAGAAGAGGTAGTAGCCTTTAGGCGTGGAAGTGACCTCAATCCCAAGAAAATACCGGAGAGGACCCAAATATGTTCACAGAGACGCACCTTAACAAAGTCGATTTACTGAGGATCATCGTTGGTGACGAGAATGTCATCCACGTAAAGAAGTGCCTGACCACATAAAAACAACAGTAGTCACACCATATGTGTAGCACTCAAACCAAGCATGAGTGGATTTCCTAAGCCCATAGAGAAAATAGCGAAGGTGACACACATGACTATCACACATAAGGTAGCCAGGAGGCGGTGCATATAGACCTCACGCAGCTCATCGTGAAGAAATGTATTGTTTGCACCAAGATGAGAGATGGTTCACTAGAAAACAGAAGCAACAACCACAAGTGTGTCAACGGTGGTCTTATGAGCAACAGGAGCAAAAGTCTTCTCAAAATTTAACCCATACTCTTGTTGAAAACCACATGCACAAGACATGACTTGGAGCGCTCAAGCAACCATCAGAGCGTCTCTTGATCTTAGAGACCCACTTACACATAATGGGAGTGGCTGAAGAAAGAAGCAGAACAAGGTCCCAAGTGCCAATACGCTCCTGAGCAGCAATCTCCTCAGCCATAGCAAACTACCACTCAGGATAAGCAATAGCATTCCGATGGGAAGTAGGCTCAAAGGAAGTGGTAGCAGGAGCAAAGGACGGGGAATCATGCTCCAATCACGAAGGGCGTACTGCAGTGAAGGAGCAAGAGACTCCAAAAGAGGAACACAAGGAGACTTCAAAAGAGGAGCATGCCACAAGGAAGAGGGCCCTAGAGCAAGAGCAAGAGCAAGAAGTGGAAGGTGGAGCAAGACCGAGAAAAGAAGTGGACAAGGGTTTATAGCGGGTGTAGTGAAATAACAAAAGGAGGCACATAGAAAAAGAGAGGCAACTAAAGTAGAGTCTTTCTAAAGTCCCCCATAACCCTCTATCTATTAAATGAACAAGCGCAGTTGTCTCATGGCTCAATCCTTCGATCTGTGGCCGACAAAGCATATACAAAATTGTGTCTTTATAGTTTGGTCATTGATGGACCTTCATTGTATCTACGTTTTCTCACAAACTTCTATTCAAGGGACTCCAATGTTTTTACGGTAAGCTTCAAAATTGATGTTGAATTTCTCGCCACTTAGCATGTAACATGTTTAACTTGACCCACTCCCATTATGATAGACTAATATTTCCAGCTGAAAGACCTGTTGGTTATTTTTTTAATACCAACAATTTCTCTGTTTAAGCTCTAGCCTTCCTGTGACTGTGAGCACATGATAAAAAAAAAGGCCCTGCCTTGCCTGACCGTGGGCGCATGATAAGAAAAGGCTCTACCTTGCCTGGCTGAGAGAAAAACAAATAAAATGAAAACACGCTGAACAACAATTAGTGGAAAGAGTGGATCAAACTCGGGGACCTCCACAACAAAATTCTCGCTTCCTTCCACTGAGTTACGGACATTAGTGTTTGATCCTTCCTAGTTCAGCACCTTAACTTTCTTTCACTAAGCTACACACCTAAGTGACCCTCTTTAGTTCCCAAAAATTTTGGGGTTGCACAGGCAAACCTGGCACCCCCATTGGATCCACCCCTATGTAAGAGACAGTTCATGAATGGAAAGCCCATAAGAAAACACCCCTGCTGAATTTCTGGAACTTTTATAAATGAAGTAATTTTATTACAAATAATAATATATTCTATAAAAACTGCAAATGTGATATGTTTGGTTAAAATTCTACCAATAGACATAGATACAAGTCCTTACAGAAGTGGTGTCTCCACTTGTTTATGGGAACTAGCTGTTTGGCTGAAAATGTATCCATGATGGAACAAAATAAGAAAAACAACCTTGCCATTTTATTAACCTTGTGTTTCGGGTGTTAAGAAAGTCATAAATAATTTCAGAGTTTGAACTAAACATGTGGTTAGAGACATTCATCCAGAAACACACTGCCTAAAAGTTGTAACACGCCTAGCAAGTAATTTACTTGAGGCAATGAAGAAATAAAGCACTGAATTCAGAAGACATCAAATAATCATAGATCAAACAACAAACAGATAATAAGCAACATTTACCTGATGTAAGCGGACATAGCAAATGAAAGGCAACATTTAACTGATATTGGAGGACATGGGACGGGTGTGTGATGCAATCTTCTTTAATGTGGAAGTCATCTTGCAAGCTTGTTGTTGCTTTGAAAACCAGCCTCAAAAGTAGAGATATTAATATACAAGAACTGCGGTAGCTTGTTAATTAAAGTTTGTACATGCCAATACCGCCTTTTCCAGTAACCATAAAATGTGTATTCATGTGAATCATGTGACTATGTATTGTCAACTCATGTAGTCATCTGCCCTGAGGAGCGCCATGAAAAATCCATTCCATGAATTGTTATTTCACTATATTTTTTATTTACCCAACAGAAATGGCAATGGGATCTTCATTACATGAATTACTGTTCCACTACATTGTTGGATTTACCCAACTAAGACCAGGTGTTTTCTTCAACAATCCATGTTTAATCTTTGTCCTCACTTCATCGACAACATTCCAATTTCCAGAAGAGGCGTGTAGGTTAGATATTGAGATAAGATCTGATGGGCTCCTTTCTTGCAATCTTAGAAGAGATCTGCCGGCCAAATCTGTAATTCCAGTGTTACTGTGCATAATAGAGGCATCCAGAAGTGCCCCCCAGACACTAGGGCCTGGCACTACACTCATCGACTTTACAAAGTCCAAGGCATGGTCAACCAGCCCCGATCGACCAAGTAAATCAACTATGCAAGCAGACATCTCCTCCGACGGATGCACACCATGATCCTTTACCAGAGAGTTGTATATCTCAAGTCCCTTCAGTATCAAGCCTGCCCTGCAACAAGCTGAAAGCACACCCAAACCAACTATGTTGTCCGGCTTAACCCCGGAAACAAGCATTTGATCGAACAAGGAAACAGCCTCTGCACCCATACCATGAATACCATAACCCAAAATCATTGAACCCCATGAGATCACATCTTTACGCCAGGTATCATCATCGAAAATCCTCCTTGCATATTGCAAGGCCCCACACTTTGCATACATACCAACCAAAGCATTACTGAGGGATATCTCCCCATATAGCCCCATCCTTATTGCGAAACTATGCACCTGCTTTCCCTCCACCAAGGCCGCAAGGGCTTCAACAGCCGGGAGCACACTAATCAGAGCAATTCTATTGGGCAGAACACCACCGGTAACCCACATCGCCCGAAACGCCTCCATTGCGTCCTCAAACATCCCATTCTCCGCGTACCCTCCCACCATTGCTGTCCAGCAAACAACGTTCCTCTGCACCATGCTGTCAATAACCCTCCGCGCAAGACCTGGGCAGCCAACCCCGCAGTACATGGACACGAAGCCGCTTCCTACATGGTAATCATCCCCGCAGCACATGCCACTCTTCATGGCAAAGCAATGCAGCTGCCTGCCATGGTGAAGGGACGCGCACGCGGACAGAACGGCTGAGACCGTGAACCGGTCTGGAAAGTGCCCCTCCGCGATCATAAGCCGTACCAAGTGCCAGACGCCGGCGCCCGGTGGGGAGTGGGAGATGAGCGTGTTGTAGGTGGAGGTGGTGCGGGCGGGCATTTCGTCGAACAGGTCGCGCGCCAGGTGGGTGGGGTGTCCGGGCGCGCGGAGGTAGAGGAGGAGGAGGGAGTTGGTCAGAACGGGGTCGGCGTGGAGGAGGCCGAGGCGGAGGCAGAGGGCATGGAGCGAGGAGGGGACCGCGGCGGCCGAGGAGGAGGCGGTGGGGAGGAGAGAGAAGGCGAGGGAGGAGAGGGTGAAGGCGTCGGGGCGGCGGTGCGGGAGGAGGCGGCGGCGAAAGAGGTGGAGCGGGAGGTGGGCGTGGGAGGGATCGGCGGAAGCGAGGGCGGAGAGGAGGGAGTTGAAGATGGGGAGCGGGACGCCGCAGGGATCGGCGACGACGTCGGCGAGGCGGGCCAACACGGACGCAGGTAGCGGCCGCATGGCCGGAAGCACCACCAGGACCAAGCGAGCGCGCCGGCGCAGGCGGCGAGGGAGACTGGACTACTGAAAATGAAAATAAATATACGCCATCTAGGCCTGTTAATGGGGCGGGTTTAAATGGATAAAATGGGGTGGGTTGTTGACGGGTCTGTCATGGATGGATTAAAACGGGTTTGAACAAGAAACGAGGCGGGGCGGGTGGGTTTTATGCTAGTACTAGGTCGGGTTAGGGTTCAAATGATTTATATATTTCGAGTTGTAAACGGGTTTCAACCCGTGGAAGTGAAATGGGGTGAGCACCCATCTCCCCCATCTCACCCGTCACTAGACTTACCACCGACGAGGCCACTACTAGGTTTCCTCCACCGTGCGCGCTCATCCGAGCTTCCCAGGCGAGGCATGGCGGCGGCGGCGGCGACTTTCCACGCGTCGCGGCGGCGGCGCCCACGCGAGGCACGACGCGTTGGCGGCGGCGGCTTCCCATGCGCGACGACGGCGGCGGCTCCACACACACAATGACGATGCTCGTCGTAGTTGCCTTCTCTGGCGATTTGATCTTGTTTAGTGCTAGATCTGTTCTTCCATTGTTTCTATTCTTTGCGATGGTGATTTGATTTGTTTGGAGCTCTATTTGGAGGGCACTACGAGGATGGCGATTTGATTTGTTTGATCCCCGATTGTATTACTTTCAATGGATTTTCCAAGTTTTCTTTGTGGAATTATTCTAATCCCCCTTTGCAATCTATGAACTGCTGGCCACAAGCCGGATCAAATTTGATTAACATCCTTAATTTCTTTTCCCAATCATATGAATATTTTCTCGAAAATTCCAGTTCTTTCGATGGTTTTTTAAGTTTTTATTTGATTTTCTAACATTTTTAGTCCTATAATTACCTGAAAATGCATATTTTTTATGTAAGTTTTTTGTTGTTAGTATGACCTACACACCGCATCACTAACTAAATTCACGCTTTGCATAGGACCTAAGTGTAGAAATGGGTGGAGTGAACGGGTTGGAATGGGTTGAACCCATACGGAGAAGATGGGTTGGGTTGAGATTGTTGAAGAAATCGGTCGGGTCGGGTTGGGTTGGGTAGAGATTACCGGCGGGTTGGATTGGGTTGGGTAAGAAATTTTGGCAATTTATTATGGGTTAGGGGTGGGATTGGGGTGGGTCGCCACCATTAGCAGGTCTAACGCCATTACAGAGCGACCGTTTTTAGAATATGAAAAAAAGTTTATTCGGCACGTGCCATTATTAAACGATGATTCTTTACGTAACTTTTTAGACCAAATTACCTGTAATTCTTCTTCAACCTCCGCTATCTCCCCTTTTTTTTCTTCTTCTTCTTAGTGTCTCCGGCGACACTAGCTTTTGCGGACGAGGCAACGAGGAGCAATGGTGGGAGTGGTGGGAGATTTTGCAGCCCACGGCCGCGGCGGCGCAAGCTCCCATAGGCATTGGCGGCAACGGTGCGAGATCCCGTGGAAGTTCACAATGACAGCGCCAGCCGGTTAGGGCGGCGGGGATGAAGGAGGGGCATTGTTGGGGTGGCACCAGTGGCAAGGCACATGTTGGACAAATCTAATATCGACGCCAAGGAAGTTGATGCAGAGGCATAGATCTAGGATTGCGTCGAAGGAGGAAGAGGCACCGCAGAGCTGCTACGTGGTGGGACATCATAGTAGTGGAGAAGGCCGCTGGGAACTAGCGGCCATGGCGAAGTTCATCGGAGATGATGAAATTAGGAAGTGTTAGCTGTACAAGGATTTGAAAGGAGGAGGAAGAATTAGCAGAAAGGATTAGGGGTATTTTAGACTTAACAACGTTATTTTTTTTAAAGAGGACTTAACAATGTTGTAATGATATATATCGAAGAAATGCGATTTTATAATAGCATGCACCACATAAATCATTTTGATATTGATAAATCTTGAAAACGATGACTTTACAATGATATATATATAATTTTTTTAAAAAATAAAATGAAATTGTGGTTGGTAATGGGTGAATTTCCACGTGGCCGGCCGAGAAAGGGCATTGATCCGGGGATTTGCCTCCTAAACCCAGGTTGGCCCAAGCCCAAGCCCAAGGGGACCGCGGCCTGGCACTGTTGAGAGAGCGCAAGAAGCTGAAACATTGTTTTCGGAAACCTTTAAGGAAGGATTGGAACGCATGGGACGTCCAATACATCAAATGTTGTAGCAATTTATTGCTACGTAATACAGAAGTCATGATACGTTAATTACAGTATTTTTAAAATAAAATTGCCACATCAAATGAAATAATGTTGCAGTATGTTAGACCAGTGGTTGCAACATTGAAAAGTAAGCACATAAACATTGAAAAATAAGCGTTCAAACATCAAAAAACATTATGTAACATTTGAATCAAAGTACTGAAAGACGTTGAAAAACATCTCTTACAAATTTGAATTAGTGCGTTGCAAAATTTAAACGAAAGCACCATTTTATTTCTAATTCGTTGGTGTTTTGTGAGGGCGATTCGCTACAGACTAGGGTTTATAGATTTCAATTAAAAGGTCCATGGGTAGCCACCACAGCAACGATTAATTTATTCGGACCACAACACGACCCATGGAATATTGGGCAACAGTAACCGTGGGCCTCAATGAGCTAGCATCAATATTTAAGAAGTCCCAACATAGCTTGTTGTATCGTGTGGGTAAAGCATACAAGCTCTATAAAGTAAAACCATATAAATTGTTATAATGGTTAAGGGTGAATTAGTGGTTTCTTACAATATAGTTTCACCTGAATTAAAATGTGTGAGGACCCGAAAATGGAGTCGAGTGCCCTCTGTGCTTTACATGTTCTAGTCCCTGGATCAAGTAGCTAGAACACACAGATATACAGCTCTTGGATCATGACCATTCAACAAATGAACTTTATTGCATCAGAGTTCTTACAAACATGGCAAATAATACCATAGTTTTGGCTCAACAGCCTTACAAAAGCGGAAGTTTTTAGATATGAACAAAGTACAAATGATAAACAATGAAGATCCAAATAAACTCCACAGGCAAAACTGTAGAGGCGCACTCCTAGACATCTGGATAGCTTTCGTGAGCTCCAAAGGTAAAGTCGCTCTTGAAAACTCATCTTGTCAAACTCTCCTTCTTAAAGATTCTTCTAGCTGCAACCTGCTCGTTGGAATGAGCAGCCCGCATGAAAGGCGGGGTGAGTACGCGAATACTCAACAAGCTATCGTCCTTAAAATGTAATGCATGAGCAATAGGATAGGGTGATTATTTCTACCCATCATAAATTCCTAACTTATCTGTTTTCAAAATTTAAAACAAAGCAGATTCATAAATTATCTAACCCATGAGATTCATCTAATCCAGAATGTATTTTCATGTCACGAGCTTCACCGCTCGGAATACCCAGAACCACACCTAGCACCACATCGAGCTTCACCACTCAGAACACTTAGAACACATTGAGCTTCACCACTCGGAATATCCCAAAACCCCGCCGAAGCCGCCGCTCGAGTATCACCAAACCACACCGATTCTCAACAACCCGTTTTAATGAAAGCAAGTGGGGCTACCATTGTTAGATCCTCCTTGCCGCTTCGTGACCGTGAGCACTTGTCATGACGGTTTAACTAAACTCTGCAGAGTGTGTACACTTTATCCTCGGCAAGTATTCGATGGCGGTGAATAGAACAAAGCCACTACCGGATCCGCTAATTTGAGACCGCACACTTGGAGTGACCATCGACATCGGATTCACCTCACGAGACGCGAATCATCCCTTATGTGGGAAGACGATCCCAAACTAGTTTCTCCAAGCGACAAATTAGTAGGCGTTACCATTATCGCGTCTAGGGTCACATCTTGTAAGGCGAGGAGAAATTGTCACAAAGAGTCGGTCCTTAGGGGACTCGTGGCAATCACTACACTCATGATGCTTCCTTCATCGTCGTCCCACACACGCATCGCCGCATAAGAGTGCTCTATCGTCCTTGGAGTCCTCACAAGTCATAGCCACCCTTATCGTCAAGCGTATGTACACACCCAATGGCATTATGCCACGCATAGAAAGTCGCCCAACAGAGTGGTCTCACCGCCTTGGAGTCCACACAAGTCATAGCCACCCCTATTGTCGAGGCACGATACACCACATACACAAATACACACGTGCAAACCTTTGCATGCTTCACCACATGCTCGGTTGTGGCGGGGATCCACGACCCTCACTACCTATCACGTCACCCCGAGTGACACACGCCACTTAGATTTTAGTTGTTTAATTTTTAAATACCAAATGACCAATCCAAGGCGATAGCGGTTTTGAATAGTGATGATCACTATGTCCCCATTTCCCAAGCAAGCGATCAACTACCCTTCTATAACCAAAGGATTTGCTTTAAGGCGAGTGCGGTTTTAACATGATAATCAAGCACTATCATATAATGGGATCGATATCAGTATATCTAATACATGTCTAGAACTATCCAAATATACGTAGCCCATCTATATATAAATATACATGCAACAGTAAAGTTCTAGCCAACATTTTAAATATGAGTAACGACATGTTGTGGATGTGACACCCACGGGATCTAGATAACTTGCCTTTATAAGTGCAACCGATACACTTCTTCGAAACATCGACAAACCTTCCTTCGTCGCTCGAATCTACCGCACAGAAATAACGAAAAGAATTTCAATAAGCGAGAAAATAAAATTATGATGAATGCATATGCTCATGAAATTTTATAGTAAGTGATTTTCTATTCATATAAAATTATAAAATTAATTTTATAATTTTTAAATGTTTAGAATAATTACTAAAATTACTAGAATATTGAGTAGACAATAAATCATGGATAAATCATACTGTGCATAGACAGTACCAAACCTGGCAGTAAAATACTACACAGTTTCAGGAACATAGAGAAATTAGTTTGATAATTTTCTGATCCACCGAGAATATTTGACAAATATTTCAATCTAGAGTAATTCTGGAAAATACTGAAATCTGGGAAAATCTCTAAAAATAAGTGGGCCGAATCCAGCCCACTTGGGCCCGCGGCCTGGCTGAGGGAAGAGGGCACGTGCCCTTCTTCTTCCTCCAGCCAGCCATGGCAGGGGAGGGGAAGGCGCACGGGGAGGCGGCGCTCCGGCGAGGGGGCGGCGACGGCGAGCGGCGGATGAGGTCGGCGGCGGCGACGCCGTCCCGCCGGCGGCGACGGAGCGGCGCGGGGTAGCGCATGGAGGCGGCACGGCGGCTCGCGATGGCGGCAGCGCGGGCTGCACGCGGCGGCGGCGATTGGCGGCGCTGGGGCTTGGGGAAGGGGCGGTGCTGCTTCGTGTGGGCACAAGGAATGCAGTGGTGGCGGCGGCTTAGGCTGTGGGCGTCTATGGCGGCGGCGCGATACAGAGAGCGCGGCGGCCATGGGGAAGACGACGGCGAGCTCCGGCGACATGAAACCCAACCGAATCAACTAGGAGAAAACGTTCCAAGTGGTCCTAGGACGCTACTGGAGAGGGAAATTGGATTATTACCACCCGACAGTGACAAATTCGACGGCGGCGGCTTCGGGCGGCGCTCCGGACAGCTGCGGCTTCGGCGTCCAATCGGCGGCGCAACGGTGGGCGTACCTTCAAATTGTTCGAGGGGAAAGTTTAAGAACGGGAAGACGAAGAACACCGTCGGAGGAAACGGTGAGACAAAGCTTACCCGCGCCGGATTGAAGAGAGAACCAAAGGGAAAGAGAAGGGGCTCGGCTGGGGATTAAATAGGTGATTAGAGGAGGTAACTGCAGCGCTTAGTGGGCAATTAGCACGCACTAAGTGGCCATGACTCAGTAGAAATGCCCAGCACTGGATTATGGCCATCAATGGCTTTGGTCTTGAGTTTTTGGTGGCCTAAATGTTGCCATGCGGCCACAATTCAGGAGTTAGAAAGTTGCTTCGTAGCGGAGAAAGGAGTTGCTGCGTGGAGAAGAAGGAAGAGAGGGAAACAGGAGAGAGAAAGAGGGAGATGAAGGGATGTGGCTGCTCAATTTCTCCATGTTGACCATTAAATTTAGTAGAAACCGATGACATTATATCCTTCTTGATGGCCACTAAAGAAGATGAAACAATTGAGGATAAACTCCTCCATTTGCATGCATGCTGGAAGAGGAATAGAGGGCATGCGCAATGGAGAGGAAGAAAGAGGAGAGAGAGAGAGAGTGAGAAAGAAAATGAGATGGCAAATGAATGACAAGTGGGTCGCAAAAGAAGATGAAGGGAAATAGATGAGAAAGTAATTAGATAATAGGACCAGCATAATTATCTTCCATTCTAGTAATTATTTATCAAATAAAATATTTGAATAAACTCTAACTATTATTTTACAATTATCATTTTCGAACATATGTAACCAAGGGTTACACAATTGTAGGAAAATAATTATCAAAAAGGAATTATTTAGATATAATTTTCAAGAAGTCACCCAATATTATAAATTTTATTTCCACAAATACAATAGCCTTTGCTCATAAATAAAAATCAAATTACTTTTTATTTTTAGAGTAACATATTCGTTTTCTTGATTTAAAATTTATATGCACAAAATTTTAATTACGCAAATTCCATGCATGAGTTTATTTTTATAAAAATGAGGACGTTACAAAATGACTTGGGTAAGGAGGTATCGGTTGTGTGTCATTGCTAGATGTCCTCTGCCGTTGAGTTTTGAGAATCAGACACCATGAGTATACGTTTGGGAATGATAGCTTTGTGCTGTAGAGTTGAGACATGGACTTGTGATTCTTGCGATCTTGTGAGTTGAGACAATGAGTCTATGACTTGTTCGGTTCATTCACTTATGAGATTAGGCTATCTTTATTTATGTTTTTCTTAAATGCTTTTATGCTATTAAGTAAAATGCCTTCACACAAATAAACCTTCAAGTTTCCTAGTTTCCCAGGATAAGACTAAGTTTAACTCTTCCTAGGAAAGACTTGCAAGTGTTAAGAAATCTCACTACTGGGTGTAGTCCGAAGTATAAACGTGGTCAATCAATCATAGAAAAAGATCAAGAATAAAGTGGACACAGAGATATAGGGTGGGGCTTCTCTTTAATAATTTTCAGATCTGATCTACAACATGGTGCTCCACCTCTTATTTTATAGTATTGTTTAGGGTTTAGGTTAGGTCCAACGTGGGACCCACCGTGGGGGGAGCCGCGGGCTGGCCCTAGCCAAGCCGTGCTGCGCGCCGGCCCTAGTCGGGCCGGGCTCCCACCCAGCGGTTTGCCAACACTCCCCCTTGGACCTTACCAGCAAGATGTATATGCCTCATTAAAACTTCATCCAAAAACCCAATGGGAAAAAATGATTGAAGAAAGAGTACATAACATATGCTTGTTGTGCGCATGATTTGTCTAATCAAAAACCTTATGTGAGAAAACTTCTGAAAAAAACTCACCAAGGAAAAAAGAGTACAAATCACCCAATATTGCATTCAATCTTGTAGATCAATTTGGGTAAGGAGGTATCGGTTGTGTGTCATTGCTAGATGTCCTCTGCCGTTGAGTTTTGAGAATCAGACACCATGAGTATACGTTTGGGAATGATAGCTTTGTGCTGTAGAGTTGAGACATGGACTTGTGATTCTTGTGATCTTGTGAGTTGAGACAATGAGTCTATGACTTGTTCGGTTCATTCACTTATGAGATTAGGCTATCTTTATTTATGTTTTTCTTAAATGCTTTTATGCTATTAAGTAAAATGCCTTCACACAAATAAACCTTCAAGTTTCCTAGTTTCCCAGGATAAGACTAAGTTTAACTCTTCCTAGGAAAGACTTGCAAGTGTTAAGAAATCTCACTACTGGGTGTAGTCCGAAGTATAAACGTGGTCAATCAATCATAGAAAAGATCAAGAATAAAGGGACACAGAGATATAGGGTGGGGCTTCTCTTTAATAATTTTCAGATCTGATCTACAACATGGTGCTCCACCTCTTCTTTTATAGTATTGTTTAGGGTTTAGGTTAGGTCCAACGTGGGACCCACCGTGGAGGGAGCCGCAGGCTGGCCCTAGCCGTGCATGTGAAACGGCCCTAGTCGGCCAGACTCCACCTGACGGTTTGCCAACACTCCCCCTTGGACCTTACCAGCAAGATGTATATGCCTCATTAAAACTTCATCTAAAAACCCAATGGAAAAAAATGATTGAAGAAAGAGTACATAGCATATGCTTGTTGTGCGCATGATTTGTCTAATCAAAAACCTTATGTGAGAAAACTTCTGAAAAAAACTCACCAAGGAAAAAAGAGTACAAATCACCCAATATTGCATTCAATCTTGTAGATCAATTTGGGTACTCCGACTTTTTACCAAAGTTTTAATTCAGGACGTGTGAAGTATCTCCCCTTAAATTCAGCACTTCTTTGAGCCTGATCATTCCAATGCCTCTAGCACACCTTTCAAAGGAGGTAGTAGGCAATGATTTAGTGAACAGGTCAGCCAAATTTTCACAGGATTTTGTGTGCTGGATACTTATTTGATTCAACTTATGCAGTTCATATGCATAAAAGAACTTGAGACCGATATGCTTAGTAAGATTACTTTTCACATAACCCATTTGCATTTGTGCAACACAAGCGGCATTATCTTCATAGATAATTATAGGGGTTTGCTTAATAGGTAATCCACATGACTACAGGATGTGTTTCACTATTCTTCTCAATCATACACATTCACGAGATGCTTCATATAATGCAATGATTTCCGAGTGGTTAGTGGACGTGGCCACTAGCGTCTGATTGAACGACTTCCATGACATTGCAGTGCCACCACATAGGAAGATATACCCAGTTTGTGATTTACCAGTATGCGGGTCCGAAAGGTATTCAGCATCAGCATAACCAACAATATTCATATCTTGTTTCTTCCTGTAAAACATGCCAAGGTCAATGCTTCCACGGAGATATTGAAAGATAACCTTTATTCCGTTCAAGTGTGATGAGGACATCACATGCAAGGATACGAACGTGCATCCTACTTCCACTATGGCTGCTACATTGACTACATCCACTACGTCGACTACGTCCACTATGTTGCCGACAGAACGAGAAGAACGATAAGTGGGCTTGAATCCTTTGGCCAATCCATTCAAGCCATCAATGCGGGATGTTAAGCACTCCAACATTAAGCCCCAAGACCATCACCCACGGCCAAGGAGTCCCAACTACAGGCCCCACTCTCCCAGAGGCCCGGTTCAACCGTTTACAGAAGACAACTTCAAACGAACGCCTGGGCCACATACAAACTCCAATTTCGACGTTTACCACTCCACGGAAAGCTTAGGAGATAAGCTTTCCAACGCATCTAGTCCCATGCAAAATTCTTCGGAATCATCGAGAATCGTCGAAACAATCAAGCGGGCCAAATCGCGGTCTTTGCGTCACCTCAATTTTGGGCCCAAGGCCCATGTAACCTTAGGGCTGCGTGGGGTGCGTGCCACCATGGCTTGCATGCCCTCCGGCGCGCCGTATGTCTTCTACTTATGGCGCCACCCTCTTCTTCATCCTTGGGTTTTGTTTAGTCTAGTTTTGCACGTGTGTTGAAAGCGACCTCGATTTCGCTTGTCGGCTAGACCAACCGTGTCGAGTTCAAAACCCCAACTCTTGTGTGCTTATTCATATTTGCAAGTTCAGATTGCTTTTACCTTTGTTCTTGCTTGTTCTTGGTTGCTCGCGAGAGCAGATCTTCGTGATCGTCGATCGTGTTTCCGCACGGTTGATAACAACCGTTGTGGTGGTTTAGCGATCGTCGGGTCTTCCAGTCACCTTCGTGGTTGGTAGCCGGATCGTTCAGGTCGCCGTGACACCAAACCGTAGTTATCCATCTCACCAGAAGATCGGGGCGCCCCCGTATTCCCATCACAGTGCCTCTTCGTGGGCGCTGCACTATATCCCTCCTCTCCGACGGCCGTCGTGGCCACATCGGCCTTCCCAGTACAGAGATGCCACGGCAGAGGCGAAGGGAGAGGAGGAGGCGGCGTCGGTCTTATTAGTATTTTTTATATTATTACCTGCGTGGAGAAGGATCGGAATCTGTGCGGTGAAGATGGCGGAGACGATGTGGACGCGTCGGTGGAAGCGCCATGAAGCGAGGCCGAGCGGCGGTGGATATTGGTCCGGCCACCGGTAGTCGAGGATCACCTGTCGGATCTCTTTGTCAAGCGTCCGTCCGCAGATCCGGCCTACTGAGGCCAACCACCGCCGTCTTCTTGGCGGCAACTCAGAAGGCGCGCGCGAACATGATAGAGGGAGGAGAAAGGGCGACCACGGCAAGGCACTAAAGCGGCGTGCTGCCGTGATGACGACGGAAGGAGGCGGCGCGGGTGAGAGAGGCGGGAAGGCGGCGGGGGGGGCGGAGCGGAGAGAGGTGGAGAAAAGCAGGCGATGGGGAGAGGAGGAAGAGCGGGCGGTCGCGTGCGGGTAGCGCCAACAAAAGTGAGGCAGGAGCGACGTGGGCCCGTGAGGGGCACGTGGCGACCAGGGCATAGGAAACCCACCGCCTAACTCGGGCCGCCGAACAAAGATCGGATGGCTGTGGCTAACCGAGGTGACGTGGATATGGCCAGAAATGGCTGTGGGTAACCGAGGTGACGTGGATATGGCCAGAAACCAGGCCTGCTACGAGGTATGAAGAGTTAGTATATATACATCCATACAACACTGCAGTAGGAACAACACATCGCGGTACCAACAGCGCATTGAGCGAATGAAGTAACACATGTCCTTACCATCCAGGTGACATTTCTACAGGAATGGCAAAAAAAATCAACATAATTACAGAAAGTGGGTCAGGAAACAAAGATAGAGCAAGAAGAGCACTCACATTTTTCTTGGCGTAGGACACTTCGATATCCCTTCCATCCTCACCAAAAGCATTAATCGGTGAGTTTGACTACCACAAAGCTAGCCTCAAAACCATGTACTCTGATGGCTTTCACGACATCTAAACGAAAATTCCTAGGGACGGGATCCCGTCCGGACGGGATCCCGTCCGGACGGGATCCGTCCCCGAGCCCAGCAGAGGAGGAAGAAGGGAGGAGGAGGAAGGAAGGAGGATGAGGAAGGAGGAGCTGACTTCACCGTCGCCGCTGTCGACCTCGCCGCTGCCATTCAGGTTAGGGTTCAGGGGGTTTGGGTTCCTCGGGGTTTAGAGGGAGGTCGGGGAGGCGGTAGACCGGCGGTGGGTGGGGTTCGCGGGCGGGCGGCGGAGGCGGTGGCGCCACCGAGCCGGGGAGGATGAAGGCGGTCGGCGGTGGAGGAGGACCGCCTCACCCCTCGGGTTAGGGAGCGGCGCATGGCATGTGCAGGCAGGAGGGGTGGAGCGGCACGCCCGGGCCGGGCAGAAGGAAGGAGGCGGTGGGGGTGTGCGGAGCAAGAGGCGAGGGGCGCGAGGCGAGTGGAGGGGAGGTATCCCGTCGGGGTGGGCTCCCGACGGGATTCGTGCGCTAGTCGCCCCCATCTAAATTATGAGCTAAACACCGGAGATACATGCACGAATGATACGGTAAAAAAAATCTTACTAAATACAGTAGATGAGAGATTTGGTTATTTGCCACTTTCAACAAGTGGCTTCGCAAAAATGCCACTCTACCCCACTCTCATAGACACACATGGTCCCGCATGTAATACACACACGTGATTAACTTGTAAACTCACTTAACCCAGTAGACATGCATCGAAATTCCAACACTACTTCGTAAAGCACCACAAGGAAGACCCATATTTAAATAGTACATAGCTGATCAGAAATGAAACAGAATAGCAGAACATGCATATCCAAATTGGTCATTAGCTGTCCAATTTTTAGAAAAATATAGTGCTCGTATATCTCAGGAAAATAGAACATGAACAGAGGGTCTGATAACTATGTGTTTAGATGCATGAAACCCCCCAAAGGATCTGATAACGGGACATAAAACATGAGCACAGGAGTGGATGCATGTACCTGCTCAGACATTAAGTGTACTAGATAGGTCTGCGCGCCCATGGCGCGCCGATTCAGCTTTGACATTTGTCTTCAATGGACAAAACCATCTCCACAAGTCGATCATCCTTTCAGCATTTGTCATCTATAGAACATGTAACAGCAGTTGCACAAAATTAATATCTATTAGTGCCTGTAATTGAGAAAAGAAAAACCTTTATACATATTCTATTGCATATTACATAATTAATGTTCCATTGCATATTTTATTGTACTATGAAGGAAATAGCCACTATTGTCTTGAGCATATAGACCTCAGTGTCTATATATCAGTTTTGATAACAAAAAATTGTAGAGGCAGAGGACAGTAACTTAGGCCATTATATATCAGTTTTGGTGCACATATGCAAATGGAACAAACCATAAATTCACCGCTAAAGAAATACTGCAATGAAGACATGACCAATTAGTTAATAGTATTATACCTCTCTAATTCGGTCTACTCAACATAATGATCTGTAGGGCCCAAGACTAAACTTCAACTCAAAATAAAAAAAGATTGATGCCTTGTGCATGGTTTCCTCTTTCAACTCTGCACATGCCCTCAATTTGACAGCACACTAAAAGTCTATTGTTGAAAATGGCACAACCAATCAGGCGTTAACTACCACCAGCTATCCTGCTTTAGTTGCAAGGATGTTTGGTTATACTCCCTCCGTATGAGATAATAGTCGTTTTAAACTTGTTTAAATTAAGTCTAAGTTTTGAACTTTATGTATAGAGAACTCTTAAACTACTTAGGTTGAGAACATAAAAATCATATGGATTTGTCTTGAAAGAAACTTTCTTAATGTTATAATTTTAATGCATTATAATTAAAATTTTAAAAAAATTTATGGTTAAAGTTGTTGTTTGGAGACCGTGTTAATGTTTGAAACAACTATTATTTCATAACGTAGGGAGTAGGTGTTTCACTTCACTTGTGATTAAATATGTTTCCCACCCAATGATGACACATTGGTTGTTCCTAAAATAACTTATATTTAAATTAAGCATTAAGGCCCTATAAATATATTGTGATAACGAAGATATTGTTTAGACATAATTTGTGGTAAGAATAAAGGGCATCAGCTGGCAAAATATCTGTAAGTAGCCAGAACTTTATTCAATTAGAAGAACCATGTAGCAAATGAAATTATCACATGCAGTAAGCAAAAATGGACATTCCCAAGGAATTTCCTTTGCTCCTCAATGGGAATGCGATAAAAAGAACATATCTCCTAACTTCAGACATGCTGTTGTATATCTAAGATTCTAATTGTTGGCCATGTTTGACTGACAAAGCACATCACATATTTTTTTTAGACAATGGAAGCTTTATTGATCTTAGACAATTACATCAAGAAGATACAATCACACTAAGACCACTTTCGGCCTCTGCATAGTTAGGATGCACACAGCCTAAAATTATTAAAGAGAAAAAAACGACATGACAAAAAATATCACGCCGAAGCAAACTACACCACAACATAGTCTTCAAAATCATGCCCCGTCATAGCAACACATAGATCGCGAGAGGACCCTCCAAAAGCAACGCCTCCAAAAAGGAAATGACACGCAAGCGTGCCACCGCTGCCATGATCCAACCAGCAAAGGCCAGAGCATAGGTTTTCACCTTGTAGAGAAATTCATCGAACTCCAGACAATGCTTTCAACAAGGGAAGACAAACATTGCCATCATTGCCAGATACAACCAACTAAGGCCAGATCTAGGGATTTCTCCCCGGAGTTGACAAACTGGTACAAAAAAGCACCACCCAAACGAAGCCCCCAGTGCTACCTTCCCCAACTTTCCAAGCCAGTTGTGTAGCCTCCATTTCTGTGAGTCATAACACAATAAAAGCCTAATTCCAACCAAATCAACCATCTCTGAAGGAAACAACTCTAAGTCAGGACAATTTTGCTCCAAAGCAAACAGATATAATGACAAAGCTCAACTGTGATACACTTTCTCCTTACGTAGATACCAAGATTAATCGAACTTCATGGTCCATGGATTAAGAATGAATGAATGACGGTCAAAAGATCAAGCCTTTTTTAACATTATGCAAAATGAATACAGTGCATTGCACATAAGATTCCAAAATGTTTGGGGATCCCATCAACAATCAAGTAAAGAGCAAACTACGCACAATCTAAAAAAATTCAGCAAAGAGCAAACTGCGGACAACCCAAAAAATCCAGCAAACTATGAAGCCTCTATGCTTGACCATGGCATGATTCACATTCGAGTGTGCGTGCACAATGAAATGAGAATGGAAGGAAGCACGACAAAAGGAACACAAAAATGTTTGCCTACAGCTAACAATATTAATAAATGGAATATGAATAAAGAGGATAATATGGAATGAGGAGACATAAACCTTACAATAACAGTATAGCAACAAATGGTGCAATCAAAGGGCTGCATAATTAAGAAAAAAAATGAATGAAGCAAAATATTTCATTTTGCAAGTGCTGATGCAACACAAGGGATGACAGAGAATGAAAAGAACAAAATCATCAACAATAACAGTAGCATCTCCCAAGGCCATTCATAATACAGCAATACATTCAGAACTATAGCAGTACCAAAACAGCAGGCGCACTTCTTAGTAAAAGCAAGCAGAGTAGAGAGCAGCAAGTCATGGCAAAAGCAAGGTAAGAAGAAGAGTGGGAGCTAAGAAAGCAGGGCAGCGGTAAAACAACCAGTATAATGGCATGAAAGCAACCAACAAAATGGCAAAATGTTTTCTAATGCACCGAAAGAATCATTAATAACAGAAATAATCTTACCTCAATATCAACTGTAAAGATAACACGGTTGTTCACCAATTGGCATGTAATCTGTCGGTACCATATTAAGTATTATTTTCATAATATTGAGATAGAGGATATGCTGATAAAAAACATATTGATCAAACATGTATATATAACATTATAGGTCTCCAAGAAAACATTAGAAACAGTGAAATATGTTTTCTATGGTGTATATATAACTGTATAGGGCTGTAAAAAAAAATAGAAGTAATGAAATATGCTGCCTACAGTAATGAGGAGGACTAAACCTAGTGAAAGTTACCATGTCAAATGGCAATGCAATTTTTGTCCCATAGCTCTGCAATGCAATTCCATTTTAAATGAGTTAAAAAATGTGACTCAGTAAATTTAGAAATGCAAGGGGATTAGGGTTTGCCTGGAGGAGGCGGCAGTGCCGGACGTGAGGAGGTGACGGCGACGGACGGCGGCAGGAGAGAGGTGGCCCGGGCCGAGGGAGAAGGGAGGGCGGCGGCGGCGGCGGACGGGAGGAGGCAGAGCCGCCGCGGGCAGAGGCAGGCGGCGGAGGGGAGACGGCGTCAGCGCACGGGGGAAGGAGGACGGTATGCGGCGGCGGCGGACGGGTGGGGGGCGCGGCGGATGAAGGGGAGGGCGGCGGACGGGTGGAGACCGCGGCGGATGAAGGGGAGGCGGCGGTAGATGGACGCAGGCGGACGGGGGAACTGAGAAAGGGGCGGTATATATTCGGTGGCATAAAGGCGTAATTTCGGCAAACAACAGGTGTACTTAGAAAGGCAAAAAGGGCAGCGCTATGAGAACTGATAAAATAGGGGGGGGGGTAAACAGAAAAGTGACGCTGCCTGGTAGAACTGAGGAAGGGCTGCTGCGTGAATTTGGGGGGACGAAAACCAAAATTCGTACAACGCAGGGGTTTTTTTTGCAAAGCGAGCAGCGCGGGGGAGAGGCAGGTGTACCGGCCGATCTACGGCCAGCGCGGCCCGATCCGATGGCTCTGGACGGTAGGGCGACGTGGCCATGCTGAGAAGGCTCCGAATGAAGTGCGGTATAAGTAGATAAAAAACTAGCTTAGCTAAATGCAGTTCTGGTCTGATACGATACTATGGGTACGTGTACATTACCACAGAGGAGTTCGAATTGTTAAAACCGAATCCCGACACACCTTAAGAAATAAAAAAATCTCTGCTATTGATTGTTGCGGGCTTAACTAACTAGAATAAAATGAACATTTGATATGAACAATAATAAAAAAATTGAAATTTGGAATAAAAATAATAGAAATAGCATTAATCATATAAATTTCACATAAATCTCTATCTCTACTATTTTAAAGCGTCTAATGATTATGATGATGGTACTGTTAACTTACGATCTGAACCATCCAATCAAAACTGATCTCTGCGCACCGTTCGATCTCTATCCTGATCCCATTCTCACCCAACCGCCGCTGCCTTTGGTTTACCCTGCTCCCTCCTGCCACGATCCTATTGGTTGCCCACCCCATGACCCGCCTCCCGTTGTCCCTCTCTCCTCGGGCGGGCGATCAACGCCCGTCGGACCGAGCCTCCGTCAAGCGCCATGTGGCCGTTGGATCTCGATCAACGGCGGCGTTAGATCTTGAGCAAACATTTGTTTTTTGTTTCACCAAGTAAAAAATTCAAAAAATCAAAAAAATCATAAACATTCTCTAATCAATGTCGTACCACATATATTTTATTCAGATCAAGCATGACCAATATTCATTTTTATAAACGTTTTTAAAGAATAAACTAAATTTATAAATGTTTTATACCAATATAAAAATATATGTGGTACGACATTGATTAGAGCATATTTATGATGTTTTTGATTTTTTGATTTTTTTACTTGGCTAAACAAAAAACAAATGTTTGCTCAAGATTTAACTCCCGCCGTTGGATCGAGATCCAACGCCAGCCATGGCGTCGGACGGAGGCTCGGTCCAACGGGCGCTGGACCGCCTCCTCACTCTCTCTCAGGCGGGGCGGTCAACGCCCGTCGGACCATTGCCCGCTCGACGCTTGCATGTTGGCCGTTGATTCGATCAACGGCGTTAAATCTTGAGCAAACATTGTTTTTTGTTTCGCCATGTAAAAAATTTAAAAATTCAAAAAAATCACAAATACTCTCTAATCAATGTCGGTACAACATATATTTTATTCAGACATTAACGCGACCAATATTCATTTTTATAAACGTTTTTTAAAGAATAACCTAATTTTATAAATGTTTATATCAATATAAAAATATATGTGGTACCTTACATTGATTAGAGAATATTTATGATTTTTTTTGATTTTTTCGAATTTTTTTACATGGCGAAATAAAAAAAACAAATGTTTGCTCAAGATCTAACGCTGGCCGTTGGATCGAAATCCAACGGCCAGCGCGGGCGTCGGACGGAGCAGCGGTCCGACGGGCGTTGGACCGCCCCCGCTTCCCTCCCTCACCCGAGCCGACACCCCCTTATCTCCCTTCGCCGCCCCTCCCTCTCTCCCGTTGCCTCCGCTGCCCCGGCCGCCCCTCCTCCCTCTACGCCACTCCGTCTCCCTAACCCAAGCCGCCCCCCACATCTCTGCGCCGCCACCTCCCTCTACCCTACTCGCCGTCATCCCCCTCCCTCTCCCTCACCCAAGCCGTCGCCGCCCGTAGTTGTCACAGTTGGGCCGTGGTCCAACTAATGTTTCCTAGCAGGCGGCAGCCGCAGCACGCTGGAGACGGCCTCCACGCCTCCATCGCCGGCCTTGTCCCTCCCCAGTCCCCCTTTCTGTTGCTGCTTTGCCGGCTGCTGTGCCGACGCGCCCCGGGACCCGCGTCGCCGCCGCAGAAGGTTGCCAAGACGGCCGCCTTGGCCACCGGCGAGGTCTCCCGCTCGTCCATCATGTCCGTGTCGTCGACCTGGCCATGCTGCACGTTCTTCGCTTCGCCCGCGAAGGCGCCCAAACAGGTACGGCGAGGATTCAACATTCTTGCGGTTCTTGATTTCTTTGCCTGGTGACATACCGAATTGCCAATCTGATTGTTGCATACTTGCTAGCAAGAAGCCAAGAAGGCCTCCAGTGTGGCGCCCCACTCGTCGCCCGCGGGGTCGCGCTGTACGCTGGAGGAGGCAAACAAGCAGTAAAGCCTCTGCTTTCTTTTTCATTCCTCGAACATGCTTAAAGAAGATCATTTTGAACCGAACAAAATAATTGCCTGAACCGAACGTGCTGATCAGTATGCTTAAGATCATTTTGAACCCAACATAATAGATTGTCTGAACATGTTGATCGGTATGCTTTAAGCTCTGGTTGATGAAAATATGTGATGCCAAATATGCGAGCCTTCACAAATTCATCATCCTTGTTTTTTAAAATCGTATCTATTGAATGGACGAAAATATGTGATATTACAGAAACAATTGTTGTAACTTGAAGATGAATGAGGAGATATTGCATCTCTTTTTCGGAGACTTTCATGGCCACTAGAAGGCGTAAGCCCAAAAATAAAAAAGAGGTAGTGGTAATATTCTTCAAAATTATCTTCGTATTTTGCTTAATTGCTTTTGAATACATTATATATTTATATTATGGCATGTAATTTTTTTTTTTAAAATTGGCACAACCTAACTAGAATCTGGCTACGCCACTGCCCTCACCCAAGGCTGCCTCCCCTCCATTCCCCGCAGCCTCCCCTTCCCGCCTGCCGCCTCCGTTCCCGGCCGCCGCCCAGCCGCCTTCGTCCTCCCCAGCCATCGCCGTGCTCCCCCATCGACCTCGCCTTCGCCTGCTCCGTGCTGAAAAGGGCACTTCACTAGCGCACTGTGGCAGTGCGCCTCTCCTCTCAAAGTCTCAAATCTCGCTCTCCCGCATGGCAGCAACAAGGACAATTTATTGACATTTTTAGATAAGTGTATTTGTGCAGTCAAATCGGTGTAGCATTTATGTTTATGCTAATTTTTTTGGAGCCCGTTGTTAGTGTATCATTGTCTTTTTTCCAGGGTAAAGTGTATTAATGCTACTGTTATGGTTTCATACTCAAGCTTGAATGGTGTCAAAATGCATGCCAGTCATGATCTCGTTACTGGCTACGTGAAATCCAAATTACATTTTAGAGTTAGTAGAAATCTGCAACTTATCTATAATTCTACATCTTTATGCTCTCTGATGTGATCTAAATGTACTTTGTCATGGTCATTGATTGTACTTGTATAGCTAATTCTACATCATATGAATTTTATGTGTATGTGCAAGGGATGCACTCTGATGTGGCTACCCTGCGCAACACTAGCGTATTTTGTGAAGCCTCCCGCGTTGTCTATGAAGAAGGCTTCAGAGCTTTCTGGAAAGGAAATCTTGTAACTATTGCACACCGGTTACCGTACTCTTCGATTAGTTTCTATGCTTATGAGACATACAAGAATGTAAGTAGAGGCGCCTTTGGATAAAACTTGCCTGCTTATTGTTTGCAGATGACATGCAATTAATTTGGATTACATTTTGTCTTTGCAGTTGCTCCAGATGGTACCTGGTCTTGACAAGAATGGTGGATTTGGCGCAGATGTTGGTGTCAGATTGTTTGGTGGTGGTTTGTCAGGAATAACAGCAGCTTCTATGACATATCCACTGGACTTGGTACGGACACGCCTTGCTGCTCAGGTAAATTGCTGAAACCATTCTGCCTAGGACTTCATATAAATTGTCGTGAAATGATCAGCTGTCAAATGAACCGATCTGCTAAGTTAATCCTTGTTCACTCAAAATGCACATGCATAAATTTTCTTTCCACGTGATCCTCTTTTTCTCTGCTGAGGAATAACATCCTGGACACCTCCTTCATGTTCTTGTCCCCAAAAAAAAATTGTTTGATCTTACCCACCCTCTGTTAACTTACAGTTGGTTGTGGAGAAAAAGCTGTCTGCAATTAAACAAAGCAACAAATTTGGCCAAGTCAATGCATACATTTCTTTTGTGCACTATTCTATGAGGCTTCATCATTCTTGAATGGTAGACTTTTGTCAATAAATTTTGTGTTGCTCAACTAGGCTTCTTCATCAATAACGAGTTTTTTCAATTGGATTATTGCAGACAAATATTGTTTATTGCAGGGGCATATCTCATGCTCTATATGCAATCTGCAGAGATGAGGGTGTCAGGGGCTTATACGAGGGTATGGGTGCCACTCCACTGGTATGAATATTTGGCACATCCTTGTTTCTTTTACTTTATTGAGCATCATTTTTGTTATTTTTTCTTTTGTGTACTTGTATAGTTAAATATGGCCTTATAGGTAGCTATTTGATTCATCTGGCTGTGCGTAGCTTCTTGATATGATATCAGAATTCACCTCTAAGCCATAGCATGTGTTTTGTATGTTTGTGGTCACTGTAGTTCTCTGCTATCAGAATGAGCCAAGCTGAACTTATCTATATGAAACCACTAGCAGGGTTAGCGCGCCCGTGGCGTGCCATTGCATGCTCTCTTATACGTGAGAAAATAAATATCACAAAACAAACGAATAAGAAAACACATTATTTTTTATTTGTTGTTCTAATTTTTTCTTCAATTAGTTGTTAATTTATAAATCTTTCTTTAGGTAATTACGATGATTGTACGCTGTCTTGTTTTGAACCCTTTTTCGCAGAATTTTTGAAGTGGTCACAGAAGCTAGAATAAAAGAAAAGAATAAATTATTTCGACATACAATCATTTGTAAATACTAAATGTTTTGAAAATAGTTAGTTTTTTTTGGGAACATCTTTATGAATGAATGCTTCTAAGCTGTAGTTATATATTTCGAAGGCTTTTTGTTTCTATTATGTACTAATTGATATATATCATAAAATTTAACATTCGTAATGTTTAAATTCATTTATGGACCAGTACCATAAAATTTTTATTGCATTTTCAGAACTTTTAAATTTTTGGCTTTCTTGGTTGGTACAGTAAAATTAGGACGGAAGGGGAAAAAAAGTTATTTGTAACCTTTTTATTTTAATGGTTACATATTTTTATAACCCTCACCGTAAAATCGTGGTTCTAGTTTGTAAGGTTTGGTATTGGATGTATTTTTTAGTTGGCGACAAAACATTAAAATGAAATAAAGAATGTATGGTTTGGTTTTGAAAGAATTTTTTTAGTTGGCCACAAAAAGATAGAACGGGAAGAGAAAAATAAGTTATTTTTTATTCATTTCTCAACTAAATCTGGAATTCTTACAAAAGCTTAACTCTTTCTATGGAATATTATGATTTTATTATGGCCCATTTTGAGTTTTTTTTACTTTTTTTCTCATCCTAAAAACCAGAAAAGGAAGGGAAAGAAATAATTGGGGCTAGTTCCTGTTTTTATTTGTTTTCACGCCTTGGAGAAGCCGGCAAAAATGGGGCCATGGATTTTTTTTTTATTTCCAGGCCGACGTGGCTATCAAAGTGAATCGTGGCTGAGAAAAATGGGTGTCGGAGATGTGATTCGAACCCGCGAGCTCCACTCCCTCAAATAAGCAAGAGACCAACTGTGCTGCGCATGCTTTGTGTTGTGTGTGAGCTAGGGAGTTGAAATAAAATAGAAGGAGTGTGCTAGAGGAAAAAAACCTGAGAAAATAGGGGGCGCAGGGAATCGAACCGGGGACCTGCTCGGTGAAAGCTATCGCAGTAAACCAGTAGGCCAGACGGCCCGCGGAAAATTTCTTTTATATATAAGTTTTGAATGGACAGCCGTATTGAACTAATGAGCGCCATTGTGCGCAATCGAACGGTCACCGCATGCACACGCGTTAGCAGGAGCGTTCACCCTGCTAGCGCTTTAGATAGATGTATTTTTTAGTTATGCATGGTTGAATAGTCCTCAACCTAATGCTGGCAGCTCCCTACATTGTAACATTATCCATAGCTTGCCCTTGGCGGGAAAAGCTACGCAAGGCAATTATAGGCATGTGGAAAACCGGCCATCCATATTGAACTATGAGCTTCTGTTTGAGTTTCTTCATTATTCTTATTTAACATTCTCGGTAATTGCTTGTTTTTCTGTAATTGAGCTTCTCTATAATTATGAGTTTATCCATGAATATATTTGGTTGGCAGATTTTCTTTCCCTTCCTCTATTTGGTGCAGCTCGATTTGCTGCAAACAAAGTTTGAGATAGAGCCTTTCAACCACAAGATTGAAGAGAAGCATAGCAAGATTGGCCTAAGCCATCATTTAATAGATTGCTCATATGATTTTTTTTCGTCATGTTCGGCTATTTCTTAGTTTCATCCAAGACCAAGAGAATCAAATGAGTGAAATAGGTCCAATTTTCATATGCTATTGTTGCATCAGTTATTTGGTGTGGCTAGAATTTTTTCAGTTGCTCCTTCACATAGAAAATTATTTAAACCAATTGTTCATTTAGATCTCAGTTTATTGCTCAGTACATAATCTAATTAATTATACGCACAAATCCTCTGCCTAAATGTTCAGGTTTTTAGCTCATAGCTTTGTCATATGTGCTCTTCTACAATAGTTGACATCACTGTACATAATCCAGTTATTTTTCACTCAAAACAACTTGTACTTAAATGTTAATTTTTTATCATAAGTTTGTTATATGTACTTCTGTAGAATAGCTTATTATGTTGCTAACTTTGGTTAGCGTTGCTATACATAGCCAATGGCCAAGATTATGATAAATGCTAAAGATTAGGAGATGCTCAGTTCTGCATCTCACTCAGAACCTTCTTATATGGTTTTTGATTCCTTCAGCTTCTTTTTTTTTATGTGAAAAGTAGATTTTATACATTCCTTTCATTAACATGGATTGTGATGTAATTCAATGATTCTAAAATCTACATAGCTTTGTGGAGATTTATTTTTGTTGCCTATAATGGTGATATGCTAGGCTTTCTAAGGCTTTCAACTTTATGCCCTTTTCTCCATGGCCCTGCTTTATGTTTTGTGTATCTTTTGGCTAATTTCGATTTATTAGTTTTACCAACTGTTTGATAGTTTTGCTCTGTTCTGCAGTATACAGTTCAGCTCTTCTTTAATCACATGCAGGTGCTTCTAGCTTTGTATTAATAAAAAGAGGTGTTTAATGACAGCAAGGCATAGAACTCTTGTGCTTTCGCTTCTTATAGCAAAGCTGCTTGCCATGCTGTCTCCCAACAGCTACAAGAATCTGTATGGAAAAGAACTAAAGATTGCCGTACATAAAGCAACTTTCTGTAGGGAATTGCCATACAAGATTGCCAAACAAGAATCTGTATGGAACATAACTAAAGAATCCTCTAAAGATACATCGTGGTATATTTATACGTAGGGAATTGTCATGTTTATTTTTCCTCCTAAACCAACTTTAGAAGACCAAATGGTTTTGTTTTACTTCAGTTCTGTTTCATCAGATTACACCCCTGCTCTATTATTCATTGCAAGCGCTCCAAACAATCAGCTGGCCATGCCACCATCTGCTTTCATGTTGGCGGTCAACGTTGGAGGACATGCTTAAGGCTGAGCCCTTGAAGTTGCCCCCAGTTGCCGAAGCTCAGTGACCTTCTCTTGGATTAGCGAGAACACGACAAGGCCACCATGGCGACCGCCGGTGAGCTCTGCAGTAGACCTGATCATGGGAATCTTGGTCCAGCAACTCGGCTCGAAAAACCCGGTCCGGCCCGATCGGTGCATCAGGCTGGGCTCAGGCCTCAATCCGGAGCCCGGTCATTGGGCCGGGCCATCGGGCTTCAAGCCAGGATTTCGGGCTTCGAGCTGGGCTCGGGCCCAGTATTCAAGCATGACGCACTAGGCTTCGGGCTGAGCTCGGGCCTGGTCCTGTGGGACCGGGCTTTTCTGAGCCTGAACCAAAGCCCAGTCCGGCCCGACGTTTGATCAGGTCTACTCTGTAGGAATGGCTCCTCTCGTGTTGGCAAGGAGGCGAACCAATGCTCCATCCCGCACTTGCGCGGACGATGAGCTGCAGGTTGACGAGGAAGCACAAGTGAATGCATCCTTTGCGGTTGCAGTTCTGTTACTGAAACAAATGATATATGGTTTTTTGTTTATTGGTGCCAATTTTGTGGATTCATGTAATCACGTGTGTCTTTTAATCACAAATGATGATTTTCGGTTTATTGGTGTCAGTTTTTTCCAGCCTAATCTAAATTGATGAGCTGAAAAAAAATAAAAAACATAGAAACGATGCCACAATAATCGTTGGTCAAACATTATAATTTCATATATTGTTTTAATTTATATTTTTCTTTCATCCTTTGTAGTCCATTGCAAAGCATGGGCATAAAAAAATTAAAAAAACTTAATACCGGACGTCAGGGAGGCATCGGATGCGGCGGGTATGTTGGCTGTGTTTGTGACCATTTATTTTTGGCTATATGCACAATGATGGCTATGTTCGCTGCTTGTGACCATTTATTTTTGCTACGTGCACACTGTTGGAAATATTAGGAATTTTCTTAATATTTTAATCCACAAAATTATGTAAATCATGATTAACCAATTGAATATTTCAAGTTCATAACCAAAGGTACTAGATAATAACGAATTATCTATCTCATACACAAAGGCTAATGAACAAGAAAAAGGCTAAATAAAGGCATGGTATAAGTGAATATACCCTTGAGTAGGGGTGCCACTGCGCACAAAGCAGTGAACAATGACTTGTTCATTGTTGTTCGTCATGATGATCGGTGTAGACGATCACAAGTTGTTGCAATGAAGTGTTGATGCGGTGTAGAGATCGATGCGATCGAACGTCGATCTTTGTGTAGATGTACAGTGCCTCTCGCAACGATCCAGGACGAAGAACTCGGCGATCGGCGTGATCGCTTCTCAAAACCTTATCGGCCTTCTATCCCGGCGGGATCTCGAGAAGGACGAGGTTCCGGAGGCTGCTTCCCCGCCTCTTGTGCGCGCAAGGAAACAGAGGCGGAATGCAAAAACAAATTCTGAGATGGAAGAATGGAATGTGCGGGAGAGAGAGCTCTTGAGAGAGAGAGTGAGAGAGTTCCACAGGGCGAGGTGCTCATGCTTTTGTAGGCGCCAGGAAGAGAAGG
The DNA here is from genome assembly GCA_036346415.1 of Raddia guianensis. Taxonomy (NCBI): domain Eukaryota; kingdom Viridiplantae; phylum Streptophyta; class Magnoliopsida; order Poales; family Poaceae; genus Raddia; species Raddia guianensis. The sequence continues at coordinate 31,303,212 of CM070540.1, forward strand.
TTCGTCGAACCTGGACGCCATCAAACGCCATCAAGCACTAGTAACGGACATCATTAATCTGGCCATTAAGTCGTCGGTTACGGGGAGAGGTCGCCCGTACTCAAGGAGAGGTTGCCCGGCTCGGGGAGAGCTCACCCGGCTCGGGGAGAGATCGCCCGTGCTCAGGGTGAGGTCGCCCGTGCCCGAGGAGAGGTCGCCCGGATCGGGGAGAGCTCGCCCGTGCTCGACACGTCACGCTCACGCCCACGCCCACGCCCACGCCACACCTCGGCTCGAGCTCGACTCGGCTTAGCGCGCACGTGGCATGCCCTTTCTCTTTTCTCACTTTTCTAATTGGGAGAACCACAATCTAACTATTTAAGTTGAGATATTCTCCTCCCAATTTCTCGTACGGTACTAAACCGTTTTCATAACTCCTAGTATTAAATGGGCCTCTTGGAATTTCTATTAAAATAATTAAATGGGCCAACCCCATAATTATTCTAACAATCCCCACCAAATTTCATAGGCACATTTGAAATACTCTCAGTTCCACTGTAGTTTGATATACCAGTGTTTCGATGGAGACTGTTAAGTTGAACTTCCACCTAGAACAAAGGTTACACTCATCCACAACTGAACAATGGACTAAGCCTTGAATTGACAGTTTTGTGCGAACGAGTTTCACCAAAGTCCTTTACTGATACTAGGCTGCTAAATGCATCCCCTCGGTTTGGAGCGTATAAGTCATACTCCTTTGCCTTTCATGAGCCTCTAGAGATCACCCAATCTCATAGACTGTGACTAGTAGTCGAGCTCATATAGGTGTATTCCTCACAAGATGTTCTGTAGGACAACATCTCTGCTTTATTAAAAGCCACTCGGAACACATTAAGGTATAATCAACATGCCATATAGAATAGGAGAGTAGTGCATCTCAAACGGAGTGGGTTAAGTACAAAAGTACTCTCCTCTCAGCCAGCCACTAGCTTGTCTCAACATCCTAATTCACGGGATCTCCGATCAAATAGGATGAGTTACCACTAAGACATGACTTTCATGTGGGTCTCAAGCCCATCTCCCTTGATGCTTCATCTATCACATTTCGTGATAGTCCTTTTGTAAAGGGATCTGCCAGGTTTTTAGCCGTCTGGACATAGTTCAATGCTATAACTTCGGAGTTTCTCATCTTTCTCACAAACTTCAACCGCCTCTTAACGTGCCTTGATGACTTCATGTTATCCTTTGAACTGTTCACCTTGACAATCACCGTCTGATTGTCACAGTTCAAAAGGATAGCAGGCACCGGTTTTTCAACCACCGGTAAGTCCATCACAAGCTCAGCAGCCAATCGGTTTTCATAGTGGCAGTGTCTAATGCTGTAAGTTCTGCTTCCATTGTAGACCTCGTTAAGATGGTCTGCTTGCAAGACTTTCAGGAAACAGCTCCACCACCCAATGTGAATACAAATCCACTTGTGGCTTTTATCTCATCAGCATCGGATATCCAGTTTGAATCACTATAACCCTCTAGTACCCTTGGGTACCCGGTGTAGTGAATACCATAACTTGATGTCCCCTTTAGATAGCGCATCACTCTCTCAAGAGCATGCCAATGATCATCTCCCGGATTTGAAACAAACCGGCTAAGTTTGCTCACAGCAAACGAGATATCAGATCTTGTTGTACTAGCTAAATACATCAGTGAACCAATGATTTGGGAATATCTCAATTGATCCTTTGCTATATGTTGGTTCTTTCGTAATAGTACACTTGGATCATATGGCGTTGGAGTAGGTTTACAATCGCTAAAGCCAAAGCGACTCAACACCTTTTCCACATAATGGGACTGCTTAAGAGTTATCCCACCATCATCTTCTCTTAACAACTTAATGTTTAAGATGACATCCGCTAATCCCAAATCTTTCATTTCAAAATTTGCGGACAAAAAGTCCTTGACTTCCTTAATCACATTAAGGTTCGTTCCGAAGATCAGTATGTCATCAACATACAGACACAGAATCACTCCTTCACCCCTACCATAGCGGTAATACACACATTTGTCAGCTTCATTCATAACAAAGCCGGCAGATGTTAAAGTTCTGTCGAACTTCTCGTGCCACTGCTTAGGTGCTTGCTTAAGGCCATACAAAGACTTCAAAAACCTACACACTTTTTCTTTATGACCCTTTACTACAAATCCATCTGGCTGATCCATATAGATTTCCTCTTCCAACTCTCCATTAAGGAAAGCCGTCTTTACGTCCATCTGATGAACGATCAGACCGTAGGAGGCAGCTATGGATAATAGTACTCTAATAGTGATCAATCTGGCAACAGGTGAGTAAGTATCAAAGAAATCCTCGCCTTCTTTCTGGGTATAACCCTTGGCCACAAGCCTTGCCTTGTACTTTTCAATTGTACCATCAGCCTCACTTCTTCTTGAACACCCACTTACATCCTCTGTGTTTACACCCATATGGACAATCAATAACTTCCCAAGTTCCATTGCTCGTAATGGAATCCATCTCACTGGACCGCTTCCTTCCAATAGTCATTCCCGAGATGAATAAGCCTCCTCAATGGTTCTTGAGTATCATCCACTAGATATACAATGAAGTCATCACCAAAAGACTTTGCGGTCTTTTTGTCTCTTACTCTTCGAGTTACTTCATTGTCTTCATCTATTGGATTTTCCTCAAAAGTGGGTTCAATTTGTATAGGAGTGGAAGGTTTAGAGAGAAGATAGATTCTTGGCCGATGAGCTAAGTGTCTCTTTCATAGGAATATGTCCTTAAAGAATGTGGCATCATTGGACTCTAAGATTGTACCTTCATACATATCGTACTCCAGATTTCACTATTAAGAACCTATATCCAACACCGTGAAAAGCATAACCAATGAAGACACAATCAACGGTTTTTGGTCCAAGTTTACGCTTCTTTGGGACAGCACATTAACCTTAGCCAAACAAAATTTCAAGCACGTAAATAAGTGAGATTTAATCTTTTTCTCCCATTCCTCGAATGGTGTGATTTCTTTATTCTTTGTAGGAACCTGTTTAGGACATGACAAGCATCAATATAGCCTCACCCCACCATTCCTTGAAAGTCCCGATGTTTCTAACATGGCGCTAACCATATCGGTTAGAGTACGGTTCTTTCTTTCGGCAACCCCGCTTGACTGGGAGAATAGGAGGCGCCCTCTCATGGATTATTCCAAGTTCCTCGCAGAATTTATTAAAATCACTAGAAAAATATTCTCCACCACGATCTGACCTAACCCGTTTGATTTTCCTATCAAGTTGGTTCTCAGCTTCAGCTTTATAGATCTTAAAATAGTGAAAAGCCTCATCTTTAGACTTTAATAAATACACGTAGCAAAATCTAGTAGAATCATCAATCAAAGTCATGAAATACCTCTTACCACCCTTCGTCAACTCCCCGTTCATCTCGCACAAATCGGTATGAACTAGTTCTAATGGTGATAAGTTTCTCACCTCTGCCGCCTTGTGAGGCTTGCGAGGTTGCTTAAATTGCACACACACTTGACACTTAGAACCTTTGACTTGGGTAAATTTTGGGATTAAATCCATACCGGCCATCCGCACCATACAACCAAGATTAACATGACAAAGTCGTGAATGCCAAACATTAGTCTCATGATCACAAACATGATTAATCTTATTATTCATGTCCATCAAAGATAAGTGGAACAAGCCTCCGCTCTCATAGCCTTTTCCAATAAAATTTTCAAACTTAGAAATAACACATTTATTGGATTTAAAAACTAACTTAAAACCATCTCTACATAATAGAGATCCGCTGACAAGGTTCTTATTTATCGCGGGCACATGTTGTACGCTCTTGATCGACGACCTTCCTCAAGTAAACTTCAAGTCAATAAAGTCCGACTCCACGCATAACCGCTGCGACCCATTCCCCATCAACACGGAGGCAGCCCCTGCGACCTGGTAAAAAGAAAATAGGGATCTATCAGCACAAACATATATATTGGCCCCTGTGTCAATCCACCAATCAGATGAACGACATACTGAAAGAACAGTAGGTACTGATACATATCCAGATGTTCCTGCCTCATTATTGCCAATAACAACGTTGGCGGACTTTTTCTGCTTGTCTTTACGATCATGGCAATCCTTAACCCAGTGATCAGTACCATTACAGACAAAGCTTCCCTTCCCTTTATTCTTCTTCTTCTTGAAGCTAGTAGTTTGATTGGCTTTGTTCTTGTTGTCAGGCTTTTCAGACTTGTTTTTATTCTTGTTGAATTGCAATGTTTTCTTTTGTACCACATTGGCACCAGAACTTCCTTTCCCACGTGTATCTTTTGCCCTCGCATTCTCCTCAACATCTAGAGACCCAATGAGACCAAAGAACATCGAACTCTTGTCTCTTGTGTTTTAGAGTAGTGGCAAAATCCCTCCAAGAAGATGGCGCTTTGTAATAATGCATCCCGCCACAAACTTGTCGGGCAATACACATTTAAAATTCTCAAGTTCTTTTAAGTAGAGCTTGCACCTCATGAGCTTGTTCTACTACGTAATAGTCATCGACCATCTTATAGTCATGAAACCGCTCCATGACATAGAGCTCGCTACCCGCGTCAGAAACTCCAAATTTTGCTTCAAGTGCATCCCACATTTCTTTACCACGAGGCAAAATCATAAACACATCAATAAGATTTTCTCCCAAAACGCTAATCACGGCGCCTCTAAACAAGTTATCCGCACTGCTAACGCACTCTCTCTTTCAGAGAGAGCCTCCTCAGCTCAGCTTGCCTTGCGAACGTGATACACGCTCATGTCACCAACCATAAATCATCTTGGCGCTAACGCTTGTAATTTGCGCCACAAATACCGTTGGCCTAAGTGCGGCAGCGAAACCAGTAGTTGTAAAATTTCTAGGATAAGGTTTTTGGATTGTTGGAAATATTAGGAATTTTCTCAATATTTTAATCCACAAAATTATATAAATCATGATTAACCAATTGAATATTTCAAGTTCATAACCAAAGGTACTAGATAATAACGAATTATCTATCTCATACACAAAGGCTAATGAACAAGAAAAAGGCCAAATAAAGGCATGGTATAAGTGAATATACCCTTGAGCCGGTGCCACCACGGGCACAGGCGCAGGCGGAACAATGACTTGTTCATTGTTGTTCGCCATGACGGTCGGTGTAGACGATCACACGTTGTTGCAGTGAAGTGTTGATACTGTAGAGATCGGCGCAATCGAACGTCGATGCTGATGTAGATGTCTGTGTGCCTCGCATAACGATCCGTGGACGAAGAACTCGGCGATCGCGTGATCGCTTCCCAAAACCTTATCGGCCTTCTATCCCGAGCGGGATCTCGAGAAGGACGAGGTTCCGGAGGCTCGCTCCCTCCGCCTCCTTGTGCGCAAGGAAACAGAGGCGGAACGCAAAACAGCGGCCTTCTGATGGAAGAATGGAATGTGCGGGAGAGAGAGCTCTTGAGAGAGAGAGAGTGAGAGAGTTCCACAGGGCGAGGTGCTCATGCTTTTGTAGGCGCCAGGAAGAGAAGGTTCGTCGAACCTGGACGCCATCAAACGCCATCAAGCACAGTAACGGACGCCATTAATCCGCCATTAAGTCGCTCGACGGGGAGGCCGCCCGTGCTCAGGGTGAGGTCGCCCGTACTCGAGGAGAGGTCGCCCGGCTCGGGGAGAGCTCGCCCGGCTCGGGGAGAGATCGCCCGTGCTCAGGGGGAGGTCGCCCGTGCCCAAGGAGAGGTCGCCCGGCTCGGGGAGAGCTCGCCCGTGCTCGACACGTCACGCTCACGCTCACGCCCACGCCCACGCCACACCTCGGCTCGAGCTCGACTCGGCTTAGCGCGCACGTGGCATGCCCTTTCTCTTTTCTCACTTTTCTAATTGGGAGAACCACAATCCAACTATTTAAGTTGAGATATTCTCCTCCCAATTTCCCATACGGTACTAAACCGTTTTCATAACTCCTAGTATTAAATGGGCCTCTTGGAATTTCTATTAAAATAATTAAATGGGCCAACCCCATAATTATTCTAACACACACGATGCTACTCTTCATGCTGTAGAGTCACTACAGGAATTCGTGGTTTTTTCGTCGGCCCGATTAAACTTCGTCGACCAAAAAAACCCGATGAAAATATTGGAATAATTTCGTCGGCCTATAGAAACCGATGAAAATATTGGAATAATTTCATCGGTTTGCCGTGACCGACAAAAATATAATCATAATTTCATCGGCCCGACTAGCCAACGTAATTAAATATGATGTCCAGCGGAGAACAATATTCCCATTGGCTATTTTCATCTGCTTGGGCCAATAAAAACAATTAAAAGTGTTTTTTATTTATTTTCGTCGGCCTAGGCCGATGAAATTAATTTAAATTTTTTTATTCATTAAATTCGCTGGCTTTGATCGATGAAAATAACCTAAACCCTATAACTTATCCCTAAACTGGAAAAATTCCCCAACCTAGCACATCAGCCCGACCCGACCTAGTCGCCATTGTCGTCTGTCATCGCCGCCATGCGCCAAGGCTTCCATGCCGCCCTCCGTCATGCGCTTGTTGCTATGGTTGCCAGACCTCCAACGTCGCCGCTTTCATCGACCAACTGCGGCGCTGTCGCCGATTGCGCCCCCTGCCGCTTCGCCGCCGTCTTGTTGGCTGGCCGCCATCGCCGCCGTTCTCCTCGGCGCCGCTTGCCTGCAGCGCCACCACCCCAACCCGACGCCCTCGCCGCTCGCCGTCCTCCGGCTCGCCGACCACCCGCCGCTGCGCCTCGCCACCGCTCTAGCAGCCGTCGGCGCACGCCACCTCCCTTACCGCCGCTGTCGCCTTCACCTAGCCGCAGCCCTCTGCTGTCTGGCCGCCTTGCCATCGCCACCACGCCACCACCGCACGTCGGCCCCGCCGTCATCGCCGCCCCGCCGAGCCGCAGCCGCAGCCGCCCCGCCAAGCCCTATCTAGCTAGCCGCAGCTACCCCACCCAGCTGCATCACCGCCGCTCCACCAATACTCGCATCGTCATACCTCGCCTTCATGCCATCATCACGCCACCGCGAGGGAGTGTTTTGGTATAAATGTAAATTTATAAATGCTATTTGTATGAATGTCGATGTGAGATTTAGTTATTGATGTTTAATAGCTCTATGTATAAATGTTTAGTGATTTAGTCAAATGCTATATGTATAAATGTCGAATATAACATGTTGCAATATAAGTGTCCTATCCTATACGTCACCCGTTCGGGAGTGATACGGGGCACATTTAATTGTGCTCCGTGTCGGTTCAGAATTGTCTACTGTTGACGTCAAATAAACACCAATTTTATACGTCAACATATTCCAGAATTTCGGCATTTCGGAGAAAAAAATCAAGGTTTATATTAACATTTTATTTATTCTAATAAAGTTCCACAAGTTTTGGTGTAGTCTCATGTTTTGCAGGCATGCACAAGAAAAGACGATTTATCGGCCGTATGCAAATCGGACGAAAAATAGAGTTTAAATTAAACATATTTTGAAAAGTCATCAAATGACAAAATGGACTGCACCATGATGAAGAGCTCGTCGAGACGATCGAAACACATATATTATTTGCTATATTTGGAGCTCGGATGAGGGAGAAAGGAGTTCCGTAAGATGACGAGTCAGACCGGACCAGACCAGGCAGGCTGGCCCCTTCTTTTGGTCAATTTGCCTCGGTTTTTCTCTCACACATCAAAAAACACACCTAGAGGCCATCCCAACCATCCATGCTAGTCGGTTTGATCCAGAAACAGGGAGTGCTTCACAAGTCATGCATAGTATTCTAAAGGAACCCAATGCTACCGGTCTCTAACTGTCAAACCGACTTGGAGAGATGATCTACACCATTGATAAAGCATCCCAGGAAAAATTGGCGGCCAGATCATGAAAAGGGTGGGCCGGCCGACCCACCTCGGATGCCAATTGGATTCTCCTTCGGAGGGTGGCAAGATGACAAGTGTCCCATGCCTTGGCACTCTCCCATTGGCTCGGGAACACTATAAAAGGACCCCCTCACCTCAATTACACCACCACACTTCACTTCACTTAGAGTTGTTCTTTAGTTAGAGTAGATTAGTTGGGAGTTAGAGTCAGTCGAGCTGAAGCCTCGGAGTTCCGGAAGTGTCTTCGGGAATTCGGGTAATAGCTCTTGTACCCTTTCCTAATTATTGCAATTAGTGAGATCACTTCATTCATTTTATATTGTGTTGAGCTTTAATTGAGATTGAGCATATCTACTAAATGAGTTGTGTGGATTAACCTTACCGGTAGCTTGTATTCGTCTGGAATCAGTTTAGATTCTTACTCATATACTGAAAAAGCCCAAGTATTGAACCTATATCATCTTCCTAGGATCCGAGGAAGGTTGATTAGAAATAGTAGCAGACGTGGTGTCTAAGGCTAGGACTAACTCGGTTTACACCCGGGCCCACGTATATGTGGTAGGTGGTGACAGCCCTATCTATCCGTATATATTAATTATCTCGTGCGTAACCCACAGCGTCCGGCTTTGGATCAGTAGAGTCCTATCAGAATGATCATAACCATTCGGGATTTCAATTCGGGATAGCAGGTGGTAGTGAATGTCTGAGCTCCGATGACGAATATTAAGTGAACCACTGATCGTTATCATCCAAGCTCTCTCAATAAACTGAATCGCACAACATTTACGAACTTATTAAACCCGTCTCGTTGTCCTCCCAACTGTCTGTCTAATTATTGTAGCACTCTACTTAGTGTGTATGTGTGTGTGTCACCGGTCTATTTATCGTATCATATTTACCCCTTAGCTAGCTGGTTGGTATCTCAATAATATAGATATTATAATTATTTTTTCCCTCGTTTCTTGTGGATTTGATACCTTGGTATACTCCTAGGTGAATACTACAAGCGATATTTGTTCGCTTGTAGATTAATTTCTAAGAGCGTAAGAATTGTCAACATCCACTTTTTTGGACAGCCTGTGAATGGACGACCTTAGTCGTGGTTTGTATGACATGTTGTGGGATTTGAACGAAATTTCGTCAACATAATCCTGTTGTTCTCCGATGCACTGCATTTCAATGTACACTCGGAGAACAAAAGGGTTATGCTACCGAAATTTTGTTCAGATCCTACGGCATGTCATACAAGCTGCGCTAAGGTCATCCATTCGTAGGTGGGTTTAGGACCTATCCTTACCTAGAACTTTGTTAGGATTTGAAACTCATATTAAAATAATTAATGCATTCAATTTAATACCATCAAATATGGAAGGTTGTCGAAAGTGGATGTACGACGGTTGGAGAAGCAACGAGGCGCCGTCGAAAGAATGGATGATGAAGACCAGGATTTTGTGAATTTGTTTACGCCTCGAATCCTGGTTGTGGCTTGGCTAAGTGTCCTTGCTCCAAGTGTCGTAACTTCTCGCGACATGTCAAGATGACCATGGAGCATCATCTGTGCAAGTACGGGTTTATGCTAGATTATCTTATATGGTATGAGCATGGAGAGTCAAGGAAAGAGAACAAGTCAATTCCAATTGATATTGTAGATGATGAAGAGAATTTGATAGGAGATATGATGGATGATTTCATGGAGCAGTTTCAAGATGCTCCAGGGATAGAAGTTGAGAAGTTCTGTAGTCTTCTCTCAGCCTCGCAAGATCCATTGCCTGAGTCCACAGATGTCACCCAACTCGCAAGACCCAGATATGGTAGTAGTGCAAGGTGTTAGCCAACCGGCGTTGAATTGGAACCATTATAAGTTGGCTGCAGAAAGATAACATGGCAATGTTTCACAGAGGGTCTGGATAAACTTTTGGGTGATAAAAATAAATGCTCACATATTTTCTTTGCATACATTGTTACTTGCAACGTTTAATTTGTTACCTACTTTTTTTCACTAGGAGAGATATCGTTGGCCTGACGGACAAGATAGGACATTGGAGGCGAAGGCCACCTATGTCTTTGAGAAGGCCGCTAAAAAGGTGGTAAAGAATATGATGTCCAATGCTCGTATCTCGGCGGTGTGCTTATACTACAAGAGGTTCAAAAATGAGGATATGAACAAAAAGCTAGAAGCTTCTTCAATCTATCTAAGAGAGGACGAGTACCTCCAAGTGGACATTCCTTGGCTTAGGAAGTGCTCTGATGCTTGGCAAGCACTTCGTGCTTACTGGGCATCACCTAGATTTGTTGAACAGTCAAGTCAAAAGCGGACTAACAGAAACATGGTCCCAAGAACCACTCATCGATATGGTGCCGATGGACACGTTCATCTTGCGCGCCGCATGGTATGAACCACTCTTCAAGTCTTATAAATTCTTTGTATTTTGGTCATAATTCTGTTGTCGGCAACACATATAATCATTTGCTTTGTAGGAGATTGAAAGTGGGGTTGCGCCAAGCAATATTGACACATATGTCCGAGGCCACTTTGAAGGCAATGCAACACAACCCGATGAACTTTGTAGTGATGCAGCGACACAACACCTGGTAATGATTTTCAGGTTAATGATGACTTCAAGTTAATGATTTTCACATTATTAACTAACATGACTTCAAAATATTGTAGGTTCAATATGGGGAGTAAATGGTGGCCCGCCATAGGGAAGACTACGATTGGTGGAAAGAAGAATTAGACCCTATAGCACTTTACGCGAGTGGTGGTGGTAGAAAACATGGGAGGTTTGCTATGTTCAACGGGGTGGTGGATTCAAGTGAAACCTTGGCTGAGGCGAGGTCGTCTCAGTCCTCTGCTAGCAGTTCTCGTTTCTCAAGCGAGACAGTGCTCGAGCAACAGTTGAGCCAACAGCAAGAGCTAATGATGCAATCCCAACAATACATGATGGATTATCAGGCATACCAGCGACAACACTTCGAAGGAAGTATTCTTTGTTACCTTAAAATTGCTATATGGGATTTATTACCTTCATAATTGATGAAAAACAATTTAATGGCTGAAATTTGTACAAGTAGCATCACTTGTTAGTTTTGGACTAAAATTGCTCTATTAGTCTTGTTTACCTTTATAATAGATTAAAACCAATTTATATGGCTAATATGTGCACCAAGTTGCTTAGTTGTGTAATTTTTTACTTTCATGTCTCTTCAAACATTTTGATTGTTATCAACCTATAAATCATAGATATATGCTTTTCTCTTCTAGGCGATGTTTCGTGCTCATTTTGGCTCCAACTTTGAAATGCCCGAATTTCGGCCCCCGCCTCCTCCTCCTGGCCTTTTTCCTAGACGCCACAACCCGTAATTTTGTTTCTACCTACATCCTAATGCATTTCTATTTATTAAACTTTTGCATTTTTAGGTTCACACATTTGCTTCCCTTATAATGTTTTAGGGCTTTTCGACACCGCCTCCTGCTGCTCCCGTTCAAGACAACGCCGCTAGTGCTTCGGGGACACCTTCTGTTAGTCAATTTCTGAACTCCGGAGGCGAGCCAACAGGTAGCGGGCGTGGTTCTCACTCTCCTCGAACCTAGAATTTATATTTTGGTGAAGTTTGTGAAGTATCATGTGTGTAACTTAAACTTTGGACTATGTATGCGATAATGGAGTATGTATGCGACAATGAATTATGTATGCGACAATGGACTATGTATGTGACGTAGACTATGTATGCAACTCTGTATTTGATGTATTGTAATGATAATGCGATAAATTGTGATGTGGTTTATTGAATTTGTGATGCTATTGGGATTATTAATTATTGGGATTTTTCTGTTAATAACTGTGACCTTTCTATAAATAATTGTGATTTTTCAGTTCTTATTTCCTTTTTTTTTACAAAAAAATAATATTTTCGTCGGCATTGGCCGACGAAATTACTGGAGCTATAAAACCCAGCAGGCTGTTGCCCAGTAATTTCATCGGCCTGGGCTGACAAATTACACTTATTTTCATCGGCCTAGGCCGACGAAATTACTTTGGGCGTAATTTCATCGGCCTAAGCCGACGAAATTAGACATGCCGTCACCATCCTACCTGTCCTGCCGTCGGCTGAACGTAATTCGTCGGCTAGTAAAAACCGACGAAACGGTTTGTAATTTCGTCGGTCAATTTTGTCGGCAAACCGACGAAATTACTATATTTTCATCGGTATCACCATTAATTTCGTTGATACCAGGCCGACGAAATTACACTTGATTCCTGTAGTGAGTATAGAGATTAGCTCGCAATATTCTCTAACAAGTAGTGTTGCACACTACTGAAAATTTTTGTCATTGAAATTTGAATTTTGCCTACTAAAACATGTATTTTTTCCTACTGAATGATGAGATTTACCTCTTGAAATTTGAATTTGTACTCATGAAATTTTTTCAACCTTACCACTGAAACTTCAGGTTTTCACCATTGAAACTTTAATTTTTCCTATCGAAACTTGAAATTTCTTCATTTGAAACTTGATGGTTTTTTTTACCTTTTGAAACATAAATTTGTGCTCATGAAACTTTCCGGACCTTGCCGCTGAAACTTTGGGTTTTCACCATTGAAACTTTAGTTTTGTGTACCGAAATTTGAAATTTCTTCTATTGAACTTAAAGTTTTTTTTTACCTTTTTCGAAACTTAGAAGTTGTACTCATGGAACTTTGGATCTTACCAATGAAACTTTGGATTTTCGCAATTGAAACTTTAATTTTGGCCAGTGAAACTTGAATTTTTTTCTATTTGATCCTTGAAATTTTACCTTTTTTGAAACTTGGATTTGTACTTATGAAACTTTGGTATCTTAGCACTAAAACTTTCGATTCAGTCGGTCAAAAACTTACGTTCTTTCCTTCTAAAACCTAGACTACCGCCTATCGAAATCAGATTTGGTCTCGTGAAACTTCTTATTTTATGAAGTTTCACTAGTAGTTTCGCAAAAATTCTTTGGTTTTTTTTTTCAAGTTTCATTATTTTTTTCAAAGTTTCATTGAATAGTTTTTCACGTTTCATTGGGTTTGCCATTTAAAAATTTTGTAGAGAAATGTGATAGTTAAGGAGAGGGGAGAGAGGAACAGATGTGCATCTTTTTATGTTTCATTTCCTGTGGGACACAATATACCTTTTTCTCTCTCCATGCATGCTGAAAAGCTGCAATGCATGCTTGTGGGGGCGATAAATTTTGCTCTCCATGCATGCTGAAAAGTTGCAAGTGAACGCATGTAGATCACTTCAATGCACCGGTGCAGGTGCTAAAAACAATGTTCTAAATAGCAGGCTACAGCGCTGCTATACGCTATAACGTTTGAACATATTGTCGCTACACTATTGAACATATGTCCGCTATCGCAACAAAGAGCGCAATAGCGCAATTTAGCGGCGCTAAAATGCATAGTGGACCATAGCATTTAGCGGCGCTATTCAGGGTTTGATGCTCGCAGGCCGAAACTGAAGCCCACTCAAATTTCAGTGCTGTCTCAGCCCAAAATAGGTACTCTGTTGTGAACTTGTGATGGACTTGTCAGCTGTCAACTACTCTGTTTTCCTGTTTGTGTTTGTGATATAGTGTACTCATAAATAATAACCACTGTGATAATGTCTTAATCTTATGCTGATAATGTCTTAATCTTATGCTGCTTATGATTTGGACAAAAATCAGTTGAAATCCATGTTTTTTGACTTTTGACTTTGTCACTTAAAGACATATATATGCCATGTTTCATACCTTTTTTTAAAACCGCTAACCTGTTTAGCGGCTGCTATAGCGGCGCAATAGCAGTCTTAGCGATTTGAGGAATACTCCACTAAAACAGATAACCCGCTATTGAAAACATTGTCTTTAAAAGTTGCAACCGAAGCTCATTTTTATTGGCGGTCGGGGGTCGGAGGCGTCCAATCGCGAGCCGCGCGTCGGACATCCGACGCCTGGTCCGTGGCATTTCTACCTACTGAAACTTGAACTTTTACTAGTTAAAACTTGAGACATGTTCTCGTGAAACTTCGGAAAATATCAAATTTCACCATCAGTAGGTATTTTCTAAATTTAATTAATTATTTTCCTAGTTTCAATAGCTTATTCACAAGGTTCGTCAATAATATACCAAGTTTTATTAATTGTAAACATGTTTCATTAGTTTTTTTTTTAAGTTCCAATAGTACATTTTTCAAGTTTCGGTATCACATTTTCAAAGTTCAATAGGCTCACATGAAGTCATCTAAGGATGTGATTGGATCAGATAAGGTCGGATATTGTTCTATCCATATTCGTATCCGTATTTTTTACTGGCTACATATTCAAATACGAATGTGTCTAATATGGATATAAATTTGAATAATACTGGATAACATCAGTTACAAGCGAATACAGAGCGAATACAGATCGGATAAGACAAGGATACAAATATTGTTAGTTGAATAGTTAAAATTAATTTTCAAAAATCCGTTGCAAATTTTAACAAAATATGGTCAAAATTTAAATTTAACAGTGGAAATTGATAACATTAGTTAAAATAAAACATTAGAAAGTCTATACACGAATATTATTAACTTAGTCTATATTTAAAAATTCAAAAAGTAAATTTAAAAGTTGGGAAACTATTGATAAAAAATTGTAGAAATACATTCAAAAAATTCTAGAATTACATTTGAATAATATCCATATTTTATATTCGGATATTATCCAAACAAAAATTCAAATATTCTTTATCCACCGAATAATCAGTGCTTCGTATTCGTATACATATCCATGCCAAATTATTCATATCCATATCGTTATCCAAAAATAGTTGAATATCCATAAAACTATCCAAATCACTATCCGATCAATTCGGTCGGTCGGTCGGTCGGATAATATCTGTATCATTTCTACCCCTAACGTCAGCAAAGGTTTATGCGTCATGTTTCATAAGTGGGTTCTCCTAGTTTCACATCAAAAAAAATAAAAAAGTATTTAAAACGGGTTTCTCTCGATTTTAGTAGAATTATGAAAATTGTCCTGTGCAATTTGAACATTGGTTGAATTTTATACAAAAATCAAAAGTTTGATTGTAAAATGCATCAAACAGCACGTCTAGCTAATTTCTGCTTTGTTGCGTCTGATCGTCTTGTGTGGGTGCGTGGGAGCGGCGGAAGCCATGCGATCTGGTGATTAATCTTTTTTTGCATGCGATCCGACAACCACACCACGTTCGATCGGTGCCATCAAAAAATCTAATCATTGATTACGATGTCAACCCTCAATTTTAACTTAACTTGAGAGTCGGAATCCCATGCACTAGTCCCTGGATCGGTACACTAGTGCGGAAAATCACGTAGTCGATACAAGCATACATCGATAAAATAAAATCCCTAAATATTACATTCCATGTTACACCCTTAGGCGAATTTAGTAAGACGATCATCAGCAGCCTTATATTACAAAACATTGTTCAGAGTATTGCAGCTACCCCAAAATATGTACCCAAAAGAATCTCCTATCGACTAGGTGTCCTGCAAACGACCGGAGCAACCCCTAAGACTCGTCAGGTCCACCGAAGTCATGTCCATCGTCTTCATGGCACTCGTACGGATCCTCCTTGATTCCCTTGTCTAAAGAATGTAAGTAGACGAGGTAAGCGTCATTCAAACGTTGCTAGTTAACACTTCCCTTAATGCAATTAGTGTATAGAAGGCTTTATTTGGGGAAAGGGTTATTTTATTTGCGTAAGGCCAGTTTTTAAATGACTTTAAAAACTTCCTAAACTAGCATCATGTATATTAGTCTTATTATCTCAAGGGTTTAGCATCGAAACAATACATCCCGAAACCCAACCAAACCACCGACTCTTCGACCAACCCTGATCAGGCCAAGCCTCGACCAACATACACCCGATATCGTACTTGACCAAACCATACTTCTTGTTGCGCCCAACATTTCCTAGATACGCCATGCTTCCAGGATTTGGCAATCCTGTTGTGGACCACACTTGCCATGGCATGCCCGTCTTGGCCTAGGGGGTTGCCAGCCCTCACTAGCCGAGCGTCATCTTGGGGAAGTGTGACCTTTATCACCCTCAGTGATGACCCATGCCTGTCCTTATCGAGAATGGTCCCAGAGGACCTCCGCAGAGTGCTTACAGCTGGCGATTCAAGACCCATACTCCACGCGATGGCCACGCGTTGTGTTGGAACCATCTCTCAGATGACAGCGATCTCCCCGCTACGCATGTTCTTCCATGCTCACTCTGTGCCTTAAATCATCCATCCGGATGTCATTGAAGGGCAACTCACTGCTCAATCTTCTCTACTTCCACGGTCATCGACCATGCCATACATGAACTATCCCAACCAACCGACCAACCGGACCGACACCGAACATAACCATGCCCACAACCACATTCAGCCCAACATGCAACACTAGCCCTAACTGTCACATGTCATAACAATTTCAATGAAGGAATGAATGACCGGTGAATATCGGTTCACCGTTCCGTGGCATTTTGCTAGAAGATTTATTTAAGCCTAAGCCAGTCTAAGCAGGTTTTACCCATTAGGTAGGGTTAAAGTGATTACCGGACTAATCTTAAGCTAACAAGGGTAATGACAATCAAGGCAGTCATAAAGGCTAAACAATTCAAGGGCAAGCATGTATAAGTATTACATGATTAACAATTAGGAGAATCAATAAGCATGCATTTTTAATAATAAACAATATAGTTTGGAGGAAAACTGGGTAATGAACATGATATTAGCGATGTTAATCCGCACTAGGGAAAGTCGCAATCTCTCCCTGTAACGGACAAACATCTAAAGAGTAAGTGTTAACTCGCCTTGCTCGAGTAGAAGGTCCTCCTCAGCGTCTCCGAACCTTCCTTCGGGATCGCCTACGTCTAAGCACACACACCATCCAATAATTACTTACTGATGCAAGCAAAAAATTATGATGCATGCACGTGCCCTAGGTTTTACCTTCGACACTATTATGTAGGATCGGGTAACAAAGCTAAGTTACGCATGATAAGCAATGTATGTCCTGATGCAGTTATTAAGTAACAATATCATTATATAATAGCCTAGCTATACCCCAAAATACGCTTTCGTACGATCGTAAAGCGACATATGATGACGGCACGTTCAATTACGGCCTACAAACAAGGTTAGGATTATCGTAGTTCGTCTTTTTTAAGTGCTCCCAAATACAAAGTGAAATTCTAAGTTATAAGGTAATTTTAATGCATTTTCTAATGTCCATTCTCATTGGGCATAATATTCGATCTATTAAGAATTGTGGATAAATAGGAATTTAATTTCCCTAATAAACAAATTTGGCAAGAATAATATTTTGTAGCTTTCTCTAATTATTAATGTCCTTGCAACCCTTATTATAATTTCTTATGATTTTATAAGGTCGGACTCTTTATTTATTTTTACTAAAGTCACCTTAAATCTAGTTTAAACATTTTCTATATAAGAAATCTACTATTTTAACTAAACAGTCCCATTCTCCTATTACAGCGGTCGTTTTCATAATTTTATTAAAAAAAATGACCTAAGCTATTTATCTAAATTTTTCTAGAGTTTTTGAGAGCCACTAACTATTTTTGATAAATCTTTAACAATTTCTGAAATTATTTAACCGGAAAAATAACTGGAAATGGTTAATTTGCTTCGGGCCAACCCAGCGAATGAGCCAGCCCAGCCTTTGATGTGGCCCACGACCCATTTGCGTGCGCGCCCGCGTCGGCCTGGGTGGCGACGCCAAAGGCGTAATTCTGCGGGGCGCATTCGTGCGCAGCTCGCGTCGCGCCCAGCGGCACCTCCACTTAACCTGCACGGTGGGGCTAGGGCCCACACGACAGCAACTCACGCCATGATTTAACCTTGCGCGCGCGAGGAGTAACTGGCAGGTGGGACCCGTAGGCCAGCGACTCCCAATGTTTCTGCCTGCATGAATCTTGGCATGGATCGAACGACGGGTGGTCATCGTCCTCCTCCGAACGGGTGATGTGGCCGACGGCGGCGGCAAGCGATGCAGCGGCGCTATAGCTACGCTCCGGCTGAGAGCGTTAGCGCTCCGGCATGTACAGCCTCCTACAGTCCTAATGATGCCCTCGTCGAGGCCAGAGGTGACCGGACGCGGTAGCGCGATGGTGGCGGCGGAGCCGAAGGCTCGCCGGAGTTGCCCTCACACGCTACAGATCTATACGCTATGAAAATGAACGGGGAGCTCAAGGGATTACCGATGGTGCTCATCGAGCTCACGGACAAGCGCGCGGAGAAATGGAGGCGGCTAGCTACGAGGAGCCCGACGGTGGCCGAAACAGGGACGGCGGCGATGCGGCAGCTCCGAGCGCCTTCGCTGAAATTGGTCGTGGTGAAATGATTAGGGCAAGGTTTAGTAGCTCGGGACGGAAGGAATTAGCCTTAGGCTCATGGAATCGACGGGATGATCTCCGGCGCCGGTGCGGTGAGATTTGGGGGAAGTGGGAAAAACGGGGCCGGCGGTTACGCTAACCACTTTATAGGTACCTGGCAAGGGTGCCGGCTCGAAGGTGCACACAGCGGCTCAGGGGAGCAAGCGGCGGCGATAAGATCGTGTGCGGCCAAGGGTGGCGAGGACAATGACAGTATGGACGCAAGGGCGGAGTCAGTATGAGGCTAAGCAAAGCAGAACCAAGCGGTGGCCGGGCCATACTGCACAGAGAGAGAGAGAGAGAGGAAGAGAGAAAGAGAGAAGGAGAGAGAGGGAGAAGAGAGAGAATGGGCCCACCTATCAGCGCAAATTCAAATGAATTTTGAAATTCAAGCAATTTTTTGAATTAGCCTCAAATTGGGATGTTACATACAATGTATCAAGAATATGACGGTATAGATTTAGCGAGATTTAGATTTGGTCATATGGACAACAATTGACACACGACAATGAAAACCAGTGTCACATTTGATCGTACAGGAATCCTGAGTCCGTACTTGAGTTTTATGCTCAGTAAAAGTTGGATCCTACGGCAACTGACGTATATGATTACAAACCTCCTACTATTAGCAATGCATCAAGTCCGTACATTGCTTTGTACGATACAAAACAAATTAATGGCCAGTCATAACGAACTATAAATTGTATTTGGACATGATTAACCACTATGTTGCTTCCTGCGGCAAAAAAAACAAATCAACAAATTTGTAACGAATCCGTAACATACTAAAATTCATAGTAATTAGTTAGGCATGGAGTCCTTATATTCCCCCCCACAAAATTATATCAGTTAACCACATACATACGGATCAAAAATAGTACTAGGGATGAAAATATTAGCACTTTCAGGTATATATTAATCCAGAGATAAATCATCAAACAGATCTGATAAACAATTAACTTTAAACAGTATTGACGTACAGTGTATCTAGGCCGCTCAATTGGACGCCGTAGGCATCGGTGTTGACGTTGGCTACGACGTTGCCGATGTTGCTGTTTACAACAACGACATTCGGGTTGGCGTTGTCGTCTGTGTCTCGCACTGGTGAAGACTTCACCGTGGATCATGCGGAGAAGCGCGAGGCGAAGGCGAGCAGTCGCGCTGGAACGCCTCCAAAAACCTTATTCGCCCTACCCATTGCAGCAGCTCTTAGGCGAATGGTTCTGGAGACCTACCTCTGCTCTCTCGCTTGTCGGTGCACGCTGACGCAACGCACCGGATAGGATAGCCTAACGGTGCCAACACATGAATAAAGAGACGCAACTTAGAAAGAGACTCAACCCTAACTTGGGGCTAAGCATTTTTTCAATTGTTGTAGGACTCCTTTTGAAACAGGTTTTGAGTTGCTTATATAGGTGTTGAGAGAAGGTCTCTCCCCTACAACTAGTAATATGGTACTAAACATACCCCTACACCAGATGGGCCTCATGGGCCTTTAAGATTAAATTAGATTATCTTCAAATATATTGGACCAAGCCCATATATTCTAACAATCCCCAACCAGATCTCAAAGCCCATCCAAAAAAATTGCCTTTTCTAAAATATTGTTTTGTATAACAGTGTTTCGGTGACAATGGACTATGGCTTGAATTGCACCTAGGATTTGAAGATACACTCATCCACAACTTGAACAATGGATTAAGTCTTGAATTGTAAGTTTTGTGCTGACAAGATTCACTTGAAGTCTTGACTAATACTTGGATGCAAATAGGCTACCCCTCGGGTGGAGCATATAAGTTGTACTGCAAGGTCTTTGTCGACTAGTGACTAACCGGGGGTCACCGTCGGCGATGAATTTGTACGGGGGCGTATGCAAGAACCAAACTAGATGGTAGCACAAGACAGGGAATTTATATAGGTTCGGGCCCTCAGCACCGAGGTAATACCATACTCCTGTGCTCTGGGATTATGTTTGATCAAGATGAGGGATGCAAGATGACCAAGATGATGGCGTGTATGTGATGTGGTGATGATATCTGCCTATGGCCTCTACCTCCTCCCTTTATATAGTACAGAGGGAGATAGAGTTACAAGATAGCACGTGATACACGATACCTAATTCTGTTATGCCG
The DNA here is from genome assembly GCA_036346415.1 of Raddia guianensis. Lineage (NCBI taxonomy): Eukaryota > Viridiplantae > Streptophyta > Magnoliopsida > Poales > Poaceae > Raddia > Raddia guianensis. The sequence goes on from CM070540.1 coordinate 31,323,698, forward strand.
TTACATGATATACAGGTATTGATCTTCTAATTACATGGAGCTTGATCATATCCTCGGGAACTTCCTTGGTACTCAAGCAAATCGTAGCCTGAGTGGTCTTTATCCAATCGGCCAACTTGGATCGCCCCCCATCTGCTCCCTTATGGGCCTTCTAGAGGATACTCGGGGCCCATGTAGTCCACAGTAGCCCCTGAGTGCTTTACGATCGAGTCAGATGTCCGGCCGACTGGTTCTGCCAATATCTCCTGTAATCTAAAAAGAGATTGTAAAGAACTCAAGAAATCTCAAGTTTTTATGTTGAAGCAACGCTTGGATTGGTAGTACCAAACTCCAACTTCTTTCGGCCCATTGGGCACGTCACCTCAACAGACGAGTTCGGCTACTTGACACCTACCCTCGCATTGCGAAAGCAGTAATTGATCCATCATGGGGCATGCCTTAAGCCACGCAATTAAAGCTTCCGTCTTGCAGCATGCTGTAAATTTAGCGTTTCAAAATATGTCATCATCAGGCGCCTGGCCTTAATTTGTAAGAACCAGCACTCGACCCAATATGGGGCGCACCTTTCAGCCAAGTGGTACCTGTCCCGACCAGAGAAGGGATCAGCCATTGGCCCCTAAGGACATACCGATTAGGAACAATTTGGCCGAGAGGCATTTGTATCCGGGTAGCAGTATACAACTGGTGACCTTAGAAAAGGCATGCCTCTGAAACTGTACCCAAATTTCACCAATACCCAACCTCGAGCATGCGAAACTGGCTAGTGACCCAACATGTACCTGCCGTGAAATATTTTTAATTTTGGCACTTCCGGTCATATGCCCTCCAGGGTGTACCGAGGCCGAATTAGGCTCGATGTTAACACAGTGCCACCGTCAGCGGCATGCTAAGAAATCCTGTTAAGGGGATAGCCTTGGCCCAAGCCCATTGAAGGGAAAGCGAAGAGTTCTCACGCCCTTTTCACACACAGTCGGAGCGACACGCGCTTCCGCTGGGAAACATGTCCGTATCTACTTCTGTCCCATCATCATGATGGTTTTACTGTGTTCGAAACTGATTACAAGGCGCGCCCTTTGAACTTCTCCGTGTATAAAAGAAATCCAGAGGCAGCGTATTGCTTCACATCCGATCTGTGATTTTTCGATTTCTCCTTCTCTCGCCGAAACCCAAAAACTTCCGCCTTCTCCCCCTCGAGAGCAATGGATCCCTGGGAAGTTGCCTGCGCCGAGGAGCACGCCCGCTTCGCCGCCGCCACGGCCGCCATAGCCGCCGAATGGTAACGTTGGCGAAGGGATTACGCGGAACATACTGCCGAGAGAGCCATCAGGATTCTCATCAGTGGCCATCCGCGACTCTTTCCAGTGCGCACTCCTCTGAAGGACGCACTCGTCCTTTCCATTCTCGACATGAAGTGGCCTTCGGAGTAATCTTTCTTCTTTTGTTTCTTTTGCTTCTCCACGAGCAAGCAACGAGCCCTAGCTCATTGTGCTGCGCCGCGAAATATGTGTAATTAGGGCCTAAGTGCCACTTAATGAAAATCTTTTGGAAGTCCCATGTCGATCTTCTGGTTTTAATTTTGAATCCGCAACCGACATTTATTCATTCGAGTAGTTAGAACCGCGTGCTCCCAAACCGGCGCCCAACGCATACACGAACCTCTCGGAAGAAATCACTCAGCCAACCGAGTGGTTATCCGAGCCTTCTCGAAAAGCAGCATCCAACGCTAGACAAAGGCCCGGCCCAGAATGCAAAACGCAGCCTATTGCGATAAATTAGGAACAGGGGAACGAAATTAGTTCACCTTGCCCACCTTTCGCGCCAGTCTTTTAGTCCTCCCCAGCGAACTCCGCCGCTAGGGTTCTTCTCCATCGCATCCTCCGCCGCCACCGTCACCGATCAGTAATGGCTCCCCCATCTCCTGTCGCTTCGAAAACGACCAAGAGCGGCAAGGAGTGGATGAAGTCCATTACGACCGAGCGGAGGCTGCAGAAGCTTGTCTCCATTGGTGTGCTCCCCTCCGATGAGTTCGCCTCGTGGCGCACCGCCGTCGGTGAGTCCTGCCCCACCCCTCGTTCCGGCGAGGTAGTGGTCTTCGAGTCCTTCTTTCTCCGCGGCTTCGGCCTTCCTTGTTCTTCCTTCTTCCGGGGATTATTGCACTTTTACGGGATCGAGGTCTCTCACTTGAACCCCAATTCCATCTTTTAAATTGTGATCTTTTTCCACATCTTTGAGGCTTTTCTCGGGATCGTCCCTCATTTCGACCTCTTCAGATATCTCTACCTCCTTAAGCCCTTCCCCAACAATACTTGTCCCAAAGCCGCAGGCGGCACCGGTTTTCAGCCGCGGGAAGGGACCAGGAAGTTTTATTTCAATCTTCCTTTGAGAACCTCCAACAAGGGCTAGCATTCGGAGTGGTTTTATTGTGCCAATTCTCCTCCCGTCCTTCCTTCGTTTTCCGGAGAGTGTCCCACAGTCCGTCCTTCCTGGTCTTCTCATCTCGCCGATGGCGAAGGAGGCCAAGTAAAGGAACTTCTCGTCCTCCTCAACAGATTGAAATCCGCGGGGCTAACCGGCATCGGCGTAGTTTGGAACTACACCCTGCGCCGTGTCCTGCCCATCAAGGAGAGGGTGCATCTCGCCTTCGAGTACTCCGAGCCTCAAGACGCCACTCGGGAGAGCGAGGATCCAATTTCGCAAAAGGATGTAATCAGCCGAGTGGCCGAGCTCTTCGCCCCGGGCTCAGAGATAGTCAATACATATTGCCCAGGCGCGTATTGCCTAGCAAATCCTCCTCCAGCGGTAAGTGAAAGATTCTTCTCAACTTAGCCGTGGTTTTTTGGAATGACACTGCAATCGATCTGATCCGATACTTATGCAGGGACGTGCGGCATTCTTCTCCACCTATCCAGTCCTAGAGGCCCCGAGCCATAAGGAGGCACCGCGCAAGCGTCTTGCAGAGAACTCGGCTGATGCCCCTCCAGCCAAAAAAGGCAAGGGGGTTGCCTCGAGGGACCCCCAGCGCCGAGGCCGTCTCCTGCTCCCGCCGGGCGATCACCAAGCCCTCCGTCTCTCCAATCTACTGGCCCAGAGGCCGCATCAGGGGCAGAGAAGCCCTCCGGCTCCAGCCCGATTGATCCGGACATCCGAATTGGAACCAAGTTTATTCCATCACAAAGGTATTCCCTCACAATTCTGTCTCTTCATGATTTGTAAAGGAAACAACGTCTTGAAAAGTCTTGAAATGCTTATAGGAAACCTGTCATGGATGATATGCCAAGCAAACGTGGCGCAAAGACGCCAGCTCCAGCACCTCCAAAATCCGATCGCCAAGCCGAACCCGCATCAGCAGAAGACCCGAGTCGGCGGGCAGCACCCCACTAGGATTCCGGTCCATCCCCTACCCCGATCCTCGCCGACGAAGGGAAAGATCCCGGCCCTGGCTCCAGAAAGCTCAGAACCGGAAATCGAGGAAATTCCTCGCCCCTCCGCCAAAGCCAACACTCCACCCCTCCGAGGAAAATGGAGGAAGGAGATGGAAGGCTACGAGGTCCATGATGAGAAGGAGGCCGAAGAATGGGAGGTATTAGAAAACATGGCAAGGGCTAATGCCAAGTTGTTCAGGGTAAAGCCCTTCACACCTTGAATCCCCGCTTTGCATGAAGGAATCCTACTAATCTCCCCTCCTTTTCCTATGCAGCGCATGAAAGAGAGGTCTAGGCAGAAATCCATATGCTTGTAGAGAGCCGTGGGCAAGCTAAAATCTCGCGATGAATTCGACAACGCATTATATGCGGTTAAGTCATAGTACCGCGGCGAGATCGATGAGCTTCGAAAGGAGAACACTGAACTCTGATTCCGCCACGTAGAAGAATCCAATACCATCCGAGGTAACAATCCCCGAACAATACTAAACCCTTATGTAAAATGCTCCTTGGAGAATGATCTTTAAGGCTTGCCTTTGAATAAAGCGCTGGAGGCGAGGCAGAAGGCCATGGAGGAAGAAGTTTTTCAATCCAACACTCAGGCCGAGAGGTTGGCTGAAGAACCGGAAGGTAACTTTCCATCACTGGTTCTCCCTAGATCAGCCTCACTGAAGCCTGAGTGGTTTGTAACATCCGACTGGTTGTGCAGACTATCGGCAAAAGACCAAGGCACAATTCCAGGTCTTTGATGAAAAGGTGAAATCCACCTACGAGCTTCGAAACCGTGCTCTGACAGGAATAGCTCGAACACTCCAGTACCTTTACCCCAATGATGAGTTGCCGTCAGACACCGAGATATTCGTGGCCCGTCTTGATGACATTCCCGCACGAGTCAAGACCTTTGCACGGGAGGCAGCGACGAGATGCGCCAGTCAAGGCCTTGCCATTGCAAAGTAGAACTTCCCCCGCATGGACCTCGAGGCCGTGCGAGAAGGATTTGCACGTACTGAGGAAGAGGCCACCGCCCTGATGAAAGAAGTTCGCTCGATTGCTGCCAATCTGGCCAAACACTTATCTTTATAAATGTACCCTATGCTGACACGTTTGATTGATCCTCAATACTTATGATCTTCTTTATCCGAGTATTTAGCTTTTATCCTCTTTCATGTAACGCGTCTGCCGACTGGTCCAGCCCTCGAGTGCCGAGAATAATTTTCATAATACCCAAATTCGATCAACATATGTAAAGAGAAAATAATTTTTATTAATAAGATAGGGTGCGGTTGACTCCGCACACTATTTAGTGTAGCCCCCGACTTATTGCTTAGTCGTTTACGGCTAAGAGCATCCCCAGCTGGTCCTGTGTCACGCTACCTGCATCGCTACAGTAACTCGCGCGCAGGAAAAAACAGCCAGCTCGCAGAGTGTCTGGTTTGAATTCAAATCCCGCGAATACTGTAACAACAGTAGTTTCGGGGGCCTGCTGGGCATGCTCTAAGCAGCAAGTCAAAAAAGACTAATTACACGATGCTTGAATACAAGACTTTAAGAGTAAAAACGACGTAGCTGCTCGATGTTCCAGGTATTAGGTACATCCAATCTGTCTTCGCGCTTTAGCCGGTAAGCCCCCGGACGGGTCACTTCATCGATTACATAGGGGCCTTCCCAGAGCGGGGAGAATTTATGCTCGTGCTTCTGATTCCTTCGGAGGACCAGATCTCCTTTAGAGAATGCATAGCCTCGTGCGTTGCGCTGATGATAGCGACGTAAGCCCTGTTGGTACTTTGCCGACTGGATCATTGCTGCTTCCCTGGTTTCTTCAAGCCTGTCGAGGTCTTCCATTCTACCTTCGTCCGACTGGTTAATGTCGTAGTTGCGCACTTGTGGAGTGCGAAACTTTAACTCTGTCGGGAGGACCGCTTCTGAGCCGTAGACTAGGAAAAAGGGTGTCTGCACGGTCGCTCGACTTGGGGTTGTTCTCAGCCCGCAGAGCACCGAAGGCAACTCCTTGACCCAGTGCGTAGCGTACGGCTTTAGGCGATCGAAAATCCTTGCTTTGAGCCCTTGCAAGATTAATCCGTTGGCACGCTCGACCTGCCCGTTACTCCTTGGGTGGGCCACGGATACGTAGCAGATCTTGATGCCCATCTCCTCGCCCCAGTCTTGAAATTCGCTGCTTTTGAACTAAACGCCATTGTCGGTGATGATGCGATTAGGCACGCAAAAACGAACGAAGATATCCCGAAAGAACTCACGTGCCTTGGCGGCCGTGATATCAGCAACCGGCTTGGCTTCAATCCATTTGGTGAACTTGTCGATGGCGACGTAGAGGTGGGTGAATCCGCCTTGCGCTCGCTTGAGAGGCCCCACCATATCCTGGTCATATGAATCTGCCGTGCAAAAAATTGACAGCCTTCGCATCTGCGTGCTATGTCTTCCGCATCTGTTATTGCTGTCGGCCAGAAAAACCCCGGTCGATAAGCTTTTCTGATTAGGGAACTTGCTGCCGCGTGGTGTCCACATTCCCCGAGTGGATGTCGTTGAGTAGATCTGTGCCCTCTTGCTCAGATATGCAACGCCTTTGTACCCCGGAGCTGCTTTTGCGAAAAAGCTCATCCCCGACCACCTTATAATTCTTGCTTCGGCGTGTAATGCACTCGGCGAGGCTTCGATCCTCCGGCAATTCGTCGTGGAGAAGATAATTCAATTATGGCTGCGTCCACCTGGGGTTAATTGATAATACCTCTGACTCGTCCTGCTGATCCTGTTGCTCTTTTGGAGCGGTTGGTAACTTGATGGAAGGCTTGCGCAGCTCTTCGACGAAAACACCAGTCGAAACTTGCGCCTGACTAGATCGCATCTGCGCCAGTTCATCTGTTGCTCCATTGTCACGCCGGAGCACATGAGTCAATTCCAGCCCGTCGAATCTGTCCTCCAATTTTCGAACCTCCTGGTAGTATGCCGCCAGGTTTTCGCCGATACAAGACCACTCCTTTTGAACTTGATTGACCACGAGCTGAGAATCCCCGTGCACCATTAACTGCCGGACGCCCAGCGATATGGCAATGCGGAGCCCGTGGAGGAGAGCCTCGTACTCGGCGGCGTTGTTACTGACTGGAAATAGGATTTGGAGAACGTATCGTAGCTTCTTTCCGGTCGGAGATATGAGCAAAATCCCAGCCCCCACACCGTTGAGCATGAGGGAACCATCAAATTACATTGTCCAGTACTCAAGATTTTCCTTTACTGCTGGGGTCTGAGTCTCGGTCCACTCGGCGACGAAATCGGCGAGTGCCTGAGATTTAATGGCTAGCCAAGGCTTGAACTTTTGTTCAAAGGCTCCAAGCTCAACTACCCACTTCGCGATTCTCCCGGTAACTACCCGGTTATGAAGTATGTCTCCAAGTGGGAAGGAAGTGACCACCGAAATCTCATGATCTTGGAAATAGTGCTTAAGCTTCCGCGATGTGATCAATACAGCAGACAAAAGCTTTTGAATATGGGGGTAACTTATCTTAGAGTCTCCCAATACTTCGCTGACGAAGTAGACCGGACGTTGTACCTTTTGGAGGGAGCCTTGTTCGTCCCGTTCTACCACCAATGCGTTGTTGATGACATAGGTCGTCGCGCCGATATAGAGTAGTAGTGGCTCCTGGGGCATGGGCCGGACCAACACCGAAGGTGTGGTGAGGAACTGCTTGAAGTCTTCGAAGGCCTGCTGTGCTTCTGCTGTTCATTGAAAGTCATCCTGTCGGCGTAGGAGCTTAAAAAACGACATGCTGCGCTCCCCGAGTCGGGAAACGAATCTGCTAAGTGCCACAATGCATCCAGTGAGCTTCTGCACATCCTTCTGGCTGGTTGGAGGCTTCATCTTCATGATGGCGCCAACCTTTTCTGGGTTAGCCTCAATCCCTCGATGGGAAATAGTGAATCCGAGTAGTTTACCGGATGGAACTCCAAAGGCGCACTTCTCGGGATTCAGCTTCATCCGGTACGCCCTTAGGCTCTCGAATGTCTCGGCCAGATCCGTTATGAGATTATACTTTATCCTTGTTTTTACGACGACGTCATTGACATAGGCCTCCACGTTGCGACCGAGCTGAGTGTGAAAATACCGCTGTATGGTACGCTGATAAGTCACACCAGCGTTTTTCAGTCTGAACGGCATTGTGATATAGCAGAAAAGCACCAAAAGGTGTGATAAACGACGTCTTGATGCAATCTTCCTCCATCAGACTGATCTGATGATAGCCCGAATAAGCGTCCATAAAACTTAAGAGCTCACACCCGGCGGTGGAATCCACCACTTGGTCGATGCGGGGGAGCCCAAAAGGATCTTTGGGACAGGCTTTGTTGAGGTCGGTATAATCAACGCACATGCGCCATGTCTTGTTTTTCTTTTGCACCACAACCGGGTTTGCCAACCACTCGGGATGATAGACCTCCTTAATGAATCGTGCCGCCAGCAGCTTTTTGATCTCTTCCTGAATGGCGTCCTCCTGATCTGGCGCAAATCTTCTGAGACGCTGCTTGATAGGTCGCGCCTTCTTGTCGTTATGGTGAGAATGTTCGATCACCTCCCTCGGAACACCAGGCATGTCTGAAGGCTTCCAAGCGAACACGTCCTAGTTTTCCCGGAGGAAAGTAACGAGCGCGTCTTCCTATTTGGTGTCAAACCCTGTCCCAATCACGGCTGTTTTGGTCGGATCAGACAGGTTCAACAGTATTTTCTAGGTTTCCTTGGCTGCTTGGATGGAAGTCTTTGGCTGCTTTTTAGCGGGTATTGTCGGTGTAATAAATACCGGGGTACAAAGAGTCCTGAGAAGACAAGGCGGGCCCCACGCGTCAGGCGGGCGGGCAAGGCCCAGGCGTGGCGAGCCCCTCGGCCTTCGAGGTGGGCCCCACACGTCGGTGGGCGTCAGGCCCGGCGTGGTGGCGCCTCTCAAGACAAGCGAGGGCCCCGCGCGCCAAAGGTAGTGCGTGCGCATGAGCCCCTCTCGAAGACGAGCGAGGTCCCACCCGTTAGGTGGGGCCGCGCGACAGGAACGTTGCGAATGAGTCTTCGGGACGGCGCATTTAATGCGATATCACGCGGATAGACGGTGAAGAAATGATTACGCTTCTGATGACCCCGCAGGTCGGCGGGCATCCTTGTGGGTGTAAGAATTGACCGCAGAGAGAAGGTTTGCTTAAGATGATCGCCAGCGTCGGGATGAGCGGTGGCCCCGCCCATGATCTCACCGGTGTCTGTCTTGGTCGAGGTCGCTATGGCACGCGAGGGCGGCGCACCGGGTATGACGATATGCGCACGCTGTCTCTCTGTCGTGTCTCACTGTCTTATCCGGAATCTTGAGTATCTTGTCTTGCCTACCCTCCCCACTCTCTCCGTCGGTTCGAGGCTTGTATAAAAGGGGGAAGAGGACGAGCAAAAGAGAGGTTCCGAACACACGCAGTTCACAAGCACCCTGTAAACACATTCCCATTCAACCAAAATCAGAAAAGAGCTAAGGCTCAGCAGGAGTAGGACTATTACACGCGAGGGGGTCCGAACCTGGGTAAATCTGCGAGTCGCTCCTTGTTGTGCCCGACACTCAAATCGAACCGAGCTTGACCGAGTTGGCTGGCAGACTAAAAATCTGACCAGGGGTGTGATCCGCAGTGGTTGAGCGGAGAACACGCCGTCAGTGGCGCGCCAGGTAGGGGAGTGCTAGCATCGGTTCAAGCTCTTCGACCCTTCTTCAGGCGGCGATGGCGGAGCAGCAGTCCGCGATGGAGCAGGAAGCGGCCGCTAGAGCCGCGGCCACAGAGTCGGCCGTGGCGATGGCGGTGGATCACTCGGGCGGTAGCCGCCCGCCTAGGGTCGGAACCCTGGCGGAAAGCAGCCGCCCCGGCCAAGCTAGGCGGCGCCTGGCCTTGGAGGAGTGCACTCCGGCACAGAACCTCCATGCGGCCAGGGCCTTGCTAGAGAACCCACCGGTTCCGATGACTCCGGACTCCCCGGCGGCGCCGTGGTTGGCCAGCTCGGCCCGCTACGTCGATGCTGCCGCGGCGGTGGTGCAAGTTTCGGGGGGGCGTGGGAACCGATGTTTCCGCTTCCTCCCGTTCTTTGTTGCCCTCGCACTCCTCTCGCAGATCTCCTGGTGAGGGGGGGCGGGGCCAAGACGACAAGAGCCAGGCGACCCCTACGGGGGCTCGGCCGGGCAGGCGTGCAGGTGGCCGTGATCTCCGGTCCCACCTGGAGGACCGCCACTTGCTACATGGAGAAGACCTGCGTGACAAGCTCCGCAGGGCGCGACCGGCTTGGGCGATCACATTGCTGTCATTGCCGACGCTGGGACCAGCAAGAGGGCTCCTTGATGCTGCCTCGGCTAGTGAGGGTGGCGCTTCTTGGCGCCGCCTAAGCGACGGGCGGCGGGGGAGGACCGCGTCCAGAGCAGGAGGCTCCGGCGTCGGGTGCGCGCCTTTTCTAAGGAGGCTGCACGCGTCCGATGGCGGAACGGTTTCGTCCGGCCCCATCGAAAAGTATGACGGCTCCACCAACCCCGACGAAGTTTTTGCAGATCTACACGACGGTGATGCAGCCGACAGGTGGGTCGGGGAAGGTTCTGGCGAACTACTTCCCCACGGTCCTCACCGGCTGAGCCCGCTCGTGGCTCATGAACCTGCCCCCGGAGTCTGTGGGGTCATGGAAGGAGCTCTCGGAGCTCTTCATCACCAACTTCGAGGGCACCTTGAGCAGCCGGGGTAGATGACGACCTCCTGGCGTGGAAGCGGAAGAAAAAGAGAGTCATTTGGCGACTATATTTAAGCGCTTCATCAGGTCCGCAACACCATCCACGACATCTCCATCGACACCGTGGTCACGGCATTCGTGAGAGGCGCCGAGACCCCAAGGTCAAAGAGAAGATGGCCACCCGCAAGATCAAAACGACGGAGGAGCTCTTCACCTTAGCGACAAGTCGCCCTTCATGAGCTCAGCATCCGCCCGGCCTGTGGCGAGGACAATTGCGGGTGGCGAGGCGGGACCTCGAGAAACCCCGGCAAGGACAAGAAGAAGCGCAAGGCGGCCGAGACCGGACAGGTCATGGCCGCCCAGCGCGACGACGACAGCTATGACCAGCCAGCGCAATGGGCGCGGGCGGGCGAAAAGAGGAGGAGGTCGCGGCGCGCCGGTGGTACGGTCCCGTAGGGCGGCGGGGGAGGCGGCGAAGCGTCGCCGTGGCGCTGACGCGGCCCCAGCGCCGCGACATGGGCGAACCGTCGCCCGTGGAGTGGGACGGAAGGCCTTCTTGTCCCATTCACGCAACAACTCCCACGACTTGGCGGTTGCCATGTCGTCGATGAATATGGTGGACAAGCGAGTCCACAGCAGCAGCAGCAGCAGCAGCGTCCGGCGATGGCAAGGGCAAGGAGGCGGCCGCTTGGTTTTCAGCGGCGGGCGCGAAGTTGCCGTCATCCACGGCGGTTCGCCACCTATCCGCCCCACGCTAGCTTTAAGCGTGCAATGAGGAAGTGTCGCGCCGTGCGGCTTTGAGTCGACAAAGCGGTGGCGTGGTCGGGAAGACCGATCGCGTTCATCGGGCCGATCACCCACCGATACATCCCGGCCTGGACATCTCCCGATCGTGGTTGCGCCCACGGTCCGGAATGTAAAGCTAGGGCGGTGCTTTGGTAGGCGGAGGGAGTTCCCTCAACCTCTGTCGCCCGGTCGCCAAGGCGCTCAGGTCAAAGAATGGAGCTTCGTCCAACACTCCGTTCTTGACATCGCGCCGGGCCGAGTCCGTCCCGGCCGGGACGCGTCGATCTCCGGTGACATTTGAAACTTCGACAACTTCCGCACCGAGATGCTCGAGTTCGAGGTGGCGGACTTCGACCTTCCAGCGCCATACTAGGTCGGGCGTGGCGACCAAGTTCATGGCGGTTTGCCACTATCGTACATGGTGGTGAAGATCCCGGCCGGTGGCCCCATCGTCTTGAAAGTGGACAGCCGGGCGCGCCCGCTGCGACAAGGACGCTCTCGCTTTGGCGGGCGTCGGTGCCTGAAGGCCGAGGCTTCGACTGGGAGCTCCTCGGCGAAGACCGTGCCTCCCGGTTCGTCGCGGAGGTTAAAGCGGTCTCCTGGCGAGTCGAGACCAGCGAAGACCGTTCGGGTGGCGCCACTCTCGGCGCCAAATAGGAAAGCGCGCTCATCTCCTTCCTCGGTCTAACGAGACATGTTTGCGTGGCAACCGTCCGACATGGTTTGGGGTCCCTAGGGAGGTGATTGAGCACAAATTGGCGGCGTTTCCGCGCGCGACGGTCATCGTGAAGGTCCGGAAGCGGTTGGTGGAGCGCCCGAAGTTATCCGCCAGAGGTGGACAAGCTCTTAAGGCGAAGTGCGTCGCGATGTCGCCCATCCGGGTGGCTCGCGAACCCGTCCTCGTCAAGAAATCAACGGGCGTTGGAGGATGTGCGTGGACTTCACCGACCTCAACAAGGCGTGCCCGAAGGATCCGTACCCGCTGCCCCGCATTGATCTTATCGTCAACTCAACGGTGAGTGCGGCGGTTGTGCTACGGATGCGTACTCCGGGTACCACCAGATTAGCATGGCCGAAGAAGATGAAGACAAGACTGCCTTCGTGACGCCCATGGGCGTCTACTGCTACACAAGGATGGCGTTCGGACTGAAGAATGCAGGCCCAACCTATCAGCGGGCCATGCATATCGCTCACCGCCCCCAAATAGGGCGAAACCTGGAGGTGTATGTCGATGATCTGGTGGTGAAGTCCAAGAAGGCGGAGGAGTTGATCGGCGACCTGGAAGAAACCTTCACCAACCTGAGGAAGTACTGCATCAAGCTTAATCCAGAGAAATGCGTGTTCGCCGTTCCGTCGGGCAAATTGCTGGGATTCCTCGTCTCCCAGAGGGGGATAGAGGCGAACCCTGACAAGATCGCAGCGATCGAGAACATGAAGCCCCCGACGCGACTTCGGCAGATGCAGTGCTTGGTGGGCTGCTTGACCTCCCTGGGCCGCTTTATAGCTACTTTGGGGACAAAAGTCTCCCACCTGTTCAAGCTCGAAAGAAGACCAACCAGTTCGAGTGGACGGCGGAGGCGCAGGAGGCGTTCGGCGAGTGAAAAGTATCTCACCTCCCGCCCGTCTTGGTCGCCCTGGACCGGGCGAGCCGTGATCCTCTACGTTGCGGCAAACCCCAGTGATCAGCGGGTCTTGGTGGCGGAAAGAGAAGGCGTTCAGCGCCCCATTTACTACGTCAGCAAGGTCCTCCACGACGCCGAAACAAGGTATTCACAGCACCAGAAGATGCTCTACGCCGTCTTGTGGCGTCAGCTACGCCACTACTTCCAGGGGCGAGAAGTCACGGTGTTGACCAAGTATCCCTTGCGGGAGATCCTCTTCAACCGCGAGGCGACGGGTCGCATCGCCAAGTGGGCCATGGAGCTGGCAGAATTCGATCTCAAGTTCGCTCCCCGAACGGCCATCAAAGGGCAAGCTCTGGCGGAGTTCGTCAGCGAATGGACTCCGGCGGACACAGAAGCTGAAGACACCCCAGCACCCTCGCCGTGGACTCTCTTCTTCGACGGCTCATTCCAATTTGGAGAAATTTGAAATTGGCGTCGTCCTGGTGTCTCCCACCGGCGATGTCGTCCGGCACCTGGTGGTGCTGGACTTCCGCGCCACCAACAACGTCGCGGAATACGAAGGATTGCTCGCCGGGCTCAGGGTGGCTTCGACCCTTGGCATCCGGCGGCTACAAGTAAAAGGCGACTCTCTCCTGGTCATCAACCAGGCGAGGAAGGATTTCTCCTGCTCGGATCCCGTCATGGCGGCCTACCTGGCGGAGGTGCGCCGGTTGGAGCGGTACTTTGAGGGTTTGGGCTTCGTGCACGTCCCTCGCCGCGACAACTATATGGCGGATGAACTGTCCCAGATCGCCTCATCAAGGGCACCTGTTCCGGCTGGGGTCTTTGAAGAAAGACTTACGCGGCCGTCCGTCGCAGCCCCCAATCCTGGCGGGGACGACACTTTCCTGTCGCAGCTCCACATCGGAGGAGACGTCACCAATCTGCTGCGGCTCCCGGTTGGAGGAGGCGGAAGAAGCTCTTTGAGGCGGTTGAGGCGGAAATGCCGAGCCGAGCGAGTACGCGGCGACAATGTCTGTAACGTCGTCACGCTTTCGTCCGGGAAGGTCGTGGATGGATCCGATCCTAGCCTACTGCGGGATGGAGTGATCCCGACAATGGCGTCGCCGAGAAGATAGCGCATAAGGCCAAGCGCCATACTGGTAGGTGGGTACCTTTATCGCCCGAGCGCAAACGGAGTTCTCTTGAAGTCGTCACTTTCGGAAGCGGGAGTGCAATTCTCTACGAGATCCGTGGAGGCATGTGCGGGAGCCATTCGAGGCCAGGCGTTGGTCGGAAAGCTTTCCGCCACGGCTTCTATTGGCCTCTGCCCTCGGGATGCCTTCGAGCTGGTGAGGAGATCGGCGTGCCAATTTCATGCTAAGCGAGATCCACCGACCGCCCAGTAGCGCAAACCATTCCGCTCTCTGGCCGTTCGCGATGCGAAATTTGAACATTCAGGCCCGTTCCATGGAGCGGCCGGAGGTTACACACATCTGTTCGTCGCCATCGACAAGTTCACTAAGTGGGTAGAAGCCTCGCCAGTCCCGGCGATCACATCCGCAGCGGTTATCAAGTTTATGAAGAGCATCTTCGTCCGGTTCGGTGTCGCCAACAGAATCATCACTGACAACGGCGCTCAGTTCAAAAGCGCTGATTTCCAAGGCGGTGCGAAGAGTTGGGTACCAAGCGTGCTTTGCCTCCGTTCGCATCCGAAGAGCAATGGGCAAGTTGAGCTGCGAACGGAAGTACTCGGGGGCTCAAGACAAGGGCGTTCGATCGCCTGGAGAAGCGTGGCAAGCGCTGGGCTGAAGAAGTCCCCACTGTGTTGTGGGCGCTGCGAACAACTCCTAACAGAGCCACCGGCGAAACCCCCTTCTTCCTGGTGTATGGCTCTGAGGCGGTGCTCCCATCAGACCTCGCCTTCGGCTCCCCAAGGGTGGCGGCGTTCAGCGAAGACAAAGACCCTGACCGGCGTCAGGACGAAGTGAATCTCCTGGAGGAGATCTAAGACAAGGCGGCGATCCGGGCCGGCAAGTATCAACAGGCACTGCGCCGTTACCAAGCAAGGCGGGTGTGTGTGAGAACACTGGCAGTGGGCAACCTCGTTCTGCGCAAAATCCAAGCGCAGGCGGGGCGCAACAAACTGTCTCCCCTGTGGGAGGGCCCCTTCAAGGTGGTCTCAGTCTCCCGCCCAGGCTCAGTCAGGCTCGCATTTGAGGATGGTCGCGAATTGGCGAGCACTTGGAACGTCGAGCAGCTGAGGAAGTTCTACCCGTAGGTAGCAGTTCCAGAAGCTTTTTTTTGGCCTTCCTTTGGAGCCGAGCGGCGAGGTCTTCTTCCTTCACCGCTCGCCGGGGTACTGCATTGTACAAAGCCATCTTCAATAAGAGATAAGTTACGTCTCCTTGTGGGCATCTGTTTTTTTCGCTGAAGTCTGTTAGAAAGCATTATGTTGAAAGTGGTAGCGAAAAAGTACTTAAGGCGATGGCCCTTAGTTCAAGGATTAACGCCTCGACTTGCGGTTAGGCGAGGCAAAGCGGACGGAAGCGGGTTCTAGCCACAGTGTGTCGGCTCGGTCTAGGCAATCAACAATGCACCAATGACTAGACCACTTAGGAAGCTAAGTGCTCGCCACTTGACGTCTAGGGTTGGTTCGCAAAGAGGCCATAAGGGTTGAAGTAACGGATGCACGAGGAAAAAGCGCTCACTTTCAGCGAAGCTCGTCTAAAGCTTTTTGGCGATCGGTGGCTTAGCCTTAAAAGGTCTGTTAGAAAGCGATCGCAAAGCTTGTAGCGAAAGTACTTATGTTGATGGCCCTTAGTTGCAAAGGCAGCGCTTATAACTTCTGTTGGTGCGGCGAAGCAGACGAAAAGCGAGTTCTAGCCGGTGTGTCGGCTCGGTCTAGGCAATGCGCCAATGATGGCACCGGCGACTAGACCACTTCGGAAGCTAAGCCGCCACGTAATGTTTAAGTCGGGTTGCGAGAGGCCATAAGGGTTGAAGTAACCGGATGCCTAAGGAAGCAGCGCTCACTTGCGGTAGAACGTTGATCTAAAGCCTTTGGCGGTCAAGTGCCTCGATTCAATTTCGCAAGTTAAAATTGTGCGAAGTTCAAGTGAGACTCACAACAAAAGAGCAAAAGTTTGTTTGCATTGATAAACCGCGTTACAAGGCAAAATAGGCGGGGAGTTTCGCTACTCCTCCTCGTCTTAAATCTTCACGAGCGGCGCAGCCCATCATGGAATCTGTGGCGGCGGCGGTGTCAACCACGCTGCTCAATCCGGTCCGGTGGCGCGAAAGGCTCCCGATGGCGGCGTCGGGATCAAGCGCGGCATCTCGAGCAAAACAGTTGCCCAAGATGAACGCGCCGCTTCAAGCGCCTTGGCGACCGACTTGATCGCCAGCGTCCGCGATCGCCACCGGAAGACGCGCGAGGCCGGCGGCTCGTCCTGGCGCCCGGCGTACGCAGCCGTCTCCTCCAGCGGGAATACATGGTAACGCCAGATGGATGCGAGGCGCCCAAAACCGTGGTAAGCGGTGCGCGGCATGTCGGCGAGGTTGGGCGCTTCGAAAGTGTTCGAGCGGAGGTCTTCGATTTGCTTGGCGGCCGAGGCAGCGGCGGCTTGTGCTGCCGCAGCCTCGCGAGTCATCGCCTCCTTCGCGGCGGTTTCTTGGCCAAGGGCCCGCCGCAGCTCGCCGGCGGATCGCTCCGCCAAAGCAAGGGCTTCCTCCCGCGTTGCCCAGGTGCGGGAGAGGTGCGGCGCCCTCGTCGGTGATCACGGCCGAGATAAGCGGCGGCGCCGTGACCTTGTGGCGAAGGTTCTCCGGCTGCGGCGCCGGCGAACTCTCCGCCGCCGCAAGCGACCCCGTCGAAGGCGGCGGGCGGTGAGGCGACAAGTCGCGGAGCGGAGGTCGATGCAACGTCCGCCTACTGTTCCATGAAGGACAAAGCAGGGCTCGGTATGCAAAAGCGTGTAGCATACTAACCCTAATCGCGAAATGTGCGTAAGCGCAGGAAAGCCAACTGAAGTAAGCGCATACAGCGAAAGCTGAAGGGGCGTAAATCGCTGATTGCGGAGGCGGTAGTGGCGCTGTTGCAGTCACCGCCGTCGAAGCGAATATTGGCGCGAGTGGTGCCGTACTGAAGCACCATGTGGCAGCGAAGGCGGCGTGTCGGCAAGCGCCAGCGCAGGAGCGTCGGGCGAAGAGGGCGGCGGCGCGCGCAGCGGCGCCAGATTCTGAAAAATCGCCGCGCTCTCGCCCGATGGCGGAGCGGCGGCGATGTGATAGAGCCCCCTGGCCGAGGGCGGCGGTGGTGGCGAGCTTCGAGATTGGAGGGCGAGCCCTCTTTGGGCTCGTCTCTCCTCCTCTTCGTCGTCGTCCTGGCGAGATGAGGCGGCGCTTCCGAGCCTTGATCGAATCGGCCGCTATGGCGGCGCGAAGCTGAAGCGATCACCGAGGCGGATCGCGGATCTGTAGTGGCCCCGTGCCACTTGGACCGCAAGACCGAAGACCTCCGTAGGGCGGCGCTGCGCAAGTGTTGGTTGCGCTCCGTGGATCCTAATCGCGAGGGGAGCATGCTGCAGCGGCGAAGTGTCGGCTGGTTGGTGGGGCGATAGTCCCGCCACCCGATCCGGAGCACGTCGTCGGCACGTTCCTGCGGGTGGCGAGCAGAAAGGAAGCCGTGGGGCGGCAAGCAAAAAATTCCAAGAAAGACGGGAGACCCAAAAGACTAAAAGAGCACTCACCGCCGAGGGCGACGGACTCCATCGTTGTCGCCATAGTACATCGGCGAGGCGAGTCCTCGCGAGCGAAGCGGTCGGCGCCGCAAAAAATCCGCCCTTGACGAGGTTCCGGTGAGCCACGGCGGCGAAGATCGACGATCGCGCGCCGACATCAAATCCAGCTCGGCTGAAGTCGTCGGGCGTAGCCCCGGTTAGCGGTGGGCTCAGCGGGACTCGCGAGATGAGATAGATCGTCGCGACGGCGGAGTCCTCCACGTCTGACCATTGTCGGTGCCGATCCTTCCAGTTGGACTTGGGGCGCGAGAGGATGAAAACGGCGACTTCGCGGGCGTGAAGTAGCGACTCCGATGGCCCGCTCGGTAGCGCCTCGCTCGCGTGCCACGAAGAGCCGGCGCCCGAGTGGGAGGCTTGGCATCGTCCCCACGAACATCTCGCAGAGGTGGGCGAAGATGGCGGCGCAATGATGGAGTTGGGGAAGGTGCACTTTGGATCTCGTGGGCGAGCACCCCAAGAAAAATTCAGAATACGGCGGGATGAGCCCTTGGCGCCACCAGACGAAGGTGATAATCTCCCGTCGCGGCGGTTTGGCGCCATGGTGCGGGCGAACCAGGCGGCGGTTGGCGGCACGAACACTTGAAGCCGCCTCGCTGCGTCTTTTGTCGGCGGAGGTGGGAAAACCTGCCCAGCGACGGCGCGCTTCACGGCGATCCTTGCTGCGTTTGGCGCCATCGGAAAGCGGTGGAGAAGTTGGCGAAGAAAGAAGGCTACGTGGTGGCGGCGAAGGAGGCAATTGGCGGTTGTGAAGACTTAGCGTGCGGAAGGATTGACCGCGTGGCGAGAGAAATATTTATAGGCGTGGGGCACGAGCACGACGGTTTGGATTCCGCCCCCACGCGCGGCAGGGCGCCATCATTGCCCAGCGTTTTGGTTTCCAGCAGCGGCGTAGTTCCCAAGGAAGATCGTGTGCGAGATAGAGGATCGAGCGTCACGCGCGCGGTGGTGGGCCCCACGATTCGTCTCCGCCACACAAGAAATTGAAAAGTGTCTGTGACGGTTCGCGTATCATGGTGGACCGGGGCTCTTGTTGGTGTAATAAATACCGGGGTACAAAGAGTCTGAGAAGACAAAGCGGGCCCCACGCGTCGAAGCGGCGGCAAGGCCCAGCGATGGGCGAGCCCTGGCCGAGGCGGGCCCCACGCGTCGGTGAGCGATCAGGCCCAGTGGCGTGGCGAGCCTCTCTGAAGACCAGCGAGGCCCCCGCGCCAGGTGGGTGCGTGGTGAGCCCCTCTCGAAGACAGGCGAGGGCCCCACGCGCCGCGGGCGGAGTGCGTGGGCGAGCCCCTCTGAAGACCAGCGAGGTCCCACGATCAGTGGGAACGTTGCGAAGAGTCTTCGGACGAAGGCTCCCCTGCTGCGAAGGGCGACGGCGCATTTAATGCGACATCCGCGGATAGGCGGTGAAGAAATAGTGACCCTGCAGTGCGGCGGTACATCAGCGTGGGCGCAGAAAAATTGACCGCAGAGAGAAGGTTTGCTTAAGATGATCGCCGCGTTAGGAGGAGCAGGTGGGCCCCCCATGATCTCACCGGTGTGTCTGTGGGGTCGAGGTCGCTGCGCAAGCGAGGGCGGCGCTGGTTGGCATGACGATGCTGCGTTTCGTCTCTCTGTCGTGTCTCACCTGTCTTGTCCCGAATCTTGTAAATCTTGTCTTGCCTACCCTCCCAGCTCTCTCCGTCGGTTCGAGGCTTGTATAAAAGGGGGAGGAGGACGAGCAAAAGAGAGGTTCCGAACACACGCAGTTCACAAGCACCACAGTAAACACATTCCCATTCAACCACAATCGAGAAAAGAGCTAAGGCTCAGCAGAGTAGGACTATTACCCGCGAGGGGTCGAACACAGGTAAATCTGAAGTCGCTCCTTGTTGTGCCCGACGCTCAAATCAAACCGAGCTTGACCGAGTTGGCTGGCAGACTAAAAATCTGACCAGGGGTGTGATCCGCAGTGGTTGAGCGGAGAACACGCCGTCAGGTATATCCCCGTCCTCTTGAAGAGAAGCGACCTCTCGCCGGATCTTCTCCATCTCGGCCGATGTGTCGAGCGTCTGTGCCATCTCGCAGCTTTCGCTGTCGCAGAGTAAAGATTGTTTTACGTCACCAGGGATGGTGATTACACCGTTGGGACCTGGCATCTCCATGACGAGATAGGTATAATTTGGAACGGCCATGAATTTGGCAATTGCAGGCCTTCCCACGATGGCATGGTATGCCGTCTCAAAATCAGCCACTTCAAAGCTCAGACTCTCGGTCCGATAATTATCCTTGGTCCCGAATGTGACGAGCAAAGAGATCTGTCCGAGTGGTATTGCGGACGTCCCAGAGATTACCCCGTGGAAAGGAGATGATCCCTGCCGTAGCTCGGAACGAGGAATATTCATCTGGTCCAGGGTCTTGACGAAAAGGACGTTAATCCCGCTCCCGTCGTCGACCAGAACACTCTTCAACTTGTTCCCTCGCATGACTGTATCTAACACCAGAGGATACCTCTCGGGGAAGGCAATCCGGTCTGGGTGGTCCGATCGGTCGAAGGTAATGGGTACCTCGGACCAGCGCAAGTATTTCGGGGTCACGGGCATGATGGCGTTGATCTCCCGAGTGGTAAGCTTTTGCTTTCGCTTGGACTCGTACGCATCTGAGGCCCC
The DNA here is from genome assembly GCA_036346415.1 of Raddia guianensis. Taxonomy (NCBI): domain Eukaryota; kingdom Viridiplantae; phylum Streptophyta; class Magnoliopsida; order Poales; family Poaceae; genus Raddia; species Raddia guianensis. The sequence goes on from CM070540.1 coordinate 31,343,690, forward strand.
GAATATGTAGCTGATCTCGCGCTCGGCATGTTGGTAGTCTCCATCGGGCTTCTTGCCATGACTGCCCTTGGCCGCCGACTGTTTCAAGTTTTCGGCGAATTTCTATAGAATGAGGCGGTCCTTGGCAGAATGTTTTCCTCATGGATGAAAGGTACATACCTAGTCCGTAACCTTGTTGTAGTCGTTGTCATTGGGGGCTTAGGCCGATTGCGCTCCATATTGGCAACCATCTCGTCCCCCTTCGGCTTCTTATCCTTGGGCTTGCCCTGTTCGTCATTTGGCTTCTTCTTTGGGCCTCCGTCGTGGCCACCATGATGCTTCGTGATGGCCTCTTCAGCATTGGCCTCTTAGTCCGCCATTGTGAACATGGCCTTGAGAGTTCTCGGGGGGTCCCGAGTCATATGCCTGATTAGCTCCTCGGATTTGCATCCGGTGAAGAAGGCGTCGATGACCGTTTGCTCCCAAACATCCTGGATCTCGTTCTTCTTCTTGGTGAAGCGCTTGATGAACTCATGAAGAGTCTCATTATTGCGTCGATGCAGTTGTCCAATCTCCCAGCTGGCAGGGGTCCCAAGACTCGATCAAGTTCTCCGGGAGTCCCGTGAGCTAGGTCTGGACGGTTGAGGCCAAAGCGACTGGCAAATAGTTTGCCATGACGTTCTAATCACCTCCTGCCGCGCTGACTGCTAGGGCATAAACCTGCAGCCAGTTCTTTGGATCCCTCTCCCCATCGAACTTATCGATGCCTTTGAGGTTAAAACTATCCGGCCAAACCACTCGGCGAAGATCCGGGGTAAAAGCCCGAATTCCTTCCAACGGTCGCGGCCGCCTTCGCCTTGAGGATCTACTGCGATGTGCCCGCCGGGTGTCTTGACGACGCTCATGACGGTGGTCGCGCCGACTGGCGGTGCACTCGGCCTAATCATCAACGCGTCGGCTGTGATGGCTACGAGAGCTTCGCTCGTCGTCGATGCGCTCCCGCCGCTTGGCTTCTATGTCCTGACGGAGGTCATGGCCGGCCGTCTGGCGAGAATTGCCGGCCGCGAAGGTACGAGCCCTGCTCCGGTTATGTGTAGAACGGCTGCGAGCCGTAGCGGTCGGAGCCGGATGCACCTCATTCTATTGAATGGCCGCCATCTCTACCATGGCCGTCGCTCGAGCCAGGGTCTGGACAAGTGGGCTGGCTTCTGGAAGTTGCAGCGCGATGGTCTCAAGAAGAGTCTTCGAGGCGATGATGTTTGCCTGGGGGGTCGTGTAGACGTCATGATCCCTTAGTTTTATCGCGCGAAGATCATTCTGGACGTCGCGGCCGCGAATGCGAAGCTGACGTATGTGATCTTGGTCTTCCACTCGGCGGAAGTCCGGATCCACCGCCACAGTGACGGTCGCCTCATTCCTGACTAGTGGGGTGGCGGAGTGATGATCTCCCGGGCCAAGGACGAAAACTTCTCAGTAGTTACGGACCTCTGTACTCTCATTGGACTCAGAGTCAGAGAGAGAGAGAGAGACTGACTTATTCGCTCTGTCCAATGGGTTGGCCAGTATTGATGACACCCACGAACGTAGTTGGATCTGATCGGATAAGTCCGACCGGATTGGAAGATGCGTTCCCGACTGGTTATCTCCTGTCGAAATCTCGGAGGAAATCCGAGCGAAGGTCACAGCGGAGTTCTCGAGTCCGAAGGGAAATCCAGCGAGGGGCATTGAGTTGTCATTGGGCAGGATAGAGTTCATGCCCGCGCGGTTGAGCCCGCCGAGTCCTTCTTCGTCTTCCTTGGGGAGAGGGGCGAGGATGAACAGCGAGCGGGTCAATCCACCGAAGGTACTTGCCAAATTCTCCAAGCCAAGGGGCAATGGGTCCCGTTGATCACGTGTACCTTCTTGTAAAGAGATCTCTCCAGGAGGAGAGTGACGAAGATTGCCGACTCCGTCGGTCATGAAGTCCAGGGTGCCGAAGCGAAGGGACCGCCCAGCCTCATGGCGACGTGCGGCGATCTTGAAGAAGCCATCTAGCTTGAGAGATGATCTTGACGCTGCTCCCTACCTGGCGCACCAACTATCGACTAGTGACTAACAGAGGGTCACCGTCGGCAATGAATTTGTACGGGGCGTATGCAAGAACCAAACTAGTTGGTAGCACAAGACAAGGAATTTATACAAGTTCGAGCCCTCAGCACCGAGGTAACACCCTACTCCTGTGCTCTAGGATTATGTTTGATCAAGATGTGGCATGAAAGATGACCAAGATGATGGCGTCTATGCGATGTGGTGATGATATCTGCCTATGGCCTCTACCCCATCCCTTTATATAGTACAGGGGAGATAGAGTTACAAGATAGCACGTGATACACGGTACCTAATTCTGTTATGCCGTTACATGATATACATGTATTGATCTTCTAATTACATGGAGCTTGATCATATCCTCGGGAACTTCCTTGGTACTCAAGCAAATCGTAGCCCGAGTGGTCTTTATCCAATCGGCCGACTTGGATCGCCCCCATCTGCTCCCTTATGGGCCTTCTAGAGGATACAGGGGGCCCATGTAGTGCACATTCTCTTTATGAGTGTATTAGAGATTACCTAAGCCTCATAGACTGCGACTTCGAACAATCAGGCTCATATAGGTTCAAAATGCTCTGTAGTATGACATCTTCCCTAATAAAAGCCAACAGAACACATTAAGAAAAAAAAAAACCAACCTACCATACAGATTTTAGAGTATTGCATCTTCAAATGGAATGGATTAGGATAGTTATACTCTACTCCAGTTAACCAAAAGCTTGTTTTTCTTAGGTCCTAATTCACGGGATCTCCGATCGCACAGGCTTGGTTACCACAATGATATAACTCACGTGGGTCTCATACCCAGTTCCTTCGATGCACTGTCTATCACATTCCGTGATAAACCCTTTGTAAAGGGGTCCACCAGGTTTTAAGCCGTTTGGATATAATTCAAAGCTATCACACCAGATTTTCTCTTTTTCCTGACAGATTTGATACCTCTTTTAACATGCTTTGAGGATTTTATGTTGTCCTTAAAACTTTTCACTTTAACAATAACATTTGATTATCACAGTTCATGAGGATGGCCAGAATCGGCTTTTCAACTATTGGAAGATCCATTAAGAGTTCACGCAACACTCTGCCTCAACAATGGCCATGTCCAGAGCAGTCAATTCTGTTTCCATTGTTTATTGCGTTAAGATAGTCTTTTTGCCAGACCTCCACGAGACTGCACCGCTACCAAGAGTGAACACATATACACTTTGTGGCCTTGATCTCATTAGCACTAGATATACAATTTGAATCACTATACCCCTCCAGCGCTGTTGGGTATCCAATATAGTGCAATCCAAATTTCATATTACCATTCAAATAGCGCATAACCCTTTCGTGTGCTCGCCAATGATCATCTTCCGGATTAGAGATAAACCGGCTCAATTTCCTAACAACAAATGAGATGTTTGGGCTTGTAGCGCTAGCTAGGTACATGAGTGATCCTAAAATTTGAGAATATCTCAGTTGATCTCTATCAATTCTCTTATTCTTTCGAATCATAATGATATTATCATAAGGCGTCGGAGAAATCTTGCAATCTGAAAAACCAAATCGATTCAAGACCTTTTCCACATAATGGGATTGTGAAAGAGTGTTCTCATCCTCAGTTTTGAATGGCTTGATTTTCAAAATTACATCAGTCTCTCCAAGATCTTTCATACCAAAATTGAGATAGAAAAGATTTAACCTTATTAATCAAGTCAATACTAGTTACAAAAATCAATATGTCATACACATAGAGACACATAACAACTCCTTCATCCCCACCATAGCGATAGTACACACACTTGTCAGCCTCGTTAACGACAAAGCCGACTTGTGTCAATGTTCTGTCGAACTTCTCGTGCCACAGCTTTGGTGATTGTTTAAGGCCATAGAGCATTTTCAATAACTTACACACCTTTCTCTCTTGTCCAATAATTGTAAATCCATTTGGCTGATCCATTTAGATTTCCTCCTCCAATTCTGCATTGAGGAAAGTTGTCTTCACATCCATTTGATGTACAAGAAGACCATGCGATGCAACCAATGATAGTAATACCCGGACAGTGATGAGCCTAGCGACATGTGAGTAAGTATCAAAATAATTCTCTCATTCCTTTTGCATATAGCCCTTTGAAACAAGTGTAGCCTTGTGCTTTTAAATAATACCATCAGGCCTGAGTTTCTTTTTAAACACCCACTTACAACCCACGGGTTTGCACCCATAAAGTGTTTCTATAAGTTCCCAAGTCCCATTAGCAAGGATCGAATCCATTTCGCTACGGACTGCTTATTTCCAGTAGTCTACATATGAAGATGCAAAGGCTTCTAAAATAGAACTGGGTGTATCATACACGAGGTACAAACTGAAATCATCACCAAAAGACTGTTGACGTTGGAGATGACGTTGTCGATGTCGCTGTTGTCGACGACTACATTCGGTTTGGCGTTATCGTCGGTGTCTCGCGCCAGTGAAGACATCGCCGTGGATCAGGTGGAGAAGCGTGCGGTGAAGGCGAGCAGTCGCGCTAGAGCGCTTCCCAAAAATGTTATTTGCCCTACACAGTGCAGGAGTTCTTGGGTGATCGGTTCCGAAAACTTCTGCTCTCCCGCTTGTCGGTGCACACCGACGCACGAGATGGGACAGTCTAATGGTGGCAACACAGAAATAGAGATAGCAAACTTAGAAAGAGACTCGACCCTAATTTGGGACTAAGCCTTTTTCCAATTATTGTGTGACTCCTTTTAAAGGAGGTCTCGAGTTGCTTATATAGGGGTTGAGAGGAGGTTTCTCCCCCACAACTAGGAATATAGTACTAAACATACCCCTCCACCAGATGAGCCTCATGCGCCTTTGAGATTTAATTTGATTATCTTTAAATATATTGGGCCAAACCCATATATTCTAACAAGTAGAGTTGGTGGCAGGTGCATTCGTGATTTGAAAATTTGCATTCTTACCTCTACAGAGTTGAGAATTGTGGTAGCTCGTAAATGTCACTCCAAAGTAAAAAGTTGCTCATGGCATTCTAAAGTGTTGACCACCGCAAATATGCAATTATAAGAATTGCTAGATCTATTTTACCAAACTACTCTCCCCTTCTTCCTCCGTCTCTCCACCCTCCTCTCCTCCAGATAAGGCGATGCCCGTCACACCTCTTCTTTGGTTGAGAGCCCCACCGCACCTCATTTTCCGTGTCTGAAGTCTGAAGAGCCCCACCGCCCCTCCTCTTCCCCGGTCGTAGCAACCCATCGCACATTCTCTTTCCTAACTAAGAAGCCATGGCGCCTTTCCTCTTTCGTCAACTGTGCAGCATCACCACACTTATTTTTCTGTGGTCAGGGGTTTAAATCACGTTTTTCGCGGTTTTGCAATGAGGCCCAAAAAACCTATAAAAGCTATAGCGGGTTATCGCGCAAGTTATTCTATTTAGCAGTTTAATATGGAAATTATATAAATATGAAATATTTATATAATATTAGTCAAATCCAACTAAATAAGGTACATACATGTTATATTATCAATACTTGTAATCTAATGGGTGTCTATATGATCATAATTAATATGTAGAGTAAATTACCGTGATATATTATTTTACAAGTTTATTATAGAGAAACTTGACGAAGTTATCATCTATTAGTTTTATATCAATGGAATCATCATGTAAGGTTTAATGATTTAAGAATTTGTGAGGACATAACTAAAAAAACAACTTATGCTTGGATTTTCAAAGGAAATTTTAAAAATTGTCATAGCGGAGCTATAGCGGCTATAAAAATAGCGGAAATAGCGCCCAATTTAGCGGCTATAGCGGGCATAGCTGTGTTCGCGGAATTTTGGTACTTAGCGTAGCGTTTTACGTCCAAGAAAGCTATAGCGGAGCTATCGCGAAGCTATAGCGGGCTATTTTAATCCTTGACTGTGGCTGAAGGAGCCCCAGCAACCCTTTTATTCCCCAACCAAGACCTTATGAGCATTGTCTGAATATTTTACGAAAGTATCCTCCCCTTCTTGCTCCTCCATCCCTCCACCCTCATCTCCTCTAGATATGATGACACCCGTTGCACCTCCTTTTTTTTTTTTTTTGGTGATGAGCCCCACCGCGCCTCCTCTTCCACAACTGACAAGCCTTGCCACCCCTCTTTTTCCTTGACCTCCAAGATCTAACGCCCAGCCTCTCCCTAGCGAAGAAGCCCCGCCGACTTTCCTCTTTCCTCAGTTGTTGAACCCCGCCACCCCTATTTTTCTGCAACTGAGGCCCCCCATCACCCTTCTTCTTCCCCTACCAAGAAGGCAGCCTCCCCCTATCCCTTCAATTATGGGTTTCCTCCCACTAGAACTCTTTCATGACTCTCGGTATTTCTATCGACTGTGATCGTATACTAGTCCCAAAAGATCATAACTAGTACATCACAACAGACAGCCAAATTAGATATCATCACAGCATAAAGTAACTAATAAAATACCATGTTTACATTAAATATCATCCATTTTGCATAGACATTGTGGTCTAGTATTGTATAGTAAATAAATACAATAAATTATAATAGCAGTAGAAGATAACGACGATATCCAATCTGCTACTCGGAATACATATCTAGCAGTCCTCGTCACCTTGGATAGGATTCTTTTGATCCCAAACTAGACTTGAAACTTCATCTAAATCAAATTATCCATGATTAACATAATGAGTACATGGCTATCCAGCAGGTAGTCCCAAAATGAATGCAGGAAACAAATGATGGGGGTGGCTGTTTGCTAAAATAGCTCCTATCTAATCAATTTGTTGTTATGGCATTATTATTAGTCGAACACGAGGTAAACACGCTCTTGTAACATGAACTTAGCATAAGGAAGGGTAAGCGACTCAATAGACATTCCCTGCCTCTAACAATACAAGCTTAGCCAAAGGACAGCTCAACGGCTCAGCATGCACTCCCTGCCTACACTATCTCAGAAGATATATTTATTAACTACGATGAGACTACCATGTGAAAACTTTCCTCCCGTACGTAACCATGGACACTGACGGCGTGTTCTCCGCTCAACCACTGCGGATCACACCCCTGGTCAGATTTTTAGACTGCTAGCCAACTCGATCAAGCTCGGTTCGATTTGGCGTCGGGCACAACGAGGAGCGACTTCGCCGATTTACTGTGTTCGGACCCCTCGTCGATAATGATCCTACTCTGCTGAGCCTTAGCTCTTTTCCGATTGTGGTTGAATGGGGATGTGTTTATAGGCGTTTGAATGCACGAATGCTAGTGCACGTACCCCTTCCTCTCTCTCCTCCCTTTTATACAAGCTTTGGGGTTTGGCGGAGAGCCGAGGGGGTAAGCGATAATACTCTCGAGACAATCGACACGACTCGGCAGAAGAGACGCAACGTGCTGCTGCCACGCTGCGCTGGCGCCGCCTCGCGTGCCGCAAGTGGCCTCGACCCGCCGATCACACCGGTGAGTCTGCGGGTGGGGCCTCGCTCGCTCCTGGACGCGGGCGGCCACCTCAAGCAAACCTTCTCTCTGCGGTCAATTCTTACGTGCCCACGATGGCGGTACTCGAGACACGCAAAGGTCAGCATGGCGGTAATCATGTCTTCATTTGTCTATCCGCGTGATGTCTCATTAAATGCGCGCCGTCCTTCAGCGCAGGGGAGCCTTCGCATCAAGACTCATACGCAGCGCCTCGCCGCGGGCCCCACTGGCGCGCGTGGGACCCTCGCCTCTCCTTGAGAGGGCTCGCCCACGCACCCACTGGCGCGTGGGGCCCTCGCCTTCGCCGAGAGGGCTCGCCCATGCACACTGGCGCGTGGGGCCCTCGCCTTTCCTTCAGAGGGGCTGCTGCGCACGCACCCCCGGCGTGAGGCCCTCGCCTCGCCTTGAGAGGGGCTCGCCCACGCACCGCTGCACGTGGGGCCCTCGCCTTTCCTTGAGAGGGGCTCACGCACGCGCCGCCCGGGCGTGAGGCCCTCGCCTCGCCTTCAAGGGGCTCGCCCACGGCTGGGGCCTTGCTCGCCCGCCCGTGGCGTGGGGCCCTCTTGGCCTCTGAGGGGCTCGCCTCTGTGGCTGGGGCCTTGCTCGCCTTTGGCGTGTGGGGCCCTCTTGGCCTTCGAGGGGCTCGCGCCATGGCTGGGGCCTTGCTCGCCCGCTGATCGTGGGGCCCTCTTGGCCTTGAGGGGCTCATGCCTGCTGGGGCCTAGCTCGCCCGCCTGACGCGTGGGGCCCTCTTGGCCTCCTGAGGACTCTTTCTACCCTGGTATTTATTACACCGACAGACACAACTATCATGATAGTTTCAACTCTGCAAAGTGTGTACATGTTCCCCACAAGCTTTGTCTCATCTCCAAGAAAGAAACAATACAAAACCGTTCACTTGTTGTGCCTAGCACTTCATGTACTCTATCTTTAGGTTTCACGCATCACCCGGTCATATACTTTGATCAGGATGATTGTAGTGTGCAATGTACATTCAGCCATACCATGGTAGCATATTGGGTAAAGTTAGTCCCCATTGAAGCCATTTGTATTGGTGATTACTTGTCGCGTCTCCATTAGCTTATGAAACACAGTTATATAGATTTCACAAGCTAGTAAGTTATGGTCAAAAGGCACAAGTGGTTGTATTGTTCAATTCGGGCAGCTAGTCACAAGTATAAGGTCCTTAGTTGAGGAGACTTCCAAACGAGCTACAAACCCAGGTTCTGTCTCTTCTGGATCTCCCCAATTCAACACTTACCACATTGATTTTAGTTGATTAATCCTAAATCAACACCACAAAGCAAAAACTATATAAGGAATCATTAATATATGAGTGAGACCTATCATCTATCATCCCAAAAGAATGGGTAAACATCTACTGAAGGATAGGCTAAGGAAATCAATAACAGGGCTATCAATGGCATGCAATTCATGTTAATGAAGGACAAACACGATAATGGGATAGACAAAGACTCGCATACGATGATAACCCATGCATGTAATTTAATAAATAACAATAAATAAAGATTTAGCAAACTAGGAGTTTAATATGAACCTTGCATGCCTTGGAAGAACTTCGGATCTTGCGGATCTCCTCCTGAAGGTGCCTGGAAATCCCCGGCTCCACAAACACTGGCATGGTCTGTGCAAAACAAAAGAAAATACAAATAAGTAAACAACATATAGAAAATAGTTCAATAAATATATAAAAAAATATTTTTATTTTTTGTATTTTTAGGATCGAGAATCATCTAAATCGGAGTTAGTATGCTCCTCAAACAATTCGGGGAAGGTTCAGATAAATCAGAAATTCCCCCAAAATAAGGTATATTGGTTTAATTGGATGAGGATTGGCACGAGCAACGGTGCGGGGAACAAGAGGGACGTGTGGCAAGCACGTATTGGCGACGGCAGGGTTGTTGTCGGTGATGCAAGCGATAGAGGGCAGGTGGTAGCTTGTAAGAGGCGAAGCGGCACAACGCGAGAGACAAGGAAATAGGGGAGGACATGTGGCAAGGCAGGATTGGTGGTGGTGTGGTGGATTGTCGGCAGGGCTGCACGCAACGAATGGCGACACGACGCGTGGCAGTGGAGACGGAAGTTGGGACGGCGAGCGGCTGTAGGCGGTTTGACGCATGGTGCAAAGCAGGTGGCTGGCACGGAATCCGGTGGGCATAGGGGACATGGTTGCCAACGACAAAGTCGGCCGCGGTAACTCCAATTGTTTTGAAACTTTGGCGAGATTCAGATTCTTCAAATATTCACCAAACTGGGTGATCCAGGTATCCATCTTGAACGTCTCAATGAGATCTACAACATGATGCCATCTATTCTAGGGTTTGGTCGGTAGAGGATGATCCATACCTCTGTTTAGCTTTGGGAAGGCTAGGGTTATATGGCGAGAGCTTCTATCTCAAAGCTCTAGGTTATGGGTTTGGTCGGCAGAGGATTATCCATACCTCGGTTTAGCTTTGGGAAGGCTAGGGTTATATGACGAGAGCTTCTATCTCAAAGCTCTAGGTTATGATTGCAAGAAGAGGGTCTAGGTGGGTATTTATTATGCTAGGGGGCACCTCAATGGTCGGTTTAGGGGTAGAGGATAGTTTATGACTCTTTAATTAGACTCTGGGAAGGATTCGGAAACTTTTTTTTCTAAGAAAACGAAGTTTCCTCTGCACACTACACTTCAAATCTGGGTCTTAGGTTGGTTATAGATTATAGATCGCTCCAAAATTTTGGGGAATTTTCTTACTTTTTCTCATAATTTTCATGTGGAATACTCAATATGTTATGGACTGGTTGGCTAATCCAAAATTTTTAGAGGCTTAGAAAATTAGGGAAAGGGGTGTGTAAGGATCCTAGGCCGAGCCTGGGGCGGGGGGTTTGAATCGGCTAGTTCAAATTTTAGTTTTGATTCCCTTTGGTGATTAGTCCAATTTATGACCCAAACTAGCGCGTGAAAACCTAGCATTATATGAGCGGAAGAGAACTACGCCTAGCCATTGAACACGGGATTCGACTACTAGGAGGCTCGATGGAACTCACACACAGTTGATTTAATAAGAAGTGCGAAAATGTAAAAGGTGAAGACAAGGAGACGCAAACCGAATTGTTTACCGAAGTTCGGTGCTCAACACATGAACACCAACGTCTCCGTTGAGGAAACTTCTCACACAGAAAAGTCGGGACCCTTTCGCCTTTTGTCCTCAATCCACTAGTGGTAGCTCTTCACCAACACATGGTAGGCGAGCTCCAAACCTTCACATGGAAGTGAGTTCTCTGTCAAGTGAGAGATTCTCACACCCCGGCACCAACACATGGCACTGATCTCCGACACACGAAGGGTTTGCATGCACCGCTGACACATGACGATAACCGCCGACACACAGGGGGTTTTGACCTCAATGCATGAGGCACCTCCGACATACGGAGGATTTTGGGGCACCGCCGACACACGGCGATGACCACTGACACATAGTGGGTTTCTCCCCGACACACGGAGAGTGCCTTTGACACTCGGAGTTAAGAGCTTGGCGAAGGCTTGGTGAAGAACAAGACTCCGGCAATAGAGTCCCAAGAGCACAAGACCGGAGACCTCACCTCACACCACCTCTCCCTCTCATGGAAACTTGGGTAAGAACACCATGGGAGAGGCTAGTACCTTGGGGATGAATGGGAGGAGATAGGGGCACCTTCTTCTCCTTCCTCTCTTCTTCTCCTTCTCTCAAGCACACATGGAGGCCAAGGGTGGAGAGGCAACCATGGGAGGAGCTCTCAAGGGTGGCTAGGAGCAACGGGTGGCTGCAAAATGAGGCTCTCTCACTTTCCCCGTGCTGGTGGCTCCTATTTATAGGTACAAGGCGTAACAATAAGAATGGACGACCCAGATTGAATTTCCCGAGTTTTAGTTTCATCAGTCGGACCCATTTTGACGGTCGTCGGACCCAGTCCGATGAAGTGTTTCATTTGGTGACTTTGTTACTGGGAGCTGGTGGCCTGGTCGGACCCGGTCCGACAGAAGGGTTGCATTTTGGGGACTTAGTCGCTGGGAGCCGGTTGTCTAGTCGTTATCAGTCTGACAGAAGGGTTGCATTTTGAGGACTTAACCGCTGGCACGCTCATCCATTCGACCCAGTCCGACAGCCGTCGGACCTAGTCCGACGGGGCTAGCTTTTGCAGCCCACTTTGTTTTGGCTATCCCTTTCTCCCTTGATGTCTCGCATAGGTTTTGTGCTTGTTTGTCTTCTTGTGAACTCAGTGAGAACATTTGGACACTTAGGCGGGAAGTTCCGCGCCCACAGAAAATATCTGGCTTTGAGACTTAGCGACTACGAAATGCCGTAAAGTTGTTCCCCCAGAAAAATCTCGAACCCTTGCCACTCCGGAAACCCTTGGACTCAAACCGAACATCCCGGAACACTCTGAAAGGACTAGGAAACGTGCTCCGAAGGATCTACAACCGGAGATGATCTTTGCATACGACGACGGGCCGGATGGGCCGGAAACAGACACGCACACAAGAAAAATAGAAGAACTAACAATTAAGATCCTTAGCCTTGAAGCAGTCGTCGGAGGCCCAGTTGACATCAATTCACGAAAACATTAAGCCCCTGGGAGCTTGTATTTTCAATCTCCCCTCTTTGGTAATTGATGACAACACCTACAAATCTATCTCAACATGGATAAAAGAAGAAACAAACCTCTTGCTCGCAGGGGTGGATTTAGGCTCTGGGTTGCCAGGGCCCCAACCTTGGGTGTGGTTGGTGCAGCACCCTCCAGACCAAGCCCACTCCCGTGGCCTCACCATCACTCTTGTGTGTGCATCACCCTCACTCCCGTGGCTCCTCACAGCTGCAACCCTAGCCGACTCCCCCTCCGCTTGTGACACGCCCGCCTCGTCCTGCTCCTCTCCGGTTCTCCCTACCCCTCCCTACTCCTCTCCCCTCCCAGGCTCCCCGCCCTTCTCTTCTCCCGACCGGCGGCCACCCTGCAGGCTGCTGGCCACAATCATGCTCCCCGTCCAGGCGGCGACATCAACCGGCCCCGACTCCTCTTCCCAGCGAGGCGGCGACCTCCCCGGACCGCCGATGATCAGCGAGGTGGTGACCCGCGTAGGCACGTCTGGCGTCCCGCACATATATCATATACTAATTGAGTACTACTGCCCTGATTGAATTAAACAAAGAAAATTGATTGCACTTGTTAATAAATATATACACAGCTATGTGTAAAAACGATAAATTTAGCTTATGGTTCTTGGATTTCTTCAATTTTATTGTTAAACCGATTAAGTCTCAATTACACCGTGTGGCCCTAATTTTTGTGGTACATTTATATGACATGCCAATTTGACTTAGCTCGGTCCTGGTCTTTGCTAAATCCTTACGTATGCAGTGAGCGAAGAGGAAATGCCAACTAGGTTTCATGCTCAATTCACATCACAGATCGAAACATGCCGGGTGCACGCATTGGCGGAATATGAATCAAGCTAATCCTATATCAATCAGTAAGATGGCCTCAATGAAGTGCATCCAATAATTACTAACAAAAAACAAAGCAAGATTAACCTATTACTAGCTCTGGAGCAATCAGCTTTCTCGCCGGATGTAGGTTGGCCTATTTTACCCTTCCAATGGTTCAATTTAGAACATATCAAATCAATCGAGCAGTCAACTTCTTCTATAATTAATGTGCCTATTTATAGCCTTATCCAGGGTTCAATTTGAGCCACGATTGAATCAACGATGAGGTCCACTTCGTCCGTTCGTCGTCGCGTATACTCTAATTTTGCTATTACTCAACATGTATTCACATGTACATCGCCTCCTATCATCATATCCATCCTGTCACCTTTATTTGTATCTATTTGATCTCTACTGTAGGTCATGATGCCTCAATATTTCAGTAATTCTTTCATTCCTAGCACTACTACCACAAGTAAAAGAATGACTAGAGTTTTGGTACATTATTTTGGAGAACTCTTTTTATTTGGGCAACGCCAAGGATCGGACGTCCGGACCGTCCGGACCAATGACGTCAGCATTACGTCATCGCTGAAACTTGACAAACACTTACTGAAACTTGGAAAATAACGGCAAAAACTTGATGAAACCTAGCAACCTGAGGATGAAACTTGAAAGTTCAGAAAGTTTCTCGAGAGTAGGAACCAAGTTTCACTAGTACAAAGTTCAAGTTTCAGTAGGCAAAATCCAAGTTTCAACGGGCAAAACTTAAGTTTTAGTGGCAAAAGGCAAAGTTTCAATCGTGAAAATCCCCAAGTTTCGGCGGGCGAAGTCCAAGTTACAACAGAGAAAGGTTCAGGTTTCGTCAGGCAAAATCAAAGTTTCAACATGCGGGATCCAAAGTTTTCGAAGCGAAAAATCCTAGGTTTGAAAAGTCCAAAGTCCAAGTTTCAGAACATGCTACCCCAAGTTTCAGAAGGCAAAGTCCCAGGTTTCGTGTGAAAAAATATGGGATGGGGCTCGTCCTTGTCTCGTTCTTCCCCAAATCCGGCAACCCCCTACCCCAAGCTCGCCGGATCGAGTGAAAACAAGCACAAAAAAAAAAGCCCAAGTTCATACTTACATGCTTGGAGTTCCCATGCAAAAAAATGAGGATTCATCTCCTTCCTAGCCTTTTTCCTTCTCCGGATCTGACGCATTCATCTCCTTTTCTATCTCTCTTGTTCTCTGGATTTGGCCCTAAAACTAGAGAGAAGGATAGAGAGAGAAGGGAATGGGGATAGAGAGGGAGAAAGAGGGTAGGAAGAGCTCTGCCGCCGTGTTGCAACCACCGCCGGAATGGGAAGCTTTGCTTTGCCGCCGGGAAGCGAAGCCATCGGAGCTCGCGAAATCCCGCCCGTAGGAGCTGCTCGCCTCCTCTCTCACCCTTTCTCTCTCTAACTAGGTGTAGATAAGAATGAATGAGAAAGGAGGCGCCTGACCAGCATCTGACGCAAAAAAGCGGGTCGTCCGTCCACATGCGCATGAATGAAAGCGTTTTCACGGGCGAGACCGAGCGCGTCGGACGTCCGAATACAAGTGTTTCCATTTTTATTTTGATGCCCACCAAAATAGGTAAACATGATGGTAACTATTAGTTCAAAGAAATTAATATGTAAGTGTAGGAACGAAAGGACTCACCACGGTCACTCTAAGGGCATAAAAATTCCTATATTGATTAGAAAATATCTAGTCAGGAGGGCATGAGCCATGGCACTGAGCAGAAGTTGTTTTTTGAACGAGGGACAAGAGAGCCGTCTTCCATTCAAATGCGAGAAGCAAAAAGGTGGGAGACACCGCTGATACAACCAATGCAGCCATAAGAATGGACGCCCGCCCGCATGGTCAACAACCTTGCGTGGATCCACACCGAAGAAGGGAAGAAGAGAGAAAAGGAAAAGGATGACACCGGCCACCGCCTATCACCCAACCAACACTGACCAAGTGACGAGCGACTCTAGGAGCATCAGACCTAGCGAGAACCAAAACGCTAGAACGACGACCACGACGCCTCCAACAAGGTAACGACAGGGAGCCCTTGCCGCCGTCGCTAAGCCGCTAGGGTTTTCACCCAAAGCACGAAAAGGTCTGAAAAGTGATACCTCCAACGCGGGAGCGACACGAAGGCGACGCCATCACCAGCCCAAAAGGGCAGGGCTAGGGATGCGATCGAATCGGATAAGGTCGAATATTGTTCTATCCATATCCGTATCCATAATTTTTACCGTATACAGATTTGAATACGAATGTGTCGAATATGGATACAAATTCGAATAATACATGATAACATCGGTTACGAATACGGAGCGAATACAGATCGGATAAGACAAGGATACGGATATTATTAGTCGAATAGTTAAAATTAATTTTCAAAATCCGTTCAAAATTTTTAAAAAAATATGGTCAAAATCTAAATTTAACAGTGAAAATTTATAACATTAGTAAAAACAAAACATTAGAAAGTCTATGCACAAATATTATTAACATAGTCTAGATTTCAAAATTCAAAAATTAAATTTAAAAGTTGGGAAACTATCAATAAAAAATTATAGACATACATTAAAAAAAATTCTAGAATTACATTCGGATAATATCAATAGTTTATATTCGGATATTATCCGAAAAAACTCGTATATTCTTTATCTACCAAATAATAAGTGCTCCGTATTCGTATCCATATCCACGTCAAGTTATCCACATTCATATCCTTATCCCTAAAAATAGCCGAATATCTATAAAACTACCCAAATCACTATCCGATCAATTCGGTCAGATAATATCCGTACCATTTCCGCCCCTAGGCAGGGCTTTCGCCTAAGACCTTCCCTACTAGCATGCAAAGGCCTATGAGGGTCGACAGTAAGAGGACGAGCCACCGGCCGAAGACGCAAAGCCTAGGAGTTTCGACGATCGTGTCGACGGTTGGGATATCGGTCCCAAGTCAACTAAGGTTCTTGAGAAAGGGAGATAGAAGACACTGCCGATCAAGGCAAACAGCAATCAACGAGCAGCGAGCAGACACATGATTTTTATACTGGTTCAGGCCTCTCCGGGGAGATAATAACCCTACGTCCAATGCTTCTTTATATGAAAGAGGATTACAAGAGGGAACTCGGCGAGACGAACAGGTCTCGATGAGATTCTGGGTGTACAAGAAGTATTCGATGATTGGCCTTCAGGTCTGATGATCTTGCGGTATCAGGGCCCCTCTACACGCCGTAGGGGCCTGGTTTATATAGTGTTGAACAACCGTCCTACCTAGGTATAATCGGGCCGGGCTGAGGATGTAATGGACTCATACACATGCCAAATACATCCCGAGATAGATAAGGCATACTCCAATTCTTGAGGATCATGACGTCTGCTCCAATCCGGGAAACTACGTCTGGGTCTTCACATAGCCGTGCAGAACTCTGTTCGAGTTGGACTCGAACATGAAGTCTAGGACACCATGCACCGTGCCAACCATGAGGCTGTTTGGCAGGATGTACATGGGCCTGATAGAGCCCTCTAGGGAGCGGGCCCTAGGAGGCTATTCGATTGGGCCGTCAGGGAGTGGGCCATGGCAATGGGCCGTGATTTTATCCCCGACACCTAGCCCTCGAGACTCAAGTGGAATATCTCACTAGAGTGGGGTCTTCCTCTTGAGACTCAAAGTCACAAAGAGGGTAATTTTGTTGCTACCAAGACATGCAACAGGCGACCGAACAGGTTATCGTTCAACCTAGTACCGAGCAACTCTGTTGCGTCGAACAGGGAACCACATCTGTCCTAGCAGAGTACCCAGCCCTCGATGCAAAAATTGGAAAAAGTAACCGTTGGCAGACTCCAACGGTAACTTTCGCTGCGTAGTCAGAACGGGCGACCATTTTTACCTAGCCGTTGCAGTAAAAAACTAACCGTTTTGTGGCAAAAACCGTTGCAGAGCTGCTCGGACCTGGGCTATAAAGAGCACCCAAGCCGCCCGCGGCTCGCCACTTCCGCTCTTGCGCGCCTTTCCTTCCCAAGCCCTTTTCCAACAGCGCTAACATCAACAAGTCGCAACCCACCTCCAAAGCTGCTCGCCAATCCTGGGGATTGCTATGGCCAAGTTTGCCCGCATTAGCATGACCGAAGAAGACATGAAAACTTTGGAAGCCGAGGGACACGTCGATGCCGGCAGCTGGAGTCTGCCCAGGGAGGAGGAGATGCCGAAGCCGCTCGAAGATGGGTTCGTCAACTTCGAACTCTTCGCAGTGTTTGGGTTGAGGTCTCCCGAAAGTGATTTCGTGGAGGCCTTTCTGAACATCAGCGGGCTGGAGGTTGCTAATCTCAACCCCAACTCGTTCCTCCAGATGGCTGTCTTCGCACACCTGTGCGAGGGCTATCTGGGCGTTGATCCATCGGTGGGGCTGTTCCTCCATTACTACACAGTAATGAGGAGCAGCTCCACCGCCTCCGGGCTCGGGTGCTAGTACCTCAAGCTCCGGGCAACTGCCGACGACGCGCCGTACCCCCGTCCACCGCTGCTCGACTCGATGGGCGTGTGGTGGATGAGGTGGTTTTACACCAAGCGGAGTGACGACAGCAAGCTCTTCTTCACCGGATAAGCTCCGACGAAGGGGACGCAGATGCCACGGCCGGAACCGACCGACGAGGAGTGGTATCTGACCCGGAAGATCGCCTCCCTTGTGGGCCTCGGGCTCACAGGCAGGGAGATCATCCGGGACTTCGTGGCGAACAGGATCTGTCCGCTGCGGAAGAGGTCCTATCCCTTCTACAAGATAGAAGACTGGGAGGACATCACCAGGGAGAGCTCGGGTAAATTCCTCAAACGTTCACCCTTTTTTGGTGATTCATCCGAACAGGAACTAAATACATCTTTTGTTCGGGCAGTGAAACCTACAGACGCATGGGTAGCCGAACAAGTCGACGCCATGCTGAAGGCCGCCAGGAAAGACACCGAGGTGACTAGCGTGGTGGCCTACACATGCCCAAGGAACGTGCTCGTCCGCTCATCAGAGGTAACTTGCGCAAAACCCTTATCTGAGTTGCTAGACTTACACAATTAAAGCATGCTCACAATCACCTCCAAACAGTGTTTTCCTAAATGCTAAACGCCAATTAGTCGGTCACCCACCGTTTAGCTAGATAAACGGGCTAAACGGCCGTTTAAACGGTTTAAACGGTGTTTAAACAGACTAAATGGTTGTTTAAACGTAAACGGTTGACCACCGTGTAGCGTTTAAACGGTGTTTAAACGGGCTAAACGACAGTTTAGGCGAACAGTGCCTCCAAATACGCAGGACAAGCAGTTGATCATCGGCAGGATCGTCGATGAGCTCTCAGAGTCCGATAAGGAGGGAGCGAAGAAGGGCAAGGCCAAGGTGACCGAGAAGCCCAAGGTGACCGCCGACCCGACGCGGAGCTCGCAGCGCCGTAGTGGCCGCCAACAGCCTCTGAAGCCTCCTGCGGCAACGATCCACGCCGAGCAGGTCAAGCGCGTGCGCGGCCAGCCAAGGTGGAACGCCCAAGCCCATCCCTCCTCACCGAGCAAGGCGACGAGGAGGTACGGAACCTGACCCACTGGCTAAAGCGCTATGCACGGGCTCACCCGAGGCCATATGGAACGGCTGCAAATGATCGCCGAGCAGAGGAGGCTCGAGGAGGAGGTCGCGCGCCAGGAGGATCTCCTGGCGTTGCGCAAAAAGAGTGCTCAGCTCACCAAGGAGCTGAGTTTGTCGCCGCGGGCGCCCGGAGGCCAAGGCGAACAAGAAGCCGAGGATCCGCCGAGCAAGAGGCGCAAGCTCCGTCGCGGAGCAAAGAAGAAAGTCAAGCTTCCCGCGGTAGGCACGGCAGGTATGTAAAGGCAAGACCCTTCCCCTTACGTTCTACCGAGCCGCTTACGTCTTAACTCATTTTTCTTTTCATCAGTTGCCGAGGAGGACATCGCCATCGACGACGTGGACGCTGCGATCGAGCGATCCCTCCTACCCGAGCACCTGCACGGTGCTTCATGGACAGTGAGGTTGGCCGCCCTTAAGGACAAGCTGGCTGCGTGGACCGCACTCCCGCCGGGCTCCACCGACCAGATTGAAGCGTTGAAGGGCACAGTGGAGCGGCTCGAAGCCGAAGAGGCGGGGCGCGAAGCCACGAGGAGCGGGGCCAAGGTATTGGCTCTGCCGGCTGCCCGGGGCTGGACCGAACAGGCGGCCCCGAGTACTTCGTCGCAGGGGCAACCCATCCCTGTGGCGACGGAAACCTCTGGTGGGTAGGGCGAGAGTCCTACCGCCGGGGAGCAGGGAGATGGCCGCGAGCAGGGGGCACAGGTCGCCCTGTCCGCAGTCCCACCGATGTCGCCGAGTAAAGCAACGCTGGTCTTGCCCGAAGTTACTCGGGCGGAGGAAGAAGAGGAGGGACAGGAGCTCGAAGGCGGCAAGGATGCCGCCGCCAGCCCTCCCAGGATCGAAGGGTCCATGGAGAGGAGGCGAGCCCCCAAGCGAGCAGGCTCCCGCAAGGAGAAGGCGCAGCGGAGAGAACATTGTGCTACGGCCGTTCTGAGCAGCCTGGGCTTCGCAACCCACGGCTTTGGAGAGCGCCTTCGCCGCAACTTGAAGAGCAGGCTTCAAGAGGTAAACCCCAAATCTTAACTTGTCCGCTTAAGTTACCAGCAACCTAATGTAACAGACTTGATCTTCTCTCATTCAGTTCTTGCGGGGCACCATGGCGGATTTCGAAGAAGGCGTCGCCATCGAGCGTGGCACCATCTTAGGAGCCTTCCAGCAGCAGCGCCGTGCAAGGGAGCTCGAGAGGGAGAGCCTCGCCTTGGCCAAAAGCCGGAGCCGACTCAAGGCGAAGGTGAAGAAGCTTAAAGCCCAACTGTCCGAAGAGAGGCAGTCCTCCGCGGCCCTCCAGGAGCAGGTGCCATCCTTGTGGATCTCGCAGGAAGATGCTGAGGAGCTTCGCGGGCTAGCCGTGAGGGCGAGCAC
The DNA here is from genome assembly GCA_036346415.1 of Raddia guianensis. Lineage (NCBI taxonomy): Eukaryota > Viridiplantae > Streptophyta > Magnoliopsida > Poales > Poaceae > Raddia > Raddia guianensis. The sequence continues at coordinate 31,363,680 of CM070540.1, forward strand.
CGCGGAAAGAAGGGTCAAGGAGCTGGCCGAGCAGTTCAAGACCGCCGAGCAGCACCGGAGTCAGAACGAAAGTCTGACCGAGCAGCTGCGGGCCAAGACCGAGGAGGTCGAAGCCCTCTATGCAGAGGCCAAGGAGCAGGCTAAGCACAGGACTGTCAGCAAGGAGGAAGCCGAGTGCCTCCGAGCTGAGGCAAAAGAGGGGATCAAGGACCAAGTGGAAGCCCTGCGCCTCAAGTTAGAGATTGAGGAGCTGAAGGAGCAGCTTGCTTCAAAATAGTAGCCGTAGGGCTTGTACCCAAAAGGGACTTTTGTACCTGTAAAAGTTTGTTAGTTGAAATAAAAACTTACATTTTCCTGCAAAAAAAGAGCAGTAAAAGACAAGAACGAACAGAAAACTAGGAACAAGGCAAAACAGCGCTAGAGAGTTTTCAAAAAAAGATAGGATGCCAGCCTAACTAACAGCCCCCGTTGTGCATCTGTTCGAAAACCTGAGTTTGCGAAGTCGAACAGGTACACAAGCAAAAGAGCGACACCCTAGCCCCCGGTACGGACGATGCTTGAAAACCTAAGTTTGCGAATTCAAATACGTGCGTAGAGAGGTAGAGCGACACCCGTAACCTGATCGACTCATTCCACGAACTGCTCGTCAATGTAAGTTAGGCAATTTCAAAGGTAACCGAACAAGGAAAGTGCCTCTGCCGCGGGGGCTTACGAGTGCAGGCTTTGCCAAGTGGTTGTGCCGAGAGCGGTAAGTGCCTCTGCCGCGGGGGGCTTATGAGAGCAGACTTAGCCGCAAGACGAAAAGCCGTGTTATGCAACTCTAAGTTCAGGAACTTGCTGAAACTAGATGCGGGTAGAGAAATCCTCATTATCGCGGAGCCAAGAGTTCGCAAGACCGGACAGCCATCAAGTGTTACCAGAGAGAGAAGAGTCTGAGAAGACAAGATGTGAAAAGGACAGGGGGCCGCGAACATTCACTTATTGATTGGATTTAACTTTACATGGCAACCTGAGAGACTTAGACGAACTAAGGCGCGAAGTTTGACAAAAAGCGCATAGCTAAGAAAACAAATGAAAGACCTACACAAAGAACTTACGAAGCTGGTCGATGTTCCAAGTGCTGGTCAGCTCTCTCCCATCCTCCATTACCAGGCGAACAGCCCCCGGGCGAGCAGTAGAAACGACCGTGAAAGGGCCCTCCCATTGGGGAGTTAACTTGTTGGCATTGGACAGGTTCTGGACGCGGCGCAGAACGAGGTCGCCCACCTTCAAAGCCCTTGGTCGGACAGATTTGGCAGCGTGCCGGCAAAGATCTTGCCGGTATCACGCTATTCTGACTTGTGCCCGGTCGCGTGTACCTTCGAGGAGGTCAAGTTTGAGCAAACGCTCTTGCTCTGTGTCAACCATGTTGACCGAGCTCGTGCGAGGCGAGCCGAGTACCACTTCGGCGGGCAAGATGGCGGCGCATCGAGACCCGATTGAAAGGGGTTTCCGGTTGCCGGTACCGGTGGTGCGAGCGCCCGAGGACGGAAGGAACCGTCGACCTGGCTTTATTGTGCTCTTTGAGAGTCGCGAACACACACCGTTTGATACCCTGGACTATCTGTCTGTTAGCTCGCTCGACTGCTCCATTGCTTTGTGGATGTTCCACAGAGGCGAAGCAGACCTTGGTTCCCAGCTGCTCGTAGTATTCCTGGAATAGCTCGCTTCTGAACTGGGGACCGTTATCGGTGATCAGCTTGTGGGAATCCCGAAGCGCGTGATCACATTGCGTTTGAAGAAGCGCACAGTCGATTTGGCGTGAAGAGATGACACAGGCTCGCCCTTAATCCACTTTGTCAAGGTGTCGATGGCGACGAGCAAGTTCCTGCAGCCCTTGAACCCCTTAGGGAACGAGCCAAGCAGATCCGGACCCCATGTGGAGAAAAGCCATGATGGGAGGATCGTTTGGAGCTCTTGGGCGGGCTTATGGGCCTTCCAGGCGTGAAATTGGTATGCCTTGCACTTAGTTACCACATCCCGGGCATCCTGTAGCGCTGTGGGCCAGTAATAACCCATGCGAAATGCTTTGCCGACCAGAGTCCTGAAGGAGGCGTGGTTGCCACAGGCACCCTCGTGTATGCCCCTAAGAAGGAACACACCCTCCTGCTGCGAGATGCACTTGGAGAGTACTCCCAGAGCACTTTGCCGGTAAAGGATGCCGTCCACAAGCTTCTATGGACTAGCACGCCTTATAAGTCGAACGCGGCGGCCGTCGTCGGCGTGGTCCCATCTGCAAGGTACCGGACAAATGGCGTTGTCCAGTCCACAGCTTGCTCGATGACGGAGACAGCACCACCTGTCTCTTTTGCCTCGTCCGGAGACGTGATAGAGGGCTTGTAAAGGTGCTCGACGAGCACCCCTGCCGAAGCAGGTTCGCGTGAGGATCCAAATTTGGACAGCTAGTCGGCCAAGAAGATGTCCTTCCTGGACACGAAGAGCACCTCGAAGAAACGAAAGTGTCGCTCCAACTCCCTCACTTCAACCAGGTATCGCGCCATTGAGTTATCGTAGCACTGATACTCCTTGTTTACCTGATTAATGACCAGCTGTGAATCTCCCTTCACAATTAGCCGTTGGACGCCGAGCGACTTGCACGCTCTTAGTCCCGCGAGGAGAACCGTGTGACCATGGCGTTGTTAGTTGCCGCAAAGTGTAGTTGGATAGAATACTGGTGTTGCTCTCCTTGAGGGGAGATGAGAACAAAACCAGCACCCGAGTTTCCAGTGCGCGAGCCGTCAAAAAACATGGTCCATGGGGTTTCTTCAGGTTGCTCGGGAGCTTCACAGGATTAGCGGCAGTCCATTCGGTGACAAAGTCACCGGGACCTAGGATTTAATAGCGTCAGGCGACAAATGAATGTCGAACTCTGCTAGTTCCATTGCTCACTTAGCTATTCGTCCGCCAGCTTCCTTGTTCCATAGGATTTCGTCCAGAGGGAACTTGGTCGGGACCATTATTTGGTGCGCCTGGAAATAATGCCGAAGCTTTCTGGAGGACATGAGCAAGGCGTAGAGCAACTTTTGGACCTCAGGGTAACGCTCCTTTGATCCATGAAGTACCTCGCTCACGTAATAGATTGGCCGCAGGATGCCTTCCCTCTCCACCGTCAAGACCGCGCTCACCGCTTGTGGCGTGCAGCCAAGATATAGCAAAAACTGTTTGCCATGTCGCGGGGTAGTCAAGATAGGTGGGTTCCGTTGGATAGGTATTGCTTTAGATCTTTGAAAGATCTGTCAGCTTCCTCTGTCCACTCGAAGCCATTGTGCTCGCGCAGGGCCTTAAAGAAGGGCAGCCCGCGTTCGCCTTGGCGAAAAATAAACCTGCTTAAAGCAGCCATTCGCCCTGTGAGGCTCTGGACCTCCTTAACGGTGGTCGGAGCCGTCATGTTTTCAACGGCCTCGATTTTTTCAGGGTTTGCAGGAATTCCTTGCGAACCATAACATAGGCGAGCAGCATGCCGAATCGGACGCCAAAGGTACACTTCTCTGGATTCAATTTAATTATGTGCCTAGTGAGATTATGAAATGTCTCGGCCAGGTCTTTTACATGATCCGGAGCACACTTGCTCTTTACTACTATGTCGTTAACATAGACCTCCGTGTTTCTTCGCTATTTGCTCGGGAAAGTCTTCTCCATTACCGGATGGTGGCACCGACATTGCGTGAGACCGAAAGACATGATCATTATAGCGAAAGTGCGAAGGGGTGATGAAGGATTTTTCTTCATCCTCGAGGAGATGCTTATTTGCTGATAACCGAGTAAGCATCCAAAAACTCAAAAATTTGGGCAAGATGATCGCGTCGACCATTTGGTCTATCTTGAGGGCGGGAAATTGTCCTTAGGACAAGCCGCGTTCAAGTCAGAGTGGTCGACATACATCCTCCACTTGCCTCCTTTCTTCTTTACGATCACAGGGTTAGCCAGCCACTCGTTGTGATCAACCTCGCGGATGAACCCAGCAGCTAGCAGCTTACCAAGCTGATTCTTGATGATCCCCTGCTTGAAATCCGAAAAGCGACGAAGTTTCTGGCGAACAGGCTTTTTGTTCGGCCGGACTGCCAGTTTGTGCTCGATAACCTCCCTTGGGACCCCGGGCTTGTCAGACGGCTCCCAGGCAAATACGTCTGCATTAGCTCGGAGGAAGGCAATGAGCTCAATTTCCTATTTGGGGTCCAGATTGGCCCCCAAATGAACTGTCTTGGAAGGATCGTCATGAGACAGCGGAACTTCCTTGGTCTCTCCCCCTGGCTGGAGAGAAACCTTGGGACGGGCAGACTTGGTCTGCACCACTTCGGGACCACGCGGGGGAAGTTGATCAACCAGGGCAAAGGATTGCTCATCACAATCTAGAGCGGCCTTGTAATTGCCCTTAACCATGATCACGCCGCTAGGGCCCAGAATCTTTACGGAGTGGTAGGCATGGTTGGACACGGCCATGAACTTTCCCAGAGATGGCCAGCCCAAGATCGCGTTGTAGGTAGATGGAAAGTCGACCACGTCAAACGTGATCAACTCTGTCCGGAAGTTGCTTGGGCTACCGAAGGTAACGGACAGAACAATTTGCCCGAGCGGCCTAACAGCTTCTCCCAGTACGATCCCATAGTAGGGCATCGCGACCTCTTTGAGTTTGGAATGAGGAATCTGCATCTCGTCCAATACTTTTGCAGAGAGCAAGTCCAGCGCACTCCCGCCATCGATCAGGACACGCCCGACTCTAGCGTTGCTGATGGTCGGAGCGACCACCAGTAGCAGCCGCTGAGGCTTGGTTATCCCAATGGGGCAATCCTCCTTAGAGAAGGAGATGGAGACCTCGGTCCACTTGATCGACTCGGGCTGTGGTTTGCCCTTCTCGACGTTGTGGATCTCCCGAGCAGCTTCCTTGAGGCTGGGCCGAGAGGGATAGGCCGAGGAGCCGCCAAAGATAACGGCTATGTGATTCACGGGCTCATGATAATCATCCTCATCGTCTCGATCATCACCATCGGCTTGGCGCTTGGCCTTGCCGGCATCACCTTTTTCAGGCAGGGTGGGCATGGGGTCTTTGCCGTTGTAGAATTCCTCGAGCTTTGCAGCCCAAGTCCTGCAATGGCGTATATCGTGGCCGTAGTTTTGGTGGAACTGGCAATATCGGTCACCCGGACCTTTCTTGCCTTGATCGCCGCCCTGAGCAGGCTTCTTGCCCTTGTAGTTATTGGAGGGCTTCTTCTACCCGTTCTTGGGAGGAGGTGCGCGGTCTCTACCCGCAACGGTATTGTTCGACGCACCTTTATTCTTTTCTTCTAGGACTTCTTGTCACCAGGATTGGTGTTATTCTTCTTCTTCCCGAGTTGAAAAGACATTGGTCCTGTTGCACAGAGGGACTCTAGTTGAAAGGGAAGATTCTGCCTGGTGATATATTCTCTCCGAGACAGTCCTCCGCGCTCCTTCCTCGTGGTCGTCACAATGTGTTCGTTCCGAGGGGATCGTCCGTGATCGTCGCACGCCCACTTGCCCCTGTGGTCGCGGCGACCACGGGGACTTGGTGAGCATTGTCGACCACGGGTATCTTGCTCTTAGCGATGCGCCCTTTGACGGTGACGAGGGTCACGCGATCGATCGGAACGTTCGCTGTCCGAGTCATTCCGGGCAGGCTGACTGCGTTGCCCGGAGGAGGTGTTAACTTCGCCTATGGACTTAAGGCTTTCAGCCAGTCGCTTTAGGTGAGAAGCAACATCATCGTCCATGAGGGCGAGGTTGGCCTGGTTGGTGGATCTGATCATCGTTGCCATGGCCAGAAGTCATTCCCGACTCTGCTCAAGGGGTCCTGGGATCCCTGAGGCATCCGCGTTTTGCCCGACCGGGGTCTGGTTACGCTGGGATTCAACCCGAGCAGGTAGAACTTCTGCTGGGGGACTTGGCGGAGATACGCGAGGCGGGTCGCGTCGTTGCCGCTTGCGCTGATCTCGAATCTGCGCCAAGGTTTGATTGATGGAGGCGTCCAGACTGCGGCGAACAACCTCTTGTTCACGAGCAGCCGGTGCGGTCCCATCTTGTTGCTGAGCACAATTGATCTACTCGATCTCGTCGGCCGCGGCGGCCCGCACACGAGCCTCTAAGGTCTCTGCGCCGGCCATGTTGACGCTACGACGGCCGCGCGTTGGCACACTAGACGGTGTCATCACTGTGTCGCCACAGAAGGAATCGACCGACATGGCCTTGGAATCCGAGAGATCTAAACCAGCGTAAAGATCGTCGGTTCTGTAATCATCGTCAATGACAGGAGCGTGATCCAAGACCATCTCCGGGACGTAGCCAGAAAGTTCTGTCCCAGATCTTGAAGGCGATCGAGATCGAAGGGATCGATCTGATGCGACAGGAGATGTGACATCCTGCCCTTCTGAGTCATAGCCCTCAGGAAGAGCTTCCTGGTCGCTGAATGAGTTTGACATGCTCGAACAGACTTGATCTACTAGATCCCCACGGACGACGTCAACTGTCGTCGGTTGGGATATCGGTCCCAAGTCAACTAAGGTTCTTGAGAAAGGGAGATAGAAGACACTGCCGAGCAAGGCAAACAGCAATCAACGAGTAGCAAGCAGACACAGGATTTTTATACTGGTTCAGGCCTCTCCGGGGAGATAATAACCCTACGTCCAGTGCTTCTTTATATGAAAGAGGATTACAAGAGGGAACTCGGCGAGACGAACAGGTCTCGACAAGATTCTGGGTGTACAAGAAGTATTCGATGATTTGCCTTCAGGTCTGATGATCTTGCGGTATCAGGGCCCCTCTACACGCCGTAGGAGCCTGGTTTATATAATGTGAACAACCGACCTACCGAGGGATAATCGGGCCGGGCTCAGGACGTAACGGACTCATACACATGCCAAATACATCCCGAGGTAGATAAGGCATACTCCAATTCTTGGGGATCACGACGTCAGCTCCAATCCGGGAAACTACGTCCGGGTCTTCACATAGCCGTGCAGAACTCTGTTGGAGTCGGACTCGAACATGAAGTCTAGGACACCACGCACCGTGCCAACCATGAGGCTGTTCGGCAGGATGCACATGGGCCTGATAGAGCCCTCTAGGGAGCAGGCCCTAGGAGGCTATTCGATTGGCCCGTCAAGGAGTGGGCCATGTCAATGGGCCGTGATTTAATCCCCGACAGATCACCACGGCCCGCTGCGGAAGATGTTGTCCACACCACTGACACCTCGGAAAATAGAGGGTCAAGACGGTGAGGACTGGACAGAGCCAAGGGGTAGAAAATGGGTACGCCATAAGGAAAAGATCGCCATCCAAAGTCGTCGGAGAGGGTCCACCATGCCAAGTGGCCAGCGCATGGGAGGCAAAGGAGACGGCCGCCACGCCACCCAAGTGGTGCAAGCCGAACCCTGCTACTAGCCTGAAAAATGCCAACCTACGCCACCGATCACCTCATAGGGAGGGGAGGGCAAGGAGGCGAGGACGGCACCAGGCTAGAGACAGGGGTCGTCGCATTGCCGAGGGACGAGAGATGGCCCACCACGCCCCCATGGACCATGGGAGAGGCTGAGGAGCCATGGGACACATGCCCTTGGAGCCCACTTAATCTAACCGCTCTGGCCAGCTACTGCAACGAACCTCCCCAAGCGGCCTCCACCGAGAAGGGCTCGGTGGAAGGGGGAAGAAGAAGAAGCCGATACCGAGCTTCATTGAGCTACGAGGCCACTTGACCCGAGAGAACATCCGCTCCGACCGCTCTAGCCAACACTATCAGATCCTGGCCTCCTGCTCGCGGATCAGGCCTCCAATGGAAAGGACTTGCCTAGGCGGTCAACCGAGATGGGCCCATGAGGAGGGGGTAAGGAAAATGAAAAATTAGCTACAAGCTCCACCACGGCACGCGAAGGTGGCACAAAGAAGGAAGGAAAGCCGTGCACCCAGTGGGGGACGATGCACGGCGGACGAACGAGACATGGGGGAACAACCCTGAGTCTCTACGAGGAGGGAAGCGAGATGGGAAGGGTGACAGGGTGCATGCCGTCAGCCGAAGAAATGGGGGGCGGGGTCACGAAGCAACCAACGTGTACCGGCCTCCGCCGAGTACCAGCCTCGGACACTGGCGCTGACAGTGGGAGGAGAGGAGGAAGGCACAACCACCAAAGGCCACCGCCACTCCAAGAAGAGCAGCCCTTCGCTGTTGGCCTCACTACCACCACTCTGGTGGAGGGGGCACCGAGGGCCGGAGTGCCTAGGAAGCCCACGGCCGGCGGCGGAGCCGGCCGTCGCCACCGCCGCCGGGTAGAGGAGGGATGGGAGAGCCGTGTGGAGGGGAGCGGAGTGGCGAAAAACATTGGAGAAGGGGGACTGCCTAGGAAGAAGGCGGAGGGTGGCGGCGGCCGCGTTGCGTGCGCGCCCCCTCGGTTCAAAACACGAGATTATTGGCAATCATCGAATTCCTCTCACCGAGTAGGAGTTGTTGACACCATAGAGAATATGACAAGGAAGTTCTTCATGTTCTAGCCAAAGAAGAAGAGGTCCGTATTGCGACGGGGCTTTCAAAGTTATGACCATAGTTTCTTTCTCCCAAAGGACCAAAATTCAATTGGTGCAATAGGTTCAACAATGATATGATGTTAAACTCAACAGGGTAGATCATTAATATGTTTTAACATGAGATTATAATGGTGTGGATCTTAATTATATTGTTAATCTATGTTGTGAATATAATGGGTCAATATATTAATGATATATATTTTAATAGAATACAAGAATTGTAGTAAATGTAAATATAAACTAACAAATCTAGCCACACAAGTGTAGGGACCATCTACTAGATCTTAAACTAGGGGAAAAATAAAGACCTACAACATCAATTAAAGTGGAGTCATGTTATAAGAACATATCTTGTGCAATCAAGCTTACGGTGTAACCAACTGAACTATCAAAAATTATAAAAACATTCGGAAACAAATATAGATATACTTCATTATTTACTATACCTATGTATGAAGTTTCGAAGCAAAATTCATTTTATATTAATTGTTATAGACAAAACTATCAACTTTGACAAGTTTAAAATTGATAGAATTTTATCTTTTTTGTAACTTTCAATATATAATGAATTTGAAGTTGAAATTTTATACCGAGGTAGAGTAAGTCGAAGAGTACATCTACAAGTTTTTAAAGAATTTTTCACAACTTTTGATAGTTCGGTTGCGCGGTGGTTGCACCGTAAACTTTGATTGCACATAATATGTTGAATGGGTTAGATTAAAAAGAAAGACTTTAAATTAAATATAATACAAGAAATAATTATGAATAAAAATTAAAAGAAAAAGTTCATGTAAACTAAGAAACTAAAAATAAGTCCATATCGATTATTAAACAAATATCGAAATCTTATATGGAAGCTTCCTATTTCAAAAGCTTTTTTTATAACTGATCAAATGTATAAAGAAAGGTTCGGTATAGAAGGAGATCGATAGGGTTGATATCATACGCATTGAAACATATCAATAATTAAGTGATGCTCAAACAATAATCATTGCTAGAAAAAAAAGGCGATCGTTTTCAAGACAAAGTGATGCTACTTTATTTAGTTTGGAGAAAACGTACACTCGAATGTGATACATCCTTTCAAAGATATTAGAGATGCCTTTGCGTATGTACATACAAACAAACATGCATATATACATACATAAGCATGGCTTATGGCGGTTTTTCCAAGCCAAAACATTTCAATTTTTTTAAAGCCCTTCAATATTTTGAAGCCACTCCAGCTAAACCACACCACTCTTCTTGAACTCTTCCTTAAGCTCTCATAGTCTATGCTTTTTAGCCCATTCAACCATTCAATAACTCAGTTGAACCGAAAAGGAGCTAACTACTCACAATTGTAGATCAGAACGCTCAAGACCTAGAAAGCACACGACAATGTCAAATGTGTCAACTACTTGATCAGGTAAAAGTGGCAAGACGAAGGGAAAACATGCATGGGTTCTAAAGCATGATGGTCAAAGATAACAAAAACTATAAGGCAAGAAATCTATATTAATCAAAGAAAAAGGAAAAAATCTATGAAGTGAATATATGTTTTGAGTCATATACGATAAATCATACCACATCTAACAAAAAAACTAACAAATCTAATCACACAAGTGCTGAAAGAAAAAAAAAAAAAAGGAAAACATCTAGCCAAATATCTGTGCGAACCACTCTTTACAATTATAACATAGAATAAAACAAACGAAAAGGCAACTGTGCGGGCGTTGCAGCGACTCTGCACTGGTGCACAGTGTGGCACTGTAGCATGCAAGGTGGGTCCCACAAACATTTTTTTCTTTTGAATGGCCATAAATTTTGACTGGTTGCTCTAATCCACAAACCGTTTGAACCAACGTGTTCCTCGTATTTTTATGAACAAAACAAGATGCATGTTGCCATATAAATCCACAAACTCACCTGGTGAAACTTGGGTTTCGCCTACTGAAACTTGGGTTTCATACTCGTCAAACTTTGCCGAACCGTCAAGTTTCATCAAGTTTCAACAGGTTTCATCCAATTTTTTTCAACTTTCATCAGGTCAATTCAAGTTTTATCAAGTTTCAACAGGTTTCATCCAAGTTTCATCAGGTTACATCGAAGTTTCATCCATGTTTCATCAGATTTCATCAGCACACGGCCAAGTTTCATCAGCACACGGCTAAGTTTCGCTAGTATGGGTGTAAGTTTCATAAGTGCTTTCTCCTAGGTTCACATAAAAAAATGAAAAAGTAAAAATTTTTAAAATTTTAAAAGTATTTAAAATGGGTTGCTCTCGATTTTAGAAGAATTATAAAATTTATTCCACACATTTTGAACACTGTTTGAATTTTATACAAAAATCAGAAGTTTAATTGAAAAATTGATCAACTGCAAGGCTAACAACTTCGCGCTGGCATCTGATGCACGAGGGAGCACGGGCTACGTTGGATGCGCGTCCGGATGGACGTCCGACGCCTGGCGCTTGCCACCAACAAAGGGTACAAACTTAGATCATTAGAAGAAAAAGCATATACCAAAAACAATAGGTAGCGTACCTAAGTTATAATTGTTTAGATTTTTAAAAAACGGCTCCATATCCATCAAAGGTAGCTCAAATTTGGAACAATAAAAAAATAACATTTTTGTATATATAAAGTAAAACTTTGATTTACAATTTAAAGAAAAGTAATTTTTGGATTTAGATTTGTATATACACCATAAATTAAAATTGGCAATTTAATTTCCGTACAAGTTTAAATGTAAAAACTAAAATATGGAATAGGTTTATATATAATTAGTAGTTGGATTTCTTGATCTGTATAAGAGTTGGATTTTGTTAAAATTTAGAAGTTGGTAAAATATCAATCCTATTTGTAGGCATACAATCAGATTCGAGCCGATTTCCATCAGCTATGTGCCAAAAATCATGTTGCTTCGATCTACATGGCGATAAATTGAAAGCACGAGAGATGCTTATATGCTATAGTGCAAATTAGACGGAAATTAGAGGATCAAAGAGCGGAAGACTTGGAGATAGCAAGAAGCTAGTCGACAGGAGTGTAAGAAAGGAACTTGTATGCCCACAATAAATTGTCAATTGAAACATTTCTTCGTATTGAAAACTTGAAGAATTGATGCCTATGCTATTTTATAAATAGAAATGATCTCAAGAGCAGAGACGGGGAGGCAGTAAATGTGAGCATTATAAGGCTATCTCCAACAGGAACCCCTAAATTTAATCCCCTATAGCCTCATATACAGATTCCCTTACATCTCTCCCTATATTTCTCCTATCTCCAATAGCGTTCCCTATATGAATAATTGTATAGGGGGAGAAGAGAAAACCCCTATATATAAGGGAATGGAGAGAAAAACTTTATTTTAGGGAACGGAATAGAGAATGTTGTTGAAGCACATAGGAGAAAAATCCGTCCCCTATTTTAGGGTAGAGGGTACTTTAGGGGAGTCTGTTGGAGACAGCCTAATGAGGGTATGAGGTCTGTTAACGGGGAAAACCCAACCCAAACCCACATGTTATGTCTGAATTTCCAACCCAAATCAACCCAGAAACAATTTCTCTCAACCCAACCCAACTCAATCCATATGAAATTTTCACCCAACCCAACCGACCCACTCTTCTTCTCCATGGATTTCAACCCATTTCACACCATATGTTCACCCATATCTGCTAATCTGAAATCATGAGAAGCACTGAAATAACAATGTTGCACTAGAAAACGATAAAAAGAGCAGTACAACAATTGAAGCATCGAGTCATTTGACGTGTAAAAAATTTTAAAATCGGTACAACAGTAGAATCGATTCATTTGCTATACAACAGTAGAAGCAGTACAACAATATAACGAAGATTAAAAAACAGTAGCAGAAGCAATTGCAGTACAACAATACAATACATCTCACGGATGGGCAAGATGACTTGAAGCATGTTGTGGAGCCAGCGGTTCATGGGGGAGGCGGTTGGCGGCAGGAAGGTGGTGGCCGGCGACACACGGGGCAGCCGGTAGACCACAGGGGAGGTGGCGGCTGGCGGCGCCCTGGAGAGGTGGAGTGGGTAGCCGGCGGTGCGCCGCGGGGAGCCGGCGCCACACCGCTCATGGGAGACCGTCGTCATTGCCGCCACCGCCACGTGGGCAGGAGCTGCAGCGGCGCTGCTTGTGGGATGCCGTTATCGTGGCCGCCGCGCCACGCATTAGGAGCTCTGAGGAGCCAGCGACCTTCGTTGATCCTAGTCGTGGGGTCTAGCTCCTAGAAGATGAACTGGGCGGTGCTCATGTTTGGTGAAGGAAACCATAGGCCCGCGGGGGCGTCCTTCGTGTGAAGGACGGGCGCGAGTCCCCTGCGCGCGCCCATCCGATGCTACTCGTGCGCGCCGTCAGATCTCGCGAGCCAAACCCAAACCATCCCACCTGTACACATCGGCTCGCGGCTTTGCTCCTGCCGACCTGCCGTGGCACGCGGCTTGCAGCTAATTAAGAAGCTCGTGGCTCTTGCACGCAAGCTCCTCCGATTCCCAAATCCATTCCCTAACCATAGCCTCGCGCGCCTGCCTGCTCCTCGGCCACACCGCCTCACTCCGTCGCCCGCTCGGCTACGCCGCCTCCATTCGTCACCCGGCTGGCCACGCCGCCTCCCAGCTCCCCGGCCGCACCGCCTCACTCCGTCGCCCACCAGGCTACGCCGTCTCCGTGCTCCCCGACCGCACTGCCTCATTTTGTCACTCGCCTGGCCACGCCGCATCCTTGCTCGACAGCTTCGTCGTCTCCTTTATCCTGGCCTCGCAGCCTCCCTGCTCCCGTGCTCCCTGGTTTGGAATTTGGATAGGACGGCGACGGCGACGGCGACAACATAGACAAAAGGTTGCATTCACTGCATAGACAAAAATTCAGACAAAAAAGAGCAAAAGGTTGCATTGAGATAATTATGAGTTTGACCAACTTCCAATTCCGTTATTTCAACCAACGAGATGATCTTTGGAATTGGTCAAAACATTTCAGTTTATGTCCTCTTGTATATATAGTACCGTACCGTGCCGGTTATTGCTTTATTAAATTTGTTTCATTAGTAGAGGCCCTGTCCCTTCTTTCAGTTTAGTTTTTGATGTATTTGAAAATTTTATTTTTTAAGGCTATTCGGTGAAAATTTTTGAAATAATATTTTTTTATAACTTTACAGGTTTTTATAAAGATCTTAAAATACTTTCTACTAATTAGATCGGCTTTTTCATATTTTTTAAAAGCCATCAACTTTTTTTAACTAAAACTAAAAACTAAACTAAATCAAAGAACCAAGAGTGCCAGAGTCACGACTGGGCTTCGCTGTCATCTCGGAACCATTCATGTCGCCGTGGGGAGCGGTCGGATAATACGCCCCTGGATCGCGGCCACGGCCACAAACACTGTACTGCCGGGGGATGCACAGGGGCGACGATGCAGTACAAGCTGTACTCCCCGCTCCTCCTCCGGCTCCCCGCAGGCAGTACACTGGCGTACGTACGTGTAACCAGCGTGCGTGCTTGCTGCTCGTGCTCGCTGCCCGTGCGTGCATGCAGGTAGTACAACACCGCCAATCCATCCACATCCTCCACCGATGAGTGCAGGAGGTTTGTGTATATAAGTACGAGGCTGTAAAGCCCCTGGAGGCATCACCAGGAGCAGAGAAACGCTTTCTCAAAAAAAAAAAAAAAAAGGAGCAGAGAAACGCGAGGAGGCCCCTGCAGGAGCGAGCTGGGAACACATGGTGAAGAGGCGGGGTTTTTGGCTTGGCCCTGGCCCAGCTCCAGCTCCCATGTGTTCTCAGGTCGCCCCGGCTGAGGTCTCCTCGCCGCCGGCGGCTCGGTGCGTGGTCAGCGCGCACGCGCGAGTTGTGCCTCTTCCTCCACATCAGGTAAGGGTCACTGTGTCATTAGATGTCATTTTATTGCCTAGTAACAGCTTGTTATCTGGGGTTGCTTCGGTTGAATGATGTAATATGCGTGGTTCTTATAATCTTATTATGTTACAGTGCCACCGCCACCTGGGGAGGTGCAGTGGCGGAGACGCAGAGCCACCGCCCGGCTACCCTAGGCCAAGACCCGGGCTCCGGCCCAATAGCAAGGCATTTATTCCTTAGGCCAAATTCATTTTTCAAAGATATTTGTAAGAAGTGGCTTTGCTTAACTGAAGGAGCCAAGGCCCACCACCACAGGCCCAGCTCCTCAGTTGGGCTAGCTCCGCCACTGGGGAGGTGGGTGTAGCGGTAAAATGGGCTTCGGATTCTGTTGGGACGTTGATTTGGCCGGGTTAAAATGACACGTCGAAGTCAAAATGTTTGGTTCGGCTTAGATTAATTTTTTCTAAGAAATGAAAGCCGATGGAGAGAGAACATTTTAGTATAGAATGTTAAAGTGTAATAACGGTTGCGGAAAAAATGATACTTGGTTAAATTTATTAAGAAATGGAAGCAAAAAAAAAACCTTTTATTATGCAGAAGTAAAAGTAAAATTCTGGGAGTATGTCTCAAATCAGTGGCGAACGCAAGACCAAATTTAGGGGGGGTTAGGCTAAACATCGATAACATGGAAAAACCATATAAAATATATAATTCAGCGCCTAATACAATACAAATTAGTACAAAATAACCATGTGCAATGATATAATAGTTTGTCACATAGTAACATACCTTAAATCGACTAGCTACGATTAGGAGCGGAAGGCAAACCCATTCTTCGAGTCTTCGTCTTCTGAAAACGATCCATAATTTCATCATTATCAATGGTTTTGAATATTTTCTTCTCTGTATAACACACCATCAAATCTTTGAACCACCCGTCGTTCATTCTGTTTCGCAATTCCGTCTTAACAATCTTCATTGCTGAGAATATCCTTTCAACAGATGCGGTTCCCACAGGAAGTATTAATGTGAGCTCAAGAAGACGATAGACCAATGGAAAGGTTTTATGTTTCCCAAGTTGAACCATTTTTTCTGCTAGCATGGCAACATCCCGACATTCACAACATATTGGATATCTCTTAACATTGAGAATGTAGGTTTGAAGTTCAGGTCTCAACAACATGCGATCTTCAAAGGAGAAATCATCAACATAAATCTCCGCAAGCGAGGAGGAGCCGAGGACGCTAGGAGGCGAGCCGGGCGAGGTGAGGTCGCGAGGAGGCGGAGAGCCGAGCCGCCGCCACCGCCCATGATGGCAAGCAGCCACCACGCCGGGCGGCCCACCGCTTGCTTGCCGTCGCCGCCACCGGCCGCTGAAGACGAAAGCGAGGCGAGTCGCCGCCGCCGCCACCACCTCGCTCTCGGGAGTCGGTAGCCGGCAGCGGGCTCGCCGACTGGGACGACGGGAGGAGGGAGGCGGCCGCCGGCCGTCGGCGGAGCTCACCAGAGGCAGGAGGAGGAAAAGGGATCGAGGGTTGGGGACCGGTGTTCTGCGCTCTGTGTTCTGCTCTGTGTTGGGGGGAGGAATGGGGAACGAAGTTGGGCTGGGCGCCTAGGCTTGACGGGCTCGCTGGGCTGGATTCGATGGGGGTAGGTGGTTTGGTACCAATTTTGGAGGCGGCCCGGTCATGCCCCATCGTCGGCCCTCTGTCTCAAATGAGATAAGCAAAATGGTACCATTTGATCCATCGCGCACCCAATCTCTACCTCTTCTTTCTCGCTGTTTCTTTTTCTTATTTTCTCTCATGCATCTTTGGTTCTTTCTTAAAGTATCATAATCGGGCTTGACCGATGCTTCGACCAGTCAACGGACGGTTTTGAAGAGGGTTCGCATATGTGGCATGTGTAGTGCTAATGTGGTAGCCATGTTAACACTATGTTGGTGCCACATCCACTTTTTATCTCTCCTTTCTTTTTAATTTGGTCAAGCTTAAATTTTAAGCTTTGAAATATGTGATTTTAACCTCAAACTGAAAATTGACCAGATTTTAAATGTTGAAATGAATTTAAACTTACTAGATTTGAACGCATCAAAATTCAAATTTCACTAGATTTGAATCAAATGTAAATTAAAAAAATTGAATTAAATCAATTAACTTTAAAATTTGAAGGGAAACGGGTCGGCTACGCGAGCAACAATTTCAAAAGTTTTACCACGATTCACCCAAGATTGCATGCAACAGATCGTTATCCTTAATGCGCAGGTGCAGCGGTAGCAGACTCGTGCGTGTAGAGGAAATAGACGTACACGTCCTAATCACCACCGAGCAGGTCGCACCGTAGTCGGGGTCGAGTGCCGACTAGTCGGAGAGGTCACCGGGCAGATCGTCGAGGTTTGAAGATCCAACCGAGTCAGTGCGTCCGCGTACGGCAGCGCCTCTAGCGGTATCCACACGTATGGAGCAGGAATGCCGCGTGGGGTGTGCTAGCACCTCGCCGCACGGCTAAGGTTTGTGGGGAGCGGGGCGCTAGTGGGCTTCGGCCCGCTAGGGTTCCACCTCCCACGGGGATCACATCCACGCATAAACCCGTTAAATAGTTCCAACCCGTTAAGTGTGTGACCCGTTTAATTCAATGCAAGTCTGCAGTGGATCCAATCTAACGATCAACATAGGCACGTAGTAGTACGTATTGACCCCAAATGCACAGAATTAATATTCGGCTGAACCTTTGATACATCCACGTATACCGATCCCTTTGCCATACGATACCTGTTAAGCTTAAAGCGAGATGCGCGCCATCCTTGTTAATAACTCAACCACTTCACTCGACAGTGTGATGGATACAAATCATGACTAACATCTTAGTCACATTAGCACGACTGTGCACTTTCCCTATCCATCCACATGAGGGGCCCAGATGTATATCTTCCGTTATCTAGAAGGGGCAAATTATATCTTAATCATCACACCCCTAGCTATGTATCGTGGTATACCCAGTAGTCATCTTTGTAACTATCCAGTTACGGTGTAGCGTTTGATGACAACAAAGCATGCGAGTCAACATGCTGGACATCTATGACAATCTCATATTTAAGGACCATATAGGTGTACTACTCGAGACTATACGCTGATGACGCTATAAGAGATAACAACTCACAGCGTCTCGGAGTAGGTCTGTTCGACCACCCATGTTATTCAACATGTGTTCATACTATTTGTGTGATATCTCCATATTTATGGTATGTGACACATTACCATCAACCAATACGTATGCTGATCAAATCATAACCGCTCCTTAAAATAATATGGATCAGGGACACGTCTAGAATAATGTCACTTAACAATGTGTTTTACAATCAAGTCGTACCCAATGGACAAAGTCACGACATTTATGCAGGAAACCGATAAACAATGTTATCAGAAGTACATGAACAAAGACGTGGTACAATCATCATTATGATTGATCTAGGGCATATTCCTTTCAATCTTCCACTTGTACTAGAGTCAATCATACAAGTATCGAATACACATTGCTCTTGTGTGCGTCTCATGCTTCGGTTGTGGAAGGGGCTTGGTCAATGAATCAGCACGTTTAGATCCGTGTACACTTCACAAACTTTCACATCACCTCTCTCAATGATCTCTCGATCAGGTGGTATCGCCTAAGTATATGTTTGGATATTTGGTGAGACATAGGTTCTTTCGCGTGTGCAATGGGACCACTATTGTCATAATACAGGTCCACTGGACAGGATGCACTAGCGACTACGCCCAATTCAGAAACAAATTTTCTGATCCAAACCGCTTACTTTGCTGCTTCAGTGGCTGCAATGTAGTTGGCATCCGTCGTGGAATCTACTACTATTCTTTTGCTTGGAACTCTTCCAGCTCACTGCCCCACCATTGAGACAGAATACAAACCCGGATTGCAATCTCGAATCATCTCTTTTGGTTTGGAAGCTAGCGTCGGCGTAACCCTTTACGACGAGACCCTACTCCCCTTTAAAGACCAAGAACATCTTCTTAGTCCTTTGCAAGTATTTAAAGATGTTCTTTACAACCACCTAGTGACCATCACCATGATTCGATTGGTATCTGCTCGTGACACTCAGAGCATATGAAACATCTGAGCATGTACATAGCATAGAGTACATGGTGGATCCAATAGCCGAAGCGTCCGGAGTCCAACTCGTTCTCTGTTGCTTATCAGGTGTCTAAGCACAGTAAGTCTTGCTGAGACTTACACTATGTGACAGTGGCAAGAAACCTTTTTTGGAGTCATGCATGCTGAACCGTTTCAGCACCTTATCAATGTACGTAGTCTGGCTTAATCCAATTAACCTTTTTGATCTATCTCTATAGATCTTTACACCCAAAATATAAGATGCATCTCCCAAATCTTTAATTGAGAAACACTCTTAGATAAGCTTGTACGACATCAAACATTGGAATGTCATTTCCAATAAACAGTATGTCATCCACATACAAGACCAGAAATTCCAGTGCGCTCCCACTAGGGGCATGCAAAGTTGGCTATTGACCCAACATAGGGTATGTCATGAGACAATTTTAATTGGTGGTTGTCGACGGGTAGCTGATCGGGGGTCACCGTCAGCAATGAATTTGTACGGGGGCACGCTCAAGATCCAAACCAGATGGTAGCACAAGAACGGGATTTATACAGGTTCAGGCCCTCAACTCGGAGGTAATACCCTACTTCCTGTGCTCTGGGATTATGATTGTAGAAGATGATGGTCACATATGATGTTGTGGTTGATCATATGGGATGTTGTATATGCCTATGGCCCCCTACCCCCTCCCTTTATATAGTGCAGGGGAGATAGAGTTACATGGTGGTACGTAATGCATGGTATCTAATTCGGTTATACCGATGTACAATATGCAAGTATGATCTCCTAATTACATGGAGCTTGGCTATATCCTTGTGAACTTCCTTGGAGCTCAAGGCACACGTAACCCGAGTGGTCTCTATCCTCAATCAACCAACTTGGGTCGTCCCCCATCTGCTCCCGCATGGGCCTTCTAGAGGATACCCGGGGCCCATGTAGTCCACAGTAGCCCCCTAGTGCTTTACGATTGAGTCAGATGTCCGACCGACTGATTTCACCAATGCTTCCTGTAATCTGAAAAGAGATTGTAAAAAACTAAAGAGATCTCAAGTCTTTTGTGCTAGAAGTGACGCCTGGATTGGCAATACCAAAATTGCAGCTTTTTCCGGCCCATTGGGCACGTCACCTCAACAGATGGATTCGGCTACTTGGCTACTACCCTCGCATTGCGAGAACATCAATCGACCCAGCATGGGGCATGCCTTAAGCCACGCAATTACAGCTTCCGTCTTGCAGCACGCTGTAAATTATGCGTTTGAAAGGATAACAACATCAGATGCCTGGCCTTAACTTGTAAGAACTAGCACTCAGCCCAACATGGGGCACATCTTTCAGCCGAGTGGTACCTGTCCTATCCATAGAAAGGATCAGCTGTCTAACCCTAAGGGCGTACCGTTTGGTTGCAGTTTGGCCGAGAGGTATTTGTATCCAGGTAGCGGTATACAACTGGCGACCTTAAAAAGGCATACCTCCGAAACTATAACCAAATTTCACCAACACCCAACCTTGAGCATGCAAAGCTGGCTAGTGACCCAACATGGGGTATGCCGTGAAATATTTTTAATGTGGCGCTTCCGGTCATATGCCCTCCAGGGTGTACCGAGGCCGAATTAGGCTCAATGTTAACACATTGCCATCGTCAGCGACGTGTTAAGAAAGCCTGTTAAGGGGATCGCCCTTTGCTTATTTAGCCCAAGCCCACTAAAGGGAAGGCGAAGAGTTTTCGCGCCTTTCACACACAGCCGGAGCGTCGCACGCTTCTGCCGGGAAACGTAACTGCATCTACTTCCGTCTCATCATCATAATGATTTTACTCTGTTCAAAACGGATTACGAGGCGCGTCCTTTGAACTTCTCTGTGTATAAAAGAAATCCAGATGCAGCGAGTTTTCTTCTCCTTTCGGCAAAAAACCTTTTCCTTCGTCCTCTTCTCGTCTCTCGCCCCTTGCAACGGAAGATCCAGAGAAGGCAATGGATCCCTGGGAAGCCGCTTGCGTCGAGTTTCACGCCCGCATCGCCGCCGCTGAAGCCGCTACGGCCGCCAAATGGCAACGGTGGCGGAGGGACTATGCGGAGAGGACTGCCCAGAGAGCCATTAGGGTTCTGGTCACGGTCACCCGCTACTCTTCCTGGCTCGCACCCCTCTAAAAGATGCACTCGTCTTCTCCATTCTCGATGTAAAGTGGCCATCGGAGTAGTCCTTTTTTTTTGCTTCTCCGCGAGCCAGCAACGAGTCCTATCTCACTATGCTGCGCCGCGGAAGAATATGTAATCTGGCCAAAGAGCCATTAATGGAAAGTCTTATGGATGTTCTGTGAAATCCCTTGTATTGATCTTCTGGTCTTCAGTCGACAATCAACGAATTTCCAGTCACCTTCGTCTTCATCCAAGTAATTAGAACTGCGCGCTCCTTGTTGACGTCAAATAAACACCAATTTTATACGTCAACATATTCCGGAATTCTGGCATTTCGGAGGGAAAATCAAGGTTTATACTAACATTTTATTTATTCTAATAAAGTTCCAGAAGTTTTGGTGAGTTGTGGGTCTACAAGTACAAAATGGGAAGAACTGGATGCGAACCAGGCAAAAAGCCATGCCGGCCAACTCACCCTAGGCCGGCCGACCTGGCCACGTCACCAATCCGGCTCCAGCTTCTCTCAAGTGGCTCAAAAGCACAAATTGAAGACATCTACACCATCTATTGCAGTCGGTTTGATCAAATGGACACGGTTGCTTCACAAATGAGTATAGGATTCCCTTGGATTCCTTTCTTGCGGATGTCAACTTGATCCACCGGCTTAAGGGGTTAATCTACACCATCAAAGAGGGATCCTAGCCAAATTTTACGGCCAGATGGCGCAAAGGTGGGTCGGCCGACCCACCTAGGCCGGCCGACCGACCCCTTGGATGCTCCTCGGATTCCCCTTTGGAGGGTGGCAAGATGACAAGTGTCCCATGTCGTGGCACCCTCTCACTGGCTCCGGAACACCACAAAAGGACCCCCTCACCTCACTTTCATAGAGAACACAACACATTCAACACTTTTCATTCCACTTATCAGAGTAGCTTTTAGTCTAGTAGTAGTTGGGAGTTAGAGTCAAGTCGGGCTAAAGCTCGGAGTTCCGGAAGTGTCTTCGGGAATTCGGGTAATAGCTCTTGTACCCTTTCCTAATTGTTTCAATTAGTGAGATCACTTCATTCATTGCTTATGTGTTGAACTTTATTTGAGCTGAATATATCTACATAAATTAGTTGTGTAGATTTGCTTTACCAGTAGCGTGTATTCGTCTGGAATCAGTTTAGGTTCTCACTCAAATACTGTAATAGCCAGGCATTGAACCTAAATCAACTTCTTTTTGGTATTGAGGAAGATTGATTAGAAATAGTAGCAGACGTGGTGTCTGAGACTAGGACTAACTCGGTTTACACCCGGACCCACGTATATGTGGTAGGTGGTGACAGCCCTATCCATCCGTAGATACTAAGTATCTCGTGCGTAACCCACAGCGTCCGACTTTGGATCAGTAGAGCCCTATCGGAATGATCAGAACCATTCGGGATTCAAATTCAGGATAGCGGGTGGTAGTGAATGTCCGAGCTCCGACGACGAATACCAAGTGAACCACTGTTTGATTACCCAAGATCACTCAATAAATTGAATCACACAATTTTGTGAACTTATTAAACTTGTCTCGTTGTCCTCCTAACTGTCTATCTAGCTAGAGTAGCTTTCTCTTTATTTGTGTGTGAATATTTGTATTGTGTGTGTCACCGGCCCTTTCTATTTATCCTAACCCCCGTTACCTAGACTGGCTGGTATTTTAAATAATTAAGATATAAAGGATTGTCTCTTTAAACCCTCGTTCCCTGTGGATTTGATAACTCTAGGAATACTCCTGGTGAAAACTACAAACGATATACGTCCGCTTGCGGATTAATTATTTGAGCGTAACTATCGCCAACAAGTTTTCTGGCGCCGTTGCCGGGGAACGCAGCGGTTTTTTTAAAAAAAGTGATAAACAAATTTTTTTAACAACCTACATCTAAATTATTTAATCTACCAGCCTAGTTTAACGTGAATTACCCTGCTCCGTTTTTGTTCTGTGGAACTAGCAGAGCGGTGGATGACCGGTTTTGATCTCTCGAAAAACTTTTGACAAAATCCGGAGTCACTGGTGCGAAAGACAAGACCTCGAGTCCTACCTCCACAAATCCGTGTCTCTGAGTTATCAAACCTCACGAGCAATCCTTTCCTCGTCACCGAAACACCTTCATCAACGATGGCTGCCGAGAAGACTCTTGAATTCTCAGCCCCGTCAAGCACCAATGTCCCCACTGGACCTGCCACCAATGTGGGTGACGGTGGTTTCGAGCTGAAGCTAGCTCTTATCAACATGGTTCAGGTGAGCCCCTTCTGTGGCAAGCAAACAGAGGATGCCAATGCACATTTGCAGCACTTCCTTGAAATCTGCAGTACCTTCACCATAAAGGGTGCAACTCCTGATGCTGTCCGGCTACACCTTTTTCGTTCTCATTGATCGGGAAGGCAAAACAATGGTTTTATGCCAACAAAGATGCAGTCTCAACTTGGGAGAAGTGCTCCAATGCCTTCCTCACCAAGTACTTTCCACTGGGCAAAACCAATGCCCTGCGGAACAAGATTTCCGCATTCCAGCAAAACACTGAAGAATCCATTTTGGATGCCTAGGAGCGACTTCAAGAATATATACTGGCTTGCCCCCACCATGGGATGCAAGACTGGTTTATCATTCAAAACTTCTATCATGGGCTGAACCGTACTGCCCGAAAGCACCTCGACACTGCTTCTGCAGGAACCTTCTTTTCGCTCAGTGTGAGTGCTGCCCGCACTCTCATTGAGAAGATGGTCTCGAGCCGAAATTTGGAGCGATGGCGTTCGCGCCACAAGACTCGAGGAGTCCACCAAATCGGCAACATGGATATGCTCACGGCCAAGATGGACTTATTAATGAAGAAGCTGGAAGTGCCAAATCAAACCGTTTAGGCGCTCGAATCTCGCATGACTTGTGAGGTTTGCGGGAGCCTTGGACATTCTGGAGACAACTGCACCAAGATCCGACCAGAGGATGTAAACTTCATCAACAATGGGTTCCGACCTCAATACAACTACACATTGGGTTGGAATTCGAGGCCGAACTTCACCACCGACAACCGTCAAGGAGGTAACAATGGCAATTTCAATCGCAATAAATCTCCTCTAAATGATGCAAATGCTCAACAAAAAGTGAATGATAGCATTAGTAGGAAATTCCTTGCTAATGATAAAATTCTTGAGAGCAATAATTCAAAACTAGAAGGATTTGCAACTGCCATGCATAGTCAGATCAGCTTTAACAAAATGTTAGAAACTCAAATTGCTCAACTGGCTGCTTCAATCCCTACAATTGCTTCAGGAAGGTTGTCGGGACAGCCGGAGGCTCCCCCGAAAAAAAATGTTAATGCGGTCGCAACCCGATTAGGTAAAAATGCTCGAGATCCGCCGCAAACTAACGCTGCAGGAAATGAAGATGACATCTCCGACGAAGAAGAGGAAAAAGGTGAGCATGATGAAGAACCAAGAGAGGAGCTGCCAAAGACGACGAGAAGTGAAGCGCGGACCAAGACAAGTCCCGCTAAATTCACCGACACGCAACTGCTACCCTTCCCACGTAGCCAACGCAAGTCAACTGCGGACGCGTAGTTTGGCAAGTTCGTTGAGGTCATCAAGCAATTATATGTCAACATACCATTGCTAGATGCAATGCAGGTACCGACGTATGCCAAGTACCTGAAGGACATCCTCAACAACAAACACCCATTGCCGACGTCTGAAGTCATTAAGTTGACTGAGGAATGCACTGCGGCGATCTTGAACACTCTCCCTGAGAAGAAGAAGGATCCTGCCTACCACACCATCTCGTGCTCCATTGGTGCGCAACACTTTGAGCGTACTCTGTGAGACCTCGGAGCAAGCGTCATCATCATGTCCAAGGTAATTTATGGAAAATTGAATCATTCTACCTTGTCGCCTACTGGCATGACCTTGCAGCTGGCGGATCAATTGATTCGCTATCCAATTGGAGTTGCGGAAGACATACTAGTGAAAATTCGAAATTTCCTAGTACCCGTGGACTTCGTGGTGCTGGACATGGAAGTAGACACCAAGACGCCCCTCATTCTTGTGAGGCCATTCTTGAGCACGGCAAATACGACGATTGATGTTGGTGCAGGAGAAATTCAGCTCAACATTAACGGCCGAGATGAAACATTCAACTTTAGGCCAGGAGCTGAACAATGCTCACATGTACGCACATTTTATGGTAGAAATCCTAAATCTGTGCAGGAGGGAACAAGGGCTATACCAAAACCTCAGGTGGATAGCCTTATTGCTACTTTGAGGAGAACTTTCCAATTGTTGGATGAGCCATTGCGTCGTCCATATTGGAAGGAGAACAAGGGGAAATCCAAACCCCGTAGGAAGAAACATGCGGTCGAGAAATCGGAGCCGCAAGGGAAGATCAACGCCACTCAAAAATCTCAGATCAAACAAGTGTGGCGTAAGAAAGAAATTCAACCGGCCGCAGCAGCTTCGGCTGCGAAACCAATTCAAGAAAATTGAAGGTTGAAGGCGGTCCGACTCGTCGACCGCGAAAACAAAAATTCGAGCCTTCACCGGGAGGTAAGCCGGAAGTTTATCCTGCATTCATATTTATTTCTTGTGCATTTTTCACCGCATATTTAATTTTTTCCATGCATTTACCCTGCCTATAAAAATACAAAAATATCAAAAAAATAATTTGGTGGAAAAGTGGGGCCGGACGGCCCCACCTAGGCCGGTCGACCCACTTCTTTCAGCCAACCACCCCCCAAGTGGGTGGGTCTTTTCATCACTCTGTACGACTCATTTTCCACTACATCCACCACTCTATCCATATAGGCATTAGGTAGGGTAATTTGTCTTCCCTTAAGCATGCATTTAATCTCACATTTATCACTAATCATGCATTAAGAAAAACTATAAATATGGGAGTGTCCTGCAGGTTGAGATCGCATTCCTGCGGTGATTTCATGATCTCGCCTGCAGCTCTCCCTCTGCGCTGCATATTTGCTTTCATCTGCACGCATACTATCAACTAAAAATTGAGCAAAAATATTTTTTGATGACTAATTTTGGATGACTAACCCGTAAATATTTTCGTATATCCTTCGGGTATTTGTCCGTCCTAACCCTTGCAGGAAAAATGTCGTCATGGTATGGTAAGTTTGGTCGCACCATCGCTAAGGGAGTGAAGGGCGTCCACAAACAATTCAGCTCGTCCAGCTTGGACCGGACTCATACTCCGACCGAGGTCGTGGAGAGCTAATCAGGGGATACGATGTCCGTGGATTCCCGATTTTCGGGATACCACGACGAATATTCTGAAGCTCCAACAACCTCCGGGGCTGTCCCAGCCCCGAGGATGAGGATTTTGGTGTCGGAGGAGCAAATTGTGCTCCATACCGACCGAGAGCGGCAAGTCTTCGAAGCGCTGAGGTGCCGGTCTTTTCCACATACACGGACTTATGATCTGACGTTGCTCATTAAGACCGGTCTGCTGGATGAATTCCATGAAGACTTCTGAGCCGTCGGATGGGAGAATTTCACGCCCATCGTCGAAAAAGGTTCGCGCCTTCTAACCCTTGAATTTCTTAGTACTTTACGCATTCTTGATTGTGGGAATAGCTACTATTTTAGGTTCTTTAATGAAGAATCTAACTAGACATCTAGGCTTCTCCATCTTGTGTAGAGTCACTCCTGATAGGTTAGTGGGTTTTGATCGCAATGAATTTTAGGAATCCATTTCTAGAAAAAGGGTATAGCATCACCAACAAACCTCGCATGAACGACATTCACAACCCCACACTTCGGTTCATGCATAGGTGGCTAGCACTGGTCATTAACTCTAGGCTAGACATGCGCACTGTGCGCCTTGATGAGCTGCAGTACCTATTTGTAATGGTCAACAAAAAGCCTGTCAACTCGACCGCAAATATGGTAGTTCACTGGGTAGAGATGATAAACCAAAAGGAAGATATTGACTGCACGTCCCTAACCACCCGCATTGCGGATAGTGTGGGATTGTTAGAACATTGTGAATTGGTCTTCCTAGACACACAATTCCAAACAATAGGAAAGGACCACTTCATCCAAGGCCACATCCTTCGGGTCGATGTGTCGGACTCTCATTTCAAGAGATTTTCGGACACCACCGCTAAGATCTGTTTGCCTAATCCAAGGCTCGGAATCTACAGAGCCTGGATGCTGACCATCAACTTTAGAGCCTTGGAACCGCATAGGCATAGCGTCTCTGGACCTGTGACACGCAGCCGCGCACACCAGCAGCAAGAGCTGCCTGAGCCCAGTGAGCCCCACCACGATCAGTGAACGGGGGTAGCTGCGGCCCCTCATCACTCCAACTATAGTGCGGGTTGGGATCAATGGAACCCGTCCGCCTATGCTCCACACGAGTACGGAGGTTGGGGCACGGACAACTATGAGGCCGGAAGCTCACGGCAGCATGATGCCGGATGGACCCACTCTCCTCATGAACAAGGACCCGAGATAGGACGGGGAGGACCGACGTCGGCCCGCTACCCTTCCTACTTCGAGCCCTTTGCACAGGACGTCCAAGCCTTAGGACGGAGAATGGATACCTTAGTTGATGACATGGGCCACGTACACCAAACGTTTGCCCAGCACACTAAGCACCACGAGGACACCACCCGTGACCTTAGAGCCAACACCACCGTGACGCAAGCCACGAACGATGCCCTTGCGGCATGGTTCTAGCATATTGGTTTTGACCCTCCGGCACAATAGGTGTGTCCTGCTCTCCGTCACTGCCTGCTGTTGCTGCCTTGCTTAATGTCTTGTCGTGCCTTGCTATTACCCTGCTAGATGAGTTCCCAGTTGTTCTTGCCTACACTGCCTTGCCCTGCCAAAAGTCTCATTTTGCTTTGCTCCACATGTGAATAAATTATTTAGCTTTGTTCTTAGTTAATAGTATGCCTCATAAAAAAACTCGAAAATTATAAAAACTTGCAAAATCTAAAAATACCAAAAATATTTCCCTTTGAATAAAATGTATAAATGTTGATTTTACCTAGAAAGGATATGATGAACATTGCTCTATTATTGTGATATAAATGCTGAGTTTACAATTTAGTACTCTCATTTAAGTTTGACAATTATTGGTATGAGTAGTCATCCTGCTTAATCATGCTCATCGAGTGTTGACATTTTTGAACCAATTCTAAGTTGTTGAGGGATATGATATAACAGAGATAAGGACCTAGTTACTTATGCCCCCCACTAAGTCATAGTCTCGGAATTTATTTTGAAATGAGAAAATTATTTTAAATTCTGTTGACGGTCCTTATTTGTAATATTTTATATGCTTTTGACCGTCAACATATCTACAAAATAAAAGAATTCAAACTACATTGAGGCTAACATTAATGAGTTCCACGAGTTTTGGTGTAGTCTCATGTTTTGCAGGCATACGCAAGAAAAGACGATTTATCGACCGTATGCAAATCGGACGAAAGATGGAGTTTAAATTAAACATATTTTGAAAAGTCATCAAATGACAAATGGAATTCACCATGATGAAGTGCTCATCGAGACGATCGAAACGCATATATTATTTGCTATATTTGGAGCTCGGATGAGGGAGAAATGAGCTCCGGAAGAATGCGAGCAAGGCCGGGACCTAGACCGGCCGACCCACCAAGTCGGCCGGCCTAAACTGGGTCGCCCGACCCAATTTTTTTGGCGCATTGGATTCTCCTTTGGCACAGAGGTAGAGTAAGGCTCAAGGAACACGTGGAAGGTGGTCATGGTGTCGAAAACCGACTTAAAACATCGGCTTAGCATGCCACATGGCAAGAAGAGAGAAGATGAAGGAGAATATTCTTTGGACTCTACTTGAGAGCTACTCCACCTTCACACTATCGATAGAGGTTCTTTCCCTCATTTGTGATCATGGTGAAGAGAAGGATTTAGTTCCACATTGTATTAGAGTAGGAAGAGAGGTGAGGTGAGAGTCTTGGAGATGAGCCGCCCCGACGCTCTCCTACTTGTACCTCGGGAATAAAGCTCGGCTTCGAGTGAAGTTCTCCTCTTCAGTCTGGTAACACTATAGCCTTGCTCTTTTATTTATAAAGTACTTCCAGTTCAATGCTAGTTTATTTACTGAGAACCCCGTTTGCAACTAGTGAGATATATTTTGCCTTTTGTGAATACTTTACTCGGTGCACTAGTAAAGTAGTAATTGTTAGTGTAGACACGGTGTCTAGACTAGTAATTACCTTGGTTGATGCCTGCACCCAACTTGTCGTCGTGGATGGTAGCGGTGGTGACATACTGTCTATCCTTAGTAACATTCCACCACGTTAGGGTTGGCTCCGTAGGGCCCTTCGGGGGTGACCGTAACTCTCCAGGCTTCTTAAGTGAAGGTGGGCGGGTAGCGGGCCTGCCGTGCTCCGACGTAAATAAAGCCAGCATAGAATTGAGTGCTCACTCTTAGGCCAGTGTGACCTAAACCAGAAGACCCTCTCGACCTTCCTAATTGTTCTCTCTCCCATCTAGATAAGATTAATTCAAGGCTGGTAGCTTCTTGTTCCCTGTGGATTCGATACCCCGGAATACTCTAGGGTGAAAGGCTTCAACGATATCCGTGCGCTTGCGGATTAATTTCTTTGAGCGTAACTATCGCCAACAACCTTTTCGGGCGCCGTTGCCGGGGAACGGTAGCCTACTAGTCAAGAATTCTCTCTTATCTATTTATCATGGATGCAAAACCTCTTTTCCAACATTCGGCTCCCAAGGGCGAGTACCTAGAGCCACCATTATCTTCGCATCCTATCAAAACCCCTAACTATGAGCTTAGACCTGAGCTTATAGTTTTGGTGCGGGAACATCCTTTTACTGGAATTAGGGACAATAATCCTTATGACCACCTATGTACTTTGAACAACTCTGTTCGACTGTCATTATCGAAGGGATGGCCCAAGAAACGTTGAAATGGAAGTTGTTTCCGTTTTCTTTAACGGGAACAGCCAAGAAGTGGTACATCCAGACCGTAGGTAGAGTCAACGGCAGTTGGGAAGCATTGAAGGACAAATTCTGCCTCACTTTCTTTCCTATCTCTAAGATTGTCGATCTTCGTAAGAAGGTCCTGACCTTTGAGCAAGGCGAGAAGGAATCCCTAGGAGCAGCTTGGGTTCGATACACCCATCTAGCCTTTTCAGGACTGGATTTAGCTATCCCAGAACCAATCTTCATGCAGCATTTTGTCTGTGGTCTCAACCCGGACAATGCTAAATTCTTGAACATAGATTCTGGAGGAGCCTTTATTTATAAGACAGTGGAGGAGGGAAGAGAAATCTAAGACAAAATCCTTAGGAACACTCCCTTCACTGAAACATATGATGAACCTCCTGAGCATGATGAACAAGCTGAGAATCCTGAGATTCTAGAATTGAGTTCAGTATCTGTCCCTTTTAAGATTCCAGAAGCACCAATAGAAGAAATTCCCGAACCATCCTATACCTCAAACCCTGATCCTTTCTACACTTCAACCCATGTTTTTGACAAGAAAATTCATGATTATCTTTGTCACTGTTCTCAAGCACTTCGGGCCTCGGGTCTCGATGAGGGTGATCCCCCTTGTTCCTCTAAACCCTTCACCGAAGAGGAGGAACCACATCTGGACTCGGACAAGCCTGAATATCTTTTGTCGAGAGAGGGAGTGTAGAAAAGGGCATGGATAGTTTTGAGTGCGTAGGTGAACTAGAATGTCATAGACAAATATTCGTTGTTAAATCTGTTTGGTCTATGGACGTTCCTGAGATGCCAAGAGTAGAACCCATTAAAAAGGGTCTTGGTAATGAACGCGGAAGTTTCATCTTTGAAGAACATCAAGAACCGTTCTCACTAGACATACCTACAAATTTCGTGGGTGCCATCTTTTACGAGATCTTCAACCATCCAATGCTCCTACGACAAAATCCCTTTAAACGAATGGTTGTAGATGTGTTTGTGTACAACAAGCATTGCAAATCTCGTAGTCATGTTTGCCATAAATCTTGCAGCTAGAAGAACAAGGCTTAATAAATAAATAAATAAATCAATCAATAAATAAAATTAGAACCAGGCGCATTTAGCTTTCCCTTCAATAAAATTTTCTTTCTTAGTTATGCGCCTTAGATAATTTGTTCCATTCCAAAAAAAAAAATTCAGGGTTACCCCCCTTTGAGTGGAAGTGTTGACTTGTGTCGTGAGTGCATAACTACTCCGACTGGTGCATCATTATGCACCGATCGATTCTTCAGACTAACAATTTCTGCCAAGATATTTTCAACATAGATCACAGGTACCATAGGCATAGTCTCTCGGCCTCAGAACTCGCATGCTACAAGACGCCAAAGAAGAAGAGCAACTTTGAGCCAAGCGAGCCCCACCACGATCCGTGGATCGGGCATTCTGACCCTCATCACTCCGAATATAGCGTGGGTTGGGATCAATGGAACCCATCCGCCTTTGCTCCACATGAGTACGGAGGTTGGGGCATGCACAATTTTGAGGCCGGTAGCTCACGGCAGCTTGATGCCGGATGGACCCACACACATCACGAGCAAGGACCCGAGATAGGACGGGGAGGACCGTCGTCGGCCCGTTACCCTTCCTACTTCGGGCCCTTCGCACAGGACATCCACGCACTGGGACAGAGAATGGATACTTTAGTTGATGATATGGGTCACGTTCACCAAACGTTGGCCCATCACACTAGGTACCACGAGGACATTACCCGTGACCTGAGAGCCAATACCACTGCAACACAAGCCACGAACGATGCCCTTGCGGCATGGTTCCAGCACATTGGTTTTGACCCTCCTGGTCAATAGGTGTGTCCTGCTCTCTGTCGCTGCTTGTTGTAGCCACTCTGCCTACTTTCCTACTATGCCTTGCTAGTACTCTGCCAGATTAATTCCCAGTAATTCTTTCCTAACCTGCCCTACCAAAAAAGATCCCGCATTGTTTTTGCCCCATCAGTGTATAATTTTAGCTTCATTCTTAGTTAATAGTATGCTCCTTAAAAAAATATGAAAAAACTATAAAAATTTGCATAATCTAGAAAAATACCAAAAATATTTCCCTTTGAATAAAATGTATAAATGTTGATTTTACCTAGAAAGGATATGATGAATATTGCTCTATTATTGTGATATAAATGCTGAGTATACATTTTATTACTCTCATTTAAATTCGACAATTATTGGTATGAGTAGTTATCCTGCTTAATCTTGCTCATCGGGAGTTGACATTATTGAACCAATTCTAAGTTGTTGAGAGTTATGACATAATGGAGATATGAACCTAGTTACTTGATGTGACCATGCCCATCATAGATATGATCAACACTACCTCAATGTGGTGGTCATCAAAATTTTCGTCGACTACTTCACCGGCTTGGACGTCGACGAGCTTTCGATCGATTACTTCATCTTCGGCCTATTCTTCTAAGACAAGTTGGCAACACTTCACGGAATCTTCTACATCATCTACATCAACTATGGTGCCATCACTTGATGGGGGACGGGATCCCGATCTTCCGACAGGTATGGGTAAACACGATTGGTGGAGAACTCGACGTTGACGATCCGGCTTCCAATCAGATTAGATCTAGGCCTGCAATCGCTACACCACTGTCTCCGTTCGTTATCAACCACGCCAATACACGGTTGACCTCACCACGAAGGTTAATTCCTGCAAGCGAATCGAGAACACGAGCAAGAACGCGGTAGATGCAATCTCAAATTACAGATTACCGATTAAGTATACAAGTTGGGGTTTCACAAACCGATACACGGCGAAACTGCAACAGCAGAATAATCTAAGCAAAACCCAAGTCTAAATGATGACGGCTACTGAATATATAGCGACGGCTAGGGTTTGGGGCGCAGCCCCTAAGGGTACACGGGCCATGGGCCGAAAGTGGAGCGTCGCAGCGCCCGGCAAAATGCGGCAGATTCTGGTCGCAATCTTGTCTCGACGATTCCCGTTGATCCATAAGGAATTTAGACGTTGGACTGGATCCGTTGGAAAGATCTCGTCGAGGGCTTATCCGTGCATACCAAGAACATCCAAAACGGAGTCCGTATGAGGTCGGGGCATCCGTTTTAAGTTGAGTGCACGGAAATGACCGAACTGGACTCGTGGACAAATTGGGTTCTTTTTTGAGCCGGCCTTGCAAGGATGTGACTTGTGGGACCAGAGGGTGCCGAAGAGGTGGAGATGAGCCTTTCTTGAATATGTCTTGAGCTTGGGGAGGTGGCCATGGTGGAGGCCGAACAGGATGTGACTTGTGGGACCAGAGGGTGCCGAAGAGGTGGAGATGAGCCTTTCTTGAATATGTCTTGAGCTTGGGGAGGCGGCCACGGTGGAGGCCGAACTGCCGGCGGCGACAACGCAATATCAGCATGATGAGATTGCCGGCTGTGCACGCGACCCGGCCATGGTGCAGGTCGATGATGCCATATAGTTGATGATGGCACCATAGTTGATGTAGATGATGTAGAAGATGCCGTGAAGTGTTGCCAAGAAAAATAGGCCGAAGATGAAGTAATCGATCGAAAGCTCGTCGACGTCCAAGCCGGTGAAGTAGTCGACGAAAATTTTGATGACCACCACATTGAGGTAGTGTTGGTCATATCTATGATGGGCATGGTCACATCATTACTTATGCCCCTACTAAGGCATAGTCTCGGAATTTATTTTAAAACAAGAAAATTGTTTTGAAGTTCCTCATTAGACTTCTTCATCCTACCAGAGCCAAAAATGCTAAATAAATTTAAAGCCTTCATTTAGCCACTTTGGTTGTGTTGAGTTTTGTCAAAAGTAAATCCTTAGGAATTAGTGCTCTTCAAAGCTGGTCATTTCCTTCGCGTACCCTTTGATTGCTAGCCTTTGTATCTGGTAATGCTAAATTCCACATTGGGATATAAGTATCCATCTCACCAGATATTCCTCCCTACAAAATAAGCCAAGTTCTTTTTCGTGAGTCCACCTTATACATACCTATTTGGTCTCCCAAAAGACTTCCAAAATAATAAAAGATTCATTCCTCACAATTACAGAAAATTGAGGCATTCAAACAAAAAAGAAAAGAGGAAGAGAGAACCATCATCTCCTTCTATCTTCATTAAAAAAAGAGAGAGAGAGAAAGAAGCCTCTCAAAATTCTAGAGTGAGGAATGATATCGAATCAAATAAAGAAGTTAGACCTTTCCATAAACACAAGATCCGATGGAGCGGACTCATTAGTACCCTTCATCACTTGTACTTGTGTTTCTTCATTCCTTTGGTGTGAGTTCATTCTCTCTCTCATCCCTGGATGTTATTATTCCAAATGACCAGAATGCGAGGTAGTACTGAATTCTCTAGGATCTATTTTTGACTTTACAAAATTATTCAACCTAAGTAGGCCCCATTTCCATACCTATGAGCTCCACATAAACCTTAGAATAGGAGGAAAGAAGGCCATCAATAAAAGGCTTAGGTGAGGATTAAATACCACCGAGAGATCAGAGAGTAATAATGAGGAACAAGCATTTTGAAAAGAAAAAAAAATTTCGAGACATATCTTGAAAAGGGCTGAGCTAATAAAGTTCTATCAAAGTTATTCTATCTTTCAACCGCTAAAAGAAAAGGGGAGATTTTGAAAACCTCGTGAGTTTGATAAAAGTTGGGGTACAC
The DNA here is from genome assembly GCA_036346415.1 of Raddia guianensis. Classification (NCBI taxonomy): domain Eukaryota; kingdom Viridiplantae; phylum Streptophyta; class Magnoliopsida; order Poales; family Poaceae; genus Raddia; species Raddia guianensis. Next base: position 31,398,053 of record CM070540.1, read on the forward strand.
TTATGCGAGTTTTGTCAACAAATAATGGGGTACAACTTTGTATGCTTAGTATTTATTGAATAATGATATTGATGCAATCTCGATCCACGGGTTCTCGTTGAGCTCTTTGCTCGAGGACGAGCAAAAGTTCAAGTTGGGGGGTGTGTTGACGTCAAATAAACGCCAATTTTATACGTCAACATATTCCGGAATTTCGGCTTTTCGAGAGAAAATCAAGGTTTATACTAGTATTTTAATTATTCTAATAAAGTTCCACGAGTTGTGGTAGTATTTTGCATGCAGGAACTTACTGAGCGAAAATGGGACCAAGCCGGGCAAATGAGTGGGTCGGCCGACCCACCCTAGGCCGGCCTAGGTCGGCCGACCCAGCTCCTTCATCCAGTCAGGCCAGGATTGCACCGAGACATCCACAAGAGATTCTAGAGTACATCCAAGCCATTGATTTCAGTCGGTTTCATCCAGAAAGAGGAGTAATCCTCAAGTTAAGCATAGGATTCCAAAGGAACCCAATTATACCGGTCTCCAACTGCCAAACCGACTATGGGAGAAGATCTACACCATCAATGGAGCATCCCATGCAAAATCCACGGCCGGGAGACGAAGGAGGTGGGCCGGCCGACCCACCTAGGCCGGCCGACCCACCTAGGCCGGCCGACCCAGTGAGTGAGCCCCCTCGTGTTCCCCTTCTGAGGAGGGCTGGATGACACGTGTCCCTACACGTGGAGCATCCCGGTTGGCTGCTCAACACTATAAATAGACCCCTTCTCATCAATTGTAACACAACACCACAACACTTTCACCTCTTCATTCCACTTTGTAGAGTAGCTCTTAGTTAGTAGAAGTTGGGAGTTAGAGTTAAGTCGAGCTACGCTTGGAGTTCCGAAAGAGTCTTCGGGAATTCTGGTAATTGCTCTTGTATCCTTTCCTAATTTTTTCAATTAGTAAGACTACTTCATTCATTGCTATAGTGTTGAGCTTTATTTGAGCTAAGTATATCTGCATAAATGAGTTGTGCGGATTCGCTTTACCAGTAGCTTATACTCGTTTGGAATCAGTTTAGGTTCTCACTCATATACTGTTAGAGCCAGGTATTGAACCTAGATCAGCTTCTTTTAATACTGAGGAAGATTGATTAGAAATAGTCGCAGACGTGGTGTCTGAGGCTAGGAATAACTCGGTTTACACCCGAGCCCATGTATATGTGGTAGGTGGTAGGTGGTGACAGCCCTATCCATCCGTAGATACTTAGTATCTCGTGCGTAACCCACAACGTCCGGCTTCGGACTAGTAGAGCCAAATCAGAACGATCATAACCATTCGGGATTCCAATTCAGAGTAGCGGGTGGTAGTGAGTACCCGAGCTCCGACGACGAATATCAAGTGGACCACTAGTTGATTATCCTAAGCTCGCTCAATTAAACTGAATCACACTACTTTGTGAACTTATTAAACTTGTCTCGTTGTCCTCCCAACTGTCTATCTAGCTAGTGTAGTTATCTCTTTGTGTGAATATTTATCGTGTGTGTGTGTGTCCCGGTCTTTTCATTTATCCTAACCCCCGTTACCTAGACTGGCTGGTATCTTAAATAATCAAGATATAGAGGATTATCTCTTTGAAACCCTCGTTCCCTGTGGATTCGATAACTCTAGGAATACTCTTGGTGAAAACTACAAGCGATATCCGTCCACTTACGGATTAATTTCTTTGAGCGTAAGAATCGCCAACAGTAGTCATGTGGAAGTAGTTGTTCACGACGATCCAATCACCTTCTCCTTGCTGATCAGCAATGCTCCACGAGGTGCGCCATGTCCGATCCCCACACCGAGGAGGTCGTCGATGAGCTTGACGAGCTTGCTAGGATTCGTGACCATGTGCAGTCTGTCTTCAAACAGATGCCCCGGACACATACAGTGTCCGTTTTCAATGATCTACCACTCGTTGTAAAGCTAACGAGATTATCCTTCCGTCGCATCCCGTCGCATCTATAAATTACTTCTGGATCAAAGGGAATCAAATAAATGAGATCACGTCTAGAATCTATGACGGTGATTGTTGCCATCGAGCATGATGAGATTGATCTTGATGCTGCCCCTACATGGCGCGCCAACTGTCGACGTTTGCTAAACCGGGGGGTGTCATCGGCAATGATTATTTATGGGGTTATGCACTGGATGCAAACTCGATGGTAACACAAGAAAAGGGATTATACAAGTTCAGGACCTCGCAGAGGAGGTAATACCCTAGTCCTGTGTTCTAAGATTATGATGGTGATCTGATGATCAATGTTGAGGGAGATGTCTCTACATGGATGGGTGTAGAAAATGTGGATGAAGAGATGAGTATGTCGATGTTGAACCAGGGGCTCCCTGCCTGCCTTATATAGTGGGGGGCGGAATTACAAGGTAGAGTCATGATCGGTTACGAGGTAGGATTCCTTTCTCTATCCTCTAGCCAGATATGTAGTTATCCGAGATTACAATTGTATCTTCTTTATTAGGGATAAAATTCTATCTTTAAATCATTCCTTGCTGGGCAAGCCTCCTAGAGTCCGAGTAGTACCGTCCTTATCCACCTGACTAGGTCCATCTCCTGTTGGGTGCTCTTGTAGGCCCGCCGTGTGGGTACCCAGGGTCTATTTTATCCACACCAGTGCAGTAGTAGGGCTGTTATCCCTTGAGAGGCCCGAACCTAGGTAAATCTATGTGTGTGATCCACCGGCCAGCTCTTCTAGTTCGTGCGTAGATCAGTGCGGTGTGCTAAGTGCGGAGACCCCCTCTATCGAACAACAGACACCCTCAGGTTAAATTTATCTGGTTGAAATACACCAACAGTAGGAAACGCGAGGAAAGGCCGAAAAGCGAGGACACAAACACACCATAAACTGTATGTCAGTTCTGGAAGTAGCAAGGTACATGAGTGAGACTATCATGCTAAGATACTCCATTTGGTCGACCAACTTTCCATTCTCATCCGGCTGGAGTACAATGAAGGTCATTATGGGAGTCTATACCGATTTTCTCTCCAACATTGCAAATTACTTGAGCAAGTCCTTAGTGTACTTGAATTGGTGCAATAAAGTGCCTTAAGGTGTTTGCTTGATTCAAAAGCCTAGAAAGAAGGTCAATTTCTCCATCATACTCATCTGAAATTCCAAGCATCACCCCTAAAAACTCGAAGACTAGAGCATGGGAGGAGCTATCAAAATTTATGTCAACGACATAATTTGGACTAAGAGGAATCTAGGTATAATCTCTTGATAAATAGGGTCTTGGACTAAGAGATAGGACTTAAGCCTCTCATACCAGGCTCTAGGGGCTTACTTAAGTCTATATAGGGTATTGGAAAGATTGAAGACATGGTTCGGATGCTTGGTGTCAGGGATAAAATCACGGCTCATTGCCATGGCCCACTCCCTGATGGCCCAATCGACCAGCCTCCTAGGGCCCGGTTCCCTGGAAGGTTCTATCAGGCCCATGTGCATCCTGCCGAGCAGCTTCCTGGCTGGCACGGTGCGTAACGGCCTAGGATTCGTGTTTGAGTCCGACTCGAACAAGAGTTCTACGCGGCTACGAGAAGACCCGGACGTTGGTTTCCCGGATTGAAGTCACTACAACATAACTAGCCTATTCAAACACATACTTAGCATCACATATTGCTTGTGATGCAGAAAACTCAGAGGATACATCTACTCCAACACACGCTAGCAACACATATAAGTTATGATGCTAAGAAACAACTCTGCATCACATAATATATGTTGCTGACACATATGTGTTGAATCATTAATTTTACTTGTGAAAACCTTTCTTGTTTCACAGCCTAGTGTCACTTATGCCATATTTGTTTTAGTTGGAAGTTGTTGAAAGTTTTAATCTAAAAAAGTTGTGAAAGCGGTTTTGGAGAGTTCAAAAAATTATTCGAAAAATTATTCTAGAACTATAAACTCCCATAAAAATGATTACAAAGTACTACATCATTTAGGTTGTACAAAAATAACAAATTTTCATTTAATTTAATTTAATCTAAAAAGAACAAGACCTTAATAAACCTGTTGCTAACTTGCTATGCATTAGGTATGTGTGACGTGTTTAACATAAGACAAACTATCATATTTATTTAATAAAATACAAAAACTAGACCATAATCTAATTTGGGAAAATAACAATTATGTAGTACTTCGTATTTTTTTAGAGGCCCACGACCTGCTCAACCACTTAGGCATTGCCAGGCAACAGATTGACTTGGGTCCTTCCTCCTTTCTCCACGCCCGACCTAGCCGCCCCAACCCTAGCCGCCGCTGGGCGTCGCTCGGTGCCGTTCCTCCGCTGAGCGCCACCGTCCGCCGAGCTCCCGGCGCTAGCCACCTCCGCTGCTCCCCACGAGCCCGGCGCTCCTCCGCCGAGCGCCCTGCCGCCTCTCGTCGCCGCCGCCTCCTTGCTCCCCACACCGCCTCCACCGAGCGCCCGGAGCCGTCCGTCTTGCGCCTCCCTCCTTAGCCCGGCACCACCCCCTCCTCTGCTAAGCCCGGCGCCGCCCCCTCCACCAAGCCCGGCGCCACCCCTCCGCCAATGAGCAGCTGAACATCGTGCTCTGCTTCTGTTGGAATTTTTTAGCATCGTCCTCTGCTTCTGTTGGAATCTAGCTAGACATACAATCAAGAACCGATGTATATATTAGGTAGGGCCTTCCCTGAATCAGCATATATGGTGAGCTTCGTAATGCCTGAGTAGTGAGCACTAAAGAAAATAAACCTTTTTAATAGTACTTGATAGACTGATAGTTAATGTGTAGGTGGTTAATATGTGAATACTCATTACACTGGCTTCTTTAGAGCACATATATGAATAATTTAGAGGATATATTTTCTTGTTAGTGCAATGATAATTATGTCAATGATTTATGGATATGGAACCTATATTTATTTTTACCAAGCGAAAACTGATGTAACAACAACCAATATCTTGTTCAGTTGCTTCAAGGTATGTCGATGAACTGCTGGTATTTTTAATAACCAGAAGCTTCCTTTCTTTTTCCTCTCACGAAGGAATCTTAATCCTATGGGTCCCAAACTCAGTGCCAAACTCTAAGCAGTTTTTTTAGCATTTTGTTCAGAGATACACAAGATATTGAGTGAGTTTCTTCGACATGATGTCTTTTTGTTTGAAGTCGAATTTTTCTTCTGTGCCGCTTGGTTCTGCTGGCACTCGTGCTGCGTCACCTCCGGTTGTGCCGTGGAGGAGTCGACGGCACAGGCGAGCGGCGATACCATCATGCAGAAATGCGTTGTCTCCGCCTACGGCATTGCGTTCACCAGTAAAACTCTCCACTACCAAGTATCATTTTTTCTTAATGATTCTGATGTGTTTGTATGTAAAGGCCATGTTTTTGTCCTTACATTTGCCCTTTTATGGATCTGATTTAGATTCAAACAGCATCACAACAATATTTACATGTGCTACAACAAAGTATTCACAATGCCTATTAATACTAGGGTTTATGCCAGAGGTTTATACCAGATCCTAAATTTAGATTTTGCCTACTCTTTCTAGCATTATGAATAAATTTAGATATGCAAAATTGGCTATGAGATACTCTAACTTGATGTATAATTACTATATGACACACCGTGTGAATGCCATGTACATCACTAGATTCTAGGCTCAAATGTTATTAATTCGATCACCGGTGTCATATAGCAAATTACACAATTCAGTTTTTCCCCACCATTTTGCATGAGGAAATTGGAAAGGTGCATTGACTTGGTGTTATTAACAACGAGACATTTGAGGATGCTCCCTATCAAAGGGTGTTTAAACCTCGAGAAAGACACCATAAAGGTTATCTGATTTTGGATGATTACAAGGCTGAGCCCATGACACTAGGGAGAAGGCCCTAAGTTCTACGAATTTCCCTGCCATGGCGTTCTCTTCATTTATATCGTCAGGTTAGTGTGTATCATTTCATTAGTCTTCCAAAATCATCATTGTGTGATTTCATAGTGTTATCTTGAAGCATTTTTTCATGACATTTCAATTATCTTTATTGTAGTGTGTGGCTAACAAGTAAGGTGTGTGTGGCCCTTGTATGCTTTATATGAGGATATCGCATTGGCATTGGCAATGATGTACAATAAAATTAAACTGCTTTTCCATCTGCTGGACCACTTCAACTCTGATGTTTGAAATATTAAATAAATAAATAAGGCATTATTCCTGTATCATCAATAGTATATCAGAATTTTTTAGCATTGTTAATTTCCTTTATTGATAGAGACACTACTTTATATTTTCTTCTGCATTATATACGCCCTAAGCTAAGGAGTTTATATGCTTCCCTTTGAACTGAATATTATCAGTAACTCATTATTGGCTATCACAAGAATTTGTTACTATTGATGATCAAGTCAAGGACCTCTGAGATTGGCTGGGTAATATTTAATTTATCTTCGCAAGGGATTAATTACACTGTAATTGGGCTGTTAATTAACTTATTTTATATGAATAAATGCAATAAACTGAGTAAAGGAACAGCCTAAGCAATCTAATACTATAAACTTGACATGCAAGTGAGTGAAACTTGATTTCTTTGTTGTCCATTCATTTTTTGAATTCTAAGTACTTCTTCTGTGCTTGTTTCCTTGATTTATAAGCGTACAACCCCACCTATGCTAGAAATGCTGGTGGGGCTTGTTGTGTTGCTTACCATGATATGGTTTCAAAGTCATGTTGTTTTGCTCGTTTGCATGGTCCAGTTTTTTGAGTCTGGCTAACCGTTTGCTATCACTCCCGATCAAACACCTCACTACTTATAACTAGATGAACCAATTGCAAAGCTTTCTATTTCGTATTCTCTTCTATTTTGGGCGTAATTTGGGTAGCCAACGGCTCAGATAAAGTGTTCTATAGCAATCGTTCTTATGCAAATATAGATGACTTTATAAGATTCCATTGAACTCTCTTTGCACCATTATTAGCATAATTTTGAAAGTACATTATTAAGATCATTTTTGTAGTTTATGTAAATTGTTCTTCTTACAGGTTTAATTTCATAATTTTGTGGCACAAGACAATGTATTTGACAACTTTGTTAATATTTTGGATCTTCTTCGGCTAAGGTATTGTTGCAGTCGCTATTTTCTAGCAATTAGGTTAGCCTGGATTTAAAAATAAACTATTTTGTATTACATCATTTCACCCTCTAATCCTCTATGAAATTCTTAATGTGCAGTTGTGTTTATACTCCAAATTGATATTGGCAAGTTAGGACAACGGTTCGTACAAAATGGCTTTGAAGGACAACGGTTGAGCGTTGCTTCTATGTTGAGAGCGATAAAAAGATGGAAGATCTTATAGGGCCTTGAGAAGAGGAGAAAAGCATATTGTGTTAAGCCAATCCATAATGAGAGATGGGAAGCTCAAGTAAGAAAATAGAAATTAAGTAGACATCTTTGTTGTATTTCACATTTTTAGTGAATTATTACTTGTTAGCTTCTCTTTATATATCGACAAAGGAGTTGTTTTTCATTTTTATGTGAAATGATGTACATTATGTTATATTTAAATGAATAAAATTCATTTTTTATTATTGCCTATATTTAGAGTTGTTCAAGATCAATTTCAGTAAATTATATGTGACTAACTATATTATCTACAAAAAATAATATAATTATATACAAGCACACTTAATGATGTTGCAATAGACCATTTAAGTGATCTTTGTTAGATATTGCCAATGTAATGTGTACATGTGATGCTAAATGCATGTTGCTAGCTAGCAACACATATACGAACATATTGCATCATATAGTTTGTGATGCAACATACAGCTAGCAACACCACCTTTAACAACACCTACGTTATGTGATGCTGTTTATGCTTGCAACACATATGCGTACATATAGCATTATATCAACGTGTTGCTATAGGCCAGTCCTCTTGTAGTGAGTAGACGTCGTGATCCCCAAGAATTGGAGTATGCCTTATCTACCTCGGGATGTATTTGGCATGTATACGAGTTCGTTACGATCTTGCAGTTAGCCCGGCCCGATTATCTCTCGGTAGGTCGGTTGTTCAATACTATATAAACAGGACCCCTACGGCGTGTTGAGGGGCCAATCCTGCGCGACATGAAGCCAACATCGTATTACTTTCTGTACACCCATAACCTCGTCGAGTTTCCTCCTTGTAATGCTCTTTGATATAAAGAAAGGCTGCACGTAGGGCTATTATCTCCCCTGAGAGGTCCGAACTAGGATAAAAACCCTGTGTCTCCCTGTTGCTCGTTGAGTGCTGTTTGCCCTGCTCGGCAGTGTCTTCTATCTCCCTTTCTCAAGAACCTTAGTTGACTTGGGACCGATATCCCAACCGTCGACAGTTGGCGCCGTCTGTGGGGATAGTAGATCAAGCCTGTTCGAGCATGTCGAACTCGTTCAGCGACCAGGAAAATCTTCCTGAAGGGTATGATTCAGAAGGACAGGATGTCACTTCCCCTGTCGCATCGGATCGATCTTTTCGATCTCGATCGCCTTCCAGATCTGAGACAGAGCTCTTCGGATACGCTCTAGAGATGGTCTTAGATCAAGCTCTCGTCATTGACGATGATTACGGAACCGATGATCTTTACGCTGGTTTAGATCTCTCGGATTCCAAGGCTATGTCGGTCGATTCCTCCTGTGGCGACACAGTGATGACACCGTCTAGCGTGCCAGCACACGGCCGTCGCAGCGTCAACATGGCCGGCGCGAGAACTTCAGCGGATCCTGCACGGGCCGCGGCGGCCGACGAGATCAGGTAGTCCAATTCTGCTCGGCATCAAGATGGGGCCGCGCTAGCTGCTCGCGAACAAGATGTTATTCGCCGCAACCTGGACGTCTCCATTAACCAAACCTTGGCGCAGATCCGTGATCTGCGCAAGCGACAACGTCGCGATCCGCCCTCAGCGCCTCGCCAAGTCCCGGCGCAGTTTCTCTGTTGGGTTGAATCTCGCGTGATTAGACTCGGTCGGACAAAGCGGAAGCTTGAGGATCCTGGGCCCCTAGATCAGAGTCGGGAACGACTCGTGCCATAACAGCGGTGCTCGAGATCCACCAACCAGCCGACCTACTTTGCATGGGCGACGATGTTGCTTCTCACCTAGAACGACTGGCCGAAGGCCTTAAGTCCATAGGCGAAGTTAACACCTCCTCCAGGCAGCGCAGTCAGCCTGCCCGGAATGGCTCGGACAGCTCCGATCGATCGCGTGGCCCTCGTCGCCGTCAAAGGATTACTGTCCACGAGCAAGCTGCCTGTGGTTGACAACGTTCGCCAAGTCTCCGTGATCGCCGCGATCACAGAGGCAAGCAAGCACGCGACGATCACGGACGATCCCCTCGCGAGGAGCGCATTGTGGCGACCACGAGGAAGGAACGCGGAGGACTGTCCCAGAGAGAATTTCTCTAGGCAGAGTAGTCTCATTCAACAAGAATTCCTCCGCGCAACAGGACCAACGTCTTTACAAGACTAGGTTCTGCAGGAGAAGGTGGCCAGGCGTATGTCTTGGGTTGCAAGGCTTTCTCTGACGAGCTCCGCGCTGTTAGGTGGCCTTCCAAGTTCAAACCTGGTCATATGGAGAGGTACAATGGGACCCAGAACCCAGAGGAGTTCTTTTCCATCTACGCTACAGCCATCATGGCAGCCGGAGGTGACGAGCTAGTTATGGGTAATTACCTCCCGACTGTCCTTGAGGGCGCTGCTCAGACGTGGCTGTTCAATCAGCAGGAAGGTTCCATCCACTCTTGGAACCAGCTTTGTGACGCTCTGATTACCAATTTTTAGAGCTGTTACGTGCGTCTGGGCAAGGAGGATGATCTGCACCAGATGATCCAGATGAACGGGGAGACCCTCCGCAATTTCGTGAAGCATTTTATTAAGATCCGCAACACTATCCCGAACATCTCGGATGAATCTGTTATCCGCGCTTTAAAAAATGGAGTCCGCGATGAGCGGCTCACCCAGGATCTCGAGATCAATGAGACCTGGACCGCCAATAATCTGTTCAAGGCTGCTGACCGCTATACCAATGCGGCAGAGCGCGTTCAATATAAGAAGGCGTTCGACAAGGGCGAGCTGCCCGCCCAGCCTGGTGTGGATGAGAAGAAGAGCAGCAACAATCCTAGTGACAAGAAGTCCCAGAAGAAGAAGAACAATGGTGATTCGAACAACACCGTCGCCGGTATAGATAGCGCACCTCCTCCCAAAGACGGGCAGAAGAAGCCCAACAATAACTACAAGGGTAAGAAGCTCGCCCAGGGAGGCAATCAAGGCAAGAAAGGTCCGAGTGACCGATATTGCCAATTCCACCAGAATTACGGACACGATATCCGCCATTGCAGGACCTAGGCCGCAAAGCTCGAAGATTTCTACAACGGCAAGGGCCCAATGCCCACCCTGCCCGAAAAAGGTGATGCCGGTAAGGACAAGCGCCAAGCCGATGGTGGTGACCGGGACGATGAGGATGACTATTCGGAGCCCGTGAACCACATAGCCGTTATCTTTGGCGGCTCCTTGGCTTATCCCTCTCGGCGCAGCCTCAAGGAAGCTGCTCGGGAGGTCCACAATGTTGAGAAGGGCAAACCACAGCCCGAGACAATGAAGTGGACCGAGGTTTCTATCTCCTTCTCTAAAGAGGATTGCCCCACTGGGATGACCAAGCCTCAGCGGCTCCCACTGGTGGTCGCTTCGACCATCAGCAACGCTAGAGTTGGCCGTGTCTTGATCGACGGCGGGAGTGCGTGAGACTTGCTTTCTGTCAAAGTCTTAGACGAGATGCAGATTCCTCGTTCCAAGCTCAAAGAGGTCGCGATGCCCTTCAATGGGATTGTGCCGGGAGAAGCAGTGCGGCCGTTGGGGCAGATCGTCCTGCCCGTTACCTTCGGCAGCCCAAGGAACTTCCGGACAGAGTTGATCACGTTTGGCATGGTTGACTTTCCATTTGCTTACAACGCGATCTTGGGCCGGCCATCTCTTGGCAAGTTCATGGCCGTGTCCCACCATGCATACCATTGCGTGAAGATACCGGGCCTTTGCGGCGTGATCATGGTCAAGGGCAACTACAAGGCTGCTCTAGATTGCGACGAGCAACCCCTTGCCTTGGTCGACCAGCTTCCACCGCGTGGTCTCGAGGTTCTGCAGACCAAGTCTACCCGTCCCAAGTTTTCTGTCCAGCCAGGAGGAGAGACCAAGGAAGTTCCGCTGTCTCCTGACGAACCTTCCAAGACAGTTCACTTGGGGGCCAATCTGGACCCCAAATAGGAAATCGAGCTCATTGCCTTCCTCCAAGCTAATGCAGACGTGTTTGCCTAGGAGCCGTCTGACAAGCCCGGGGTCCCAAGGGAGGTTATTGAGCACAAACTGGCAGTCCGACCGGATAAAAAGCACATTAGCGAAGCTTCGGCGCTTTTCGGTTCAAGCGGGGATCATCAAGGATCGACAGCAAGCTACTACCGCCTGGTTTCATCCGCGAGGTTGATCACACCGAGTGGCTGGCCAACCCTGTAATCGTAAAAAAGAAAGGCGGCAAGTGGAGGATGTGTGTCAATCACACAGATTTAAACACGGCTTGTTCTAAGGACAATTTCCCACTGCCTCGCATAGACCAGCTGGTCGACGCGACTGTGGATGCCTAGCTTTTGAGTTTTCTGAATGCTTACTCCGGTTATAACCAAATAAACATCTCCCCCGAGGATGAAGAGAAAACTGCCTTCATCACCCCCTTCGGCACTTTCTGCTATACGACCATGTCTTTCGGTCTGTGCAATGTTGGTGCCACCTTCCAACAACAATGGAGAAGACTTTCCCGAGCAGTAGCGGAAGGAACACAGAGGTCTATGTCGACGACATAGTTGTAAAGAGTAAGTATGCTCCAAATCATGTAAAAGACCTGGCTGAGACTTTTCGTAATCTCACCAGGCATAGAATTAAATTAAATCCAGAGAAGTGTACCTTTGGTGTTCGATCTGAAATGTTGCTCGGCTACGTCATCGGTTCGCAAGGAATCTCTGCTAACCCTGAAAAAATCGAGGCCATTGAAAACATGCAGGCTCCGACTACCGTCAAGGAAGTTCAGAGCCTAACAGGACGGATGGCTGCTCTAAGCAGGTTTATTTCCTGTCAAGGCGAACGCGGGCTGCCCTTCTTTAAGACCCTGTGCAAGCACAATGGCTTCGAGTGGACAGAGGAGGCTGATAGATCCTTTCAAGATCTAAAGCAATACATGTCCAACCCACCCGTCTTGACTACCCCGCGACATGGCGAACAGCTTTTGTTGTATCTTGGCTGCACGCCACAAGCGGTGAGCGCGGTCTTAACGGTGGAAAGGGAAGGCATCCAGTGGCCAATCTATTACGTGAGTGAGGTGCTTCATGGATCAAAGGAGCGCTACCCTGAGGTCCAGAAGTTGCTCTACGCCTTGCTCATGTCCTCCAGGAAGTTTCGGCACTACTTCCAAGCGCATCAAATACCGGTCCCGACCAAGTTCCCTCTGGGAAAAATCCTACGGAACAAGGAAGCTGACGGACGTATAGCCAAGTGGGCAATGGAACTAGCAGAGTTCGACATTCTGTTTGCTGCACGCACTGCTATTAAATCTCAGGTCTTGGCTGACTTTGTCGCTGAATGGACCTGCCCACCCAAATCCCAGGAAGCTCCCGAGCAACCTGAAGAAACCCCCTGGACCATGTTTTTTGATAGCTTGCGCATTGGAAACTCAGGGGCTGGTTTTGTTCTCATCTCCCCTCAAGGAGAGCAACTCCAGTATTCTATTCAACTACACTTTGCGGCGACTAACAACGCCGCGGAGTACGAGGCCCTCCTCGCGGGACTAAGAGCGTGCAAGTCGCTCGGCGTCCAACGGCTAACTGTGAAGGGAGATTCACAGCTGGTCATCAATCAAGTAAACAAGGAGTATCAGTGCTGCGATCACTCAATGGCACGATACCTGGTTGAAGTGAGGAAGTTGGAACGGCACTTTCGATTTTTCGAGGTGCTCTTCGTGCCAGGAAGGACAACTTCTTGGCCGACCAGCTATCCAAGTTTGGATCCTCACGCTAACCTGCTCCAGCAGGGGTGCTCGTCGAGCACCTTTACAAGCCCTCTATCACGTCTCCGGACGAGGCAACAGAGACAGGTGGTGCTGTCTCCGTCATCGAGTAGGCTGCGGACTGGACAACACCATTTGTCCGGTACCTTGCAGATGGGACCTTGCCCGACGACGAAGCCGAGCGTTCCTGTCTTATAAGGCGTGCTAGTCTATGCAAGCTTGTGGACGGCATCCTTTACCGGCAAGGTGCTCTGGGAGTTCTCTCCAAGTGCATCTCGTAGCAGGACGCTGTGTTCCTTCTTAGGGACATACACGAGGGTGCCTGTGGCAACCACGCCTCCTTCAGGACTCTGGTCGGCAAAGCGTTTCACATGGGCTATTATTGGCCCACTGCGTTACAGGATGCCCGGGACGTGGTAACCAAGTGTAAGGCTTGCCAATTTCACGCTTGGAAGGCACATAAGCCCGCCCAAGAGCTCCAAACGATCTCCCATCATGTCCTTTCTCCACATGGGGTCTGGATCTCCTCGGTCCGTTCCCCAAGGGGTACAAGGGCTGCACACACTTGCTCATCGCCATTGACACTTTCACAAAGTGGATTGAGACAGTGCCTGTGTCATCTCTACACGCCAAAACGGCTGTGCGCTTCTTCAAAAGCAACGGATCACGAGCTTCGGGATTCCCCACATGCTGATCACCGATAACGGTCCCCAGTTCAGAAGCGAGCTATTTCAGGAATACTGCGAACAGCTGGGAACCAAGATCTGTTTCTCCTCTGTGGCACATCCACAGAGCAATTGAGCGATCGGCGAGCTAGCAGACGAGATAGTCCGAGGTATCAAGCGGTAGCGTTCGCGGCACTCCGCGAGCACAACAAAGCCTGGGTTGAGGAAGTTCCTTCCGTCCTCTGGGCCGTTCGCACAACAGCCAGCTGGGCAACCGGGGAAACTCGTTTCCAATTGGTCTACGGAGCAGAAGCCATATTGCCTGCCGAAATAGTAATCGGGTCGTCTCGCACGAGCTCGGTCAACTTGGTTGACTCTGAGCAAGAGCGCTTGCTCCACTCGATCTCCTCGAAGGCACATGCGACCGGGCACAAGTTAGAATGGTGTGCTACCAGCAAGATCTTCGCCGGCACGCTGCCAAGTCTGTTCGACCAAGGGCTTTGAAGGTAGCGACCTCGTTCTGCGCCGCGTCCAGAACCTGTCCAATGCCAATAAGTTAACTCCCCGATGGGAGGGCCCGTTCATGGTCGTTTCTACTGCTCACCCGGGGGCTGTTCGCCTGGCAATGGAGGACGGAAGAGAGCTGACGAGCACTTGGAACATCGACCAGCTTCGTAAGTTCATTGTGTAGCTATTTTGTTTGTTCCCTTAGCTTTGCGCTTTTGTCAAACTTCGCGCCTTAGTTCGTCCAAGTCTCTCGGGCTGCCATGTAAAGTTCAATTCAATAAACAATAAATGTTCGCGGCCCCCTACGGCCCTTTTCACAACTTGTCTCTTTAGACTACCTTCTCTCTGGTAACACTTGATGGCTGCCCGGTCTTGCGAACTCTTGGCTCCGCAATCTTCAGGATTTTCCTGCCCATATCTATTATCAGCAAGCTCCTAAACTCAGGGTTGCGTAACACAACTTTTCGCCTTGCGGCTAAGTCTTCTCTCGTAAACCCTCCGCGGCAGAGGCACTTACCGCTCTTGGCATAACCACTCGGCAAAGCCTGCTCTCGTAAGCCCCCCGCGGCAGAGGCACTTTCCTTGTTCGGTTACCCTTTAAATCGCCTAACTTACGTCGACGAGCAGTTCATGGAATGAGCCGATCAGGATACGGGTGTCGCTCTAACTCTCTACGCACGTGCTTGATTTCTCAAACTTACGTCTTCAAGCATCGTCCGTACCGGAGGCTAGGGTGTCGCAATTTCTCTTGTGCACCTGTTCGTGTTCGTAAACTCAGGTTTTTGAGCAGATGCACAACGGGGGCTGGGAGTTAGGCTGGCGTTCTACCGTTTTTCCTAAAACTCTCTAGCGCTGTTTCGCCTTGCCCTCGGTTTCCTGCTCGTTCTTGTCTTTTGATGCTCTTTTTTGCAGGGGAAAGGGTAAGGCTTTATTTACACTAACAAAAGTTTTACAGGTACAGGGCCCTTTCAGGGTACTGCTCTACTGCTACTTAGATGCAAGCTGCTCCTTTAGCTCCTCAATTTCTAACTTGAGGCGTAGGACTTCCCATTGGGCTTTGATCCCTTCTCTAACTTCAGCTCGGAGACTTTCGGTTTCCTCCTTGCTGAGTCTGGCCTGCTCCTTGGCCTCTGCGCGAAGGGCTTCGACCTCTTCGGTCTTGGCCCGCAGATCCTCGGTCAGACTCTCTGTCTGACCGAGATGCTTCTTGGCGGTCTCGAGCTGCTCGCGAAGCTCCTCAGCTCCTCCCGGATAGAGCTGCGGAGACGGATCCCTCTCCCCGGTCAGCTTGGCCTTGAGCTCCTTCACCTCGGTCGCGAACCGGTTCCGGCATTCGGCCGCAGCCATGAGCTCTTCCTCGAGCCACCTGGTGCGCCGCTGGTTCCAGAAGGCTTCAGCAATGGCGACACCTTCTTGGAGGTCCTCCATAGTGCCTCGCAAGACCTTGAGAGAAAAGCAAGTCTATTATATCGGGCTGCAGGTAAACATAAATGAACAAGCTTTAATTCGAGATTACCTCTCGAAGCCTTTGCTTCAAGTTCAGGCGCAGGCGCCTCCCAAGCCCGCGGGTTGCGAAGCCGTGGATGCTCGGTGCGGTCGCAGCACGCTGTTCCCACCGCTGTTTCCGCTGCTTCTTCTTGCGGGAGTGTGCCCGCCTGGGGGCAGTGTCAACCTGCCCTTCCTCAAGTTCTTTTGCCCGTTCGCCTTCGGGCAAGATCACCGCCGCACTGCTCGGCGACGTTGGAGTGTCCACGGACAGGGCGACTTGTGCGCCCTACTCGTGGCCTTCCTCCCGCTCCCAGGCGGCGAATACTTCACCCTGCTTGCTGGTGATCTCCATCGCCGCAGGGATGGGTTGCCCCTGCGATGAAGTTCCCGGTAGGGCCGCCTGCTCGGTCCCGCTTCGGGCAGCCGGCAGAGCCAGTACCTTGGCTCCGCTCTCCGTGGCGTCGCGCCCTGCTTCTTGGGCCTCCAACCTCTCCACCGCGCTCTTCAGCGCGTCGATCTGGTCGGTGGAGCCTGGCGGAAGCGCAGACCACGCTGCCAGCTTGTCTTTGAGAGCGAGCAGTCTCGTTGCTCGTGATGCACCGTGTAGATGCTCGGGTAGCAGAGACTGCTTGATCGCCGCGTCCGCGGCGGTCTCCTCCTGGGCAGCTGAAGAAAAGACGTGAGTTAGATCCTGCGCGGTTCGGTAGAATGTAAAAGGAGAGAGCTCCGCTACCACGTACCTGCCGCAGGGAACTTAACCTTATTCTTTGCTCCTTGACGGAGTTGCGCCTCTTGCTCGGGGGCTCCTTGGCTTCCTCGTTTTGGCCTCCAGATGCTTGTGGCGATAAGCTCAGCTCCTAGCTGAGCTGAGCGCTCTTTTTGCGCAACAAGGAAAGTTTCTGTTTTAGTAGATCTGTTTTTCCAGCAGGAGAAAATTGAGTGTTGGTGTATATATCTTGTAATTTCTCATGTGCTGTACTATTGATATTTAAAAAAAGGTAAAAAAGGCAAGTGCATAAAAAAAAGTCGCACAAAGAGATAAAAGCAAAAAGAGAAAAAAAAGCAAGGAAAAGAAAGAAAGAAAGAAATCAAAAGTGTTTGCATTCTTTTGTATCCAAAGTGTTGTGTTATTCGTTTTGCTTGCTTGAGTTAGGTCTAAGGACGAGTTTAGGCCAGCAACTTTGACAAGTACTTTGGATATTTATTTAACTTTGCTATTCTGATTTCGATAATTGTATATTGCTTGCTACTATATATTGCCTATCCAAGCTCCACATACTTCTGATCAGTACTGGTTCTAACTTGCAATCGCTTTGCTCACACTTGTTCGGTATTACGAACCAACCACCGGTTGTACTTCCTGCATCGTTTGGTAAGAACACTTGTAAGAGCATGATAAGAGGCTTGAGAGGGTGTGACTCCACCGTTCAAAACCTAGTAGTTGACAGGGATAATATTTTTGTGTTATTTTATGTCTTCTACTAATAATGGCAGGAGCATACATTGGAATGGGAAGATAGCAACCATCAGCCACCAGTTGATATGCAAGCATCATTGGTGAGGAGGCTAGAGGAAATTTTGATCGGTTCCATCATAAGGAGAAATTGAAGAAGAGTTACACATCATCTGCTACCAATAAGCATGGTAATACCATTAAGAACCTTCCTTTATGTGATATAAAATTTGGACCTGATGCATTTATTGATTAGGAAATAGCAGTAGATAAAATTTTTGCTCGACATAGAATTTCCAATAAAGAAAAGATTATGACAGCTGCTAGTGCTTTAATTAATGATGCATCAATTAAATGAAGACGTATTGTTTTCGTGAGGCGGAGAGAGGGGGGACGAGCAGGGGCGAAAACCCCCCCTCCCCCCCCCAACAAAAAACCGAACCTGCAATATATCTCAAATAAATATATGACTAATTAGCTAGCTAATTGTATAATTAGCTTGGGCCCAGCTGTACAGCACAACGGCCCAGTGCAGTGCAGGCGTGCTGCGTGCAGCCACGGGCCCACGAGGCCACGACCCACGAGCAGCTGACGACTTGACGAGCCCAGGTGCATGAAACGTTGCCGAGACGCGGTCTCGCCGTCGCGTCACGTGCGTGCGGCGTGCGCCGATCGGAGACGGGAGACGGAGTCGCCGAGACGCCGAGACGCCGAAGCCGCCACCGCCGCCGCACCGTCAAACGCCGCCGTCTCAGCAAGTCTGCAACTCTGCAAGTCTCCCGTATGGCGATCCGTCCCGTTCCAGTTTTTGCCGTTTCCATATCATCTAAGTCTCTAAGAGATCTATTCCATGTGACCATGTTAGATATAAGATATTCCATTATTCTGTGTTCATCATATTAGACTACGGCTATGCCACTCTGGTTAATTTTATATTTGTTATTTCATCATAGTCTACTACTAGGTAACAAGATGAAGAAAAGGAAGACAATTGATTCTTTTTTCAAGAAAGTTGATGCTGAACCTGAAATTCCTAATCCAACCAATGAAGAAGTAATTCGTAATGATACCGCTGATCCTAATTTAGCGGATGTGCAAACTCCTGGCATGGCAGTCCCCCACCAGTAGAAGTTCCACTGCAAGATAAAATTATTACCACAGCATTTGAGCCAGACCCAGGTAGACGAGTTCAACTTTCACTACAGGAATCAGGGTCAGTGTGGTCGGCAAAAGCCGACCACATAGGCCATAAAGCCGTCGACATAGATCTATCTCGGCGGCCGGCCGCCGACACTGCCCCGACGAGACTCCGCGATCGACATAGCTACCCTACGTCGACAAGTCCGTCGACAATAGTGCATCTGAGGCAACCAGCCCCAGCGGCCACCTATGTGGGCGGCATATGAAGGCCGTGGACATAGCTCTGGCATGACGGCCGCGCCGTCTAACGGCATCCTTACAGGTGGGGTCCACACCTGAATTGAGAAGAGGGCACGTGGCAGGTCTATCTCGGCGGCATTTTTAATACCGACTACGTTGACCAAGTGCTATGTCGGCGGCATATATAATGCCGACTACATTGACCAAGTGCTATGTCGGCGGTATTTGTAATGCCGACTACATATGTGCCGTCGCACGGCCGGCCGTCGGCTGCCCTGGAGGGGACCTATGTCGGCGGCCCTACATATGCCGCCTACATAGGTATTAGAGCAGCAAAAAAAAATCTGCTGTAATTTATTATAAAACTCAATTTTAACCTGCAAAAAAAGACATTTCCTAACAGAATTTCATTCTCAAATTTGCCACACATCAACAACACATACTTCCGTGCTCGAATTAACATCTTTTCGAGCACACCACAAGCATATCCATACAAAACAAAAATTAACCCCATATATGAACCAAATGGCACAATGCCTCGACATATATGAACCAAATGGTGCAATCCTCGAAAAGCATCCTCTACGAACTTTTCGGCTTTATCAAACCACTCGTCTGTGTGCTGCCCAGACTTCTTCCAACCATCGTACATCCACCGTCGATCTTCCATCGGTTAACTACTACATGTATATTAATAAATTTATGTTTCAAGGCTACACATACATTTAACAAGTAACTAAATAGTTTATCCAAACTCTCCATGGTATACATGCATTTACAACCAAATACCATAGATCTATTCAACAAGTAAAAGCATTCAAACAATTTATCAAAACTCCACTGCCATTTAAACAGTTTATTGCACTACGAAAACAGTCTTTGTCTAGCTAAATAGGAGGGCTTGCCCACCCACGGATGTTGGTTTGGGTACGGTGGTCGTGTCCACGGGAGGCGCACGGTCGAAATTCAAAAGCATAACCCTTGATCCCCGAAGGCAACGACGGTACGGCGCGTCGCTTATATTATGCACAAGGAGAACGACAGGGTTATGCGACCGGAACTCCGAACCATGCACCTCACGTGGCCACGACCCCCATACCCAAACCAACATCCGTGGGCTGTCCGAAACGTGGACAGCTCGGAAGAACGACACCTCTCGTAATGGAACACGACGAATCACCGTTCGTGTCCCTTACGAAAATGTGTCGCGCTCCCGAACGGGTTTGACTTTGGCTCCGTTCACGCGTTTTTAAACCATATATCAGGCATATCTTCAGAAAATTAAGTTACAAGTAAGCAATACCATCTAATTAAGCAACCATAGCTAATTAAAAAAATCTAAGAACATCCCCAGGAGGGACCCTATCATGCAGCCGGCATCAGGCAAAGCATCACGCGGAAAAAAGCTTTTGAATCGGCAAGACTCTGGGCGCTGGATCTGGCAGCATCACGCGAGAGAAAAATTTGAATCAGCAAGGCAGGGAGCTTGATACAGGTTGTTGATGGGGGCCTCTTGGCCATGCTCTAACTCTATGCATTAAACTAATTAAGCACAGCTAATTAAAACATCTAACTAACTACAATCCACTAACTAAGCTACAATTAATTAACACATCTAAATAGCGTCGTCGGTACACAAATAGCCGACGACATAGCACACTAAGGAAAAAGATGAGTACCTGCCGTGGGAGGGGCGGCTCGAGAGTGGGGATGCGGCGTAGGGCAGCGCGGGACCAGAGGAGGGGTCCCCAGCCGGTGTGGGAGAAGAGGTGGCAGCGCCGGAGGTGGAGGAGAGGAGGTCGACCGTTGGGACGGCGCGGGCGGCGTGAGGCAGAGGGCGGGCGGCGGGGGCGGCGGCAGAGAGGGCGGCGGGAGGCCGAGGCCGAGGGTGGCGGCGACGGGCCGGGCGGAGGCAGCGGGGCGCCGGGGAGGCCGAGGCAGATCTAGGGCGGCGGGGCGGGCGCGGGCGGGTCGAGCGGGCGGAGGCAGAGGGCGGCAAGGGTCAAGGCGGCAGAGGGCGGCAAGGACGGGCGCGGAGGAGGCAAGGGGGCAAGGGAGGGAGAGGCAGAGGGCGGCGGCGGGCGGGGTGTGAGGAGGCATGGGTGTGAGAGGAGCGAGGCACACGGGTGGCCGCGTGGGGATATTATCCTTACCCTATGTCGGCGGCCCAGTAAAGGCCGCCGACATAGGCCCCTCCAACGGCACTTACTCAACCGTAGACCCACAGGGCAGCGACAATATCTAGTGTCGGCGGCATGAAAGTGGCCGCCGAGACTGAGGGTCCTCCCACACCAATGTCGGCGGCCGTTCTATACGGCCGCCGACACAGAGCCTCCCCCCGCACTCTTTTACGAAAAAATAACCGCCTATCTGGAGTGGTTTAATTGAGTTGGCCAATATAATTTAGTTTACACTACATCTCTTAACACATTCTACATGTCCGTGTTCGCATGGCTACATTTTTACGCCATGATGCTTCATAAAACAATTGCTGGGTTACCGGTGTCGATATCGAACACCTTTCACATACAAAGGGGTACTCGAACCGGAAAAATATTTTGACAACACCTGTTGTTCAATTGAGACTTATATGAACACAAAAAAAATCATACTAAATCCTAAAAGCCCAAGAAAACTTTTCAGTGCTCTTGCAATATCTGGTGTGCAAAAAAAACCGGCGGTAAATCGATCGTTATCACATGGTAAGAAATTCAATCGACAAGCCATTTACACACGAACCATCGAAATAAGAAAATTTCATGTTTACACATGCTTACACCAAAATACCCATGTAAAAGTGATATTAGCTTTAGTTCATGTTCTAAGAAAATTTGTGTATGATGCTGTTTTTTTAATATCCCTATGTCGGCATGCATTCAGATGTCACGACATAGGTGACTAACTGAACCCCGCCATGTAATCTATGGCCCACATGGCAGTTACTAGCCACTCACTAACAAGTGGGACCACGGTGCGACGGCGCTGTCATGGCCGTTTAACTCGTGTTGCTGGGCTGGATGAGGGTCTGTGTCGGCGGTATATTATATACGCCGACACGTAGGGTCGCCGAGATTTCAAATTTCGGCCTTGATGCTGAGGAAGGGTGGGGTAGAGGGCTATGTCGTGCATTGTATATATACCGATATAGAGCATGGGGAGTTCAAAAAATTTCTAAGTCCTAACGCGAGCGCGAGGTGCGGAGGGTATATGTCGGTGGCGATATATATACCGCCGAGATAGGATGTCTTATGCCGGCCAGTTTTTGGGCCGCCGACACTGTGGATTTGTGCCGACCACAGTGTCGCGGATTCCTGTAGTGTTTGGCAACTCCCTCTTGGTAAGCAAGACGAAGCTCGACGGTTTTATATATCTGAGGGTTCATATCAACCATCCATGGAAGAGATCCCGTCGATTCCAAAGTGATTGGTACACAAATTTTTGGTGGCTTGAGTATTCAACTCATACACACCGTGCACATTGTTTGCCTTGTTTTCTATTTTCAAAAAAGCCAGTTGCAAAATGTGGCTCTAAAGCATTCACAGTAAAGGGATTTCAAAACTGGGGGAAGGTTAATGATGGAAAAGAATGTGCTTTTATCACTCATGTGGGTCATGATCCCAGCTCAGCTCATAACTTTTCGGTTCAGTGTTATTTTGATCTTAAGAATAGTATGGCTCATGTTGATAAGGTGATTGTGAAGCAAAGTAAGAAAATGATCGCGGATGCAAGACTAAGGCTTAAGACTACAATTGATTCCATTAGGTAATCACTAATTTCTTTTATCATCATATCCTGCTTCCACAACTATAATAAAGTTAATAATGACGTTCTTTTTATCGTGGTTGACATTTCAAGCATGTCCTTTTCGAGGCCATGACGAATCTCTTGAATCCATGAACCAAGGTAATTTCCTTGAGATGGTCAAACTATTGGCTACATATAACAAGGAGGTAAATGAGGTTGTGTTAGAGAATGCTCCAGGAACGCTAAGTACACCTCACCGATCGCTCGAAGGAGATTCTTAGTTTGTATGCTCGAAAAGTACAAAATCAATTTCTGAAGAAATTGGCTCTAGCAAGTTTTGTGTAATGGTTGATGAAGCTCGAGATGAATCCAAAAAAGAGCAAATGGCCATAGTTCTTCGATTTGTCAATAAAGAAGGACTTATAAAGGAGCGTTTCTTGGATATCATTCATGTGAGAGACACTGCTGCATTAACACTTAAGGAATCCATATATTCGGTTCTAGCAGATAATAATTTGAATGTGCAGCATATTAGAGGACAAGGTTATGATGGGGCAAGTAACATGCGAGGGGAGTGGAATGGTTTGAAAGCTCTTATTCTACAGGATTGCCCATATGCATACTATATTCATTGCATGGCTCATCAACTTCAGTTGGCTCTTGTTGCAGCTTCAAGGGAGGTAAATGATGTGCACAACTTCTTTCAACATGCAAATTTCATTGTAAATGTTGTAGGTGCATCGTCTAAACGTAATGATGAGTTACTAGCTAATCAAGCAGCTGAAATTGCCCATGAGATTGAATTAGGAGAGCTTGATACAGGAAGTGGGGCAAATCAAATAGGCTCTTTACAAAGAGCAGGTGATACTAGATGGAGTTCTCACTACAAGTCAATCCAAAGCTTGAAAAAGATGTTTGCCGCGGTGGCAGTTCTACGAGATATAGCAAATGATCGTTCAGCATCACGAGTTTCTCGAGGGGACGCTGGAGGCGCCCTTAAAATTCTTATATCATTTGATTTTGTGTTCATTCTACATTTGATGGAAAAAATAATGAAGATCACCGATGTGCTATGTCAAACACTTCAGAAGAAATCATTAGATATTCTAAATGCAATGGATTCTGTTTCAAACACAAAGGTGTTACTTGGTGAGTTAAGACAAAATGGTTGGGAACATCTTCTACAGGAGGTCAAATCCTTTTGTGTGAAACATGAGATCGAGATTCCTGATATGAATAACAAGTAAGTCACTTTTCCTAATTTTGAAAAATATTTACATCATAATTATTTTTTTTTTGGAGAGTGAAACTTATTTATTTTATATGCATTGTACTTTATAGGTTTGTTGATGTGACCAAATCTCGTAATAGACATGATAACACTACAGCATTACACCATTACAGTGTTGATATATTTAATGTTGCAATAGATCAACAATTGGTTGAGTTAAATGAGCGATTTAGTTCTCAAGCAACAGAGCTCTTGACCCTTTGTGCGTCTTTGGATCCAAGACGTGACACTTTTGACATCTCAAAGGTATGCACTTTGGTGGATAAGTTCTATCCCGAAGATTTTACTAGTCAAGAAAGAGCTCAACTCGAGTGTCAACTACCACATTTTCAAGCGGATGCATGCAATCATTCAGATCTACAACTACAATTCTTGCCATCTCTTGCTGATTTGACTAATGGATTAGTCAAACAGGCAAAGCATCCATGTATCCGATGGTTGACTGATTGTTGCGACTAGTGATAACTCTTCCGGTGTCAACGGCGACTATTGAACGGGCATTTTCAGCTATGAAACTAGTCAAGAACCGTCTTCGAAGTAAGATGGGAGATGACTTTCTTCGGTCTTGCATGATACTCTATATTGAGAAGGAAATAGCATCAAAGATCACCTCAGATGAAATTATTGATGCATATGAGCTTCAAGGAAGCCGTAGGGCTAAATTTAAGCTAATAGAGATGTAATTTTTTTATTAGCTACATCATGTTTAAGTCTATACACAATTATATTCGATATGTCATTTCCTAGTTCAACTTGCCCCCCCCATACTTCAATCCTGGCTCCGCCCCTGTTTTCGTATTGGGATACCTTCGACTTGGAGAGACATGAAACAACGATTAAGGTATAGGTTTCTTCCTGTCTATTATCGTGAAAATTTACTGAACAAACATCAATGTTTACAACAAGGTGATAAACCGGTGACCGTTTACTATGAAGAATTACAAAATTTGTTGTTACGTTGTGGTTTGGAGGAAACAGATCAAGAGAATGAGAGTAGATTCATATGCGGACTTAATGAGAACATATATAATATTGTTGTTGATAAAGAATATGTTTCTCTGTTGCAAACCTTTGCTCTTGCTTGTGCAGCTTAAAATAAAATAAAATATAAGAAAGTTGTACAAAAAACCAACGCATCTATTTGTAAAAATAGTGTGTATTCTTGCACAACTAACATTTTGTAGGCAAATGCAAATGATAAAATTGAGAATGAGGAGAATGAAGAGATACTTGTTGCTATACCCATGCTTTCAACACCTACTACTGAGAATGTATCTACATCAACTGAAAAGGAAAACAAAGGTAATGAAAAAAGTACGACACTCACTCAAAAGAAGAACGATGCTCATGTGCTGAAACTTTCCACAAATCATGATATGTTAGAGCAACAAATTGTGGAACCCATTGCTGATTTACCTTTGTCACAAGATGATTTGCTCGATGTTTATTGTGATAAAGAAGAGTTGTGCGATAAATCTTCGCTTATATCTGTGTCACAACTAGTGAATGAACATGTTACTTTTGCTTTAGAACTAAACACTTGTGCTGAAAATAAACATGTTATTCACCTTACTAATGAAAATGACGAGCTGAAATTGTTGTCTTCATTAAATATTCTGCGTTATATTGAATTTGATGTTCTGTGTGATCTAGAAAATTTAGAGAAAAGACTTATTAATTTCCCTTGGTTACCTAGAAACACTTTTCATATTGTGGGTAAATATAATGATAAAGGAAGATACATGGTGAATCAAGTGTACATTTGCTCAAATATAAATTTTTCTTATGATGTACAACCATTTTGATCAACTGGAGAACAAAATTATCAATAATCAAAAGACACCAAGTGATTCTAGCTCTGTTTCAAAATTATATAAAAAATTTCAAGAAGGGGAGGATGTGAATCGTAATGAATATGGTTCTAACACTTTGATTACAAATGATATGCTTGTTTCTTTGCCTTTCTTTGGAGCTAACCTTTTGCAGATAAATGAGTATGAGTCGAGGACGACTCACAATCAAGAAGGGGATGATGATGTGACCATCTCCATCATAGGTATGATAAACACTACCTCAATGTCGTGGTCATCAAGATTTCTGTTAACTACTTCGCCAGCACGCACGTCGACAAGTTTTCGATCGACTACTTCATCATCGACCTCTTCATATATGACAAGTTGGCAACACTTCACGACATCTTCTACATCCTCTACATCAACTATAGTGCCATCATCAACAATATGGTATCATCGACCCGCACCATGTCTAGGTCGCGTGCATAGCCGGCAAGCTTATCATGTTGATATTGCGCTGTCGCCGCACCAGTTCGACCACCACCTTGACCGCCTCCACTACATGAAGACATACTCAAGAAAGGCACATCTCGACTATTTAGACAACCTCTAGTCCCACAAGCCACGTCGTTACAAGGCCGGCCCAAGAGAGCACAATTTGTCCACGAGTCAGGTTCGGCCATCTCCGCGCAGTCAACTTAAAACGGATGCTCCTGATGCATACGAACTCTGTTTTAGATGTTCTTGGTATGCACGGACAAGCCCTCGACGAGATCTTTCCAACGGATCCAGTCCCACCTCCAAATTCCTTACAGATCAGCAGGAATCGTCAAAACAAGATTGTGACCAGAATTTGCCAAGGGCTGTGACACTTCACTTTGGGCCCATGGCCCATGTATCTCCTAGGGCTGTGCCCCAAACCCTAGCCGTTGCTATAAATTCAGTGGTCGTCGCTAGTTTAGACTTGGGTTTTGCATAGATTGTTCTGTCGTTGCAGCTTCGCCGTTTACCGATTTGCGGAACCCCAACTTTGTGTGCTTATTCGGTAATCAGTAATTTGAGATTGCACTACTGTGTTCTTACTTGTGTTCTCGGTTCGCTTGCAGGAATTAATCTTCGTGGTGAGGTCAACCGTGTCTTGGCGTGGTTGATAACGAACGGAGACAGTGGTGTAGCAATTGCAGGCTTAGATCTGTTCTGATTGGAAGCTGGATCGTCAACGTCGAGTTCTCCACCAAACGAGTTTATCCTACCTGACGGAAGATCGGGACCCGTCCCCATTAGCATCTCCTCCTCCCTGGGCAGCCTCCAACTGTCGGTGTCGATGTGCCCCTCAGCTTCTAAGGCCTTTAAGTCCTCCTCAGTCATGCTAGTGCCGGAGAATTTGGCCATAGCAATCCCTAGGGTTTGGACGAACAGGTTTGGAAGTGGAGTGTGGCTGTTTGATGCTTAGCGCGCTTGGAATAGGGCTTGGGAAGGAAAGGCGTGAGAGCAGAAGTGGCAAGCCGCGGGCGACTTGGGTGCTTTTATAGTCCTGCACGAGCAGCTCGCAGAACGGATTTTTGCCACAAAACGGCTAGTTTTTTATCGCAATCGTTATGAAAAACGGTCGCTCGCTTTGTTTTCTTCAAGAATGGGTTACCGTTAGAATCTTCCAACGGCTACTTTTTCCAGTGTCTGCACTGAGGGCTGGGTGCTCTGCTCGGACATATGTTGTTCCCTGTTCGACGCAACCCAATCGAACACCCTCCTAGGGCCTGGTTCCCTGGAAGGTTCTATCAGGCCCATGTGCATCCTGCCGAATAGTTTCCTGGCTGGCACGGTGCGTAACGGCCTAGGATTCGTGTTTAAGTCTGACTCGAATAAGAGTTCTGCACGGCTACGAAAAGACTTGGACGTTGGTTTCCCGGATTGAAGTAGACGTCGTGATCCCCAAGAATTGGAGTATGCCTTATCTACCTCGGGATGTATTTGGCATGTATACGAGTTCGTTACGATCTTGTAGTTAGCCCGGCCCGATTATCCCTCGGTAGGTCGGTTGTTCAACACTATATAAACAGGACCCCTACGGTGTGTTGAGGGGCCAATCCTGCGCGACTTGAAGCCAAGATCGTATTACTTTCTGTACACCCATAACCTCGTCGATACTTGTTCGCCTCGTCGAGTTTCCTCCTTGTAATCCTCTTTGATTAAAGAAAGGCTAGATGTAGGGCTATTATCTCCCCTGAGAGGTCCGAACCAGGATAAAAACCCTGTGTCCCATGTTGCTCGTTGATTGCTGTTTGCCCTGCTCGGCAGTGTCTTCTATGTCCCTTTCTCAAGAACCTTAGTTGACTTGGGACCGATATCCCAACCGTCGACACTTGGGATCCTCAAACCCAGGGGCTTGATTCACGCATGCTTCATCCTTTATGAACCCATACAGGAAAGCATTCTTCTCATCCATCTGATAAATCTTGAAAGAACAAGAGACTACAAAAGAAAAAAAAATCCAAATTGCATCGATTCGTGCAAAAGGACCGTAAGTCTCACCGTAGTCTAATCCTTTGACCTGGGTGAACCCCTGTGCAACCAGTCTATCCTTGTTCTTAACAACTCCACCCTTGTTCTACATGTTCTTGAACACCCACTTGATGCCTATTATATTATGGCTAGTGGGACATTCAACAAGCTCCCAAAATCCATTCCACTCAAAATTTTATAGCTCTTCTTGCATAGGATAAATCCAAGAGGGATCAGATAGAGCATGAGAGACATCCTTGGGCTCAAAAAACAAAAAAAGTAGCAGACAATCACACCTGAGTAAGACTTGACTTTGATCACATGATCATCCTCTTGGTCAAATGGCCGATCATCTACTCAGGTGGGTAATCTTTTTTATTTTTGTGAGGAGCCCTAGAAGCGACATTTACCTCAGAAGAAGGGGAGGTAGGAACAAAGGCACCAGACAAAGAAGGACCTATAGAAGAGCTCTTTACAACAAAAGAAGTAGGAAAGGGATGAGAAGAACCACTACACCATAACACTGTTTTAGGGTCAGAAGATTGCCGGGAAAAAAACACAACATGGTTAAACAATCCACCGGCAAAAATATGGACGATTCCCGATAAATTATCTGCCAGAAAAATGAAGTTTGACCGTCAAATTGTCTGCCGGTAAAATTGTGACAAACTATGTGTCGGGAAATCTCTCAATAGGAGACTAACTATCCGCCTGCAATTTTTTTGGGAAACACCCGTTGATCGTCTGCCAGTGAAAAATGTGTATCGCTGGCTTATTTCTGCCGGTACAATATAGAAGAGAAGCACGTGCGCTTCTGTTAAGGCAGCAGATTGCGTCTTCTATCGGAAGAAGTGCGCCAAGCCAGCCGAACCGTTGTGAGTTATCCATTGAGTCTTTGGTTGTTAGTAATGTCAGTTTGTTTGGGCGTTCTTAGCGTCTTGCTTAGCGTGAGTTGTTGCTTTCAGTTTGGTGTTGTCATTCAGGTTGTTAGCCAGCGGAAGCTGTGCAAAGAATAAGCAGTCAGTTGTGTACGTGTGAGCTCTTTTCAAAGAAATGATAAACTCAGAAAATGGCATATTTGTTATGCCACAAATCTAGTCTCTGGCGGTGGCTCCGAAAATAGCCGAAACTGCTCGTTCGTGTGACGTTGCGACGAGTTCTTCGTCTTCGGCCGTCCGCTCTGGACTACGGCCGGGGACACGAGCTTACGAGCTAGCTTAATTAGAGTTAGCTCGTAACAATTTGGTATCAGAACCATCCGGCCCGGGCACCATGACCACCTCAGTGAAGGACCGACTTTCGGCACTGGAGGCCGAAAGCAACGAAGTGTGACGGCTCATGGAGGAGATGATCAAGCATGTCAAGGCAAAGGAACCGGTGGACGATCCACCGCAGCATCCGGATGGTCCGTGCGATCCTCATTGCGGCGGACACCTGCGTGCACCCCCGGCGTCGTAAGGATCAATGCATGAACAAGAGTTAGAGTGCCTACGACCCGCACGTCGTGGGCCGATGGAGGGCGGAAGGAGCAGGTTGCTGTGGCAGGACAGAGAAGGTGTTGATGACCGTCGTTGGACTCCCCGTCCACCTCGGTTTGAATGGGCGGAGTATGATGGATATGAAGATCCTTTGGATCGGTTAAAGGTATGCGAGCGATTTTGCCGCTTCCACCAGATCCCAGAGGAGGAATGGGTCGGCATAGTAGGGGTACACCTATGAGGAGAGGCCATATAAGTCCTTGACAATTGACAGCTAGACGAGAGTTGGGTAAGCTGGGAAGATTTTCGCGATGATTTCAGCCAGCGATTCTCCCGGTACTCCACTGTCGGCCGTGTTAGGATGAGTACGCCAAGGAGTTTTAGCAGCGATTATCGCGCGCACCTCGCGTGCATCGAACGGATCAGATCGAGACCTTCACCGACGGACTGTCGGTCGTGTTGGCCGCTGATGTTCGGAGGGAAAGGCCTAGAGATTTGGCCGACGCGATATCGTGTTCCCGCGAAGCTGAAGCCCGAAAGGACGCATGGATAGCGGAAGCACTCCAGGGCCTGTCGACCGCACATAGGCCGAAACAAGTTCCTAGGCAGGGCATTCCAGTGCTTGCGCCCTCATCCTTGCACACCCACTAGACCGCCGGCACCTTTAGTCCGATAGGGAATTCAACACCAAAAACCACAACTCCGACAACAACTGAGGGAGGCAATCTCTGCCAAGGTCCGGCCCTGTCAACGGGTTAGCAAGGCAGCACCGCCTCTTCACCGACGCGTTGACACTTAAGCGCGGACCAGCTCGCCGAACGACGTGCCAAATTAAGGCCTCTGCTATAATTGTGATGAGGTATGTACTCGTAGCCACAAGTGCAAGCGACTCTTCCATTTGGAAGTACCGGAAGAGGAAGATGAGGTGGAGGAAGAAGAGAATCTTCATAAGTGGGTATGCAGCAAGCTCTGGCACATGGCCACAACTTCCAGCGATGGCACAACAGGTGAAGGTAGCGGGAGGTGGTAAATTGCCATGCCTGGGTAAAATTCCAGCTACTCGTTTCAGCATCGAAGGACATGAATTCCAAGCACCCTTCATAGTAATCCCACTGGATAGCTTTGACATGGTGTTAGGAGTGGAATGGCTACGTTCCCTCGGAAGGGTCCACTAGGACTTTCAGGCTCTCTCTATGCAGTTTCACCAAAAAGGAAGGGAGATTGAGCTCCATGGCTTATCAGGGGAACGAGATCAAGAGCTGTCTCTGTGCACCATTGCAGATCAGTCACTGGTCAAGGACCTGTTGGCAAGGTATTCTAATGTTTTTGCTGAACCCCAAGGCCTTCCTCCCTCACGGCACTGTGACCATGCTATTCATCTGACACAAGGAACCGAGCCGGTGGTGGTGAGACCATACCGCTATCCGTATTGTCAAAAAGATGAGATTGAGCGCCAATGTGCAGAAATGATGCGGCAAGGAATCATTCGCCCTAGCCAATCGCCATTCAGTTCACCTGTCCTCTTAGCCAGCAAGGCGAATGGGTCGTGGTGGTTTGCGTGGATTATCGCGAGTTGAATGGAAGGACCGTCGAGGACAAATTTCCCATACCGGTGGTGGAGGAATTGCTCGACGGACTAAGGGATGCCAGCTTATTCTCTAAGTTGGATCTTCGATCCGGCTATCACCAAGTTCGCATGAAGGAGGCAGATATCCATAAGACGGCCTTTCGCACTGACCATGGCCACTACGAATTTCTCGTAATGCCTTTTGGGTTAACAAACACTTCGTCCACCTTTCAGGCCCTCATGAATGAAATTCTCAAAGACTTTCTCCGCAAGTTTGTCCTCGTTTTCTTTGATGACATATTAATATACAATCGCACGGCAGAAGAGCACAAGGAACACTTGCGATTAGTGCTGGATCGTCTTCAGCAACACCAGCTATACCTCAAGGCATCAACGTGCACTTTTTCCCGGGGCAGTATCAATTATTTGGGTCACGCTGTTTCTTGCAATGGTGTAGCAGCCGACCCAGTTAAACTGCAAGCAGTAGATAACTTGTAACATCCCAATTTGGGACAAATTCAAATTTTGCTTGAATTTCAAATTTTGGTTAAAATTCGAGCTGACATGTGGGCCATTCCTTTCTCTCTCTCTCTCTCTCTCTCTCTCTCTCTCTCTCTCTCGCTCCTTCTCTCTCTGTCTGGTGGACCTGCCACCGCTCGGCTCTGCTCTGCGCTGCCTACACTTCCTGCCGTTATGCTCTGCCGCGCTCAGCCGCTTCGAACATGTGTGCCGATGTTCTGCTCTCATTGCTGCTGCCGCTTGTCCTTGCTGTCAGCGTCGCAAGACATGTCCTGTCAGCGCCGCTCCTTTGTCGCGGTGCCGAGTGAGCCTTCGGGCCAGAGACGACGCCCCGCGCCTATAAAGCCTAGAGCTTCCCTCGCCGGCATCCTTTTCTGTTTTCCCCCAAAAATCTCCGCACCGGCGCCGTGGGATCCTCATCGATTGCGTGAGCTTTGGTGAAATTCCTTTCGCCCAAAGCTTCTTGAAGCCCTGCGTAAGCCTTCCCCTCTCTCAATTTCAGCGGAGGCGCCTGGAGCTACCGTGCCGACGCCGCCCATGTTTTGGCCACCGTCGAAACCTTCGCCGCAGCCACCTCCGAGCCCGATCTTCTTCGGCGCAACCCGTGGTGAGCACGCTTGTGAGCATCCCATGCTCGCCCTTCATGCTCATAGCCTGTAGATCCCTAGCTCGGTGCAGCTTCTCAAGTGAGCTCACGGTTTCCCTGCCGCCGCCGTCCCGCCGCGTTCGGCCGTCTCTAGCCACGGCGCGTGCGTCGTTAGAGCCTTTAGGAGCCGTAGATGTCGGAGCGCGTACGCTCTTGGCCAGAGAGAGGCCGTAGCGCCGCCGTGTCGAATCACGTTGCCGCCGGCCACATCGACGGTCGGAGGAAAAAGATGACGGAGAGCCGTCGATTGTGCGCCAATATTCGTGCAGAACCGAGGTCCTTGAGTCGCTGGTGTGCGGGTCCCAGGTCCCACTGGACAATTTAAGTGGAGACTTCTCTAGTTATGGGTGCCTTCTCCTTGCGTTGGACTCCCATAAAAATCCGCGTTCGGCGTAGCCGCCCCGGCTGGTTCGGGCGCGCGCGCGTATGGTTCATGGGCCGAAACTGTCAACTAGGGTGACTCGTTGGTTGGCTCAGCCCGGTGCAAGTTAACCATTTTCCATCAATTTTTCCTGTAATTTAATCCGGAAATTGATATAGATCTATCTAAAATAGTTAGAGGCTCCAAAAAATTCTAGAAAAATTTGAATACATAGTTTAGACCATTACTGAATTTATAAAAATATGAAAACAATCTCTGTAATGGAATAATGGCACCGTTTAGTTAAATGAGTAGGATTCCTAAATAAGAATTAATTAAACTAGAATTAGGTTGATATTAGTTATTTTAAACAAAGAATCTGATCCTATGAAATCTTAAGATTATATAATGGGTAGATAAATGAAATAATAAAAATGGAACTTTATAAAAATGCCATTAAGTCCAAGGTATTCTTTAGAATATTAAATTGATAAACACCAACTAATCATTAGTAAATTCCTTGTTACTTAAAAATAGATGCTGACTTTAGAAGATATATTTTAATAAAACATATAACTTATAAATACACACTATATTTAAGAGCACCTAGAAAATGTCAACCCCAATAAACATAACTCCGTTCTAGACCATAGTTCGGCATGTCGTCATCGTATGTCGCTACATAAACCCTATTCACCCAATTATGACCGTATCATACGAAATCGTATTTTGGGGTGTAGCTAGACTACTATATAATGTAATAATATTTATTTATACACTTTGACATGCATGGCATATCATACGAAACTTAGCTTTGTTGCCCTATCTTATATAATGGTGTCGAAGGTAAAACCTAGGGCATGTGCATGCATCATGTTTTCTACTTGCATCAGGAAGTAATTATTGGATTGTATGTGTGCTTAGACGTAGGAGATTCCATAGGGAGTTTTGGTGGCACTGAGGAGGGTTTTCCACCCGAGCAAGACGAGGTAACACTTACTCTTATAGATGTTTGCTCGTATTAGAAAAAGATTGCGACTTTCCGTGGTACGGATTAACATTGATATAATCATTGCCTATTACCCAGTTTTCACAAATAAAATTGATTTAATATTTAAAATGCATGCTTACTTATTAGACCAATTGTTACTCATGTACTATTTATACATGTCTATCCTTGAAATATTTAGCCATTATGACTGCTGTTGTAACATAGGATAGGGATACCCCATCTTTTGACCTGCACAGAACAATGCGTTGGGATCGAGTAGGCCACATGTATAGAAAGGCCTATGGCACATCATGTAAAAGATAGAGGTACAAAAATGCCTTTCGGGCATCTAGGGTTCGAGGGCAAAGAGGAGATTTCTCATTTGCTCTCACCCTATAAACAAGCCACCACGACCCATGGGGGCTATTCGCAACAAACAAATCCTTGTCACCTTGCCTTTGTTCCGCTCCCTGAGCTGCTCCGCGAGCCGAGCCTCTACGACTCACGGGGCAGCTCCTTATAAATCTGTTGTCTGGCTCGAGCCAACGACACTGACGTTGTCCGTGGGGAGCGAGCAAATCAGCTGTGTTCAGAACCCAAAATCAACCATGTTCATCCGTGTTCTTCCCAAAATAAACCATGTTCATCCGTGTTCTTCCCAGAAATCCCGAAATCCAGAGCTCATTGCCCAAAAAAAACCCCAAAACCGGAGCTCCCGCACCGGTTCTTCCCCAAAATCGAGCGTCCCATGCTCGACATCTCCCAAAATCCAAAGATTTCGTAGCCTGAATCCACCCTCCCATGCGGAAAATCCACTAAATCATGCACATCCGCGGCCAAATCGAGTTTCGGTGCACAGATTTGCCCCCCAAATCCGAGCTCTTCCGTCCCCAAATCCCCTAGATCGGGAACTCCCGTGCGCAAAATCCCCCCCAAATCGGGGATTCCGCGTCGAATCTCCCCCATATCCGGAGCTGCAGTGGCCAAATCCCTTCCAAAAAAAATCGGCTACGGCTCCACCTCGTCGCCGGAGCACTGCCCCTGACGCGGCCTCGGCGCCACCAGGGTCAGCCGTCTCGGCGCAGACCTCGTGCCCGGCGTCTTTGTAGACACGTCTTTGTTTCGTGAATCATTTCAGTGGTCATACATTATTAGAGCATCTTCAATAGTATAACTAATCACTAGCCGTAAGAAGTAAGCATGTCATCCATAGTTAGCATATATACAATCTCTTCAATGGACTAGTTATAACATTATCTATAAGATTATATGTGGTCCCATATGTAATAGATGACAAGTGTTTTGGAATCAGCTATAGCCTGGCTATAAGATAGTAGCTAGCAAACTCTTCTTCTCTCCTCTACATAAGCAAAAAGTTGAGTTAGAAGTCTTATAGTTAGCTGACATGGCACCATAGGAGATGCTCTTATGCACTAATGCTCTGCATATGGCTGCAAAATCTTCTGTCTTTGTTTGCTGATTCTTATACACATGTCATGTGGGATTCCCACAGATTTAGACAGCAAAGCCTGTACATCGGCACCATCTTCAATATGTTTTGCTTCGCAAGTTGAGTAATCAAATTAATTGATGACCTGATGGTCCAGTTAGAAGTGCAGAACTGAATATAACCGGAAAGGTAAAAACAACCTTGCCTGGTTGATGAGAGCATGACAAGGATGGATGCGTACACGATGCCTCTCTGTTCTTCCACTACAATGATGTCGATGTCGTCGACATCCATGCCACATCGACGTGCTGAAACGCTGCCACAACATGATGACGAAAAACATCAAGTGGGCTTCAATCCTGTGGCCAAGCTATTCAAGCAATCAATGGGGGAGGTTAAACACTCAATCATCAAGGCCCAAGACCATCTCCCACGTTCAAGCAAGCCCAAGTGCAATCCCAACTCTTCCGAAGGCCCGGTTCGGCTATCAGCGACTATCCTGACTTTAAACAGATGCCCAGGCCACATACGAGGTCCAAATGAGGCAAATGAGGACATTCTGGAAAGGTTAGGAGATAATCTTTCCAATGGATGCAATTTCATGGCCAAATTCATCCTGGATCAGCAGATATTTGTAGAACAATTCACAGAATACCATCTGTCAGGTGCTGCGTCACCTTGTTTGGGCCGTGCGCCTTGTAAATTATGGGAAGGGCCCAGGCCAAGGACGTGGACATGGGAGGTAACCCTAGCACGCGCTCCACCTTGGCCTCCACCCCTTGGGCCATCCTTCACCTCCCTCCACCATAAAAACTAGCCGCCACCGTCATATTTGCTTAGGTTTGGTTGTGTGTTGGTAGACCCCGTGTGCGTCCCTCCTCGAATTTGCGTGTGTCGACTAGACCACCCAAGTCGAGTTATCGAACCTCAAATTTATCTAAGTGCTTCATCCATATTTACAATTTTAGATTGTGTTTATCTTATTTCTTGCTTGTTCTTCGATCGCTTGCAGGAAACGACCTTCGTGGTCAGGTCAATCGTGTTCTTGGCGTGGTTGATAACGAGCAGGTTTGGTGGTTTAGCGATTGCCGGGTTGTCATCCTTGCGTGGCTGGTAGCCGGATCGTCGAGGTCGCCTCTTCGACCAGATCGAAATTATCCCCTCGAGTCTCACCAGAAGATCTGGCCTCCCCCGTTTCCCCATCACTTGGTATCAAAGCTTCAGGTTGCCGGGTGAGATTCTTGTATCTTAGATTAGGTTTTTCATACCTAGAGTCCAGAAAATTTCCCCACAAAAATATTGGCATCACATACCAAACCCGTTGTGCCTAGATTTGTTCTTAGTTTTGTATTCTCGAATTTTAATCCGTGTGTTATATTTGTTCTTAGTTGCTGTCTTCCCCTCCTTTGCATCTACTTCTAGAAAATACGCTAAAAAAAAATATATTCTGATGCCATGCAGCCATAATTAATCTCCTTGTGGTTGCTTCTTATGATTGGTAATCACGGCTAGGCCTCCAGCACCTACCAAAAGTAACAAGAAATAATTTCCTTTATTTGGGCAGAATCTTCGTGATCACCACGCAATTAACCGTACCCCCCACAATTGCCGGAATTTCTGTTGTACACGTTTCATATAATCCATATCCGAGCAATAACAATTTGGTTGTTGCGTGAGTCATACTGCTTTGTCCCTTATTGCCTTCCTTTTTGCTAATTCGGGTAGGGCACCGTCCAACCACCCTTTGCATATCTTCTAATTGCTTTTCACTGTCCCATGCAATCAAAATACCAGAAAGAATTCTTGTCTTGTGTTAACAGAAGAAATCCTTGACTTGACAAATTGCACCGAGAGCACAAAAAAAAAAAGGGACGGTCAAAAAGAAAGAGAAAAAAAGAGAAAAGCAAAAAAAAAAAGGAGTGCTCTCTGGTTTGATAGATAAGTGAAAATTTGTGTATGTGCTAGTTTATGCATGGTGCTCATATCCAATCTATGACACGTCCTATTTTGCTAGCCTTATCATACATCCTTGTGGCAGCAACTTAAGACATTGTTAACTTTTGGATTATTACTTGATTTTGCATTAACTGAGTTACATATCTACTATTCCTTTGATACATATACTAGCCTGTCCAAGCTCCACATACTACTAGCCAAACAGGGATAGATCTTGCTATCGCTTTACCACCACGTGTGCTCGGATTATCACGAACCAGTCACCGATTGCACCGCCTGCTTGTGTGGTAAGAACTTGTAAGGGCAAGGTAAATGCTTGAGTGAGTGTGACTTAATCGATTCCACCACCTAGTAGTTCATAGGAAATATATACTACTTGTGTATTTTTCTTGTTTGCTACTAACAATGGCAGATCACATCTCCCATCGTCACGTGGAGAAGTATGAAATATTTGCTCCACCTCCTCCCAGAGATACATTTGATGACTATGATGCGGAAGATGCTTATCTCGACTTGAAACATTTGCGACAAGGTAAAATAAAGGTAAAAGAGTACTATAAGAAATTTAAAACATTGTTACGGCTAAGTGAATTAAATGAATGTGAGGAGCCAATTAAAAATAGATTTTTAAAAGGACTTAATGAGGAAATTCGAGATATACTCATTCATAAAACATACAGTTCTCTCCCAGAATTATTCAAATGTGCTTGTAGAGCAGAACATATCTTTATTGAATCGGTGAATGAATTTCTTGGCTCATTAGATGGACCCATTATTTCTCCTATTGTCGTACCTAATATTATGCAGGAAGATAAGCATCACCAAGAGGGGGATAAAGAGGAGCACATGAATGATGAAGAGATCATTGTCATGAGTAGAGAGCAAACCATTAAAGTTACGCCTATATCAACTGAGACACTGCAAGGTGATAAAAAAGGTGACGCTCTTGCTCAATGCAATGATAGTATTTGTGATGATATTAAATTGTCCACTACTCATGCTATTCCAGAGCAACCATTAGTGGAACCCACTATTTTTCCTTTGTCACAAGATAATTTGCTTGCTATTACTTGTGATAAAGAAGAGTTGTGCGATGGTACTTCACTTATATCAATGCCACAACTAGAGAATGAACATGTTATTCATGATTTGGAATCGAACACCCATTTTGAAAATGAAAATAAACATGTCATTCACATTGTTAGTCAAAAGGATGAGCTGAAATTGATGTCTTCCTTAAATACTTTGGGTTACATTAACTTTGACGGTTTGTGCAACCTAAATAGTTTAAAGGAAATTCTTTTTGAACATGCTAACATTCCATGGTTATGAAGAAATATCATTTATGCCATTGCTAAAAATAATGAAAAGGAGGATTATTTGATCAATCATGTTTTTATATGTCGTCATTCAACTGATTTGATTATAGAGCATGTAGATGTTGTTTTGCCCCGTGTCTCTACTAACCTTTTGCAGGAGCATATGATGGAGTCGAGGACGACTCCAATTCAAGAAGGAGAGGATGATGAGAGCATCACAAGGATGGATGTGTACACGATGCCTCTCTGTTCTTCCACTACAATGATGTCGATGTCGTCCATGCCACATCGACGTGTTGAAACGCTGCCATGACATGATGACGAAAAACATCAAGTGGGCTTCAATCCTGTGGCCAAGCTATTCAAGCCATCAATGGGGGATGTTAAACACTCTATCATCAAGGCCCAAGACCATCTCCCACGTTCAAGCAAGCCCAAGTGCAATCCCAACTCTTCCGAAGGCCCTGTTCGGCCATCAGCGACTACCCTGAATTTAAACGGACGCCCAGGCCACATACGAGGTCCAAATGAGGAAAATGAGGACATTCTGGAAAGGTTAGGAGATAATATTTCCAATGGATCCAATTTCACGGCCAAATTCATCCTGGATCAGCAGATATTTGTAGAACAATTCATGGGATACGATCTGTCAGGTGTTGCGTCACCTTGTTTGGGCCATGCGCCTTGTAAATTATGGGAAGGGCCAGGCCAAGGACGTGGACGTGGGAGGTAACCCTAGCACGCCCTCCACCTTGGCCTCCACCCCTTGGGCCATCCTTCACCTCCCTCCACCATAAAAACTAGCCGCCACCGTCATATTTGCTTAGGTTTGGTTGTGTGTTGGTAGACGCCGTATGCGTCCCCCCTCGAATTTGCGTGTGTCGACTAGACCACCCGAGTCGAGTTATCGAACCTCAAATTTATCCAAGTGCTTCATCCATATTTGCAATTTTAGATTGTGTTTATCTTGTTTCTTGCTTGTTCTTCGATCGCTTGCAGGAAACGACCTTCGTGGTCAGGTCAATCGCGTTCTTGGCGTGGTTGATAACGAGTAGGTTTGGTGGTTTAGCGATTGCCGGGTTGTCATCCTTGCGAGGCTGGTAGCCGGATCGTCTTGGTCGCCTCTCCGTCCAGATCGAAATTATCCCCTCGAGTTTCACCAGAAGATCTGGCCTCCCCCGTTTCCCCATTACTGGTCGTTGTGGCAGTAGGCTATGCTAGTGCCATGTTTTATTACCTTTCGAGTAATCATTGCAAAATACAGTGGCACTCTTCAACAATTGGCTTATGACATCGTGGGATAGGCCACTGTAAAATATTGTTCTCCCTTAACCTGAATTACTGGTGTGCACATATAATGCCTGGTGGATGATTCTTGCAAGTCAAGGGGTCTGCAATTCTCTCATCTTATATGATATGTTCAGTACATTCTGTATAGACTATTGTTTTATGCACAAGTTGCATGTCACCAAAAATTTGCATCCCTCTTCTATCTCATGCCCCTTGTAAGGCTAAGGCAGGGGCGGGCTAAGCAATTCTTATTTCCAAATTGATCACATTTGCATTCTATATTATTGTGATGTGCATGATACCTTCATGCAGCTCAAGGGAAGCTAAAATCTATCTACAAGGGGCCCTTCGTCACACCGGCTAGTTACACCCGAAGGCGAAGAATCTCCCTCAAAATAAAAAAGAAGAAAGAAAAGGAGGAAGCAAAGGGGCTTTGCCGCACAAGGGGCTTGAATGCGTTCAGCCGTTTGAAGGAAAGCCCGCCTTAAGCGGCCAGCATCTAGCCGCTTCGCGCCCCAAGCGCCTAGGGGCTAGAGGCACGCTGTGGCGCTAAGTCCTCGCCCTCGAGGGAAAGTCCGCGTAGGGCGTCCGGCGATCGGCCGTTCGCTGGAAAATCCGCACGAAGCGGTCAGCGCTCAGCCGTTCGGACCAAAGTCCGCGAGCGAAGTGGCCGGCGTTCAGCCTTTTGAAGGAAAACCCGCCTTAGGCGGCCGGCATCTAGCCACTTCGCGACCCGAGCGCCTAGGGGCTGGACGCACTACCCGGCGCTAAGCCCTCGCCCCCGAGGAAAAGTCCGCGAAGGGCGGCTGGCGATCAGCCATTAGGTGGAAAGTCTACGCGAAGCGGCCGACGCTCAGCCGTTCGGAGCAAAGTCCTCAAGCGAAGCGGTCGGCGTTCAGCCGTTTGAAGAAAAGCCCGCCTTAGGCGGCTGGCATCTAGCCGCTTCGCGCCCCGAGCGCCTAGGGGCTGCAGGCACGCTTCGGCACTAAGTCCTCGCCCTCGAGGGAAAGTCCGCGTACGGCGGCCAGCGATCAGCCGTTCGGTGGAAAGTCCACGCGAAACGGCCGACGCTTAGCCGTTCGGAGCAAAGTCCGCGAGCAAATCGGCCAGCATTTATCCTTTTGAAGGAAAGCCCGCCTTAGGCGGCCCACATCTAGCCGCTTCGCACCCCGAGCGCCTAGGGGTTGAAGGCACGCTCCGGTGCTAAGTCTTCGCCCCCGAAGGAAAGCCTGCCCCAGGCGGCCGGCATCTAGCGGCTTTGCGCCCCGAGTGCCTAGGGGCTGGAGGCACGCTCCGGCTGGAGGGACGCTCCGTCACTAAGTCCTCGCCGCCGAAGGAAAGCCCGCCCCAGGCGGCCGGCGCTCAGCCGCTCTGCGCCCCAGGCGCCTAGGGGCTCGATGCACGCTCTAGCGCTAAGTCCTCGCCCCTAAACGAAAGCCTGCCAAGGCGGCCAGCGCTCGGCCGCTCCACGCCCCGAGCGCCTAGGGGCTGGAGGAATGCTCCAGCGCTAAGTCATCACCCCCAAAGGAAAGTCCATCCAAGGTGGCCCGCGCCACATCTCTGCGCCCGGCGCCTAGGGCCGGAGGCACTTCTGGCGCTAAGTCCTCGCCTCAAGAGAAGCTCACCAGCGGCCGACACCTAGTCGCACGTGAGCCGTAGGTTTTTGGACTTCTCCTTCGCGAAGCGCCGAACATTATTGGAATTCTCCTTCGCCTTGCGCTGGACGTTCACCGAGCGCCGAAGGTTATTGGATTTCTCTTTCGCCTTGTGCCGAAGGTTATTGGACTTCTCTTGCGCCAAGCGCCAAACGTTATTGGAATTCTCCTTCGCCAAGCGCCAAAGGTTATTGTTCTACTCCTTCGCCATGTGTTGACACCCAAATTTGGCAGAAAATCGGATATTTGGAAAAAGCTAAATGTGTTAAGATTATTGGGCCAAATCAGAAATGGGCTTTGTAAACAAAGAAGAAGAGCATATCGTGAAAGCCGATGGATACAAGACTTCGGATAAAGTACGGTTTGATCGGAAGTCATGTGATAGATTAGGTTGTATCGGTATCGATTTTGTAACACTATAAATAGGACTTTAGGTCTCGAGAATAGGGATCTAACACTCAATACACAAAACACTTTCTCGAATCCGATCGACCTCGTCGAAAGGCTTCAACTCGCAGGTAGAGCTATCTCGATGGGATAATCGATTCTCTCCTTGTAACCCGTATGCATGGCTGTATCATATTGATCTTATGTATACAAAGCATGTCAGACTGTCTCGGGATTTCCCGATCTTTGATGTGTTCTTGCATATTGCACTGTCTCGATGTATTCGATCTGTAATATGTGTTTATCTTGCAATGCTGATTATCGGATATTACACGTGCTTTTCCCGAATTCGATGTATGCAACTGTCTCGTTTAATCGATCTTGCGTATGCCTTGTTTAGGATTCTGCATCTGTAAGTATTTGCCGATTGGTATTGCATCTATCAAATATTAGCCTTTGAATCTTTACATCGGTTTATTAGCTTATATCTAGATTTGGATCTGGGTACTATCTTGGCTTGACCAATCTATTTGATCTACTTCTTGGTTTAATCTGATGCACTGATATGAAGGTTTATTGCTAATATATTATAAAAAATACCAAAAAGACGTACAAGATTCGAATTTAATTGTTAATCCGTATTTACTTGCTCTATCGGACATTAAGCCGATAGAACCTATAATCGGATATATTAAAGCCGATTATAGAAAACCTGATCTGGCTATTTATAAAGCCGATTAGGGCTATATTACTGACAATTTCCCCCTTGTCAATTTACAGGTCAAATTGACTGGCACGCATGGTTTTCTTGTTGCGACGCAACCACAGAGTTGACGCTTCAGCACGTGTGTTCCCGAGAAGCTAACTTTTCGTGTCAACACCATGCACTAGACATTCACCGAGCGCTGAAGGTTATTGGAGTTCTCCTTCGCCGAGCGCCGAAGGTTATTGGACTTCTCATTCGCCAAGCGCCGAAGGTTATTGGATTTCTCCTTCGTCAATTTCTGAAGATTGTTGGATTGGACTTCTCCTTCGCCATGGGCTGAAGGATATTGGTTTTCTCCTTCGTCAAGCGCCTAAGGATATTAGTTTTCTCCTTAGTCAAGCGCCGAAGGTTATCGGATTTCTCCTTCGCCATGTGCCGAAGGTTATTGGATTTTCCTTCGCCGAGCGTCGAAGGTTATCATGCTGGGCTTATCCTTCGCAAAGCGCCGAAAGTTATTATATTGGACTTCTCCGCCAAGCACTGAAGATTATTATGCCGCTCCTCGCATGCTTCAGAGATTATTGGGTTTCTCCTTCTCCATGTACCTTCGACGTCTTCGCCAACGACTTCGTCTACTTCCCAAGGCCATGGCCTCGACAGAGTGGGTATGTGACTGCTACTACACCACAACCCGAGTTTTTGATCAATTGGTTTTTCCAGGAGGAGTTTTTGATGAGTCCCATGCGTGGTATAACGACATCACGAAGGCAGACGAAGAATGAAGATTTGAGTTGCTCCGGTCCCCGAAAAGCTGGGCTAAGACCCTAACCCGATGTCTGTTGTGTCTGCCCGGCCCTCGGGGACTCGGCT
This sequence comes from Raddia guianensis, assembly GCA_036346415.1. Classification (NCBI taxonomy): domain Eukaryota; kingdom Viridiplantae; phylum Streptophyta; class Magnoliopsida; order Poales; family Poaceae; genus Raddia; species Raddia guianensis. The sequence continues at coordinate 31,441,146 of CM070540.1, forward strand.
CGAACATACAAGGGACTGTGTTGTAACATAGGGTAGGGATACCCCATCTTTTGGGCTGCCCGGAGCAATGGGCTGGGATCGAGCAAGTCATATGTATAGGAAGGCCCATGGCCCATCACGTAAAAGACAAATGTACAAAAATGCCCTTTGGGCATTTAGGGTTCGAGGGTAAAGAGGGGATTTCCCACTTGCCCTCACCCTATATAAACAAGCCACCATGACCCATGGGGGGCCATTCACAACAAACAAATCCTGGCCACCTTGCCTTCGCTCCGCTCCCTGAGCTGCTCCGCGAGCTGAGACTCCACAGGGCAGCCCCTTAGAAATCTGTTGTCTGACTCGGGCCAACGACAACTGCCTTGAATTTCATAAACCTTGTTAGCTTATGATTAGTTTGATAACAACTTCACCCCTACCTAATGGGTAAAATCTGCTTAGACTTGCTTAGGATTAAACAAATTTTCTGACAATTAGCCACGGAACGGTGAACCGATATTCACCGGTCATTCATTTCTTTCATTAAATATGTTATTACATGAGACAGTTAGGGCTAGTAGATGCCTGATGGGCTGTGTGTCGTTGTGGGAATGGATATGTGGGGTGTCGGTCCGGTTCGGTCGGTTGGTCGGGATTAGACCGGATGGGTTAATGACTGGGATGAAAGAAGTGGAGACTAGATGATGGGAATGTTGCCCCGAGATGACATCCTGAGGGATGATTAAGGCACGAGGTGCCTTATGCTGGGTTTAGCCAGGGCTTACTCGGGAGGAGCGTAGAAGAACACGCGTTGCGGGGAGAGCGCTGCCATCAGAGGGATGGTTCCAACACAACGCGTGGCCATCGTGTGGAGTACGGGTTTCGAATTGTTAGCTGTGAGTGCTCTGCGGAGGCCCTCTGGGACGATTCTCGATAGGGACCGGCATGGTCATCACTGAGGGTGATAAAAAGCCACACTTCCCAAGGATGACGCTTCGGCTAGCGTGGGCTGGCAACCCCCTAGGCCGAGGCGGGCAGTCTATGGCATGTGTGGTCTACAACAGGATTGCCAAATCCTAAAAGGATGGCGGAATTTAGGAAATGTTGGAGGCAACAAGAAGTTTGATGTGGTGAAGTACAAAGTCGAGGGTATGTTGGTCGAGATTTGGTCTATTGTGGGTTGGTCGGAAAAGTCGGTTGGTCAGTTGGGCTTAGTAAGCATTATTAAGATGTTAAACTCTTGATCTACATATACAGTCAAATTCTATCTAATGCTAGATAGGATAATTTCAAAATCATTTAAAATCTGGCTTTACGCAAATAAAATAACCCTTTCCCCAAATAAGCCTTCTATACACTAAGTGCATTAAGGGAAGTGTTAACTAGCCAGCGTTGGGATGACGCTGACCTCGCCTACTTACATTCTTTTAGACGATGGGATTGAGACGGATCCTTATGAGTGCCAAGAAGATGATGGACAGGACCTTGGAGGACCGGATGAGTCGTAGGGAATGCTCCAGTTGCTTGTCCGACACCTAGCCGATAGGATGTTCTTTTGGGTACATATTTTGGGATAGCTGCAAACTCTGAACAATGTTTTGTAATATAAGGCTAGCATTGTTCGCCTTACTAAATTCGCCTAAGGGCGTAACTTGGTATGCAATATTCAGGGATTATAGTTAATTGATGTATGCTTATATCAGCTACGTGATCTTTCGTACTAGTGTACCGATCCAGGGACTAGTGCATGGGATTCCGACTCTTAAGGTAAGTTAAATTTGAGGATTGACAAAACTAGTCTCAGCCCGTTAATGTGACAGCCTTGCGTGGGTTCCTTAGGATCACTGGTTACTATGGATGTTTCATACAAGGATATGCCAGCATCGCTGATCCCCTGACCTCCTTGCTCAAGAAGGGGGGTTTCCAATGGACCAACCAAGCTACGGAGGCTTTCCAGCACTTGAAGGAGGCACTAACTTCAGCTCCAGTGGTGACGGTACCGGATTTCTCCATCCCATTCGTTGTTGAGTGCGATGCGTCGGGCATGGGCATAGACGCTATTCTCTAACAAAATGGCCATCCTATAGCATACTACGTACACAAGTTGGAGCTCCGACACACGAAGCTGGCAGCCTATGAGAGGGAGCTCATTGGGCTATCCAAGGCGGTGCACCATTGGCGACCGTACTTGTGGGAACAACAGTTCTTGGTTCGCACAGACCATGGCAGCCTGAAATACCTCCTGGAGCAAGCTCTTGTCACACCCCCTAAAGCATTGGTTGAGTAAATTAATGGGGTTTGATTTTTAGGTGGAATACAAGCAAGGACGAACAAATTTGGCCACGGATGCATTGTCAAGAATCACAGAACCAGACGCAACCTGTGCTGCTATCTCTGGTCCGGTTGAGTTAACTCGCGATGCATGGCTCGGGGAACTTCGTCGTCATCCGGAGATTCAACGTCTGTGTGCCGCTAAAATTGAGAGCAGTCCAGATCAAGCAAGAAAGCCCGAACAAATTGGATCGGCAACTGAGCAGGCTCCCGTTCCTTCATGCAATTAGGAAATCAAGGATGGCTTGCTCTATCGACATGACCGTCTCTATGTACCGGCCTCATCTCCCCTGGTTCACGAGCTCACCCATGAGGGGGTACAGAAGACGCTGCATCGGGTACGTGCTGAATATTACTAGGAAAATCAACGCAGATCAGTGGAGTACATTGCTCGCTGTTTGGTTTGTCAACGAAGCAAGACCAGTTCGCTCTCGCCGGCAGGGCTGATCCAACCTACTCCAATTTCACATCATGTCTGGGCTGACGTCTCCATGGATTTTATCACTGCACTTCCCAAGTCCCAGGGCAAAACAAGCATGCACATTTTATTGCATTAAGTCGACCGGCCACGACAGCGGGGGTGGCTGCCATCTTCGACCAAGTGGTGCGCTTACATGGGATACCGGAGTCCATCTTCTCGGATTATGATCCTGTCTTCCTCAGTGCGCTCTGGCAAGATTTGCTCAAATGAAGTGGCACTTCCCTTCGCTTCTGCAAAGCATATCATCCTCAACCGGAGTCCATCTTCTCGGATTGTGATCCTGTCTTCCTCAGTGCGCTCTGGCAAGATTTGCTCAAATGAAGTGGCACTTCCCTTCGCTTCTGCAAAGCATATCATCCTCAATCGGATGGTCAAACAAAGATGGTCAACCGAACATTGGAAATGTATTTGCGCTGTTTAGCTGGGGACAACCCTTGTACATGGGCACGCTGGCTTCCTTGGGCGGAGTTTTGTTACAACACATCCTTCCATTCTGCTCACCGGCTTACACCTTTTGAGCTGGTTTATGGCAGACGACCCCCGCTTTTGTTACCGTACCAACAGGGGGCCACGGTCATTGATGCAGTTGACTGTCAGTTGGTCGAGCGTGAAGTTCTTCTAGCTCAGGCCAAGGAACACTTGATCAATGCACAAAACCGTATGAAACAGCGTTATGACTCGCATCATCGGGAGCTGGAATTCTCCGTCGGCCAGTGGGTATGGCTCTAGCTACAGCAGCACCGGCAGACATCCCTCCGTTCTGAACCCATGTCCAAGCTGGGGGCGCGCTACTTCAGCCCATATCAGGTGTTGGCTCGTGTGGGACCCGTGGCTTACCGCCTGGCTCTCCCCGAGTCAGCCTGTCTTCATAATGCCTTCCACATTCCCCCCTCAAGGCGTTCGCTGGCAAGCTAGCACCGACTACGCCACCACAGCCCAAGGAGGCGACACCAGCACCAACAATGCTTCCTCCAGAACCCCATCAGTTTCTCGCTCAACGTTTTGTGGAAGGCAAGCGCCAAGTGTTGGTGCATTGGTAGGGTGAACCACGGGAGGAGGCGACCTAGATGGACACCTTGGTGCTATGGAGGTCCTAGCCGCACATTGCGCTTGAGGACAAGCTTAGTGTCCAGGGGGGAGTCATGTTACAGCAGCAGATCGCGTCTTCTATCGGAAGAAGTGCGCCAAGCTAGCCGAACCATTGTGAGTTATCCATTGAGTCTTTGGTTGTTAGTAATGTCAGTTTGTTTGGGCGTTCTTAGCCTCTTGCTTAGCGTGAGTTGTTGCTTTCAGTTTGGTGTTGTTAGTCAGGTTGTTAGCCAGCGGAAGCTGTGCAAAGAATAAGGAGTCAGTTGTGTACGTGTGAGGTCTTTTTAAAGGAATGATAAACCTAGAAAATGGCATGCTTGTTATGCCACAAATCTAATCTCAGACGGTGGCTCCGAAAACAGCCAAAACTGCTCGCCCGCGCGACGTCGCGGCGAGTTCTTCGTTTTCGGCCATCCGCTCTGTATTGCGGCCGGGGACACAAGCTTACGAGCTAGCTCAATTAGAGTTAGCTCGTCACAGCTTCTACGCATTACGGCGTGAAGGAAGGAGTGGCGGGTTCTGAGAATTTCAGAAAATCCCCAAATAAACTCCTCTAAGCAATACACTCACAAAGAAACATCAAATAGACCACTCTGAGCGAGCGCCAAATCCCCAATCCCATCTAAGCCAACGCCAAATCCCTTTTAAGCCAATGCCAAATCCTAGATCCTACTGCCTCAAAAATTATTCCCCATTCAGCTCCCCCCAAATCTCTAATCCTATCTCTTCAAAGGCCTGAAATCTCCAACCCCACACCCCCAGACACCATGAACCCTAGATTTTCCTAGCACCGGCCACCCAATCCATTGAACTTGGAAAGATGCATGTTGAGCCTCGACGTTCACCAGCGAGCATGCGGAGCGGTGGCGCATAGGTCCCTAATCTCCACCGGCAACTAGGGATCCACATTTCTCCGATCTCAGTCTCCAAAAGATTGCACACAAATCTTTTGGGAATTTTCCAGTGAGCATACAGAGGAACTTCGCTAGGGTTTCGGCTTCCTCGGCAGCAGCAAACGTCCTTCGGTGCCATCCAGGTTCCCTCTGTCTTGCCCATACATCCTTGCCTAGGCATCCTTGCACTGCGGATTGAACAATTGGGGAAAGCACATTGTGTGTTGCCTACTAAGCCCTCGGTTTTCATCCATACCAAATTTATTATCTTCAATTTGCAAGTTTTTGCATCTTTTACTTACTAGATCTTACTGCAAAGACTGATTTGTTTTGGTTCGATGAACCATAATAATCCCAGATGCTAGTTAATAGATAAACTAACTGATACTTTCTAGCCTCTTTTGATAACAACTTAGACTGGTTACTACCATTGAAGAACCATAATATGGACTAGTGACTAATTTTGTCGTAAAAATGGATTAGTGGCTAGTTTTATTAAGTTTAATTGTGTGTATTATCTAATTTCTGAAATGAACCATAATATAGATTATCATATTTGATGTTTAATTAGTGCTTTCATTATGTTAACTTCGCACAATTTTCTTTTGTAATAGTAGCTACAACTTTGTTTGCCCAGTACTGTTGTAATATGATGCATTACTTGCAATTAATAGATAAACTATCTTCCTCATGTAACGAGTAACATATTTTCTAGTTGCCTTGCATGTTTCTCAAATCTAAACTATGAGCTTTGTAATTAATTGCCCAATGGTGATGTTCTGCATAGCTATATAGTATATCCAGCAATACTAGAGAGTTCAAGTATCCTACATACTATTAATCAAACATACCAACTGGTAGTACTACCATATGCAGTAAGGTCCCATTTACTACATGGCATCATCACTTTATCAATGTAGGAGTTGATGGTTATTAGGCTTGTAAGCCAAGCATGGATAAGAGATGGATGGACATGGCTAGGTACAACACATAAGCATTTCTTGTTTTATAAATTATGAACAATCATGTTGTGTTGTGCACATAGTGAAATAACACAGTGATTAAAAATGTAGGAACACTCCTAATTATGAACACGGGGTCAAAGCATTCATTAAGTTTGCTTTCATCAATTCAGCAAAAGGGAATAAGATACTTTGTCCTTGCAAGAAATGTGTTAATTGTTCTTGGAAGGAGATTGACCTTATCTATAAACACTTAATTTGTGAAGGTTTTAAACGTGGGTACAAAATATGGATATTTTATGGGGAAGCATTGCCTTCGGTAGTACATTCTAATGCACATGATGGGATTCAAGTAGAAGAAAGGCCAAATGATCGTCATCAAATGCCAGAAATGCTCGGAGATATGGCATATGGGTTAGATGGAATGGGGGATAGGGCTGATGATGATGATGGCATAGGGGATAGAAATGTGGGTATGGATGAATTTTACAAACTAGTAATGATGCAAGTCAAGAACTATATCCTGATGGCGCAACCTTCTCAAAGTTAAATTTCTTAGTCCACTTGCTACATACTAAATTTATTGAAGGTTGGAGTGATAGAAGTTTTGATATGCTTATAGACATGCTTAGAGATGCTTTCCCTGGTGGCACAACGCTACCTAAGAACTTTCACGAAGTAAAGAAAATGGTTAAATGTCTCGGTCTTGGTTACATAAATATACATGCTTGTGAAAATGATTGCATTTTGTAAAAGTATTGGTGGAAAGTCTGTCGGTAAAAGTCGTCTGTCGCTGGAAGTCTGTCGGGAAAAGTCATTTTTCCCGGCAGAACGAGTGCCCTATAAGGCGTGTTGTGGTGTAGTGAACTAGAAGGTAAAGGATGATCCTAAAAAAGAAAGAAAGAAATTGGGGCCCATCTGGTGGAGAAGTGTCAAGGTGATGTAGGGTACAAGCATCATCTCCATCAACGTTCTTCTCAAGAAAGATGGGCTTAAAAGAGATGGAAGATCCTATGATGTGGGGTCTAGCTCTAGGCCTAGCCTCGTCAAAACTTACCTCACAGGTCTCAATCACTCTATGGCCTTTAATGTTCAAAACCTCGTAGTTTTGGGAAGAGTCAGTGTAACCAAGAAAGAACTCATCCAAAGAACAAGATTCAAATTTGTCTTACTAGACTTTAGAGTGAAACACTTGCAACCGAACACTCTCAAATGAGAAACATTTGGCTTAAGAGTCATATTGGTGTTCAAAGGACGTTCGGTGAAACTTGGACCTCATGAACACTTTTTAAAATGTAGCAAGCATTTACAACAGTTTCAACCTAGAAATGCCTAGGAGTTGCATATTTATCAAGCATGGCCCAAGCCATTTTCACGAGAGTTCTGTTCTATCTCTCCACGACACCGTTTTGTTGAGCAACATGAGGAGAGAATAACTGGTGATCAATCCCAAGAGATTCACAGTTCTCTGATTGAAAATTCTTGAATTTAGTTCCGTTGTCAGCGTGAATCACTCGAAGAGCGCTACATACAAAGCTGAACTGACAACATGCAAAAAAAATTTAAAAAAATGTACAAAAGTTCTCTCTTTGGAAGCCATGAAGAACATCTGAGAGCAACGAGAGTAATCATCTATAATCAAAAGTATGCACAATAGGCAATTGTCTTGCCAGCTTGGTACATTATACACTGCACCACACTGGAATCTCTGGAATCAATCCCAGGATCCCAGTCCGCATGTCTTGTGAATGGCTGACCAAACATACTCGAGTTGGCTACCAACGAACAAACATGCTGGCACAAGAAACCTGCTTGCCTGTCAGTACAAAGCACATCATTAAACTAACCACTCTCCAAGTTGACGGCAAGAATCTTGAAATCCTCTGCGTACGTCGATGTGTTTGTTTGGCACAAAGAAAAGGAAGAACCAAAAACAAAGGCTGGTCCAGTGAATTAAGAAACAAAATAACAAATATCACCCCAATTCCAGCATCCTGCCGTTGAATAAATCCTTGGCTGGTCCCATGGGGATATCGGATGACACAGCAAATTATAACCTACTCTCCTAGGCAACACATGATCAGCTCCCTCCCCTCAACAAAACTAAGCAAAGTAACAAGGCACTTTTCAAGATTGTTTGCTCCATCACATGCATGCGTGGCCAATGTGCAGAACGAACTCATTTATAGATCCCAAGTCCCAGCTCCAGGATATATATCCAGGACGGTAGGTATGCATCTTGCTGTGATGAGCATTGAGTAATCTATGATTGGATACATCATGCATCATGTCCATGCAGTGCCAGCCTACGAGCGCTGATTAAGAATTAGCTGCACTGTCACCAACTCCAGAGCTGGTAAGGACAAAGGAGTAGTGTTCAAATCCTCGGAGAAAGAGATCCAAACAAAACAATGGTGGTATCTTGGACCTAGGAGAGAAGATAAGTACTCTCGCCTGGAAACTAGTGCGAACATCTTAAGGCAATCCAGATTATGTTTTCCTCTACTCTTATGTCGTTATCTACATGTCATGCATCGAGCTGTGCAAATTAGGCCTAACCCGTCTGATTCAACATATAATATACCAAGAAAAAGTTAGTTCGGGGGAGGGTTCCGGCATTGTTCATTTCCCGGCTTGAGCCCAGCATAAATACCTAGGTTTTGACTTCTTATGCCTAAGCTCATGCATGTTGAAGACTTATGTTTTAAAATTTAGGAGACAGGCGACATAACACTAGAATCACATTTGTGGTTCAAATGGAACAGACATCTCTTGTTGGGCGAAATATGTGGTGCAAACCACTGTTTTCGTGCAAACCCCGTGAAAACCATATATAAAAGTTTTGTAAATTCATAAAAAAATTACTGGAGATAGGTATGTGCACGAACTACATCACCACCAAATCTCAAGTCTAAACTCAACATCGTTTGGGAGAAACAAAAAAGACAAATTTGAAAGAATAATGTCCTGTTACTATTTGCCCTGAAATTTGTCTTTTTTGTTTCTCTCAAACGATGTTGAGTTTACACTTAATATTTGGTGGTGATGTAGTTCGTGCACATACCTATCTCCAGTAATTTTTTCATGAATTTACAAAACTTTTATATATGGTTTTCACGGGGTTTGCACGAAAACTGTGGTTTGCACCACATATTCCTCTTGTTGTATTTGTATGTTGTTGATTGGAAATTCAATTAATTAGATGTTTATAAGGGCACATACAATTTTTAATAATAAAATTACTTTTGGCTTCTGCATGCTAAGATATACCCAACCCAACAGACTTACCACTAATATGAAGGGTCATGAATGCTGGTTTTAACATTCAGTTCATGTTTGATCTATTTATCGGGATTTTTTACATGCATCGCTCTTGGTTGCAGGAGATGTTGATCCCGACACTTGACTAGTCCGTATAGGAAGGCCACACCTATTAATGGGGCGATGAAACTCGCCACGGGGATTTACGATCTCATCGAGAATAAAGCCGACGAGTTGTTCTTGCACTGCTCTAACCCGCTTTGGCGAGAGTTCTAAACCTCGTTCATCCATATGGCATCTAATGGCTCCTGTTTGGATATGCAAAAACTCACATACATAGTATTCACATAAATTTGTGCTGGGCAGTTGACACAAGATCTGTGGTAAAAAAAATAACGAGGTGCATGAAAAGTTATAATCTACCTAACTAAAAACTAATATTACCTTGGAGGCTCGTACAACACCAAATTGTTGTCTAAATTCCCACCTGATCTTCACACTGAACCTTTTGAATGCACTAGACACATCATTACAAACTTTTAATGATTACAATTTATTTCAATTGAAAGGAAATACAATTGGTGCAGTATTGAAAGTAACAGGAATACCGGTTGAGCAAGTCAATCATACCTTGGTACTGGCTAACTGGATGCCTTAACGAGTTGAAAATTGTGATCTGGTTATGATCTAGCTCGATAATCAAAAGGATCCACTGATGACTATACAGAAAAATATATATCAATGTATGTAAGTAATTAGTTGTAACATCGTGTTATGAAAAAGACGAGTCGGTTACTCATAGTTCCATGGTAGATATATTTGTGAATAAAAATTTTAACCCATGGGAGCATCATAAACCATGTCCTTTGTGACTGTTGGTGAGTCTGTGAGCATCTTTTGGCTGACTTTTAATGAGTCAATGAATCCTCTATCAGATATTCTCTTCCATCTAAATCTTTGTATCTCCATTCTGCATAAGATGGATATTTAATTAATTGTGCTAGCAAAATAGTATAGCACGACAGAACCCAACAGCTCATCAGGCCCGCGTTGAGGGCGTTGGTCTGGTAGAGTTTGTACATCACCTCCCATTCAATATAAAATGACCCTTCCCCATGGAAAAAAAATCTTATTGCATGTACTTGACAGCGAACGCAACTAGACCATTGTTGTACGCTTCCAAATACCAATCATGGAATTGCCTCATCTTTGTTGGTTGTTGGATAAGGTCCTCCCGCTTAACCAAAACCCCGCCCATGGAGAATGGCCATCTTGTCACTTCCGCATACTTGATATCCTTTATACCCATTGCTTGCTCTGGAGCAAGTCTAGTTTCTTCGAAGAATTTTTCATCTCCTTGGCCTTCTGCTCAGCTGACTGCTCATCTGCCTTGTCCTTTTCTTGACATTTGACAATGTCCGCTCGTAATCTGATACAATCTGATACAGGAGGTTTGTCTTTTGAATCCTGCAAATTTTTAATTGTCGTCATGAATCTGTACCATTTGTCTGTAAAGGGCTGAATCTTCTTAGGAGGTGATTTTTATAAAAAAAAAATGTGCAGCAACATGAGCTCTTACATATGCATCGAGCTCCTCTGCTGTCTTTTCGTACGACAACTTTGGAAGTGGTGCCAGCTTCTTGGGAACTGGTGGCCGAGTAGCCTTGCTTATTTTGGCTATCACCTTCTTGCGAGCTGCTAGCCGAGGAGGTGATGCACTTGTAGTTGTATCAGGTTGTTTTGTAGGAGATGTTGGGAGTGAACCACTGTTGTTTGCATGTGTCTGCGGGGTTGGGCTTCTTATGCCATTGTCCTAGAGGTCTCTTGGTGTAGAGGAAACATCCACGTTATGTCCAAAGATGATGAACATTTTGCGCCATAGGACGAAACTGTGTATCGCCTCTCCTAGCACGTAGTCATGTCACCTCTGGGAATGTTGAGGAGAAGGTCCTCGAACCCTGGGCATACCTCCTCCACCGAGACCTTGGAGTAGCACAACGGTAACTGTTGGCCATGGAGCTGCCCTAGCTCCACTGGGTGAGCCATGCCATCAGCCGCCTTGATCGTGAGGTTTCGCTCTTCAAACTGCATCTCACAAGATGTCCGCTGCCTGATGTCGTCGACTGGAAAGTGTCCCAATTTCCCTTCGAGCCCACCAGAAACGCAGCTTCTCCGTCGTGCGAGGGACTGATGACGCACTGGAAAGTGTCCCAATTTCCCTTCGAGCCCACCGGAAACGCAGCTTCTCCGTCCTGCGAAGGGGGGACTGATGATGCACGGAGGTGGTCCCTGGCCCGACTCTAGCTGCTGACTCATGGCTGAGTGGACCTGTTTATGAATCTCTTCTTTCATCCCCTGTTGCATGTCCCTTTTTGCTTGCTCGAGTGCATCGGCTAACTGTATTTGCAGCTGCAGTGCCTGTCAATCCTTGCATCTCTAATGACTCTTATAGGTATCGGTGTCCTCTGTGAATCCAATCTTCAATGAGACCACGCCTTTACCTCATGTACGCTCAGGGTGCTAAGGGTTTTATAGGGTCCTTGCTAGCTCGTCATTCTCCTTGTTTGGCATGAAGGAGCCTTGGAATGTCTCCTTGAACGATTCAACAAGCCTTGTGGCCACTTCCCTCAGTTCGGGGCCAAACACCGCCTTCCCGCCATCATCAACGTGGTCGCCGTGAGTATAGAACCAATCCCTTGCTCTTTTCGTTGGCTACTGCAATGGTATTGCTACCACACCCTTCGCCAACAGCTCATGTTTCTTCCTCTCCCATTTAGGTAAAGCACTACGGTAACCATTAGGGCCTAGGTGGTGGTGGTAAACCTTCTTACCATCATTCCTCTTGTTCTTCTCACTAATACTTTGACCTTCTTAAGATTTCTTGTATTCCACGAACGCATCCCAGTGTTCTTCCAACTTTGGGTGCTTGTTGAAGTCTGGTGTCTCTTCCTTTTGAACATACTCCTGTTTCAGCTGCTTTTTGATAGTCTGAAATGCGATGGCCATCTTTCTGAATGTGTAACATTTGATCTTATCTTCGGTCCCCTCAGGTAATGTGAAATGCTCCTTCATATCGGCCCAAAGCAAGTTCTTCATGTCAGTACAAACCTGCTCCTACTTCACTATACTAAGGGCATGTGGTCCCTAACATGGATGCCGCATGCCGAATTGAACGGTGTAATTGCAGCGGTGGGTGCAATAGGTGCACCATCCCAGCCGACTTCGGTGACCACGTGTCTTGCCCTTGACTTCTTGCTTGGACCTCGCAGACGTGATTGACTGCTCAGTTGACCGGTCTGAAAGTAGAGTATAACTAGACCAGATCATGGGAAGCCCGGCTGACCCGGCCTGACCAGCACGTTTGGCCACAGGCCTCAATCTGAAGCTTGAACAGCAATTGGACCAGCCCGGCGGCAAAAGCATAAAATAAGTCGTTCTTGGGGCCAGCCTTTAAGCTTCAGTGGGCTTTGGACTTGGGCGGGCTTGGGACTAGAAATGAAGCCTGACGTGCCGGGACGGGTGTGGACTACAAGGCCCCAGGGTATCCTCTAGAAGGTCCATGAGGTAACAAATGGGGGGGGGGGACGATCCAGGCTGGCTGGATAGGGATGAAGACCACTCGAGCTACATAGAACTTGGTTGCCAATGATGTTCCTGAGGATAGAGTTTAGCTCCATGTAATTTGGAAATTCATACCTGTAAATGTCAGTGCACATCATGTGCTGATATAATAGAATCTGGTATCATGTACTGGATAGAGAAATATAACCTTATCCCCCTACACTATATAAAGGGAGGGGTAGGCATCATAGAATCATCTACATCTTCATCTATGAATTCACGCAAACACATAATCCCAGAGCATAGGGCAAGGTATTACCTCAGAGTTGAGGGCCTGAACCTGTATAAATCATTGTCTTGCGTTACCATCTAGTTTGGTTCTAGCGCATAGCCCTGCAACAAATTCATTACCGACGGTGACCCCCGATTAGCCACCAGTCGACAGTTGTCACGCCAGGTACGGGATTGCGTCAAGATCATCATTCAAGCTAGATGGCCTCTCCAAGATCGCCGTCCGTCGTCCTCACGCCGGGGCAAGCGCTACGCTTCGGATCCTTGGACTTCGTGGTCTACGGTATCGACAATCTTCATCTCCCCCCCAGGAGATCACCCTCCAAGAAGGTACATGCGCTTCATCATCTCCCTTGCCGTTCGGCTTGGAAAACTCGGCAGGCACTCTCAGCGGATTGTTTCGCCGACAATTCTGCCTCGCATCCTCCCTTGGAGCGGGCAGAGAAGGACTCAGCAATAATGCTTCCGTGGATATGGACATCATCCTATCCAGGGGTTTCTCGACATCTCAGACTGGATCTCCCTTCGGGCTCAGAAACACTGTTGCGACTTTTACACAGATGTTTCTAGAACTCGGGACAGGAGGTGACCACACTGAGACCCAATCCCATGTTTCCGTCAGAGCAATCCGACCGGATCCATCTGCTTCCGTGGGTGTCATCAATGCTGGCAAACCCATTGGACAGAGTGAGCAGATTAGTCTCTGTCACTCGGACTCGGAGTCCGACGAGTACACTAAGATCTGCAATTACAATGAAGCCTTCATCCTCGACGCGGGCGACCGCCACCACTTCTCAACCAGCCGGGAATGAAGCGGTCGCCACGCAGGCAGTCGATGTGGACCAGCGCCGCGCTAAAGATCAAGATCGCATGCCCCAACTCCGCATCCGCGGCCGCAACGTCTAGAATGAATTTCACGCGGTGAAGCTGAGGGATAACGACGTCTACACGGCTCCCAAGCGAACATCGTCGCTTCGAAGACTCTTCTGGAGACCATGGCTCCACAGCTTCCAGAAGACAGCCCGCTCATCCAGACCTTGCCTCGAGCAACAGCCATGGTCAAGATGGCGGCCATCTAGCAGAACGAGGCGAATCAGCCTTCGACCACTCCCGTGACAACAAATAGCCGTTCCGCGCGCAATCGGAGCAAGACGCGCATCTCCACCGCCGGCGGATCACACCGATCGGCGGGCCACGACCTCTGCCACAACATAGAAGCTAGGAGGAGGGAACACATCGACAGCGAGCGGAACTCTCGTAGTTATTGCAGTCGACGCAACGACGACCACGCCGAAAGTACCACTAGTCGGCATGATCACCATGAAGAACATCGCCTCCATGGCCCGCGGCAAGAATGTCGCAGTAGATCCTCGCGGTGCCGGCAACCACGACCCTTGGAAGGAATTCGAGCGTACACCCCGGATCTCCGCCGTGTGGTTTGGCCTGACGGCTTCAACCTCAAAGGCATCGACAACTTCGATGACTAGAGGGAGCCGAGGAACTGGCTGTAGGTTTATGCCTTAGCAGTCAGCGCGCCAGGAGGCGATCAGAACGTGATGGCGAACTATTTGCTAGTCGCTCTGGCCCCAACCACCCAACCTTGGCTCACAGGACTCTCGGAGAACTCTATTAAGTCTTGGAACGACTTACAGGAGCAGTTCATTGCCAACTTTCAGGGGACCTATGAAAGGCTCGCTGGGAGATGGGAGATCGGACAGCTGCATCGACGCAAGAATGAGACTCTCCGCGAATTCATTAAATGCTTCACCAAGAAGAAGAACGAGATCCGGGACGTTTCGGAGCAGACTGTCATTGACGCCTTCTTCGCCTGGTGCAAATCCGAGGAGTTGATTAGGCAGATGACCCGAGACTCCCCACGAACTTTCAAGGCCATGTTCACAATGGCAGATCAAGAAGCCAACGCCGAAGAGGCCATCATGAACCATTGTGGTGGCCACGATGGCGGCTCCAAGAAGAAGCCCAACGATGAACAGGGCAAACCAAAAGACAAGAAGAGCAAGGGGGGCGAGATGGTCGCCAACGAGGAGCGCAACGGACCTAAGCAACCCCCCAACGACACTGACTACAACAAGGTCATGGAGGCAGTGTGCCCCTTCCACCCTCGCAATAAGCACGCTGCCAAAGACTGCCTTATTTTGCAGAAGTTCACCGACAACTCCAAGCAGTCAGCGGCCAAAGGAGGCCACGGCAAAAAACCAGATGGGTTTTACCAAGATGCTGAGCGTGATATCAGCTATATATTTGGGGGTTCCGATGCGTATGAGTCCAAGCGGAATCAAAAGCTTACCACTCGGCAGATCAACGCAATCCTGCCCGTGACCCCCAAGTACTTGCGCTGGTCCGAGGTCCCCATCACCTTTGATCGGATGGACCACCCAGATCGGATAGCCTTTCCCGGAAGGAACCCACTGGTGCTGGATCCGGTCGTTCAGGAAAACAAGTTGAAGAGGGTCATGGTCGATGGCGGAAGCAGAATTAATGACCTCTTCGTTAAGATGTTGGATCAGATGAAGATTCCTCATTCCGAGTTACGACAGGGATCATCCCCTTTCCATGGGGTAATCCTTGGAACGTCCGCAGTACCACTCGGGCAGATCTCGTTGCCCGTTACGTTCGGGACCAAAGAGAACTATCGGACCGAGAGTCTGAGTGTCGAAGTAGCCGATTTCAAGAAGGCATATCATGCCATCTTGGGAAGGCTAGGGATTGCCAAATTTGTGACAGTACCTAATTACACTTATCTCGTCATGAAGATGCCGGGCCCCAATGGTGTAATCACCATACCTGGCGATGTGAAGCAGTGTCTGGTCTGCGACAGTGAAAGCTGTGACATGGCGTAGGCCCTTGAGACATCGGCTGAGATTGAGAAGATCTGGTAGCCAGTCTCTTTTCTCCAGCTGGAGGGAGACATACCCGCCAAAAAGCAAGCCAAAACCCCCATCCAGTCGATCGAGGAAATCAAGAAGATACCATTGGACCCGTCTGATCCGGCTAAAACAGCCATGATTGGGATAGGGCTCGACAGCAAATAGGAAGACGCGCTTGTCACTTTCCTCTGGGCAAACCAGGACGTGTTCGCTTGGAAGCCTTCGGATATGCCTGGTGTTCCGAGGGAGGCGATTGAGCATGTTTTGCACGTTGATGACAAGGCTAAGCCGATTAAACAACGTTTGCGAAGATTTGCACCAGATCGAAAGGAAGCCACCAGTGAAGAAATTACCAAATTGCTGGTGGCACGGTTCATCAATGAGGTATACCATCCCGAATGGTTAGCAAATCTGGTCCTTGTGTAGAAGAAGAACAAGACATGGCGTATGTATGTCGACAACACCGACCTCAACAAGCCTTGTCCCAAGGATCCTTTCGGGCTTCCCTGCATCAATCAAGTGTTGGATTTCACCGCCGGGTGCGAGCTCTTAAGTTTTCTGGACGCTTACTCAGGCTACCATCATATCAGCCAGAAGAGGAGGATTGCATAAAGACATCGTTTATCACACCTTTTGGTGCTTTCTGCTATATCACAATGCCGTTCGGGCTGAAAAATGCTGGTGCCACTTATCAACGCACCATACAGCGGTGTTTTCACACTTAGCTCGGCCGCAACATACCCAAAATTAACCCATTTTTACCACGAAAAATTTTCGCAAAAAATAGTTTTAAGCCTTAAGAAACCTTCCCTAATTTTCTGAGAATTATTCAAAGCAACTCCTATTTTATTCCATTTACGAAATCCTCTCTATTATTTTCCCAAGGATATTCATCCCATAAAATATCAACTTTTATTCTACTATTAGGTTCTCCTCGTTTTTCTGGATTTTTAGAGGCCAATTTCATAATTTTCTAAGCTTCCTACAATTTTCTATGAATTTCCAAAGCCTAAAACTCATTTTCTAGAAATACATATAAACTCTTTCCTTTTCCGGAATTTCCTGGAATCCGCTTTTCCTTTTTGGAAATATGCCTTCGGCGTGTCTCCTCCCCCTCCTCTCTGGTGCATTAAGTGGCAATGGACAGCCAGGATTCGCTTGATTTGATCAATCGCACTAGATTAAGCCACATCGCCCCCCCCCCCCCAGCCGTACCCCTTCGGGTTAATCCAACAGCGCCCATTGTTTTTGCCTCCGGATCCAACGGCGCACGCTGTATCTTCCTCTTCCGCCGGCACTGCCACCCACAAAACCCTCGGTGCCGCCGCCTCCGCCATGCCGCTCGCTGGAATTGCACGCCGCTGTCAATTTCGACCTCTCCAGGCCACGGCATCGCCCTATAAGGCATCGCCACATCACCACCGATCTTATTCACCACATCACCGCACTTGGTTTGCCCCCTTTCTACCAGAATTCCTCGCTGGAGTTCACCTCCACCCACGGTTTTCCCTCCGGTCGCCGCTGTACCCCTCCGTCTATAAATAGTTGTCCCCGGCGCTTTGCATCTTCAAGCCAACTTTCCTCCGCCATCCTCTTCTCCTCTCCTCACCGGAGCACCGACGCCGACGATCCCCTCTGCCACCGCCGTGTTGTGCTCGTCGCGCCGCCATCCCCGGCCATCCCAAGCACCGCCGCTTCCACAGTTAGTTCCCCCACATCCCCAATTTCATTCCTCGAGCATCATCACCCTCATCTCCGGCCACCCTCGCCGCCGGCGAACTCCATCCCGCCGCCCCTCTTTTCCCCTCTCTCTATCTCACTGCCGTCTGGGTCCCCCTTCTCAGCCCACGCTGCGCACTGCTTGCACAGCTCTGCCTCCTTCATGGGTTGGCCCTGCTCCAGCCCAGTTAGCCCATTTTCTTTTTCCCTTTTTGTTTTAATTTCCACATACAGCTTCCCTAATTTTATTTAAACAGCAAACCTCTTCCAAAAATTCTGCAAAAATTTTCAAAAATATAGAATTCAGTCTAGTATTTTATAAAAATATAAAATAGCCCTTTTTAATTTTAAATTTTGAAAATAAAATGTTTTCCTTCTCTTCCCATAGACAAAAATACTCTTAAAATTTATTTCCATTTCCAAAACTCCCAAAATTCCAAATAAAAATATTTCATCGTAATATTTCATTCAAAAATATATTTTCAAAATTTTCACCTTTTATCTTCAACAATTACCATCTATGAACTCCGATAACTTTGTTGTCGTCGACCCCATCTCTGGAAAGTTGTTGATCCACACTCAGTATTTTTCCACGTACACATGCATAAATTCTTGCTCTCCGGAGATCTACCAAATTAATGCTAAAATAAGCCCTCTATTTTATTCTATCCGGAATAATGCCAAAAAACCTCTTTCACCATTTCCTTTTATATAAATTTTCATAGAAATTTTCAAATCATACAAACCATCACCATTTTAGTCAACCCTAATCTTTTTTGTAAAAATACCTTTTTAAAAATAATTTCATGCATTCATGCTCCAAGCATTTTTCTTTTTATTAAAATCCCTCTCTTTTTCCCTTCTCCAACGTGTAGAAAATGAAATTATTGCCCCCGGATCAGCCGAGCAGGAATATTTGGACAATAGTGTCGATATCGAAGATCTAGTCGAACAAGGCAGGTTTCTTGTTCTTAAATATTATAATATGCATTTATTTTCTAGTTAATTAATTTTTATCCAATTTATTTAAAAATATTTATGTTTGCATATAGTCATAATCCCATTTAGAGTATACCTTCACCTACTAAGTCATAGGAAAACACTAAGAATTTAATCTGGCCATAATAATGGCAAGGTCTCATATAAGCATGTAGGATCATGATTGTTGCATATTAATCTAACCTTTGGGTTGAGTTGGAAAGAAGTTGAGTTGTTGAGGTTTTGGTCGTGTTAAGGTTGGTGTGTTGTTGGTGTTGTTGGAAGTTTAGCGTGAACAAACAATGGGAATGTGAGACGCATGGTGGGTTGCTCTAGTCACGGACTAGGGGACACATGTTTGGGGCTGGTGATTGGTTTGTTCATTGCTCTTAACTGAATTATGTCATGACAGAAAAGATACAAATTTTATGGGTAAAGCTAGGCAGATTCTGCAGAGTCGTTAAAAAAGAATCATCGATGGACCATGCTTCCGGGATATGAGTTTGTATCGCAGGGGTGATGCCTAATCTAAATATTGACATAAATGAGCTTAGAGCTGTGGTTGTAAGGTTGTTGTTGGTCTGGTCTTGGGTCAGCTTTGAAAATCTGGTTTTTATCAAAAATCTTATTAAAAAATGTTTTAGAAAAGAATTGGCAAAATATAGGGTTTTTCTAAAAACTATTTTTAAAATATGCATTAAGTCTATTATTCAATCTCCCTGTCAATTTCTGTTAAAACCTTGCATGTCGTTAATATTATGGAAACTTGTTAGGACGTAAGTGCTTACCTGTTGTTTTTTACGGGCTACCCTTCTTTTGGGTAGGTCCTTTATTTTCAGCGGAAGACTTTTCATTTGAAGACTAGGAAGAGTTTGATATAGATTTTTAGTTTATCCTACACTCGAGCCATGCCTGTTGTTTTGAAGTGTAAATTTTGGAGGTGAATTAAAAATTGTAAGCAATTTTTTAAAATAACTTTAGTTATGTAATAAAGTTTGGTTGTTTGTACTATTTTGAAATGCAACTGAAATCCTGGACAGTTGTATTTTTTGGATCTCCCGGGGTCCCCACAGCCGCAACGTGGAGGCTTATGTCGACGTCGTCGTCGTGAAGACTCGAACTAAACCCGACCTCATCAGGGACTTGGCTAAGACATTAGAGACCCTAAGGGCATATCGGATGAAACTAAATCCCGATAAGTGCGTTTTCAGGGTTCCATCTGGTAAATTGTTCGGATTCATCGTATCTCATTGGGGGATTGAGGCTAACCCAGAGAAGATCAGCGCGATCATGAAGATGAAGCCCCCGACCAATCAGAAGGATGTGCAGAAGCTCACTGGATGCATCGTGGCACTCAGCCGATTCGTTTCTCGACTCGAGGAGCGCGGCATGCGTTTCTTTAAGCTCCTACACCAACAAGATGGTTTTCAGTGTACCGCACGAGCACAAGAAGCCTTCGAAGACTTCAAGAGATTTCTCACTACATCGTCGGTGTTGGTCCCGCCCATGCCCCAAGAGCCTCGTCTACTTTACATCTGTGGCACGACTCACGTAGTCTGCAGCGCATTGATCGTGGAGCAGGATGAGGAAGGCTCCCTCTAGAAGATCCAGCTCCCGGTCTACTTCGTCAGCGAAGCCTTGGGCGACTCCAAAACATGGTATCCTCATGTTCAGAAGCTTTTGAACACCATGCTCATCACGTTGCGGAAACTTAAGCACTACTTCCAAGATCATGAGATTTCGATGGTCACTTCCTTCCCGCTTGGGGATATATATACTTCACAACCGGAAAGCCACCGGGAGAATTGCGAAGTGGGCAGTCGAGCTTGGAGCCTTTGAGATAAAGGTCATGCCCCGACTAGCCATCAAATCTCAAGCACTTGCCAATTTCGTTGTAGAATGGATGGAGGCCCAGACCCCAGAAGTAAAGGAGAATCTTGAGTACTGGACAATGTACTTTGACGGCTCCCTCATGCTCAGCGGCACAGGGGCTAGAATTTTCCTCATATCTCCAACTTGCAAGAAGCTACGGTACGTCCTTCAGATCCTGTTTTCAGTCAGCAACAACGCCGCTAAGTACGAGGCACACATCCACGGGCTTCACGTCGTCATATTGCTCGGCATACGGCGGTTAATGGTACACGGAGACTCAACTCATGGTCAACCAAGTGCAAAAGGAGTGGTCTTGTATCGGCAACAACATGGCAGCTTACTGTCAGGAAGTCATGAAATCAGAGGACAAGTTCAACGGTTTGGAGCTATCTCATTTGCTCCGACGAGACAATGAAGCAACAGAAGAGCTAGCACGGATGGGATCCAATCGGGCGCAAGTACCGACTGGTGTTTTCGTCGAGGAATTGCGCAAGCCCTCTATTAAGCCACCACCCGCATCGGATGAGCAGCAAGAAGGTCAAGCAGAAGAGGAGGTACTATCGATCAACCACGTGTGGACGCAACCATACTTGGATTACCTCCTCCGAGATGAGTTACCAGATGATCGCAGCCTGGCCGAGTGCATAACATGCCGAAGCAAGAACTATAAGGTAGTCGAGGACGAGCTTTTCCGCAATAGCGGTTCCAGGGTACTAAGGCGTTGCATATCTGAGTAAGAAGGTAAGGATCTATTAAATGATATCCACTCGGGGGAATGCGGACATCATGCAGCAGCGAGTACTCTTGGCAAAGCCTACCGGCAAGGATTCTTCTGGCTGACTGCCATAACAGATGCGGAAGATATAGTGCGCAGGTGTGACGGATGTCATTTCTTTGCTCAACAGATTCACATGCTGGCTCAGGATCTACAGACAATTCTGATCACTTGGCCCTTCGCCGTTTGAAATCTTGACATGGTGGGTCCTCTCAAGCGAGCACAAGCCGGATTCACCAATCTTTTCGTCACGATTGACAAGTTCACAAAATGGATTGAAGCCAAACCAGTCATGGACATCACGGCTGCTAAAGCAATCGAGTTCTTCCGATACAAAGTCATGCATTTTGGCGTGCCCAATCGAATCATCACCGACAACGGAGTTCATTTCAAGAGCAACGAGATCCAAAAATGGGGCGAGGAGTTGGGCATCAAAATTTGTTATGCCTCGGTGGCCCATCTAAGAAGCAACGGGCAGGTGGAGTGTGCCAATGGATTAATTCTGCAAGGACTTGAATCTAGGATTTTCGATCGCCTAAAGCTATATGCCACACGCTGGGTCAAGAAGTTGCCTTCGGTCCTTTGGGGGCTTAGAACAACCCCAAGTCGAGCGACTGGGCAGACACCCTTTTTCCTAGTTTATGGCTCATAAGAGGTTCTCACGATTGAACTGAAATTTCGGTCTCAGCGAGTTCACAACTACGAGGATAACCAGTCAGATGAAGGGAGGTTACAAGACCTTGATCGGTTCGAGGAGGATAGGAAAGCAACAATGATCCAGTCGGCCAAGTACCAACAAGGCCTGCGTTGCTACCATCAGCACAACGTACGGGGCCGTGCATTCTTCATGGGAGATCTAGTCCTCCGAAGGAATCAGAACCACGAGCACAAACTCTTCCCTCTCTAGGAAGGCCCCTATGTGATTGATGAAATGACTCGCCCAGGGCTTACCGACTAAAGTGTGAAGATGGATCAGATGTGCCCAATACCTGGAATAATGAGCAGCTACGTCGCTTTTATTCTTGAATCATGTATTCGAACTTTGTAAAATAGTTGCTCGTTTGACTTGCTACGTACTCAGGCGTACACGACTGAGTAGTATGTCGGGGGCATTAGTAGTATCGAGGATCACTAGTTGGATATATTACAGAATTATCCATACGGAGATGAAGTATCTATAAATCTAAGTTTTGTATCAAGGTGGCAGATGTCTCTTTGGCCTTCTCCATAAGAGTGCAGGCTTTCTCTTCAAAGCAGGCGAAGCCCTCTCGCACGGCGTCAAAGTCTATGTCAAGGGAGTGCGACTTCATGATGGTCAGATCTTGGCTCGTACAAGTTTTCGCCGCCTCCTACGTGAAGGCCTTCAGATGTGCAGGGGCGTCTTCAAGTCGGGCCATCACAACATTGGCGTCGGATGGCGGTTCTTCTTCAGGATAAATATATTGAAGCACGGGAGCGACTGCCCTCAGAGTTCGGTTGTGTCAAGATAATATGATCAGGGCATCAGCAGGACCGGGGAGAGCCTGAGTCGAGAGTTTACCCTCCAGCTCCTGAGCCGACTTCTCAGCTTGGGTGTTGGCCGGGAAAACTTCCCCTTCCAGGGCCTTCTGCCTCGCCTTCATCACTATTTGGTTCTCCTCTAGAGCTTTATACTTCTTTTGTAGGGAATCCAAGGCTTCATTGCGGGCTAAACAGAAAAGATTAACCATAAGGAGTATTGAAGATCAATAGTGAGTTTGACACCACTCGGGTAGTTTTGTTACCTCGGATGGTGTTGGCCTCTTCTACGTGGTGGAGCCGTAGTTCGGTCACCTCCTTACGGAGCTCCTCGATCCCTGGACTTTAGCTGGCCGATGGCCTTCTGGAGGCACCGGATCTTCTGCACCACCCGCTTGCCCATGCGCTGTGCGAAGGCAAAAGGAGTGATCAGATATGTCTTCGATTGAGATAAAGTTTGACATGTGAAGAAGGTCTACCTCGAGCATGTTGATGCTAAACTTCGCCACATTCTGCAGTGTCTCCTATTCTTTGGTCTCCAATTCATCGTCAACCTCGTAGCCTTCCACCTCTTTCCTCTATTTTACACGGAGAGGAGCATTGGCAAAGGCGGCTGGGCGAGGAATTTCCTTGATTTTCTGCTCCGAGCCTTCTGGGGCTTGGGCTGGGATGGTGCCCTTATCCTTCGAGGATTGTTGGGCGTCATGGGGCAGCAAAGCTAAAGATGGAGGGGTTGTGGGTCGAGCCGACTACTCGCTTGGAGCTAGCTCTGCCTGAGGAATTGGTGGCGGAGGAGCAAAAGGAGCAGGAGTTGATGCCTTGATGCTGGGTTTGCTCTTGGAGGTACCCGAGGTGGGCTTCTTATGAGTAATAGAAAATATCAAGAAGGCGACTTCTGTAAAGATAATTAAAAGAAGTTACGGGGGAAAATCTTTGTGGCGTTGTGAATTTAACTCCTACGCCTTTCCGAGTGGATTGACCACTCGGGGTGGAACCGGAGGGTCCTCTTGGCCCTGATGTGGCCTCTAGGCTGGCAATTGCGGGAGATGGAGGGCTTGGAGCACGCTCGACGGGAGCGGTGCAGGACTTTGGGTTTTGGTGGCGGCGGAGCAAGAGTGGAACGTCATCATCTTCTTTGTCTTCATCCAAGTCTTTGAAGACGATTCCCTTGCCCTTCTTAGCTGGGAGAGCATCAGCTGAGTCCTTTGCAGGATGCTTAAGTGGCGCCTCCTTGTGACTAGGGGCTTCGGAGGCTAGATGGATGGAAAAGAATGCGGCACGATCCTGCAAAGGGGTCAAGCCTGGTCAGCCTTGGTGGAATTTCTTGATACTGGTTAAAGTTGAAAGGAATAAAGTTCTTTGCTTACCGCAGGAGGCGGGTTCGACAAGCGATATGGACCTGGGCAGTCTTCATTGTCTATGAGCGTTCCCGGGGAGAAGAGATCGGCCACTCGGTCGACCAGGGACTTCCGGGAGATTTTATCTTCGCTCTACCGTGTAGCGTCCTTGGACCCCGAATATTCAAATCTGAGGTGTACTCTCTCTTTCAGGGGTTGGACACGGCGGAAGCTGTAGTTTATAACTATGCCGACACCGGTTAGCCTCTTAGCCTTGAAATCCCTAAGGAGGGGAAGCAATTCTCTAACCTGGCTGTCTTTGCTCCCGTCGAGAGGGGAGGACCACGAAGTGCGGACTGTGGGACAATCTCCTGTGAATGATAGAAGGACTGGAGGAAGGTTGGCACAATAGAACCACTAAGAGTGCCAGCCCTTGTTTGAAGTTTTCATGGGAAGGTCGAAGTAAAACTTTGGCCCCTTCCCGCAATTGGAAGCCAGCGCCTCCCACACTTTGGGGCTGTTTTGCTGGGGCAGGGCATGAGAAGAAAAAGCGATCTAAAAAGGTCAAAATGAGATGCAATCCCGAGATATGCCTCACAGACGTGGATAATGACAACGATTTGGAAAACGTAATTGGGGTTGAGATGAGTCAGTTCAATCCCATAAAAGTGCAGAAGTCCCCTGAAGGAGGATCAAGGAAGGCCGAAGCCGTGGAGGAAGAAGGACTTGAACACCACCACCTCGTTAGAATGAGGGGTGGGGGAGGACTTATCGGCGACAGCGCGCCACAAGATCAGCTCCTTCGAAGGGAGCATGCCAACGGATACAAGCCTCTACAGCCGTCGGTCCGTGGTGATGGACTTCATCCACTTCTTGGTGCTCTTGACTGCCTTCAAGACAGCGGGATATGGTGGAACCATCGCTGGATCGGGATCGGTGGTGGCGGAGAGTACGAAGGAAGGAAACCCTAGCGGCGGAGTTTGCTGGAGCGGATGAAATTGCTAGCATGAGAAATGGGCGGGGTGGAACGGCTC
This sequence comes from Raddia guianensis, assembly GCA_036346415.1. Classification (NCBI taxonomy): domain Eukaryota; kingdom Viridiplantae; phylum Streptophyta; class Magnoliopsida; order Poales; family Poaceae; genus Raddia; species Raddia guianensis. The sequence goes on from CM070540.1 coordinate 31,466,091, forward strand.
GTTCGCCTGTCTCCTAAATTTAAAGGGCCACAGAGCGTTTTCTGGGCTGGGCCTCATTCGACGCTGAAATGTGGCCTCTCCGGTGGGCACGTGGTTAAACACTCGGGTTTGCCGAGTAACGTTCCACGAGAGGTTCGCTGAAGTGTTGAATGTTGGTCCGAGGCATACGTTGATCTAACTACTTGGATGAAGACAATATCAATCGAAGAATGGAAGTTTGGCAGTTGCACGAAAAATTGAGCCGAAGACTAGTAGAGTTTGCCCAAAAGATTTTAATTGCGGCTTGTCGGCCGGATTACAGGGTAACTCTGCGGCACAGCACAGTGAGCTAGGGCTTGTAGCAACCTTGCAAAGGGTTAAGAGAAACTGTAACTATTCAGATGGCCACTTCGCGTCCTTCAAAGGGGTGCGCGCTGGGAAGAGTCGAGGGATGCCGTGGATGAGTGGTGTCTTGGGCGGTGTGCTCTGCATGCTCCCTTCGCCATCGCTGCCAATCCGCGATCATGGCGGCTCTATCGGCAGCGGCGCGCATGAATTGTTCAATAACACCGTCTTCCCACAGATCCATCGGTTCTCCTTGGCCCTCAATTGCGGTGGTGGGAAGAGGAAATAAGATGTTTGGAGTTTTTCCGAAAGAGGGACAAGAAAGCTTGAAGGCCGAATGTGGTGCAATACGATGTAACTGGGTTCTTTTCTGCATGGAGAAGCTCAAGTGACGCGCCTAGCAACCCATTGTTATCATAGCGAAACCATCATGGCGATGGGACGGGAGTGGGTGCGGTTGCGTTTCCCGACGGAAGCGTGTGACACATCGGCTGGGCAAGAAGGGCGCAAAAACTCTTCGCCTTCCTTAAAAAGGGCTTGGGCCAAAACCAATTAAGCAAAGGGCAAGGCCCTTATCAGGCTTTCTTAACAACACACCACTGACGGTGGTGATATATTAACATCGAGCCTAATTCGGCCTCTGTACACCCTTGAGGGCATATGACAGGAAGCGCCACATGTTGAAAAATGTTTCATTGGATACCCCATGATGGGTCACTAGCCAACTTTGCATGTTCAAGGTTGGGTGTTGGAGAAGCTTCGATACTGTTTCGAATGTATGCCTTTTATAGGTCGCCAGTTGTATATCGCTGTCCGGATACAAATTCCTCTCGGCTAAACTTTATCCAATTGGTAGGCCCTCAAGTGGGTCGCTAGCTGATCCCTTATCTGGTTGGGACAGGTACCACCCAGCTGAAAGACACGCCCCATGCTTGGCCGAGTGTTGGTTCCAGCAGGACAGGGCCAGGCGTCTGATGCTTTACATACATTAAACGCATAACATACAGTATGCCACAAGATGGAAGCTGTGATTGCGTGGTTTAAGGCGCGCTCCATGATGGGTTGATTGCTATTTTCGCAATGTGAGAATGGGTGCCAAGTAGCCGAATTCATCAGCTGAAGTGATGTACCAAATAGGCCGAAAGCCGAAATTTTGGTATTACCGAGTCGGGCGTTGCTCTCAGCACAAAAACTTAAGATTTCTTGAGTTCTTGACAATCTCTTTTCAGATTACAAGGGCCATCCATGAAACCAATCGACCAGACATCTAACTCGACCGCAAAGCACTCAGGGGCTACTGTGGACTACATGGGCCCTGTGTATCCTCTAGAAGGTCCATGAGGTAACAAATGGGGGGTGATCCAGGCTGGCTGGATAGGGATGAAGACCACTCGAGCTACATATAACTTGGTTGCCAAGGATGTTCCTGAGGATAGAGTTCAGCTCCATATAATTAGAAGATTCATACCTATAAATGTCGGTGCACATTATGCGCTGATATAACAAAATCTGGTATCATGTACTGGATAGAGCCATGTAACCTTATCCCCCCTACACTATATAAAGGGAGGGGTAGGGGTCATAGAATCATCTACATCTTCATCTGCGAATTAACGCACACACATAATCCCAGAGCACATGACTAAGGTATTACCTCTGAGTTGAGGGCATGAACTTGTATAAATCCTTGTCTTGTGCTACAATCTAGTTTGCTTCTAGCGCATAGCCCAGCAACAAATTCATTGCCGACGGTGACCCCCGATTAGCCACCAGTCGGCACTTGGCCAGGCTCGGGCCTGGTCCCACGCAACCAGGCTTTTCCAAGCCCGGCTTGAAGCTCTGCCCGGCCTTTGAACAGGTCTAAGTATAACCATGAAATGTTCAGAATATCTTTTATACATGATAGTGGAACCGATGACATATGCATCCGTAATATTTTCCTCGGTGGATTGAGAGGCTTCGTCGGGCTCTGTAGCCTCGACAGCCTCATTCAAGAGGGGTTCACGCTCCCCCCAATTAATACGAATCATAACCCGTAATAAAAAATCGCAAGACCTCATCAGCATCATAATCATCACCATCCATCATTATTTCTAACTCTAGAAGAAGGCATTAAAAATAATGAACAACGAATGGAGGTAAAAATTGGACATTATGGTTGTTATTAGCTAGTGTTGCAACATCATCATGCTAATGTAGAAAAATAAATTCACACAACAACATATCATGATTCACACAACAATTCGACTAGTTCCTCTTGTAAAAAATTCAAATAGTTGCTAATGTAGAAAATATAATAAATAAACAATTAATATCATGATTCACACAACAAAATAGTTCCACACAATATATTTTGGGAAACATCAACCGGGATTATTTTGGGAAACAGTACCGGTTGGTAACAACAACCAGGATTATTTTGGGAAACAATACCGGTTCATGTTACCAACCGGGACAAAAGACCCCACGCGAGCCAAAATTTTGGGAAAACTATTAGTTGCACGAAAAATGGTTTGTGTGCAGGGAGCACAGCCGGGACTCGAAACCACAATCTACAGGTGAGCGCCCAGCGCGCCTCGTGCTGCTAGCCAGTGTGACCGAAAGTTCGTTGTCTACATATTTGGGCCAACATTGTTGTTGAGATATAGGCAAAAAATGTTTCTAACTCCTTATGTTTCGCTGCCATGTGGGACCCAAAGGTGGCCATGTGTTGCCTTCTTCCATCTACCGCCGACGGGCCTCCTCGTATAAACTTTCCTCTCTGCACCCTGCCCCTGCATCCATATTTTGTATAAACTTTAACAAAAACTTTCCCCTCCCCCTGCTTTAGTTCATCGCGATTTCTTCATATATAGAGCCCATCTCCACCCTTCATTTGAGAATGAGTGGTGTACAACTCACACACTACAAGACACACTCATGAGAGAGAATATTCTCCCCATATTCCTTCAGAAAATATCTTCGCAGCTTCCTCGGTCGCCAGCCCAAGCCTGGGCCCACTGGTCAAATAAACTTCGCCACTAGGTTATCGACTCCACAGCCTCCAGCTGCCTCGGATTCCATGCCATGGCTAAGCTTGTCGAGTACACCACCTCATGTGACCACCAAGTCATCGAACCCGTCGCTTTGCACACCTATGGGCCTTTTGACCTCCGGTGTCCTCGCAGCGTTAGCCACGCACTACCGATACTGCATCATCGAGGTGAACACACGAAACTAACACAATTTGCCTCACCTGCAAGGTTAGTCCATCACAAAATTGCCAACATCATAATCCCTTCGTGACATCACAATTAGCAAGCCTCAACACACCACATGTCAACTTAACAAATCCCACCGTACCACGTCCAATCAAAACTATTACCTAGCATAAGCTCAACACAATGGTCCAGTTCCAAATCCACGGCAATTTCCACAAATGCACAATTTACCATTCTTCAAAACACATAAAATTCCATCTTGTCACATATATTCATCATCAAACCGGGGTACCCTTCACATGGGTCTCAACAAAAGGAAATGCATGCATAATCATACATAAGTCCCATTGTTCAATAGATGGCAAGAGGTAGAGGAGTTGGTCGGGCTCGTGGTGCTGGTGCTGATGCCGGTAGAGGACGAGGCCGAGGTCCAGGACGTTGCCGCGGCCTTGAGGACATTCTGGCACCACCACCGAGAGATCCGACGTTAGGACAAGTGATGGCCTGTCAAGCTCAAATGCTCGGCGAAGTGCTCCGTGAGTGGAGACAAGTGAAGAATCGCCGTGGGATGAAGCTTGCGGATTTCTTGCGATCCAAACCCCCTATGTTCACTCACGCCAATGAGCCAATTGAGGCGGATGACTGGCTCCGAACCATCAAGCGGAAGCTAGCCTTGATTCGATGTCCCGAAGAAGACAAGGTGCTTCTTGCCACCCACCAGATAGACAGAGCAACCTCTGATTGGTGGGAGAATTACGTCACCGCCCGACGTGGGGACACCGAACATGACGAAGAGGCCGATGAGGAACCGGTCGAGTAAGAAAATCAAGAAGGATGGGGTGGGAATGATGGAGAGGAAGTGGTGGACGATGGTCCGGGAGAAGAACCGCAGCTTGTTGCGACTCGTGGAAAGGATATCCCATGGGATGAGTTTGAAGCTGCCTTCCGATCCTTCTACGTACCCCGAGCGGTCATCCACATGAAGAAGCAGGAATTCCGCCAGTTGAAGCAAGGGAATTCCTCAGTTAATGACTACCTGACTCGGTTTAACCAGCTAGCATGATACGCCCCGGGTGATGTCGAAGACGAAGACGATTGACAAGTTCTTGGAGGGTTTGCTTCCCAGCCTCCGATCCCATCTAATACTTTTGGATTACCATGACATCCCAGCACATGGTCAACAAGGCTCTGATTCTACAGAATGAGATGAAGGGCATGGAAGTCACCCGAAAGAGGAAGTTGGTGGTACGAGCTAGAGCAAGTTCAAGCCAAGGCAAGGCGAATGTAACAAACTTCCCTTGGCCTGCGACCCAGTATCAAAGGCTGCAACCCCCTTATCGTTCGGGACCAACCTACCAGGGTCCCGGGAATCGAGGCTACCACTAGACCACGAGGAGGTCAGCTACTCCTCCCCAAACCAATAGTCAAGTCGCGGTCGCGGATAGGGTTGCTGGAGCTTGCTTCCTATGCCACAAGCTTGGACACTTCGCTGAACTGTGCCCTGAAAACAGAAAGGCTCCTGCACCATTCAACATAATGAACACCCCGGTTAGAGGGTATCCAGTGCAGGGAAGAGCAACTGGGCAAGGTTCAGCGGTAGATCGGCCTCATCTGTTGGACATGGAAGGCTCAACCATGTCACCATCGAGGAAGCTGAGGAAGCACCGGGTGTTTTGATAGGTATGTTCTAATAGAATATGATCCGATCACTGAAGAAGGCATGCTCCAGTCCTTTGATGCACTTTGAAGTACCTATTTCCTATTATATAAAATTTATTGCATTATTTCTTAGCTAATTATTTATAAAGGCACCCTTATTTAAAAGGGTTAATTTCATTGGTGCCATTATGAAACACCCAGAAACCGCGCTTGCCATTTTTCGATGCCCTCGATCAGCAATGCCATTTCAACGAGTTTTTCCTCTCAAACGTGCCATTCTGGAGCTTTACAAGATAATACCTATCACAAATACATATAGAAATACCTTTATACAGTGGGTCCCACATGTCATACTCTTTATCCCTTCTTCTTCCTCAATCCTCCTCTCTCTCTGCTCCCTGCCGCTTCTGCTCCTGCCCTGCGCGTAACTGCGCCCGCCGACGAATTTGCTCCCAGCCTGTGCTGCTCCCTCTCGGCTCGGCCCCCGCCGCCGCCTCCTCCTCCCCACAAGCTCATGTGACAAGCTGCTCCGCCGCCACCTCCTCCTCTTCCCGCGCCACCGCCTCCCTCTCCTCTCTCTCCCCCATACCGCCCCCTCCGACGAGCTTGCCCTCGCGGCCGTCGTTTCCCGTCGTGCTCCAGCGGCGAAGCGAGCTCGGCCGGGGAATCGTGCTCCAGCGACGAATCGAGCGCGACATCGAAATCCCAAATTGAGCTTGCATGAATCGAATTGATCCATTAGGCCGCGTCCTAGAGCTAACTTGAGGTCTCCCTCACCTTCCCCGTGCGTCTCGCCGGCAAATTTGGCCTCCGTCTACCGTCGCCATGAGCGCCGCCGCTCACCTCCGCCATGCGCCGCTGCCAGCTCGTCGTCGGCCGTCTCCTTCCCGGACGCTCCCCTCCCTAGCTTCTGCGGTGGCGGAGGGAGCACCTCGCCGGCGAACTTGTGGAGGAGGGCGGCGGTGGGCCGAGCCTTCGGGAAGCAGCTCGGTGAGACTCCGCACGGGGCGGTGCGTGGGGGGCTGCTGGGCGGCGCGGCGGGGCTCCGTCGCGGCGGCGAGGGACTCTGGCGGGGCCGTGTTGGCGGTCAGGGGTCGTCGCCGGCCGGCCAAGCTCGGAGAGAGAGAGAAACAGTGGAGAAGAGAGAGGAGGAATAAGGTGGAGGGGCTGACAGGTGGGACCCACCCACCTGTCAGCCCCGTATTTCTTGCGTATTAACATGTATTTTACCCTGTAAAGCCCCATAATGGCACGTTTGGGAGAGGAAAACTGTTAAAATGGCATCTCTACTTGAGGCAATCGAAAAATGGCATCCGTGGTTCCGGGCTGTTCAATAATGGCAACAGTGAAATTAACCCTTAAACTATTTAAAATAGAGTAAATTGCATGGCAAGTATATAAAGTTGGCTGGAGTTCTCGCTTGGGTGCATCAACTATGAAACTAGGCAATATTGAGCGTACATGTTGTCTCCCCATCTCATGGCAGGTCCAAACCTCTTATGTCAGGTGATTTCAGTGTTCGTGGGCCACTAGCTCATAGCACGCGTGGCCCAATATTTGCAGTCAGGCCCCTGTAATCGTTAGAAGATTGCGCTTGCAGTAGAACATTTCCATAAAATTAATTGTACATTTAACGGCTGGTCAAATAAGGCCATACATGTAGTAGATTTTCTATGAGGGCCCTATCAATTCAAACATTTTGTAATGTGGCAGCAGTATACACCCTCTAAGTACAAAAAAATATAGTTAGAAACATGATACAAGCATCATCCATTAGCAAATTGATCAATTTGTGACTTAATGCAGCATAGATATGCAAAAGGGCATATCGCAGCATCATACAAGCAGCATACGTGAAAAAAATTTGATAAATCTAGCACATAATTCACAAGCACATGATAAGCCAAAGCACAAGATAAGCCACCATGACCCATCATACTTTATAAGCAAAAGATGATGTTCAGTTTGAAGTGCAGATATGCACATGCTATAGCAACCAAAAGTTAGACCCTCCACAAGTGATGTACATCCAGCCAACCATGCAACCATGCTATCAGTATGCAGTTTGCAGTGCAGACATGCACTTCATAAGTACTAAACATAATATAAGAGACTTAGTTTGTAGGATTTGGTTAAGCAAAAGTCAGGCCCACCTTATACATTGTACAACCATCAAACTAGCCTACTTCTTGGCCTTCTTACACATCCTTGCTTTTCCCTCTTTAGTTGCAGTTGTGAGACAAACTGGAGCTATTGCTTGAGCATTCTCCCAGATGAAAGAGGATTCACCCAGTGGGGGAGGATGAGGGGTCACACTTTTAAATTGCAATCTCTACGCATGAAGTGAATAATTAGCAAGACATGCAGTGAATGAAAACAGAGGTACTAAGACAAAAAGATACCTCAGTTGTGAGATATGTAAGCATGGTTTAGCTTAGTTGTGACATTATATGGTAATTTTCTGTATCTGGCTCCATGGTAGTCTGCAAGTGTAATGTAGTGATTAATTATTGAGACATGTAGTGAATAAACACTATTAGTCAAGCTTACCAAGTCATCAACATCTTCAAGAATTGATTTTCCTTTTTGAAGGTTTAGGTGGTTCCTTTCCTGCTTTTTTTATTGGGCAGCCCTTATAATTGTGATATGATACTATACAATAGGAGCAATGCATTTGGGAACCATGCTTGCTCATCTTTCCCTGCACAACTTGTGGTTGCTTCCTTTTGCATCTCCTAGGTCTGCAAACCTTTTATCATATTTTGGTGGATGAACCATGCAACCATTCTGCTTCTCCCATGCACTCTTAACACTGCATGGCCAAATGTTCTGGCCATATGCCTGAGCATAACTCTCAATGGAGTAGCAGTTAGCAAGCATTTCTTCTAGTGACACCCTGTCATGCCTAAGACATGCAATAACATGACACTATGGGATTCCAGTCAAATCCCATCTCCTACAATCACAATGTTTATCATTGAGGTCCACAATGTGTTGAACTTCCCTATGCTGCACTTGAAAGGCACCCATGCCTGCTGGTATTGTGTAGCATTTATTGGACATGTGTGAATTTTTGTCCAGCTTTTTCTTGATTTGGGGCAAATGCTGCCTTGTCATTTGGTAGTTACCTCCTGCTGTTTGTTATGAACCCTAGTCATGAGTTGTGATTTCATCCTTTCAAGCATCCTTAAGATGGGCAGCTCTCTATCATCCAATATATACCTTGCACAAATGAAGAACAATGATAAAATAGCAAGTAAGCATTGAAATCTAAAATTGACAACCATCTATGTACAAACACATAAAACAATTAGCAATGTGAGCTTACTTGTTAAATACTTCACAATTGTTGTTCAAAAGCATGTCACACTTTGGGAAATATGAAAAAAAGCTTCATGTATTAGGAGGCAGTTCCTCTAACCAGTGATGTGCATCAGGGTTTAATAGCTTCATTTTCTCCATGTTGTCAATCCACTCAGGAATTGAGGTAGACCTAGCACATGCCCATAATTGATTCTTCAAGATTTCTCCTTGAAACTGCCTTAGAAGTTGCTGTGAAGATTCCATATAGAAAATATGTGTTCTCAATCAAGGAACACTTCCTTTACTGCAGGTATTAAACCATTTTGCTTGTCTATCATCAGTGTCCAAGGCCATGTGTTAGTAATCCCTAGATCATACTTTAAGTGTTTGCAAAAACCATTTCCATGAGCTCTTAGATTCCACCTCCACTACTGCCATGGCAATAGGAAAAATATAATCATTTGGGTCTATTCCTACAGCAGTCAATAACTATCCACCAAACTTAGTCTTAATGTTACAGCCATATAAGCAAATAAGTGGTCTACATGCAGTAAGAAAACCCACATTGCAAGCATACAATGAGAAGTACAATGTAGAAAAAACATTGTTGTTCGCATTAAGAAATAAAGTGCTGCTAGGGTTTGACCTCCTTATCTTAGCTTCTTAGTCCCACAGTTGATTGTATTGTTGCACCTAATCACCATGTATTGCCTTCATGGCCATATCCTCTTTGCTCTCCACGGTTTGCATCTAGAAGGTAACACGTTCCAATCCTTCTGAACTATCCTCACAAAGTTCTTCAGTGTCATCTTCTCATCTGCTATGAAGTACTCCACATACTTCTCTGCTAAGAAACTTAATGTGAATCTCTTCAACTGCCACTGTTTGGTACAGGAATGTTTACCAACATAGTTCTTCACCAAAAAAACACTTTGTTCTAGCATCCAATGATGCATAAAGTCACTAAGGACAGGTGTTGGTGATTGGTAAACGGCCCACCTTGAAGCAGGCCTTGGGCCGATCCCGTACCGGCCCACCACGCGAACAGAGGACCAGGCAGGCCGTTCCTGGCCGTACTAAAGAAGCCGCCTGACTCGTTTGCAGCATCCCCAGGCTTGACCAGGTCAAACCGTGCGGCACCATGTCCCTCCCGTGCTATCCCGTAGCCCGGGAGAAGGTCCCTCGGGTGATCTGCTCGCTCGTGGGCAGGTGGCGACAACTGTCATAGCCCGCCATGCTTTCTCCGGACTTGACCGGACGCATCATATCTCTCGAGGACCCCGGCCGGGAAAATACGCAGACGATCCGTCTTGTAGTTTGCCCTCTTTGGCGGCGGCGAGATGGTTGTTGCGCTTACGCGACGCCCTAACGGGTGGCGCAGAGCTGGCTTCGGTCGATCAAGGCCATATTGGGGATAAAGGAAAGTGCTTTCCTCTAAAAAGTTCTCCCCTTGAGCAGGCATGTTAAGACAAACACGTGTTCAGTACTAACCCGACCAGTTTCTCCCTGCAGGCTCGATACCCGACAGGACCCTATAACGAGACAAGAGCCTCGCCATTAAAGCAAATACCAGCGCGTGGCCCGCCGTATCAGCCTCGGGCGGTCCGCGGCGCCTATAAAAGGAGGATTCCTGGACATTGCGAGGGACGGCCAACTAAACACCCGAAATCCCTGATCCGATTCCACCTGGTCCAACTACAAGCTATATTGGCATCTGAAGCTTCCTCCGCGAGTAGCCTTAGCCCTTAGCCGTCATCACTGTAAGCTCGGGATCAGCGCCTCCGGGCCCGACCTCGGCACCTCTGTACTATCTTCCACCATATAATCAATAAGACTGGAATAGAGCTATTACCCGGCAGTGGGGGCTCGAACCAGGGTAAATCACTTGTGTCTCCACGGTTTGCATCGTTTCTCTCTGTCCTCCCACGATCTGAAGGATCATACCCAGATCGCCTAGTCGCACCAGGCCATCGTCCGGGAAGACCGCGCGGCCCTAGCCTTCCGCAGGCTTGGCCGCCACCCGGGCTGCTGAGAAGGGTTGTCGTTGGGCCTCACACCAACTACAAACTCGTCTGCCGGTCCGTGGACCCGCTGCTCTTCAGGAGCGCGATTCCCAGACACCGACAACAGGCATCTGCACAATGAGTTTTCACTCTAACCTTCTCATTTCAAACTAATTTGATTTGAACTCTATTACTACAATTGTACTCTACAATTTCCTTCCTAACCTCCTGAACTGTTTTGAAGATAGTGCCTACCTTAAACACTGTATTGTTAACATCCTCTTTTGTCTGAAAATCCTTGAAGTAGATTCTCTTTCTGCCTTCCTCATCTGAGCTATTTGAAGGCTGCAAGTCCCCTTCTTCTTCTGATGTTTCCTCTTGTTCACCTAATTCTTCATCCTCATATAGATCATCTTCTCCATCTGATTCTTTCTACTGCAACAGATCATCTCCATCGGCAAGTTTATTGTCACTGTCTATGAGGTCAGATATTTGTTCCTCCTACACTACTTCACTTCACTGTTGAATGGATATGTCTTTGTAGAAATCTGGAAGAATCTCATCTACCTTACTATGTGCCACCACAGTTTTTCTAGGGCAAAACACCTTGGGTAGTGGACTAACAGGTTGAGAGACAACATCATCCCAATCACACCAATCGTATGAATCATTGTGATCCAAATAGTGGTCTACATACTTGTGCACCTTGCTAGCTTGTACCATGCTATTTGTGCCAACATCACAATGGACCAACTTAATACCATCACTAACTACCCTATCTAGTAAGCACCAATATACCTTGAGCTTGTTGTTGTCCTTATATCCTAACTGTTTGATGAAATCATCTATCCATAATCATGACCAAGTGTCTCCTTCACAACCATCAAACCAAGCATGTTTCGCATCAACATACGCCCTGTTGACGCCTATCCAACAGAAAAACCCACCATGATATATCTCAACAGAGAACTTATCACCACCAAACCCTAGGAGAATGCATCAGCAACATCAAACAAAATACACATTACCCCAACATCAACCTAAAAACAACATTACCAAAGAACATAATTTTATCCAATTGCCACATACTAGCATCAACCCTAGGTTTTATCCCCACCGCATCAACATACATCGCATACCATATTCCCACTCCCGCATCCAAATCAACAAAAATCCAGACATTTGTGACTCAAAGATCAGAAGCTAGGGCTCACGTATCATACACGGGTGCGTCATCGTCTTCTCCGCGCAGATGAGGCGCCATCCGTCGCACAAGTGAGGTGAGGCCAAGCCCTAGCCTCTCCCCAGCCGCTTATCGCCATCGCTCTCGTCTCTACCGAGCCTTGGTCACCGACGAACTCCATCGATCCTAGGTCTCGGCCTCCCGGCCCCCACCCCCACCCCCTGCGCAAATCGCCTAGGTATCGCCCTCCCGCGCTCTCTCACTAGGGTGAGCCAAAAGGGTGAAAGAAAACGGTGGGGAAGGAGGGGTCTCAATGAAAAAAATCCACCACATGTTCACTGAGTTGGCGCGGCAGGCAACGAAAAACGCCAAACAAAAGCACTTTGGACCTAACATGTGCCGCCTAACCAACATTATGCCACAGATATGCCTAGTTTCATGTTGATGTGCCTAAGAGAGAACTCCAGGCAACTTCATGTACCTATGATGCTATTTACTCTTTAAAATATGGTATTTGTCATTTCATTTAGAATATATAATCTAAACTTCACTACCAAAAGCCCTCCTAAAATGGTTACACTATACACTACCCTAGCATAAGAAATCTAAATATGAATGTTTCAAAGGCCATGATAGAATCATTGTCCATATGATAAGGCGACTTGTTGGTATGGAAGTGAATGTGGAAGAAAATGAAAAGATATATGCACAAGTCATTAGAAATGTTACCATAATGACTTTGTGGGCAGGGCATTACTTTAAGTTTTTACGATGCTTGCGCGGTTTTCCGTAATGCCTAAGCAAGTGAGTCACTAGCACGGTTATCGTGGTGATTGTGAGGAGCTCAGCATTATTGAGGTTATTTCTCAATAGCCACGCGGTGTGTGGGAAATTGCAAAACCATGGATCACATTGAATAGAAATAGGATTGTGGATTTGGTGGGCATATTTTAGAACCAAGCAAGGGCTAAAGGATGCAATCCCTAAGTCATTGTTTGCGTGCACATTGGGACAAGAAAATTTGGTCAGCCATAATGTAGTCAATATGATTGATTATGATGCATTTGGAAATTTGATTTTCATTAGCTGATTGTTAGCTATTGATGTGATTCTTTAGTTACTTTGCTTGAGCATTGAGCTTGACATATTGATGAATGGCTTGGTTGAATCACTGACCGAGATGCATATGATGCATATCAATTGCAGAAATCATTGAAAGGCTTTAATCATGTGATGATGGTTCGAATGACTGGTGAACTTAAGAAGTCTGGGTCATAGGTGAAAGGGAAGATAGAAAAAAAGTAAAGTACCAATCCTAGATTTATGAAATCAAAGATTAGCACTACCTTGACTATGTAGGTATGATTTTGGAAGAATCACATGGGAGTAAAAGTTGCTTCGTCATATATTGACATACTTTTAACAGCCCCACCTTTCATATTAATGTCAAAATTAAATAATTGTTATTACATTCCTATCATAGGCAAAATGAACTCATTTTGGGAGTGGAAGGTTATGAATGCAAATAATGTTGTTCCATTTGTGTGATTGATTTGCTTTGTGGACATGCCCCATTAGTGAATGGATGCGTGATTCGAATCCTGAGGATACACTTGTGTCGTGCCATTTTCATTCATTATTCATATGTTCGTACATTTTAGAAATAATTGTGCTCATTTAAAAGGTTCCATCTAGTCACATAGTATACATCATACATGATATGTATCGAAAATTGTTCCGTATTGTTTTTATCAAAGTTCGGAATGTGTGGCACATGTAATATGTTTGACATCTGATAAGCTCACGCTCGACTAAGATAATTTTTTCTTTATGATGGACACAAAGTGTTTGTACAATTGAAAAGGTGAGAGTTGCAAAATGTTTGTTGCTCAGAATGATTTATTTTGGAGAAAACGTTTCTTCAAAAATAGTTAGTGGAAGCATAGTTTGACTATCATTGAAAAATGTTTTAATTCCTACTAAACCTTCAAATTATGTACAAATTGCTGTAAGTTTTATGAAAGAAGAACCAAGCCAATATATATCAAAAGTTTACATCAGTCATCTATATGACAGTGATGACAATTATTCTCGCGCAATAATGAGGTTAAGACTTATGAAGAAGCGTGATGCACCTATACACTAAGAGATGACTTGGAACCATGTAATCTAAAATAATTATGTGTGATTATTACATTTTCAACTTAATAGGTCCGCGTGATGCTATCTGAATTTGTCTAGCTATTGTTGTATGTTTTATATGCATGAACATTAAACAGTTTTCCTTTTGGAGACCTAAGTAAGAATGTGTTCTTGACACGATATTAATGTTTTGATGATCCATACAATGTCAAAGAGGTATACAAGTTTTCGGAACAAGCATCTCGGAGTTGGAATGTTTTGATGAAAAGTCAAATTATTTGGCTAGTCCATCGAAGGCAAGTGGGACCGCATTTGCTTTCCTGATCTTATATATGTATGACATATTATTGATCAGAAATAATATTATGTTGGATCTACCATGTCTTGATAAAGAAATTGGTCTTTATGAACGACTTCGAGACAAATTGAAAATTTTGACATAAATGTCCAAAGATATATATCAGAAAGGTTAATTTGATTAAGCCTATATGTTGACATAATGTTAAATGGTTCAACTTATAATGTGTTCTCGAGTATGTCACATTGGATAGCAAAATTCAATATTTTGATGCTTGATGAGCTTGATAGTTGTCAAAGAGGGTTTTCATTCCTAGTGCATTAAGTTATGTGTTACCGAAAATGCATACATCAATCAAATCTGGGTGAATGTTACTGGATTATTTGAAAAGGAACATTCCAAAACACTTATGAAGTATTACAAATGTGTTCTTGGTGGTGCGCAAATGCGGTATGTAATGGTTACATCGCACACTAGTTTCCAATCCAATACCTAGAAAAAGTTCAGAACCTGTAACTATTCTAACCTAAACAAATATTATCATAATCTTTATGAAAGTCTCATATGAGAATTTAATATGAGATATCCGGTTGTTAGACTCTAGTGCAAGTAAAAAAAATGAGTGATAAGCCAATCAAATAGTTTTGGAGATGACTATATATCACTTCTATGTTTACGATGGATAATATGTTATCCTATTTCCTTGAGTAATGCCATCGGCATCGATCAATAAATACGACTTATCCTTGAAACTCTTTTAGTAAATGATGTTAGTTTAAACAGGTCCCTGATCTTATGTAATAACCTGAATAATTATGGTTTCAAGAATAGCACATGTATTGATTGATGATCATATTCCTGGATGATAAATACGAAGATATCAATTCAATAGTATGGACATTTGTTAGAGAACAACAATGGTTGGATAGACCCACTACGAGACACTACTAAGATTATTATCTTAAAAATGTCATTAGACTGTATTCTCATGTGATACACCTATATGGCTCTTAGAACTGAGATTGTCATGGAGTCGTAACATATAGAGTCGTATACTTTGGTGTTATCAAACACTACACAGTAACAGGGTTGTTATAATGGTAACTACTGGGTATACCACGAGACATGGCGTAAAGTTGTGATCGATCAAGATGAGATTTGCCCTGCTCAATAACAAGAGAGATACTTTTGGGCCCTCGATGTGGATAGATAAGGTGCCAATGTGTTTAGAGAATGACATTACGTCTATATATCCATTACATTGATGACTGAAAATGGTCGAGCTATTAGGGGTGGCACGTATCTTGTCTTGAGCTTTACTAGGATCATGTGGCAAAAGGATTGTTTTTTTGTGTGCAACAAGGTTCAGCTGATTTGATCAATTTATGCATTCGGGGGTCTATACGTACTACTATGTACCACTGTTGATATGTACTTTAAAAATGTTATTTCGGGTCCACTGCCAACTTGCACATGAACCTACAAGTCACACGTTTAAGGGGGTTGAGAATTATCCATGCATAATTGTCGATTCTGAAAGTGGGAGATTGTTGAGATTATGCCTAATGACAATCATAGGCCACATACGATACGGGCTCGTGGATAGCACGGACCACATATATTGTGGTTATTCTGGACCACGTATGACATGGATCTTAGATCTTACCAGGTCTTTAACGTAGAGGCCCAATATGGAGCACTATATAGAGGGAGGCGGTGGAGACGCCCAAAGATAAGACACTTCCCTCTCCAACAAACCTTAGCCATCATCTCCCTCCCCGGCACGGTTGTGCTAGTGCACCACGTCCGGATGGATTGCAATCCCTTTTATGTATGGATGCCATAGAGGCGTTATGTTTGTGGCGCTAGTCAAAGTGAACATGAGAAAAAGACACGATTTGCTCGGGTGACGTAATTTTATTTCGTTAGTTCCCCTTGATCAACAAGGAATTTCGGGATTTCTCAAGGAGATCGCGAATCCTCGGCGAGACGGAGCTTGTCGCAAAGGTTATCGTGAAGCCTCGCGAGGACGTTGGAGGCCACGGTGTGGGAAGGCGTTGTGGGACGATGCTGACCATTGAGGAGGAGGCGTTTGGCTCGGCGTGAACGATTACTTCCATACGACTATGCAGATCGATTCAGTCAGCTTTATCGAATCATCTTTTTTTGCACTGCACATCGTAAGTTAATGAGATTTATGATCATTTACTAGCAGTGTGTTTTCACGTTAGAACTTGATTCTATGCTAAAGTAGCATCCCCGTGTTTTTCTTCAAATTCTTGATACCGGATGTAGTCTAAAGTTTAGATGAATAATCACACAATTATATAAAAGGCAAATAACACAAGACATGGGGTGAGATTTTGCTTTATTAATTTTATAGATTGATAATACGAGTACATCAAATCTACACCTCTATCTATGCTAATAAATTTCTTAAATTTTAGGTTAGATTCAATGCAAAAGATATCCGAATATTTGATCGACCAAAATACGGTTTCTTTCCTTGCCCGGTTTGGGTCAGCTGAACCGGTGGGGAACAGAGGTTGCTACTTGCTACACATTGGCATTGCCTTGGCATAACGCGGAAAGGCCAAGCTGAGCCGTGTGCCGACGCAGGGCCGCATGGGCCCGACTCCCGAGGCACCACGTTATCCTAATCCTTCCCCGCTGATCCCCTAATCCCCGCAGAATGCCAGAATTCCACGGGGCCGGCCGTGTGGGCCCGAGCCGTCGCGCTGAACCCGAAACGCCGACCACGCCTACTCTGCCTGCTGCTGCCTGCTGCACTGGACACGCCCGCCTTTTCTTCCCCCGATTCTTCTTTCTTTTATCTTCTCCATGTAAATAGTATTTTGCTTGGCGCCGTGCAGCACTTGATGCATTCTCTGCGGCTGAAAAGCTAGGGAAACCCTAAATGCCATGCTAGGTTATAATTTGTAAAAAGGTTAAGAATAAGGGAGCGGCTGCATGGCAAACATCTGCAGTAGCGGAGACAAGGGGGGCTAGCAGAGACCTAGCCCCCAATGATCTATGTGCAGTACTAAGTAGTATATAGAATGTTGTATTAAACTTAAGTCCATCTAATTAATTTACATAACTAATTTCAGTTTTAAAAAGTATGTTACTCTCCCAACTAATTTATTTTATAAGAATAGCATAGTTCTTTTAAGTTTTCTTTTCAAAGAAAACGATTTTAATTTATGAATTAATATATTTTCCAAGCACATTACATATTATAGCAAATATACTAAGGTACGTACTATATATTCAATAATAGTGTTAGTGCACAATATTTCATTAATTTTACCAAAAATTCACATACCGCTTCTTGACATTCACTTATATACATTTGGGGCTTAACTAATTGTAGTTCATATTGCTTTTCAAACACTTCAAATATTTTTATTAGCTAGTTATCATTGTGTCCAATATGAACATAATTGTATTATTGGTGTGTAATCTTCCTTTATTCTAAAGAACTGTATAACATTTGCTATACATATACACATATATAAAATATAATCAGTTTATTTAGTTTTTGCCACACCACACACAACTTGACTCAATGTCATGTGGATATGCAAGAAAAAAATGTGCCATTCGATCACGGTTAAGTGTCCCCACACATGACAACCTCCGCTAGATACAATACTATTATCATTGCTTTCTATACTACTATGGCATATTTGACTTGATTTATTACATGACATAACAATATTTTTACGAAACATTTTTTTGGAAATAGCTCGCTTTCAATATAATGATAGTATCATGCTGGAAATTAGTTTGTTATGTGTTAGCCCCCCTACGATGAAATCCTAGCTTCGCCCCTGGTCATTTGCCTCCATGCCCGGCTCCCGTGGGCCTAGGCATCGGTGAGAGCACGGCGAGCGGCAGGCGACTGCCCACAAGCAAAAGTGTAAGAATAATTGTAAAGAAGTTAGAAAAAACTATAATATGAAATAGTCTTCGGTGCTTTTAGAAGAACGGCTAAAAATTTTAAAAACAGCTATGAGATGATACAATGTATGACTTGTACAAAAAAATGGAAAACATCAAACTATAGATTTTAATCTGGGAACAATGATGATGTGCATGACTTCTATTAAAAAATGACAAATTTCAAACCATTGTATTAAAGTACGTTTATGCCTTGAAATTTGCCACTTTTTATATCTTTTATTAACTGAGCATATGAGGAAATTGAGAGGAGGAGAAGGAGGAAGACCCTGCAATATCCACGTGAAAGTCTATAGCATCCCAATTTTTGTCAAATGAATAAAACTTGGTATGTTTAAGATTTTTTACGAATAAAATATTTTACAATTTAAAAGCATTAATTTTTAAATTTCCAAAATCTAGAATCTATTTTTCATGACTATTTTTACTCTTCCTGATTTATTATTAGAAACAAAATAAAATAATAAGAACATGGTTATTTGACTTTATCTATTATTCTTATTAGAAAATCATTCTAAATATATTGGTGAGCTGACCACCTCCTTTCTAAATTTTTCCTCGGACTCGCTGTAGTTAACTCGCCATGTCCCACACAGCTCCCTGCCCCATGGCTAATCTCTCTCTCTCTCTCTCTCTCTCTCTCTCTCTCGGCTACCTGGTACATGCATAACACTGAACGTATATGTTCCTAGCATAATTATTATTCAAAGTTCTAAACATTGACTTTTCAAAATACATGCACGCCATACATTTTAAAACAGAGGGAGTATGTATTATTGTCCTTTGTATGTGTGGTTGCTTGTGCTCGGCTAGAACTGGGAGAGTTTGTAGACCACTCAGTGGGAGAAGATCACCATTATCAAGACATCAATAAAGGAAAGTCCCCTTGACATATTATAGCCTTTATGTTTGTTTAAATAGTGTCGGTGAAATACTTAGAAATAAGTGTGCACACTACAGGAATCAAGTGTAATTTCATCGGCCTGAAACCGACGAAATTAAGGCCGATACCGATGAAATTAATGTAATTTCGTCGGTTTGCCGACGAAATTAACCCTACGAAATATGGGCGATGAAATTACAAACCGTTTTGTCGGCTGCCGACGAAATTAATATAATTTCATCGGTTTCCATAGGCCGACGAAATATGTTCAGCCGACGGCGGGACAGGTAAGATGGTGACGTGGCGTATGTATTTTCATCGGCCTGGGCCAATGAAATTAATGCAACTTCATCGGTTTTTGCTGGCCGACGAAATAAGTTGAGCCGACGGCAGGACGACTGGATGGTGACTTGGCATGGATAATTTCGTCATCCTAGGCCCATGAAATTACGCCGAAAGTAATTTCGTCGGCCAAGGCTGATGAAAATAAGTTTAATTTTGTCAGCCTAGGCCGAAGAAATTATTGGGCAATAGCCTGCTGGGTTTCACAGCTCCAGTAATTTCGTCAGCCAATGCCGACGAAAATATTATTTTTTTTGTAAAAGAAGGAAATAGGAACCGAAAAATCACAATTATTTACATAAAATTCACAGTTATTAACAGAAAAATCCCAATAATTAATAAACTCAATTTCATCACAAAGTAAATAAACCACATCACAATAATTAATAAACCCAATTTCATCACAAATTAAATACACATCACAATTTATGGCATTAACATCACAGTAGAGTCAAATACAGAGTCGCATACATAGTCTATGTCACATACATATAGTCCATCATCGCATACATAGTCCATCATCACATTAATAGTCCAAAGTTTAAGTTACACACATGATGAAGTAACAAAGAGGTAAACAACATAGAAGATGAATAGGAAAAGACAATAAGTGCTAGCAGTTGTTAAGACATAAACTGATGAAAGGTGACATATGCTTGGTTTCTTCTCACAATTCCTTGATGTACCCATAACATTATGGAACCTAAGTACTACTGCAATAAGATTTGTTTTAGCTCTAGACTTAGGTAGGAGAATGGTCCTCTGCAACACAAATAAGGCAATATTAATAGGAGAAGAAATTATAAGAACTCATATATAACTTTAGTTTCAGTCTAATATAATATAATGCAAAGTTCATCAAATATAGGTCAGAAGAAATTCATGATCAGATGGTCACAATAAGACAAAGAACATCACCTCCTAAAAAAGTAGAGGAGAAACACAAATATATATTTGAAAATATGAAACAAAATAAGAATATTACAGTTTCATAGAAACCATACACTAAAATTGAGTGTGTTTCGTATGGCAAACATCTAGATGAATGCTTTTAAATATATGTAGCATAAATTTGATTGATTGACATATTGGTTTAGAATGAAACTTGAACAAACCATCATATAATGTGAGAACTCATTCCCCTAGCTTACAAAACCTGTTCAGGTGCAAAACAAAAAATAGTCGATAAAGTAATATACAAAAATTTCTCTACAGCCTATATATGCATACAAAAATTTCAATTCAATACTTCTGTATGTTACCTAAAGTAGAGATCTCCAAAGCCAATCTCCCAAGACCATCACCGGGGACTAAACATGATAGAGACCTATGTAGTTTAACAAATATATAATTTGCAAAGGCAAATCGGCAACATCACAATACATTATCAATAACCTTGGCACCAATATCACGCAGATAACTCCATAGATTAAAAACAAAACGAAGCTTCCTTGTTGTGCCGTATGTCATCAATAGCCTTGGCACCAACTTTGTACACCTGAACGTTTAAGAAAAAGCACTACATTATCAATATAGGAAAGAAAACAATACATACACATATAGAAATAAATCGCTAATGAGACAACTATGGTTTTGAACTTGAATTTGCTATCATACACGAAGCACATTCATCTTATGCCAACTAAAAACAACATTGAATCCAATTCTTATACCTAGGACTGGCAATGGTTCTAAACCCAGTCCACACCCAGTCCAATCCATACAAACATAAGCTTTTCCCCCACATCAGACCAATCCGTAAATGGATTTAGAAAACTCAGACCAGAACACCTCAAAAGCGCTTTGCACCCAAACCACCCCAAACCATTTAATCTTTTCGGTTTGGAACTGTTCAAATTTTTCGTTTCAGCCCATTCCAGAGGAATGGTTCTGCTTCTTTCGAGTGTTCTGATGCTTCAAGCAATTATTACCGTCCTAGCCGTATGTATACGGTACGGAGTACATCCTACTGTATGCATTCAGAGTAGCAACCATCCTTTAATGTAGTAGGCATACGCGTAGGAAATTGAATGGTTCCAACAAATACAGATAAATGAAGGATATACAAACCCATATATCTTAGTATTAGATTGCAAATCAGCGCATTCAAAATTACACAATAGCATGCGGCCGTAACCATTGAGATGCAGATAAACAGAGAGAGATTAAATCACGGGATTGATGCTAGCTTCGAAGTTCAAAGAAACAGCTCGATCCAGTAATGATCTAGCAGATTGGGGGACCTCGTTCGTCCAACGATTGAAGAGGATTTAGCGGGAGATGCAGCAGCTGTTAAGACATAACAGCAGGAGGGAGTCAACAGCGACAGAGCATGGTTCCATTGCTAAACTACATTCCATACCTGTCTTTGCTCAAAGGGGACCGGGACCTCCAGCCCGTTGTCCTAGCTGGGGTCGCCGCCGGCGGTGGCAATGCCGATGTGCCTGCTCTCCCGACTCCTCCTCCTTGAGCGCCATCGTCAGTGTGACGTTCCCTAGCCTCGGAGCCATCAGCAGCGCCGTGATGCTGCCGCACAGCAGAGGCCATGCATAGGAGAAGACCTAACGAAATTAAACATAAATTTTCAACACTGTTCAATAGCGCTGGACGGTTGGGCGGCGACGGCAAGGCAGCGGCTAGGCGGGGCGGCGACGACGGTTGGGTGGGTGGCGCTGGACGGGCGGGCGGCGCTAGACGGGCGACGGCGGCGCATGGCGGGCTGGAGCGGGCGGCAGTGGCGCACGGCAGGCTGGGGCGGCGCTGGAGGGCTGGGGCGAGCGGCCGTGGAGGACTGGGGTGAATGGGCGTGGAGGGTGGGCGGGGCTGGGGCGACAGCTGGAGGGCTGGGTCAAGTGGCCGTGGAGGGCGGGCGGGGCTAGAGGGCGGTCGGCAATGGCGCACGGTGAGCTGGGGCGGCGCTGGAGGGCTGGGGTGAACAGGCGGCGCTTGAGAGCGGTCGGGCGGCGCTGGAGGGCGGCGCTGAGCGGGCTGGCGGCGCTGGAGGGTGGGTGGCAAGCGGCGGTGCACGACGGGCGGCAGGCTAGGGCGGGCGGCGCTCGACTGTCGGGGCTGGAGGGCGGAGAACGTCGGCCTGGTGGCGCTGGAGGGCTGGCGGCGAGCGGCGGCGCACGCCGGGCGGGCGGGCGGCAAGCTGCGGCTACGGCTGCGGCGGGTCGGGGCGGGCAGCGAGCGGCGACTGGGCGGGTTGGGGAAGTTTTCTGGGCAAGGGGATAAGTTAATAGGGTTTAGGTTAATTTCATCGGCCTAAGCCGATGAATTTAACAACAAAATTATTTTTAATGTATTTTCATCGGCCTTGGCCGACTAAAATAATAATAATAAATATTTAAATTAATTTCATTAGCCCAGTCCGACAAAAATAATTAAAAAGCATTTTCTAAAATTATTTTCATCTGCCCAAGCCGACGAAAATACCCTATGAGAATATGGCCTGCCGATTTTCAAAAATAAAAAATATTTAAATTAATTTCATCGGCCCAGGCCAACGAAAATAAATAAAAAAGGATTTTTGAAATTTATTTTCGTCGGCCTGGCCTGTGGATTTTTCTAAATGTAATTTCGTTGGCTAGACAAGCCGATGAAATTGTCATTAAAGTTTTGTCGGGCCCGGAAAACCGGCGAAATTACGCATATAATTTCATCGGTTTACAGAAGCCGACGAAATTACGTATATAATTCCATCGGTTGTTTTTTGGACGACGAATTTTATTCGGGCCGACGAAAAAACACGTATTCCTGTAGTGGCATGATTACTTTGGTTAAACGATAATTTGGAAATAGTTAAAACCTAAAAATAAAAAAATTATTTCACCCCCTACTTCTCTGCAAACCTAGGTGCATGAATGGCATGATTAGATACTTAAAGGGATTGAGTCATACCAAATGGAGCAAAGATGAATTTTAATGAGCGGTGATGAATTGAGTACACGAAATAATGGCTATCCTTTCATGCAATATCATTTATGTGGGTTATGGATGGAACCCTAGGTTGGGTTTTGATACTACGGAAGAAGGTAAAATTGAACATGTGGAATTATGGATGAAACAAGAACTTGGTAATGGTACTGTGAAGGAATAATGATGGTCGTTAGGGTACAGGGTTACCCTAGTAAAAAGAGCCCTACTCATTGAGTATATGGATAATTTTCTGTGAATCTACAAACCGGGCTCATACGACCTCAAACTTGTCTATGGGGACAAGCGTAGCTAAGTAAGGTTAGGAAGCTACCAGATACTATTCCGAATTGAACACACTTTTTAGAGTATTATATAAACTATCATGATAGTCACGCTCTCGGTTATGAGCATGCATGGTGGCTATACATATGGTAGTCATATCTATATTTCTCATCCCTTTCAAAAGATAAAAGATGGAGTATTGATCCCTGAGACACTCCAAAGGAAACTAAAGACAACTATCTGAGAAGAAAGGAGTCCATCACTCATCTATGCTCTAATGATTGTCTAGAAACATTTTTATATCCATTTAGAAAGGTTTTATGGGAATTTTTTCAAACCAAACTCCTAAAAGCTATCCCTTGTACTAAGCTACATATTGCATTATTTTCCTAGGCTTGTGGAATACATTTGTACTCATGTGTCTTGCTTTTACTTTCATTTTAAAACCTTTAGTTGGAGAACCATCCTAAAGGAACCTTGGTCATAAGCTTTATGAAGATAAAGACTACATAGCATATTTGAAAGCCTAGGCCGCGTACTACAACCTAGTATGCATGTGGAGTGAAGATTATATTATAAATAAATCCTGTGTCGAAGACCGCGCATTAGCGAGTACGAGCATATATATTTCCCTTATGTATGAGTATGTGTCGGCCTACATGCTGACACGGTTGTACTACTTTGGGCTACAATCCCTATTTACTTGTATGTTAAATAATGACAATGAATCATTGTCTCAAACTGTGTGCAGTAGCATTAATCCTTAGGACTAGTGCGTTAATAAATAGAAGGGCACGGTTAAGTTGACCAGGTTTTGACAAAGCCACATCACTGTCATACGCACAACCACCGCATTGCAATGATTGATAGATATAACGGAGTTAGCGATGCTATAGTGCAAACAAACATAACTTACACGGGTGACAAAAATGATTTTTAACTTGTAGGATCGACCATCTCCAAGAGAGTTCCTTCCCCCACCTCTTTCCCTTAGCATGAGGAATCCCATTACCTTCAAAACTGTTCATTGTTCTCTTTTGGAAGGAGTTCACTTTTCTATTCTCTCCCAAAAAAGGGTTTCTCTCTCATTCCTCTATCAATCTGTTTAAAGGGATGTTTGTTGAAGGTGGTGTTAATGAAGAGAAAGTGTAAGACCAACCATGCCTACTAGAAGGGGGGTGAATAGGATCCAAATTCTTGCTAGGAGATGGTATGTTGCTTTTTCACTGAACACACTTGAAAAATGACAAGAACACAAGAAAAATTCTTTCGGGCAATCTGTCGAACACTTGGTGGGTGTGAAAATAAGACTCACTCTATGGACATGTCTATGGGTATATGACGATCAAAATGATCCTTTGTTGGTACCCCATGACTTGACATGAAGATTAAACCTAAAAATCACCACAAGAAAGCCTAAACAAGGCGAGAGAAAAATAACCCATAATTTTTTTTTGCAAAAGTTCAAGAGAAGTAAAATTTTATTGAGAAGTGATTAAAAGAGAAACCTAAGAAAAACTAACACTTTCTTGTTCCTAGCATCTCAAATATGTAGGAAATTAACAAGAACAATATCAAAACTCATGTATAAAAAAGTAGAGCAAAGAACAAGAACACAATCTAAGAACACATAATAAACTTGAGGAGTTTTGGTGGATTCTATTGCTCTGGTTTGGCATAATATATTGCCGCACCGTGGTGGACCAAAGTGCACCCAAAACTCATCATGGATGGCTGAGATTAATCCACTCAGTCAACTTTTGCACATATTCCTTTTTAGTTCATGATTACAAGGATCCACACACCGAACATAGCCCATTTGACTTAACCACGAAGATTCTGTTGCACCCGAACACCAGTCGAGCCTTCGATCCTCACATGACATCAGTTTAAGTTCGTCATATACGTCATCCTTGTGGTCTGTGGTCCCCAAGTCCAAGTCTAACTGTCTCGCGTAACTTCCTTACCGTTTTAAACACATGATCCTCCAAATCATGTCCCGACACGTCGCTGACCATGGTCAACCAAGACCTATACTACAAGGATTATGCCCAAAACACAAACCTATCTTGAGCACCTGCAAGTTAGTCCACTTTCATCGTGAATTCAAATGCGGATGCTTGAAATTCCATGATCCTACACAAATGAAACCAAAAACATTACTTTTATCTCATCCTCCTACTTATCAGTATACAAATGATCCCACACAATTTCGGAAGATGAGGAAGAAAAAAAGAGAGAGGCGCTCTTTGATAGCTTGTTTAGTTTTAGTTTAGTTTTTGCTGGTAAAATTGACCACCTTTGAAAGTGGTATGAAAAGGCTAAATAAATTATTAACAAAATATTTTTGAGATCTTTGAAAAAAAACCCTACAAAGTTATAAAAAATTATTTTCAAAAAATAAAGTGAATGGTGTATATAAAAATAACAAAAGTTGCAATCCCAACAAAAACTAAACTAAAACAAGGTATCAAAGAGGCCCAGAGTGATCCATGCATCACCATGGCTCCACACCTTGTTCTCTTTGTCGGAGCCTCTAGGCAGTCAGTAGGGAGGCGGCGTCGGATCTACGGTGGGTGGAGTTAGTATCAGCACTAGGTTATGGTTTGGAATAAGAGTTTGTCTCTCGCTAGTGGGGAGCTAGCTAGATCAGGCGATAGTGTTGGCTTTCTTTCGGCAACTATTCTTAAAGGGTTGCAACAGTTTTGTCTCTAGTGGAGTGGTCACGTGAGATTGGATCATCAATATTGGATTTGGCGTTGTTACAACGACACAGATCAGATCTACTCACAATAGATCACCATCACCTCAAACAGGAACCAAATCTCTACAACAAGGGTAGCAGAGCCTCTATTTACATTTTTGATAGTTTTTTTGAGTTTGATGTGTCAAGAACCAAGAACCAAACGTACAAATTCTAGATTTCATGTTGTGGTTTGTTACAGGCTGGAGGAAAAGTGTACGTCCAGCAGTAATATTTTCTAGTCTTTTGTGAGCTTGCTTCCTAATTCTGTGTTAAAATTCTTCGTAACATTTTTTGCAAGAGAAGAGAAAAGGTGTTGCACATGCCACGCAAGCTTTTTTGGGCTAGCAGATTGCGTGACCATACCTTTTGTATTGTTTCTTGTATTAGTTGGCTTTTACCACTGAGATTTATTGGCTTATGTTTTAGTTTGTCTTATAACTTATACTTGAGTAAAATAGGTAACGAAGGTTATCTAGTCTGTTTTTTTAAAAAATAGCTATGTAAAATTGCATGCACTAAATAATAATTTCTTCATATATGCTTAACTTGGATTTCTAAACTATACAAATATTTTGGCACATTCTGGGCAGGAGCACTAACATTGTCAAACCAAAGGTTCTAAAATGTGAAAAAAACAGGACACAAAAGATCCTTCGACTAACCAAAACAATGGTTTTAAGTGGTTTTCGTTGATGTGGTGTCCATATGTGTATCGCTTTTATTCTTGGTGCAATTTCTCGTTGGTCTCTCTATACAAATGGCATATAGTTGAACTGCCACATGCATGCGATGCCATGTCAAATATCGCCAATGAAAACCATTCAAAATCAACATTTTAATTGGTAAAATAATCAGTGGTGTCTAGTTTTCAAGGTTTAGGTCTATGGTTACCCAATATTGGTGTTCAGGAAGTAAACATGTAAAATGTATGTATCACAAAAAATATGTTTGTCAAGGTAGTTGTTGCAGAAGGTATATGATCGTTCTTGTGGCGTTTGACAGACCTTATTGGTGCAAACTAACGAGGAACAATGAGAGAGGAATCCTTTCATCTTGAACAATGAGCCGAGATCGAGCTAAACCTATCAATCAATGAGCCGAGCTTAGGCAGTCCCTGGCTCGCTCAAGTTCGACTTGTTGCCATCCCTACATATGGCCATACCATTTGTGGGCATGTGTGGTGCTGACTAGAAGCTTATATCTTTAAACCATTCTTTTTTATAACATTTTGGATCTAATTAAAACAATAATGCAACTTTGTGTATCGAAATATATGGTATCTGTTTGCTCTAATAGAAAATGGGAAACCGAGTGAATTTTATCTTCATTAATTAGTGACCGGCTTGCATGCTCTCCTCATCTTATAATTGATGATTGTGGTATCAATTTCCCTGCCACAACATTCATATCCTGATATATAAGCACATGGTTGCCTTTAAGCTCGAGAGCTGCAAATCTACATGCCTATCATCATGCTACATGCACGGTCTCACTAAGCGAGGTACAACGAACTGCATCATCTAGCTCTCTGTCTATAATCTCAATGCATCATAATGAAACAAGTACAAAAAACCTAGGTTAAGAACGGTTGGTGATTGCGGCCACGTGACAAAAAAAATGCTACTCTATCACCAACAAATATTATATAATACTATCTCACCATAGCAAGGTCGGCAGCTCATCCAATCCGTACGTGTCCTCTTGGTGCTACAAAATTGCAAAAGTATCCCTACTAGAAAAATCAAATTTTAATTATACCCCCCTTGTAAGATCTATTGACTTGTTCAAATGTACTGACCGTCACTCGAGTCTTGAGCTGGCTCATAGGATTAGCTGCTGAACCGTTCAAGTCAAAACTCAACGTGAAGTATGTGTGGAAAACCAAAATATCGCTATCAAGCGATGATGCTCATTTTCCAAGATAATCTTTATTATTGCTAGTGAAGCAGTGATAAGGCTATTCCCAATGGGTAGTATCATACTCATTAATGAGATGCCACATAGGAATTTTTGCTGATGTGGCACAACATTTAATAGGAGGGAGAAGAAAGCTGTATCTTGAGCAAGATATTGCTTTGGCACGATATCTTAGGCCATATCACAAAATCCAATGCCATTGGTCCACTCTCATAGACACAACATCACACAAATTAATTGTTTTAAAAATATGAGTATCATGCATTGTAGAGGGTGTTTCTTTCTAGCAGTATCGTACTTTTCATCCTATGTGGCATTCTTGGATATTGAAATATGATACTTTGCACTGGGAATAGCCTAATGAAATTCCATCCATTTGCAACTATCCTTCCTGACGGTTGTTTACGCATAGTTGCTCGTACCCGCATTTGCAACTATCCTTCCTGACGGTTGTTTATGCATAGTCGCTCGTAGCCGCTTTTGACGGATGGTTGAAAGATAAGGACGTAGTAATAGTTTGCAAATTTTTAGATTTTTAGGGACACGGCTGCACTTTGCACCACCTTGGTTAGTTGGTCACAATTATTAATGAATTAATTAAATTTTTTGGGCAATTTCACAGCAGGAGGCACTGCAAGGGATGCGTCATATCAGATCGTGTCATCCAAGAGTTAATTAAGCGAGGTTAGGGGACATAATGAGCGGCTGACTCGTGGGGACCACCTGAATCAAGCCCATGTGACCGCGTGAGGTCCTTTCCTTTGATGGTGCCCCAGATCTAAACCATTAACTATTTTATTTCAATCCGGCAAATGAAAAAAGAGAATAAAGAAACCATTATATCCTTGTATCTTCCTGGATAAATAAAATAATATTCTCTGCATAAGTTGAGCAGTTCGGCAACTGCAGCAGCAGGAGGGTAGAGATATCAAATGCCAGAACACCGGCCACCAAATAGTGTCCCCTCCCAGGGAGTTTTATCAAAAAAATTTTGAATGCATGTAGTATAATTTTGTGGTCCAAGGGGACTTTATAACTTTTGTGGGGTCTTGAATCATGCTGGTATGATCCAGATCATGATGAATAATAATCTTTCCTTTTTGTTTTGCACTTTATTTTCCCCTCTTTACTCCAAGGTACTTGGGTATCTTTTTATCTGGAATTGTAAGCATGCTACATTATTTGTATTCCCTAAATATACTATGGCAATTAAAAAGAAGCCCTCCTATGCTTCCACGTCACCCGAATTATCGTCTGTTCGATTGCACGCCAGCTAGCCAAATCTAATCGTCCTCATATTCCTGATATACATTCGCAAAATACAAAACGAACGAATTAGGTGTTGAAATCTTTTTAGAAAAAATTATGCAGCTACGCTATCTCCCATCTTAGCTGTTTTATAAGTAACTATTATTACCGTGCTACAATATATAATACGGTTTTGCTGCTTCTCAGGCGACTGATTTTTAAATAAGTCTTAGTCAAATTTCAAATAGCTAGATTCTACCGTTAGATCTTTTGTATGTCCTATAGAGACGTTTGATCAACGGTCTAGAAAATCGACTGAGAGATAAATAACTCTCAGGCGCCTGATGATAAGTCACTCCCAATATAATAACCATGATGTTGCTAAGTAGAGATGAGAGGTTTGGATTATAGTCTGAACCGAAAAGTCAACTACATCTCCTATTTTGTCAAGTCTGTAACGTACAATTTTAAAGTTTTGTAAACAATAAACGTTGGTAAAAGCTACTCATATATGTTAAATATGCAAAATACATTTTTTTTTGTGGAATGAAATATCATCCTCCAACGATGTTCACACAAGATTGATTAACAGCTCTCTACGGTTTTTTTAATTATTTGAATTATCTTTTATATGTTTATCTTTATTTTAAATATAAATAATTTGTTTTTATATTCATTTATATAGCTCAAAGACATGTCTAAAAGCTCTCTAAAGCAAATCAAACAAAAGGATCCAATGCTTAAAGCCAACTTGAGAAGCTCTCAAAATTTAAAAATAAGTCAAATAAGAAAATAAGTTAAATAAAATAAGTCAGGAAGAATAGGCACTAAATCTACAATAAAACAGCATGCAGTGATTTGATGTAATAATATTTTCTTCATATTTTTTCTTTTACTATTTTCAACATGGCATGCGTATTCTGTCCCATAAGATTTGTATGCTCAGAAGCATTTGAATTTCTTAAACTTCTACTAAACCACATTAGCTCTTTGCTCAAAAAACTAAACCTCATTAGTTAAACCGAACCTGAAAAGGACCACCTTAGATCCAAGAGGAATCAAGTCATATTCAGCGCTCAGCGAGTCATCACTCCTCATCAATATAACGACGTTTCGAACTTTCGATCCAATGGCAACATTATTACAAAATAGCAAAAGCAACAAATTTTCTTTGGAGAAATTAACGGAAGAAAATGAGGGGGAAAAAATGGTTCCTCCCTTCTCCCTCCCCCCTTCATTTTCCAACCCCATCTCGGGCCGTCTCTCTCCCCTCCCCTCTTTTTGCAGCGCTGCTTCTGCTGCCCCTCCTCTCTCTCCTCTCTCTAGATTCCAATGCTTTCCCCCTATTCCTGGGCAAGCCCATCACCATAGGATAGGAGGCTCTACTCTACCCTGGGTCTAGAGAGAGAAGGCAGAGGTCAGAGGGGGAGGGGGGAAATACAACAGAGCCAGGACAGGAGGACGAAGGGGCGAGAGAAGAGGGGAGAGGGAGCTGAGGGCAGGAAACCCAAGTTTGGAGGGCTACTGGTGAGCATCAAAGGAAGCATTTTTTCTCCTCGGATTCTTTGCTTGTGCGCTTCCATTGCGCGCTTGCGCTCAATTCTTTGCCCTCTTGTGCTGCGGTTGCAGATCAGGAGAAGGCGCAGGCGTTTCTTTGGTGCGCCGGCGGTGGAGGCGGATGGCCGGCGTAGACGCGGCCAGGTACGCGCACAGCCCGGTGCACCACGCCGTGGCGACGCGGGACCACGCTGCCCTGCGCCGCGAGCTGGAGAAGCTCCCGACGGCGAGAAAGCCTGAAGAGATCCGGACGGAGGCGGACTCCGTCGCCGAGGAGGCGCGCGCCGACGCCGTCTCCGCCGTCATCGACCGCCGCGACGTCCCCGGGCGCGAGACCCCGCTCCACCTCGCCGTCCGCCTCGGCGACGCGGAGGCGGCCGAGATGCTCATGGCGGCGGGCGCCGACTGGAGCCTGCAGAACGAGCAGGGCTGGAGCGCGCTCCAGGAGGCCATCTGCGCGCGCGAGGAGGCGCTCGCCCGCGTCATCGTTCGCCACTACCAGCCCCTCGCTTGGGCAAAGTGGTGCCGCCGCCTTCCTCGTGTCGTCGCCGCCATGCGCCGGATGCGGGACTTCTACATGGAGATAACATTCCACTTCGAGAGCTCCGTCATTCCCTTCATCTCTCGCATAGCGCCCTCTGACACCTATAGGGTGTGGAAGCGCGGCGCCAACCTCCGCGCCGACATGACGCTCGCTGGCTTTGATGGGTTCAAGATCCAGCGCTCTGACCAGACCATACTGTTTCTCGGGGAGGGGTCGGAGGATGGCAAGGTACCGCCTGGGTCATTGTGCATGATTAACCACAAGGATAAGGAGGTGATGAACGCATTGGAGGGTGCTGGTGCCCCGGCGTCGGAGGCGGAGGTTCAGCAGGAGGTCATTGCCATGTCGCAGACAAACATCTTCCGTCCTGGGATAGACGTCACACAGGCAGTGCTACTTCCGCAGCTCACATGGCGGCGGCAGGAGAGGACAGAGTCGGTTGGGCCATGGAAGGCCAAGGTGTATGATATGCATCATGTAATGGTGAGTGTAAAGTCAAGGAGGGTCCCGGGTGCCATGACAGATGAGGAATTCTTTTCAGCTTGCAATGAGAATGATACTGAGAGTGAGGGTTTTGATGATGTTCTGACTGAGGAGGAGAAGAAGCAGCTGGAAGCTGCGCTTAAGATGGATTCTCCGGATGCCGGTGGTGAAGGCCAGCCTGATGCATTCGTAGGACCTAGGCATAGTTGCTTTGAACCAAGGGAGAGGGAGATACCGATTGAGGATTTGAGTATTTCTGGAAATGGTGACAGTAAGAATGATAGGAAAGGTTGGTTTAGTAATTGGGGAAAAAGAGGACAGAGTAGTAAACAGGAAGGGACAAAGAAGATGGCACCTCCGAGGAGTTCGCTTTGTGTAGATGAGAAGGTGAGCGACCTCCTTGTTGAATCTCCATCAAATGTACAAACTAGGCCAGGAAGGCATTCAGTAGATGTCATAAGAGGGGATGAAAACAGAAGGGGCAAGGAAAGGGATCATCGTAAACCTGTTGCTTCTTTGGAAAATGGGCATCGGCGCAAAGAAAGTAGCAAGGAAAGCGAGTATAAGAAAGGCCTAAGGCCTGTTCTCTGGCTTTCTCCTAACTTTCCTATTCGTACAGAGGAGCTCCTGCCACTTCTTGATATTCTTGCAAACAAAGTGAAGGCAATCCGGCGTTTGAGGGATCTACTTACAACAAAATTGCCCCCAGGAACTTTTCCAGTCAAGGTATGGCTCCATTGTAGTTGCCTTCTGATGCAATTTCTTTGCTACAAGCATATTCCTGATTGTGGAAGCTACAGTAATTGTACCATAGATTAGCACGTCTGATGTTGACATGGGCAAGTGATCTAATGTTGTGGATGTGGGCGGCAAGGCCAACGTGCACAGCACTGCAACCGCAGCAAATACCATTGCCGATCAGCTAGCCGTATCTGTGTGGTTAGGATTTTTTAAAGCATCCGCTGGTTAGGAGGTCAGGACATACAGTCCATTGGTTAGAAAATAGAGTCCTGGACTAAGGTAGACTGGTAGAGTTCGTCAAATAGCAGGAAAGGGCCAATTTCAGTAGCGCAGTGGCAATACAGAAGGAATAGAATTGGAAATGAGGTAAGAATAGGAGTTTGAGTTCATTTGCACACTAGAGTCCAAATCTTCAGGGTCAAGTAACTCATCATCCCAATCTATGTCTGTGTCCCCCAATCTAGAAGGGTTCACAACTTCGTTGAAATTCACCCTTACTGCCACAGTGCGATAAACAGTTACCGGCTTGGTCAAATGGAGCTGGATTCAAAATTTCACATTCAAATCCAAAGTTTAGGGAAAAATCACAAAACCCCCTAAAAATAGTATTATGATTGAACTATTTGCATTAAGAGAAAAAAAGTTTTGATATGGATTTTGACTTTACCCATGTATGGCTGATTTATCGAACACCTTGTGGGAAACAGCTCCGGATACTTTCGCTAAATCTTGAGCAAATTTTGTGAATAAACAAGTGAATTTGGTTTTAAATTTTGCCGCCAAAACTCCCAAGATATTTTTACCTTGCAGTTATATTACTTGTAGTTTTAGTGGTTCCCCGCAGTAGCATATTTTGCTAAATGGTTTTGTAAACCCTATCTTAATCCTCTTCAAGCCATGCCACCAGGCATTCCATTTTCCAATGGTTATCCTGTTGTGAACCAAGGTTCGCATATTCACTATCTTCTTTTTTTTTTTGCTACTTGCGTGCATTTTGGATTTCAGTGAATTATCTTATACCATATCATATCAAACCCTTCTTTTTTTTTACTACCAGTTTGTCACTTGGAAGTCCAGGGATCAAATTGGTGTTTGTTTTCCTTTCTTGATACCTTCAGACTGCAGTTACCTGTACATGGCTAGTTAACTTGGTGATCTACATCGGCAATCATATTGTTGTTATATGCTAGAAAACCACTTACAGTAGAACTGCACAAACATCCTGTGGTCTATAATGAAGTTTGCTGGAAACTTTTGCTTTAAGAACCCTATAATTGGACACAAATGTATCACTGTCCACTGCATTAAGATCCTGTGCTCTATATGAAGTTTGCTGGAAACTTTTGCTTAAAAAACACTACAATTGGCCGCATACTTATCATTGTCACGTTATCATTGCATAATATTTGCTTTTAGAACTGCACAAAGGATGTTTTTTTTCAAAAAAGGTATGCACCTTGATTTTCTTGATCTATTGGGATGTGTTGATTGAAGAACTGCGAACATTCCAATAATGTTTTGAAAGGATTAAATTTGTTATTAATATTATTATCGTTATCATCTTAATAAATTCATGGTTGCCTTATCAAAATATCTGAATGGACACTGGATATCATATTCTGAAGCCTTTTTTTATTCATTCTTAGGCCTTAAAGAGATAAAGGTATACTTGTACAGTTGGATAAATAGATTATGCTTTTGCTAATGCTACCTCTGCCCTTATTTCATGCTAAATCAAATAAAGAGTTAACATTTGGCTCATGTGCCTCTGCTTTCAGAAGTTACTACAGTTTACTTGTGTCATGTTCAGCCCCATCTACAATGCGTAGGGGCCAGCAACCTGGCACCTAGAGGAGATAAGGGTTGAGTTGGGTAGCTAATAGTTTGTTAAGTCATTATTATACTTTCATTGTTTTCCATAGTTGGTTGTAAGCTGCATCCTTAAAACACCTAAGTTGGCAGTGGATTGGTTTAAGCAATATAATATATCATTGCTTCTCTTTTATTCTTCTCAGCTCTCATGCTGACAGCACTCACAGCCAT
Source organism: Raddia guianensis (assembly GCA_036346415.1). Taxonomy (NCBI): domain Eukaryota; kingdom Viridiplantae; phylum Streptophyta; class Magnoliopsida; order Poales; family Poaceae; genus Raddia; species Raddia guianensis. The sequence goes on from CM070540.1 coordinate 31,500,870, forward strand.
TGCCCACCACCACATAGGCTCATCTGGTGACCTGTGGACCCCATGGAGTTTATGTCCCGACCCATAGCTATGACCTTAGTAGCTGGGAGCGTAGCAGCTTAGAGAGACACATAGACAGACAGATACGCGAGAGGGAGGGAGTTTGGGTGGGGGGGGGGGGGGGGGATGGTGTGGTGTGGTGTGTGTGAGTGATACACCTGTTTTGGCTGGTCCTATTTCATAAGCATTTAAGTGTCAATGAAGAAACAAAAGGTTGGTTTAGTAATTTGGGAGGGAGTATATTGTGGTGTGGTGTGTGCAACTGATACACCTTGTTTGGCTGGTCCTATTTTCGTAAGCATCTAAGTGTCAATTGGGGGGGGGGGGATGATGTGGCAGGTGTGTGTGACTGATACACCTGTTTTGGCTGGTCCTATTTCATAAGCATTTAAGTGTCAATGAAGATACAAAAGGTTGGTTTAGTAATTGGGGAGGGAGTATATTGTGGTGTGTGCAACTGATACACCTGGTTTGGCTGGTCCTATTTTCGTAAGCATAAGTGTCAATGAATGAGAAGACACATTCCTTTATCGAGCCAAGAACAATAGGTTGGCTTGGAGGAAGATTTCTCACCCATTCCACTACTATTTTTACAGCATGGAAATTTCTGTAATTATAGATTGAACACCTTAAAGAGAGTAATACCGTTGTTAATGGATGCACATTATGCTCCTGCTCCTCTCTTTTTTTTTTCTTCTGGAGATTTAGTACCAGCTCCTGTTTCAGCAGAATTATATAATCTGTTTGAGAATCTAAATGATTTCTGTAACATGTAATGCAATATATTTGAGAATCTAAATGGTCTGTGCTACTAATTTTGGCACAAGAATATAATCTGATTGAGAATCTAAATGATTTTTCAAAGTCTCAACTATTAAAAGTGAGTGGTGAGTATGGTTAGTTCTCATGTACTTTTCTGCACTTTTGTATTTTAGTCCTTTCTTTTTATTATTGTGCAGTCCTGGTTTTTTGCGCATTTTGTTTTAGCCCATGTAGTCTCCCAAATTCTGGCACAGGCCTTGAATTTATTGTTCATATGGTCACTCCTAAACCCAATGTTTATACTTTATAGCATCTCAGCCCCTTGGGTTTGCAGATACCATGAATATGTCACTGTTTTGAGCTTTTTAACCCCTCAAATTTCCTAACTTGCATGCAAACCCTTGCAAAACATGGGCGTCTAATTAGTATTACCTAATGTGTAGCCAAAGACCTCCTAACAGGTTGGGTAATTGTAGCACAAACATTGCATCAATCACATAGGCGCTGGTAAGTTTCAAATCACATGCATAATCGAGTACTTGATGGCCGATGTGGATTGTGTTTTGTGTGGATTCAACATTCTGGGTCAATTAATCTATTGTTTGCTTTAACACCTCTGGCTCTAGAGAGAAACTGCAGAACCGAATAAAACAAAACGTAACATGCTGACATACATATCACTATCTAATTACTTCTTTTGACAGCCTTGTAGTTAGGGTTGGGTTAACCATCTGACATTCTCTTTAAGAGGAGAACAGTGTTGGGGAACATCCTCCAGGTTGTCTCATTTGTACCACTTGATATTGATATTCAACCACAAAACTTGGATGAGCGCTTTAGGCTTATGTTTCTAGCTAGTCTCAGGCGGCTTTGACTTGATAAGATCTGGTAGAAGGAACTGATGCCTGAGAAAACGGAGTTTTCTTCCATTTAGATTTGATCTTATTGTGTAAGGTTAACAGAACTAACTATTGTATATTTTGCTTGAGAATTTATCTCTATTTCTGAATTCTGATTTTATGAAATCTCTTCTAAAAATTAAATTCCTATGCACCGACAATTCTCTGATGCTAGAGTTTAATACTATGTTCTTTCGGATATACCATAGTTTTGTGATCTGATAATTTCATACCCTTTTACCAAAAGAACATCATTATCAACTTCCATAAATCTATGCTTATGCCAGATTCATAGTTACTTTTGGATAATATTTTTCAAACAATCACCAACTATTCTTGGTGCAATGTTATCTGATATTGTTGACATTAATGCTTCTATTGCTATATCAAATGACAGTAGTAAGCCGTAAGTAGGAAACAAATGATGGAACTGTAGTGCTTGACAAATAATTGTTAAATGGCGTCAGTTATCTTATTTCCCAAAGATGCCTATTAATATTGGTTGAGCCGTATAGCTAATGTTTTGTTTGTTGGTCATTGTTGAATTAGTATTGTCAGTTTTTCACGTGATGAATTGGTGATTCATTAACAAGTTAACTCCTTTCAGGTTGCCATTCCAGTTGTACCTACAATCAGGGTGCTTGTGACATTCACAAAGTTTGAAGAGCTACAGCCACTAGAGGAGTTCACCACACCTCCTTCCAGCCCAGATAATAGCAAGAGTCCAGCGGCCCAGTCATCTTCAAGCTCATGGATCCAGTGGATCAAGGCTCCATACCGGCAGAACTTCTCGACTGTGCCAGGCCCCAGCAGCCGTGTGGAGGACATCCAGGACCCATTTGCCATTCCTGCAGATTACGTCTGGACAACACCAGAAGAGAAGAAAAAGAAGACACAAGAAAACAAGAACAAGTCGAAGAAAGGAAGAAATGCGACATAGATAGATAGCATTGGTGGTTTCAGATATGTTGCGGATGACCCAGAAACCATTAAAAAGGAGCAATGCTCGGTGATATCCTCTTATCTAACAGGCAGGATGAGTGGGAGATTTGAATATATCGGCAGGCTTCAGTCGACTGATGTTGAATGCCAAATGTCACAAAACAACCGCTTGTCTAGTTCGATGTGATAAAAGATTTGTTCGTAACATTCTTTGGTTTAACCCAAATCATTTTATTTCCAATCACTATTGACCGTACGGGTTGATTTTGACCGAGGTAGTTTCTGACATCGCTGTTTGGTGTTGTGTTTTCAAGTTTTTGCCAGCATCCTGCATCTTCAATGTGCCAACCCCAAGGCTAAATGCCAGGATCAACATTGGTACGAATTTTTTGAATGGGGAAAAGTCATGTTTCTGTATGTTTTGCTGTTTCAATGGTGGCCGGGATCACTCCTAGTTGTTTTCTATCGGTCTTATCAGCCACCGTCGGTGTTATGCATATCGGCCGTTTGAATGAATTTTGACCGGTGTATAATTTATCTGGTTGCTTTTATTTTTTGTTCAATTTCGTTGCTTTGAATGACTTAACAAAAAATCGGCCGATATCGGCAACAAAAAACCGATTATCGGCCATATCAGTGTTATCACCCCCTGCCTGTAAATTCCGAAAGTGATTTATCAAATCACTGGTGTGTTAGCCTGCTATCGCATGTCTTCTGAGACCCTGCCCAGCCAGTGTGATAAGTTACAGCCTGCAGTGACGCAGATATAGTAGAAACTTGTTAAGAGGTGTTCATTTCATGTCGTATATGGTTAATATGTATTTGCAACTACTACTCTCACGGCGCATGGACGAGGTAGTGGAGGCCAAACTCGAGAGATGAATTGTACAACCATCAGAGGCAGGACCATGCTAGGCACCACTGAATCGCCTTGATTTATCCTCTCAAGGAAACCAATTAAGAACCTGAACAACCTGCAACTTACAGGCGCGTGCAAAATGTTAATTTTTTGCTGAGGCAGTGTATTAAGAGGGCTTGAATGTAACAGGAAAAATGCTTTAAAATGTAGAGTGCTGCCAAATGAGGGCTTTCTTCGTGTTCAAGTATGAATTTTGGTTGTCCCATCCATGCATAGAATGAGAGAAAAAATAGAGACAAATAAGAAACTCTTTATTGATTCTTCAACCATTAATAATTACAATAAGGATTGTAGAGAACTGAAGGGCTCCATGAAGAGATATTTTAGGAAATTAGGACAAGACGTCGTTTAAGATGCGACACATGTTAGTAATCGCCAACAATTGTTTGCTTTGTGGTGGCAATTATTGTTATAGACATAATACATTGTTAATGCATACCCGCCATACAGTTATCATAATAGACATTAATTTGGCCATATTATGGATGTGATTAGTATTACAACAATGCGCACTCTTGCACGCTGACACAGTGGATGATGGAGAGAAACAATGTGAAGAACTCTACTGCTTTTCTTTGATCACATTGCCCTTTATATAATACTAGAAAGGATAACACGCTAACGATTGTGGTCCATGTTTAATGCTTTGTTGGTGATTAGATCGACGATTGGGATCTAAGCTTTTGTAGTCGAACTTACTTTCAATATGTCGAAAAGTTCTTGTCGTAGATGCAAGAAAGACAACACGATGGAGGTTTTTATCTTGGTCCAGGTCTCTCGGGTAACGGATAATAGCCCTACATCCAATACTTTACTATAATCAGTGGAGGTTACAATGTGTGTAATAGTGAGAGGAAAACCTAGTTAGGGTTCCCCTAGACCTGTTGTGCTGTTGTTTTAAGAAAACCAGGCGAGAGAGGAAGATAATAAAGAGCAAAAGCCAACTACACATATCACCTGTGGAGCAAGGCAATGTTCCACGTGTTGCTCAAGACTTGACCGTTTGCCATGGCGAGGTGCACATCCCCGGGCATGATGCCAAGACAACCGTGAACAGACCCTCCTAGCAGGGAGTTAGCTGTTGGCATGCGACAAGTTCTAAATTCGATGTAGAACAAAGTTTCCAACTTGCAAAGTCCTGGGCTGGACCGATCGAGTCGCGTGCCTGCGCCGAGCTTGTTGTTAGGAGGCTAATCGAATCAGGGGTTGCTCGCACCAGCCTTCTAACATGCATGCCTAAGTCTAGCTGACGTTCTTCCTCTTGATTGTTGTGTTCCATGAGGTCCACGCACGGAGAGCCCAATGCTTTCTTAGCCGGTAACACAGCTTCCACGCCATAACGAGCTTGAAAGGGGTTTCCTCCATTGCTTGGCTGGAGGTATTTTGCATTGACCAAAAGATGAAAGGCAACTCGTCTACCCAGCCTTGGAGAAGCTCGGTGAGCTGGTTGAAGCAGCACTTCCTGATGCCTTGGATAACTTGTCCTTTGGCATTTTCGGTGGCGCCGTTTCTCTGTCGGTGAGCCACAAAGGCGTAGGTGATCTTAGTACTGAGCTCCTCGCAATATTTCTGAAACAACTCACTGGTGAACTGAGTTCCATTGGCATGATCAGTTGGCTCGAGACTCCGAACCGAGTGACCATGTTATTGTGGAAAAATCTTTTGGCGGTCAGTGTTGTGATGGTAGACACAATCTCAGCCTCTATCGACTTGGTGAAGGTGTTGATGGCGATGAAAAGGTGTGTGCAACCTTGGTGACCATGGGGGAATGGATTGAGATTGTCCACTACCCAAGTTAATTATGAAAGTCCAAGGGAGGGGAACGTCTACGGGGCATAGTTGGGCTGATGAGTAATCTAGGCATGTAATTGGCGCACTAGGCAAGTTGTAACTGTCCTGAGCATCACCTAAAGCGATGCGCCAATAGTAGCCCATACGGAAGGCATTGCCCATGAGGATTATGTGGGAAGAGTGTGCGCCACAAACCCCTTTGTGGATGTCTCTTAGCAAGATTTTTCCCTCCTCCTGAGAGATGTAGTTGGGAAAGACATCAAGCATGCCTTTATGGTACATGGTACCCTCCATTAATCTAAATAGTGGAGCTCTCCTGATAAGCCGGGATCTCTCAAATTCTACCTTAGGCAATGTCCCAATGCTAAGTATTGGATGAATGGTGTCATCGACATCGTGCTTTGCTCAAGGAAGGAAACAATGTCATGCATTTCTTCTGACTCCTGCCCTGAGGGGATGGAGAGCTTGAGTAAGTGCTCAACGAGCACCCTCTCTAGAGCAGGTTCTTGTGAGAAGCCTGTAACATCCCAAATTTTAAAATCAAATTGGCAGGATATTAAATATTGAAATGCATGATTTCAAAATATTAAAATATTTAAAATCATCATGTCATCTTTGCATGCAACGTCTTGGAAAGAGTGATGCTATTTAAATGTTAAAATAAAAATTATCTTGCTAAAATATATTCATTTATTTAAAGGGTTATTTAAATAGCTTTCCAAATAAGGAAGAACAGAGAGAAACAAGAAATCAGGAAATGTTAAAATGGATCCTCCATTCCTCCCTCGTCCATCCTCTCGGCCCATTCCCCTTCTCCTTCTCTCCCACTCCTTTTTCTTTCCTTCGCCTGGGCTCTCGGCGCCATTTCGGCCCAGCTCCTTCTGCAGCCCATTTCACCTTGCAGTCCTGCGTGCGTCGTGTCTCACTAGCATGTGGGCCCGGTTGGTCAGCTGCTTCCCGTCGTCTCCGTCCGCGCTGACCGCCCCTCGCCGTCCCCCACCTCTGGCTCGCTGTCCTCCGCACGCGGTCTTGCCTCCTCTTGCTCCCACGTCATGCCACCTCACCTCTTTGACCCTCCCGTCCCCACGTCTCCGTACCATAGCTGGCCGCGACCGAGGGACGCCATTATTTTTCCTCCTTCCCCGTGATGTTGCCGATCGGAGCCAAACCGGGAAATCCGAACCACTGCGCGCCGCATTGAAGTCCCTGGTTTGCCGCATGCCTACAAATAGGGGCACTGCTCTCCAATGCCTTTCCCTCTGGCATTGCCCCCCACTTCTGTTGCCCGAGCCGGTAAGCCGGAGCGCCACCAGTGTCGCCGTTCTCTCTCTTTCCCCCCCTCTTCTTATTTCCCTTCAGCTTGTCTTTTTCCCTCACCTCCGGCATTCTTAGCAGGTCATCGGAGCAGCGGGCGCACTCAAGGAGTAGAGCCGCTCGGTCCGTGTGCGTCGCCGGAGCTCTCGTCCGCGCCACCGCCATGGACAGCCTGCCCACCACCTTGCTCGTCTCTCTGGAAGCGTAGGTAGTTTCCCCTACCTCTCGCCTCGCTCTCGGCCAAAGGAGTCGAGTCATCGCCAGGTCTCTCGCCGGCGCCACGGTCGCCATGAACCGCCGCTGCCGCGCGCTACCACGCCACCTATTCCGACCACCTCTAGCGCCGCCAAGGACGCCACTAGCCTCTTCCCGACACCCTGCATCTCCCTATTCAACCAATTGTGTTCGGTTGGCTGGAATCTCCGCCGTTGCGTTGTTCCCCTCCGTCGCCGTAGCCGGAGGAGACACTCTCATCACCACCCCCACTTTCTTCCTGGGTGCACGTCGCTGACACATGGGTCCCATGGGCCCCGCTTCGCCTCTTCACGCGTCTGCGAGCGCCCGCGCGTGTCCGCGCCTCGGATAAAATGTGGTTTAAAGGTATTGCATCAAGTGTAATGATTAGTAGGAAATGTTTTCCTCTTTTCCAAAAACCTTCCGATTAGTGAGAGACTTTGCCGACTGATGCAGTACGGCACCTAACTACAAAATCTGGGCTAAATCATTGTCTCTCTCTTCTAGTTTAAGGATTGCTCGTCATATGAACCAACGATCTGATCCATAACAGTATGATATCGAGTCCCGTTATGGAATGGGCCTAGTTGTTAGCGGAAAACCCTGACGTAGACTCCCGGTAGCCACCATTAGTGTTTGAACCTAACGGCTTTGTGGCAAAACACTTCTGAGTGCGTAGCCTCTCTAGGGTAAGTGTATCCACTCTGCAGAGTTGAAACTATCATGATAGCGTGCTCGCGGTCACGAGCATGCGAATGGACTGTTCATATGGTAGATTTTCTTGTCAAAACCATTTTGGGAAAAGGTGTTTTACGAGAAGATTTGAGTGGAGTAAAGTTGATGAGAAAATTTTTGTTTAAAGTTAGGTGCCACCGGCGCACGTCTCGGATTGGGTGTCGGCCTACCGTGGAGCGTCCGCGCGGGTTAAACCTAGCAAGGTTTTGAGAAAAAGTGGTGATAAAATGGTTTTTATCTCACTATGGCAAGAGGCCAAGTGGCGGGAGTAATTTGAGAAGAGCCCAAAGAATATTATTATGGTTTAAAGTTTCCAAAAACTTTGCCAAAACTAGGCCAATAAAGTGCTTTTCCACAAAACATCCCAAGCTCCCCGTTGTATTAAGCCACATATGCATCATTTCCGACTTGCAGAATACAATTGTAGTCACCCTCGATTTTCCCCTCTCCCTGTTGAAAATTTCAAAAGCTGGGCTATCCGATTTCGGCCCTCCATCCGAGGATGAGGACCCTAACTACGAGGAGGAGAAGTAATTCGAGGATGGCTATGAAGAGTAGGGTTGTGTGTTCCTACAACCTCTGCGCCTGTGGAATAAATAAGTAGATGTTGTATTAGGCCCTGCTTGTTGTTGTACTCTGTATTGCGGCCTTCAAGCCGTTAGTGGTGTAATGTATTGGACTAAGTTCCCCGCTATGTAATAATCTGAACGGTGGTAATGTATCGTTTCTGTTTAACTGTGTGTACTAGCCATGATCCTTGGGACTAGTACATATTTACGCAGGTGGAATCTGATATTCTAAATCGGGTGCCAACAAAGCCGAGCTTTGCAAGCTAGTCGACTAGGGTGTTATCCCTTCTAGGAACATAGTGAACTTCGAAATGTGTGAAGTGCTTCTCTAGTTTTCACACTTTGACCATGATTGCATCATTAAATAATCAGAGCACTGAAACTCCTTAGTGACCTGGTTCACGACCAACTGTTTAGTCGTAAACCATCTTGTTAGGGACCATGTTCATGGCTATGGAATGGATCCGCCTCGTTTGGGAATAGTATGTCCATGGCTATGGCTATCGGTTATGGCATGATTCTGCTACTGGGACACTTGGTTTTAAACAACTACAAATAGCACATGCTCCATCATATAGCCTGTTATCATTAAATGCAGTAGGTATGGTTTTTTGTTCGTTGAATATGGTCAGTTGCGCTCGTACCCTCTCCTTATTCCATCCTTTTAGAATATGACGACTATGAGCATCGTTGAGCACTAATTCTTTTAGTGGCATTGATGACGTATGTTTTGGAGACAAATATGAATATATTTTCTAAGGTGACACGAGTACGTATAGCCGAAATCATATAATGATCATGTTAGATCAAATTGGCTATAATAGGTTTTAAAAGATAAAGCCTATGATCCTCTGATATTTAGGATATTTTTATGTCATAAATTCATACTCATGTGGTTGTATGTCTACAATTTCGAGTTGATTCTTGAGCACATGCTTGTTGTTCAAACTATTTACTCGAAAATTTATGATTGACGTAAACAAGGGGAGGATATTATACAGATTATCAAAAAGGTTTATACCGATAATATTCTATTTGAAAGGCATTGTAAAATATGCTTATGATAATAGAAATCTTAAAGATTTTCCTTTGAAAAGGCATATTAAGAAATTAATAGGTCATTTTAGGAGATAATTGAATGATTTTGTTTGTATCTTATTGATACATATAAATGTCATTTATTATATTGCCAATATCCACGTGGTGAATAATTAACTACATGAAAGTAGTTACATGTTCATTATGATTTGTAAGTCATATTCATTTGTTTGGAACAAATGATTCCCAAAATCATCAAACATGATCTATATATCAAATTAATATGATCATAGTGCATTTGAGGTATATAAGTAATTATTAGATTGTTAAAATTGTTCTGAGAACAATATTTCAATGTAGATTAAATTTGATCATGTCCAATGTCTCAGCATTATTTATGTTTAAAATGAGCATTTGAAAGATAATGCTTATAACTAGTAAGAATACTAGTCATGACCATGTCGCATTAATTAGTGACCCAAAGTATATGAGTGCTTGGGTCAAATAGTGGGTAAAGATTGTACGAAACTAGACTAGAATTTTTTTCGATTAAATATCCTTTTGTGGGTATCTTGTCGATTATATTATCCCAAAAGGTTGATGGGAAAACTCAATAAACGTAAGATAATGCAGTTTTATGTGATTATACTGTATTGTGAAAGTCTAGTTCACTGCATATAAATCAGACCCCCCGATTTATTGTAAGTGCATGGAGATATACACTTCCCATGTAACATCACCACTACAACATACAAAATTAGGGTTATTTGAGGTTTTTGGATATAAAGTTCCATTAATCTTATGCCCGCTAAAGAGGATTATGAAAGTATGTTGTTAATAAAGATCGTATCTCGGCATTAGGGGGAAAAATGCCCAAAGATTTAAATACCTTGGTAATTTCTCTAAAAAAGGGGATTAGAGAAATGATCTTTATATTAACCAGAGCTACGCACTCTAGTAAAGACTAAACAAAGGTTTAGTTTATTCTCATGTTTTGATGCAAACAGAGAATTTGCCAAAAACTTGGAGTTACCATTTACTATAGTGTAAATGGATTACTAAGAGTGGAATACCCCGGGATAATTGTATTTCCATCTTTGTGAAATTTGACTTGTTAGTCAATGATCTAAATATGCGGGGACGCATGCAATTTTAGATCTAATGACATCGTCAATATAACACTCCTTAAGAGATAATCATCGTGAAGATAATAATTCCAGCTTGGCAATGCGCACATATTATAATGTTAAAAATATGAAATGACAGTGAATCTTCGTTTTGGCAAATGATAAAATTCTGGTTAATTTTGAGTTTTTGACATATCCTTATAAATTCGGATATTGAGAAATATGAGAAAATATTATCGACAAATTACCTCTAAAGGTTACTAAAGTACGAATCTGGAATTAAAAGTTCATGGCATATAATACGTGAAGTGTGCATATCGGATCTTCAGAAAACATTTGAGGTTGAACCATATGATAGCTATAAGTCTTAAAACTGATTAAGATTTATTGGGTCATTACATAAATAATGTGACGATAGAGGCTATGGTTCGAATGTCTCCATAAGAGACTATTATTCTCATATATGTAAGACGTTTCATTATTAGTCAAATCTGCAAGATGATATGAAAGAATATGCAGTAAATAGAGTTGGGAAATCCTTAGTGATATCCTTGATTGATTCGCAATTTCATGTGAAAAGAAACAGAAAAATGCGACATATATGCATGAGACTAATACATACCTTCATAAATATGATAACATCTTTCTTTGGGAAAGAGTGTTTTATCAAAGAATGTTACTTTCAAAATAAAGTATTGTTTTGAAAAGATATTTTCCTAGAAAGAAAAATATTTATTAGTCAAAATACACCAATTATCTATAGAAATTGGATGATGACCTATCATGACCAAATGGAAAAATATGAGTATTTTGAATTTAGCCATATAAGCACATCTGATGTAGTGTGCATATCTTACAAAGAATAAGAAAATGGCTATATCCTTTAATATCTTGAAGGTATTAAGTGAATTGGTCTAATTAGTGAAATCCCCCTGAAAAGACTGGTTATACTTTGCTCTATAGTGATACAACCATGTGTTGTAAGTCTTGAAAATCAGGTTATTTGGTTGGTATTTAATCACTAAGAAAAAGTTGTGAAATATCAAAACCTTATAGTTTTGATATGTTATATCTATAGGTTATATGAGATTTGTTTTGGAGTGAAATATAAAGATATCGTTGGAATATAAAGTTCCTACTATTAATGCTAAAAGCATTAATGCATCAAGCCTGATCGTTAAATCGATATAAATTATCGAGTAAATTAATGCATTTTCCATTTTAAGAAAATGAACTATCATTAAAATGATCTTTATATATCTCCATAGTGCTGAAAGATTTTTAGGAGAATCAATACATAACTATGGAAAGGATGCGCAGGTTTTAGAAATCTGTCCAATCCGTGTAATGTCAAATCTTATATTGGATATATGATGCTATGACATAAAGTCATGTATATAGACCTAACGGTCATTTCCACCAAATGATATTACATTATATAAGACACCACATGCATAAATATGGTTAGAACAAATGGTTTGACATATGTGGAGTCATGTAAAATTTAATGCAATTGTTACTCTGTTATTATCTATAAAGATAATATATCTTGTATTGTATAAGTGAAAAGCATTATACAAAGGCAATATAATAGAATATATTACTACGCAAACACTCTGTGAGGGTGATGCAGTCATGTGAATTATCTATAAGAGATATATTCGCTAAGTTCTTATTAACTTTTGAAATATAACCCATTGAATGATTTTGGAGATCATATATTGTACTCTTTTTCCTTAATGAGTTTTTCCTTTACAGGTTTTCTCATTCTAAGGTTTTTAATGAGGTAATGTCGCAATACAAGTATTCATATGCGGTGCATTCTTTTCTCCATTCATTTTTCCCAATGAGTTTTTGGAGGAGTTTTTAATGAGACACGTGCATACAAGTTATTTATTAAAATAGAGTATATGCAATGTGCTTTTTTTCTCCGTCTGTTTTTCCCATGAGGTTTTTGAAAGGAGTCTTAACGAGACATGTGCGTTAGGAAGTTTAGTCTTCATGGGAAGTTTCTAAACTCTTATTTATGATCTTGAGAATTATATATTGCCCTCTTTTCATTCATTAATTTATTTGAGAAATTTCTTATGCGAAGGTTTTAACAAGATAATATAAGTACATTGTTTTTACACAATGTAAAGTTTCCTTCATCAATTTTACCCATTGGATTTTTGGATGAGTTTTTAATAAGGTATATAGATGATATACTAATGAAAATATACATTGGAAGTATATATATTAGACAATCTTGTTTTTCCATCTGTTTTTCCACAGCTTTTCAGAAGGAGATTTTAGGACATATACATATTACTAATTTGCCTGAGGAGAAGTGTTAAGAAATATTATTAAGAGCGTGTTTGGTTGCCGTGTCGCGCCAACTGCATCGCGATGTAGATTGATCATATTGGGCTGGTGTTTGGTTACTGCGTGCGTTGTGCTACCGCATCATCGCGATGCAAATGACCACAGCGAAACTACTGTTCTTGTGAGCTCAAGGCTTATCGCCAAGAAACGCCGGAATCGGCCGTTTCCCTCGGGCTGGCTCATGAGCCAGTTGAGCGGTATGCGAAGAACCAAACAAATACTTTAATAGGCAAATCATGAAAGGTTGTCTAATGAAAAGGTGCCTCTTTGTGGCACCCATTTGTACTATATATAAAGACCCATTATAATCACACCTAGACCTATTCAAACCCCGGACCGGGCTTCGGGTCGGGCCTGGAAAAGCCCGGTCCCAAAACCAAAGCGAGCAGGCCGGCCAGGCGTCGGGCTCGAAACTGGCTCGAGCCCTACCGGTCAAAGCCCTACCCGCCACGCCTTAAATCGGAAAAATCGGGCCGGTTCGGCCGATTTGACCACGGGCTTGAACGAGGCCGAGCCCTACCGATGCACCGCCGACGGCCGGGCCGGCCGGCTTTTTCGCCAGCTTCCCATGATCAGGTCTAATCACACCCAATGATGAATAAAGCAATCTCTCTCTCAATTCTCTCGTCTCCCATACTGTGCTAATAGTGTCTCAACAATCTTCTTCCTAACCAACAATGAAAGTTGCTGATAACATGTTGTAACACACCGATGTGCTCAGTGGCAGTGAGAGAGAGTACACAGGACTGCTGCTTTATTGCCTTTGTAGAGTACAAATGAACAATGTCTCAATGTCAAGTCACAGAGCGCATTGCCCTTTATAGTATTGTACATGACAGTTGCTACTTTTGGAACCGCAGAGGTAGTTTTTCCTTTGGTATTGATATGTACGTTGATCTTGTAATTAACGGTTAAATTAATTACGAGATTAACTACCACTTTGATTATTTATTAATATATTCTTTTCCTTCATGATTTCTAAGGTTCTTTATACGAAGGTTTTTAATGAGCCAACATTAAATTTAATGTTATTTATGCAATGCAAATTTTTCTCCGTCCATCTTTTCACCAGTTTTTATAGGAGTCTTCAATAAAATATAAAAATCGCTAAAAGAGAGAATACGATAATAAATTTTAAAAAATACTCCCTCCGTTCCAAATTATAGGTCGTTTGACTTTTTGACACATACTTTGACCACTCGTCTTATTCAAATAATTAGTGAAAATATGAAAAAACTCAAGTCATTATTAAAATACCTTTCATGATAGACTAAATCATAACAAAGATAAATTATAATTATAAAATTTTTTGAATAAGACGAATGGTCAAAGTACGAGTCAAAAAAGTCAAACGACCTATAATTTGAAACGGAGGGAGTACTACTGTATATTAGATAATGTTATTTTTTTTCGCTTGTTTTACCCAGAGTACTTCAATAGGAGTTTCCAAAGACATCTATATAGGGAATTTTTCCAAGAGTTCTACAAATTCATAATTAACTAATAATAACAGTTATTAGTCAAAGGATGATAGTTTCACATGTTAGAAAGATATCTCTTCAAGACACCCTTTTATTCTCTATACAATGAAACTTTACCCATTGTAACCGCAAGCATTGAGTCCATAAAGCATTCATTCTCATTCAAATCTCTCTCAATGGTGAGAGCTTTACAAAATTAAAATTAAAAAGTAACGCTAAAAATTTGTTATTTTCGTAAGAAACAAACAATATAGTACTTTCCTCTAAGAACGATATAGTATTTTATAATCATTTTTATGGGGTTTTGAATAATTTTTCTTAGATCTAAAATATTTTTTTATAATTTTTTTAGCTCTACAAAACCTCTCATGAGAACACACAATTTTTTTGATTAAAAATTTAAACTACTTCCAGCCAAAAGGCAGACTTTTGCAGCATTTTTTGATTAAAAATTTAATCTACTTCCAGCCGAAAGGAAGACTTTTGCAGCGTCTACAAAAGAATGGGTCACCGATCGAGGCAGGTCCACTTATAGCACCATTAAGCATTGACCAGCAGAAAATGCATTTTTTAAAGGTCAGATAATGTACAGATATATGTACATATGCAGTTTGGTAGCAATAGCGGTAAAACAACGGTTAAATTTGAATCTCACCACCTGCTGCGCAAAACAAACCTCCTACAGCATCAAACATTGAGCTTCAAGGGTGTGTGCTTGGAAAGTGGACACAGCCTCCATGGTTACCGTGCAAGATATACAGCAAATGTGGCTGATGTCCAATCGATGACAATGAACTGTGGGTTTGCCTTCCTCGTAGGAGGCTAATCACCATCATCATAACATCGTCCTATATGGAATCCTCTGGAATTAGACTGAAAAAAAAAAGATGTTAAACATATGTAGATTTGATAAAGGAAAATACTCATAAGAGAGGCAATAATGAGTAAATGGTATGTGTTAACTCATGCTAGATGTTAAATATCACTCAATGATGCGCAAGATTTAAAAAATAATGAAATACAAACTATTAGGAAAATCCAACAACTTCGTTGTACCCTTAAATAAGATATTGGTTTTATATATAGATGTACAAGTTACTCATCTTCCATATACAAATACAAGTGCAACGATTATTATCCAAATCCAGCAAGAAAACTGGTATAATATCACTACCAATTATAATATTTTTGATATTGATACTATATCTGGATATGCATGTTACTAATCTTCCATACACAAATACAAGTGTAGCAATTATTATCCAAATCTGGCGGAAAAACTGGTATAGGCCTTGTACATTTCAGCCTAGTGTAGTGTAGCGTAGCGTTTCTGCAAAATTTATCTTTTTTATATAGCCTATTTGGTTTAGTAATTTGTAATGATTTTTCTCGGGTTTTTAGTACTCCTTTTAAAGATTCTAAAATATTTTAAAATTATTTTTTTATAATATCTAAACCTCTCTTTAAATACTTTCAAATTTTGCTGAAACACTACGCTACACTACGTTAAGCTCAAATGTACAAGGCCATAATATCACTAGCAATTATAACGGATATGATCACTAGCAATTATCTTTTTTGGCATCCACCAGTTATTACACTGTTATGAGCAAACTATTCTTATTATTACACTGTTAGACTTCGTCAGTTGCTGGACACATACAGCAAAAATATTCCAGTCATGAAGCAATTTGACCATCTACCGTTTTCGGGATACCATAGAGACTTGAAGGACAGAGAAAATCCATCATATAAAATTAATTTGTGAAATTCTGCTTCACTGTCTAAAAACAGAAACCAAATATATTTAATGCTTTGAATATAGCTTAAACTTTTCAAAAAAAAATGTCTATGCATTCATCTAGCAATTGCAATAATAATATATTAAGAAATGCTGGCTCAGGCTGGTATAAAGAAGAAACTGCATAAACATATTAGAAATGCACTTTTACAAAACATGTTCCTATGAAGCAGAGATCTCTACATTGTCCTCAGCACAACAAAGATCTTACTGGAACTATTATATGCTACTCCCAAGCCATTAATTGGCCTAATCTTACACAGCTACGTCCCCCTCATAGTTGTTACTTCTACTTCAGCTGGTAAAAGAGCCAAATTGCAACGCAAATGCCTCAGTGAATATCTCTGTTTCCTTTTAGCATGTTTTATTTGCAAACAAGCAATAAATATGAAAAAACGTAGCATCTATTGTTTTATTTAACAATAGTGGACAACTGGACATACAAATAATACATGACAAGGAACCTCTATAATTCCTTACATTTCATTGCATGTATCTGTTTTCATCACAAAGCACAATAACCATCACTATCTTATCACTTGCAAGCTACACAAAGAAGTGCAAAAACAGAAGTCAGCTCTAGATTTTTTTTCTTTTTGGTTATCACAAATGGTTCAAATCCGGCTATAGAATTCAGCAAATTACTAGGCCAAACACTTGTGGGTGACACAAAATCATAAATTGTGGAAGTTAAACTATCTTGTAACCTTGATTTTTGTTTTTTTTTCACATAAATTTCATAGGAGTATTAATATTGATAAGCAGTGAAATTGCATCCATGTCTAACTGCTTAATGTCAAATCTATGTAACTCCCGGTACAACTGAGTGATAGCGTGGTGACCAACAGGATGGCTACAGACCTTTTTTACAAGGTGTTCACACCCAAATTTGGACAATAGCCAAAGTTCTAGAAAATTCTAGAAATCGGATTGGGTTAGGGAAATATGGGGCGGATCGGCCGTAAAAGGAAAGGTTTAAGTCAGTTGTGCATATAAGAAAGAGTCTAGATCATCATCATCATACCCCAATTTTTCCGAGGAAACTCCTGCAAAAGCCGGGTAAGGAGGGTCAGTGTACGCAACCTTACCCTTGGGATTAAATATCACAGAGAGGTTGTTTCTGTTTGACCTTTGGTGATACTAGAGTACTAGAGAACTCTCTATAACTTCATGGCAAAAAGAAGTATAGATAGTTCAATATGCCATTTTGCTTTAGCCCATAATAATCAAAAACATAGAATAAAAGATCATTTGGCACCATCTGATTAAAATTGGACATAAGACGAGTCTGGGTCAGCTCAGAAAAAAAAAGTCTGCCTCGGAGCCATATGGATATGATAGGCAAAATAAATGAAATAGGAAAAAATCAGCACGAGTTTGTATTGACCATGAAAGCCAAAGTTGTACAGGTGTACATCGGATATCTCTAAATATGAGGTCCCCTGAGGTGTGCAAAAGGTATCCAACCAATGAATCTACTCTAATTTTTATTTGTCCTTTACTTTTTGTCATATTTAGTCTAGTTTAGTTTTGTTTGACCATGCTTTGTTCTTGATCTTGTTGTGCACCGTTACTTGATCAACTACATGCTACTAATCCCATATGAGTTTTGTCTCGGTTATGTCCGATCTTCTTGCCTGGTTTATCATAATACTATCTTTGTTGATATTGTTGTGCATCGCTGTTCCGTGCAAAGGCTTGATTCTACCCTTGTTCTATCGGCTTATTTAGCTTTACAGATTGGCCGATAGTTATCCTTTGTTATGTCTGCTAGACAATCTAATCACCTAGTTGATAGTCTGTTTACCCTCTTTCTATGCTTAGTTGATTCATCGACTTAGTGGTAGACTGTTTATTCTCGCTCTACTATTTAGTTGATTTCATTGAATCTATTTGTTTAGATTTAACCTAAGACGATAGTTTCGTTATCTTTCACCCCTACTTGGATCTGTTTGCACTTCATCTTATAGATCTAATCGGCTCACGTCCAATTGACAGTCAAATTGGCTAGCAGATTGTGAACCCTACTTCAACAGGGATCCTAAGCCCTAGGCCCATAGTGTGTTAAGCCAACCAACAACTTTCGGCGTGAACACAAGGGAAACACATACACATTTAGACATGCAATCAAGCAAGCAAAACAACAAAGTTGACGAAAGAGTACTACAAAAAAACATCCTACTAAACTTCCCTTCATGTTAAAATGATATCTCTACTTGATAAAGTTTCATTGTGTTTGTAATGGGCATACAACACAATTATGCACAATACAATACATATAACTAAGACCTTTGATAATGATACCTACAAACCCTAATATTAAAGGTGGCTTGCAAAATTTAATGCATGAAAAGATAAGAAAAATAGAGCATAGAGCATAACACTGATTCAGTTTACCAATATTATTTTCTACAAAGCTCTGTTCTTGAAAAAAAAAAGTCTTATCAAATGCTTGCAGAATGAAAGTAGATGGTTGACTCCATCCACAATCTATTTCATTTATATATGCAGAAGGCATAGATAAACTCCAACATTTCCATGTGATCAATTCATATCTTATCTAACTGATGAGGGCATCAAACCTTCAGACTTGCAGTAACAAGAATGCATTCTACAACCAGTTAGCATTATGGTTTGTGCGTCCCTCCACCACCACATTGATAGATCAACATATTGTTAATTTTACGTCTAACCTTTTCAATAACCATGCATAGATTTATCATTTACGAGACTTGTCCGGCATTGAATATACAATTGAGACAGAAAAGAACAGATCAAGACCAAATACAAATAAAGTAAAATAAATAATTCAGAACTATCATAAGAAGGCAAAGAACAAATACAAAATCAATCAGTCCATGTAGGAATAAGGCACAAACTTGTTACGAAGGAAAACACACGTACTTATTTCAAAACAGTCCTCTAAAGTTCAAAATAACAAGATCATAGGAAGAATTTAGACTATTACCAGCAGAGGAACTCCTAGCCAGCAATCACCTTGAAGATCCAAGAGAAGCATTATGATAACAGCAACTGAAAGGGAAATAAAGAGAGTATTGCCTTCTAATTGATATCCAACTACATGGTTAACTTTCCCACCCATTCATCAATCATTCCGTAGTCAATGCTTAGCTCCCTCAATGGAGGAATGTTCTCCATTGCGTAGATCATGAGGTGGGGATATGCAACATTGTAATGGTCAAACAGCACAAATTGGACGAAAACATTTGGACTGCAACTATGGCTGAAATAACAAGCCACATTCCTTGCCCTTGACACATCAATAGAAAACTTCAAGTCAGCAAGTGGAGGATGGTTCGGTGGCACATAATCAGGAAACACATCCGAGATATCACCCCAATCTAACCACCTTGGAGGGAACCTATTTGGACGCACCAGGCAGTCACCATTTGCAGATACAATCTCTGACTGCTGATGGGTAAGCACAATACCGCTAAACTCACAAATGAATGTACCAGCCTTAATGAGATCCAAAGACCGAACCCCCCAACCAGTCTCCCTTGACCGGAACACCTCAAGCCTATTCTTAAGCCCCTTCTGACTAACCCTGTTGGGGCAACTAGGTGGGCACCGGCAGTATGGCCCACACTCATACACCAGTGGTTTTCCACGTAATAGAACACCAGTCTTATCATATGCAAACTCACCTCCATTTCTATCTGCGCAATAACATCCAGTTGAACAATATTCAGTGCACTCACATCCACCACCACCCTCAGCAAACTTCCCTTGGACAGCAGATGATGGGAAAATTGGCCGTGCCAGGTACTCAAACAAGAGCGGATCCTGGTCATCATCAACATCATTGTACAGTGCAACCGGCATGATCTCTCGGCCCTTGGAAATGTCAAAGGACAAGTATCCTGTTGGTCGCAATGTTAGTGCATCCACCTTAAGCTGTTCAGCTACTCGGTAATTCAGGGATCCCATGGGCTCCTGACCCTCAATGCGCATCATTTTATACTTGTAAACACCAAAGCCAGCCTTCCCACGATCGAGCCAGAAGTCAACAACCTTGTAGAGGCCATCATAGAAGTAGATTTTACCGACAGGGCTGCACTTAGACTTGACAGCACGTGTTACACGTATCTCAATGCCGTAGGCCATGCTGCGCTCAAGAGCAAGATTGCCACCCTCAAGTTTCTGGTCAACACAATGCTTGTGGAGGTTGGGGTCACGGCCACCATGACCAGTGTACACAAGTATATCACCACGGTCATCATCGTCTTCATACCCACCAGACACAATGATAGATGTTGCAATAGGCTCCCCAGAAGCAGATTGTCCTGCAGTGACATAGTCGATCCCAGCCTGCACCTGGCCGTGGAGGCCTAGCACACAAAGCTCCATCCGAAAGAAGAAGGCGTCTCCCACCGAGATCCCAGGGATTGGCCCAACTATGCGGCGGTCACGGTTGAGCCAAAGGTCTCGGTCGCCCATGAGCGCTGCTGCCCGCATGTCTGCACGGAGACGGCGCCGGTCCCCACCACCGATCCCACTGATGCCAGCAAGGCCAAGCAGCTCGGCGCGTTCGTCGTCCCTAAGCAGACGCCCCCGGAGGGACTCAAAGGTGATGCGCGCCCGCCGCACTAGGTCCCGAAAGTAGATCTGGTCCCGCATGCCCAGTGAGGACACCCGCACCAGCTCCGACGACCGTGGCCGGCGCTTTTTCGCCCCGGACCCCGAACCAGGCTGCACCACTGCCGGCGACGCGGCCTCCGGCCCCGGCGCCGGCACGATCGCCCCTGAACCGGCCGACGAAAGGTAGAGGTTCGCAAGCCGGTAATACTCCGCTAAGAGCGCGTCCTCGTCGGGATTCGGCGGCAGAGACTGCAACGGCGTCATCACCGCCGCCGATGACAGGTCAGGCGTCGGCGGCGGAGGGACAGCCGAGGCTGCCACGGCCGCGAGCTGTGGCGCCTGTGGAGGCGGCGGCCGCAGCGGCAAAGGGCCGTGCTCCGGGGAAGCTGGCTCCGACTTGGGTTCCATCTTAAGGAGCGGGAGGAGGTTGAGGTCGATGTTATCCGACGACGGGGAATACGGCGGCGACGACGAGGGCGAGGACTCCTCCACCTCCATTGCCCCTCTCAACAACGCTCCCCCGCGACTCCCAAATCCGTACGGGTGCGCGGCGGAGGGGGCGAGGAGGAGGAGGGGAGCGGTGGAGTGGGGAACGGGAGACAGTGGTGGGACGGTGAATCTGCGGGTGAATCGGTGATGCCGCACGGGGGGAAGAAGAGGGAGGGGCTGGAGGAGGCGATGGAGTGGGGGAGATGTGCGAAATCTCCAAAATGGAGCGCCCTTTTCCTTGTCTCTAACGAGAAATCGAAATGCAGGTGTTGAAAGGAATCGGAGGGATGCCGGGAATCAAGTCCCGGGGCACGCACCTCCTTGTGCTTTCAAACAGTCACTGACAGGCAGGCCCAACGGACAAGCTGGTGGGGTTTCCGAGATGGGAGGGATTAAATGCTGCACTGTACCTCGTGTGAGGTGCGGGGTCAGTATCGGGATATCACCTTTTAGTGATATGTTTAGTCGTACTTATCTCGTCATCTCAAATAAGGTAAAGATTTATGTAACACAAAAATCAATAAAATATTCTATATTTTTGTTTACATGCACGCTAGCAAAACTATTGTAAATATCACATTAATTTTTGTTATATCATATTTGAATTATTTCATGTCCTTTTCAAACTTTCATACTTGATTTTGTCATCGTCCGTAGCTTCATTTTTCATTGTATAATATGTCATGTTTCTAGTGTTCAATCTATTATAACTTAAGTTGGTTGAAGTTTTCTAAAATATAATACATAAAATAATGAAGCTAAATAATTGTACGATTTGGTATTTCTTTAAGCTGGTCAAAAAGTTTCTAAGATACACCATATTAAAATAAAATAAAGAACAAGGCAAATAAGTAGTAAGTATTCTTACGAGGCATTAGCCATTGAACGAGATATTGAGGGTGTACATGGGCAATGACATCAACACTACCACTAAAACTTTGAATAATATAGATAAATTACTCTAAATCTTAAACTAACCAAAATATAATTCACCACTGAGTTTTAGTAAATTGTTGCTAAGTGAAGCAAATGAGGTGGGTCTAGAATAAAGTTTAGCAAATTATAATGGAATTTGATGGTGAATAAATTATTGTCATGTTTGGTGTATAAGAGAAAAGTTTAGCGATCTCTATGTTCCAACTATTTAATTTTTCTAGTATATTGTAATATTGTTTAGGAATAGAAAGTAGACAATACTATGATGCATTTATGTTTTCCTTATATATTTATATACATTTTGTATCTTCATACTATTTAATAAACCTAGTGGCGACAGCACATAAACTTTATTTTCGAACCTTAGCCTCCCATCCAACCTATTTGGCAGTATGAAGAATAACTCATATATTTCTTAGTTGTGGCCGCAAGCATATAGAATATATCTGAAGCCTTGCCCTCTAAAACTTCGTCAAGAAGTATCACTGAAACCCAAAGATATGAAACATCAAGTAATCCTACCATGTGTAACAAGGATCCATATCTTTGCAAATGAATTATCATGCAAGACAACAAAATAGCTAAGTAACCCTAAACAAATCCCTCAACAGAAGGACAAGATGATTAAAGAAGAAAAATCTTTATAAGGTGTCAAGAGAACATAACAGTTTCATACAATTCATCAACACATGGCAGTCAAGAAGAGAATGTAAATCTATATGAACAAATTTTTACTTGTAGCAATCACTACAGGAATCCAGATTAATACCATCGACCAAAACTATTTACGACGGCTTTGGAAAAAGCTGACGTAAATAAATACGTATTTACGTCGGCTTCAGAAAGCCGACGTTAATAAAGTTATTTACGTTGGCCTGTAGGAAAAGCCATCGTGAATACTTGATCCATGACTGTAGCATATATCAACCGCATGCCCACACCCTATTTACGTAGGCCGTATATCTATTTATGTCGGCTTGCCCGACGTTAATAGGACACGTGGCTGTCGAAACGTATAAGACACGTGGTTTTATTTACGCCGACGTGGCTTTATTATTTTTTGTCCCCATGCCAACGCGCGCCGGTTGTAGCTAGCTAGGGTTTCCCCCTATGTTCACCGCCACGCCATGCATTCCATTTCGCCCGCCTTGGCCCCGCGCCCTCCATGAGCATTGCGCCGCGCCAAGACTGCGTCAGCAAGACCGCCTCGCCCTCGCCCAATCCACCCTCCGCCGCCCATGACCATTAGGGCCAAGGTAACACCATCCCCTCCCTCACTTCCGGTTTGTTTTGTCGTGTGCCCCCGTCTAGCAGCAGAGGCGGCAACGTCGACATCGACGATCAGGCATCTTGCCGTTCTGGGATGTGTAGGATGGAACGCGAGGTGCCGCCTGCTGATTTGATCAGTGGCATATATGTACTTAGCCCTTGTTCTTTCACCGGTCGGTGGATTTTCCACCGATTGGTGATACTGTCTGTCTTGTTCATGTCCTGGGAATGATCGATCGATCAGTCGTGTGGGCTCCGTATCTTGCGTTCCATCCAATTCTCTACCCTGAGATCGTGATTGTGCTGCGGATTGTGGTTGGTGCGCGCGCGTGGTTCGTCGCCTCATGGGGTTTCTGCCACAGTGGAGGGTCTTATTTAATACATACACTTGATTTGAGCCCCTCCCTGGTTGGAACACTATGAATCAAGCCGTCCTCAAGCAGCCACAGTGAATAGTGGAATTGTAACCCTAGTGCAGAGTGTGGATGGTCAAGAAATCGAGTACTATGGCATTCTTCGAAACATAGTTGAGATGAAGTTCGACGATCAAAATGAACTTAGAGGATATTTCTTCTATTGTGATTGGTTCCACGATAAACACAGGGATATGTCGAACAAAGGATCTTGGTTTGGTAGAGGTTAAGCATGAGTCACACCTTACGGATCACAACAAGTTTGTTCTTGCTCACCATGCTGACCAGGTGTACTACCATCCTTATTCGTGTCAGAATAAACACTTAACACCATGGTGGGTTGTATACAAGGTGAATCCTCTTGGTTGCTTGCACACCCCTGGGAATGATGAGTACATTGAAAGTGGGCTTGATAGCATGGCCGATGAAGCATATCAAGAAAATGGTTTGCCAGGCTCATTTGAAGTTGACATTGGGTCAGCACTTGATGAATTAGTCAGCGACATCACATATGTTATTGTCGAGGATGTTAGAAAGAAGAAGAAACGGCGACGTGTTGATGACACTCAAGGGACAAGACGACATAGTGCCCGTATCAATGAAGTCCTCGATGATGAATACTTCTAACAAGTATAAATATTGCATTTTTATGATATCTTTGTCTCTTTAATATGATATTTTCATGAATATGTCAATGATGATTACTTCATTTGCAGGATGTCGTTTTTTCGGCATACACGTTTTGGGTCTTCGAAGAGTAAAGGATCTCTGTTTAGAGGTTGTAGTTCTTGTCAGATCCGACAGAGACAGTTTGAGAGATGCCTAGAGGAGGTTGTATTCTTTAACTTGTTATTTTGATTCTTTTCTTCTATACTTGCACTAATTATGTTCACATTTAATTTCTTAGGTGGTAAGTTCAGGGCCTAGGGCGGAGCTAAGGCAGGTTGTAGAGGAGGAGAGGGAGGAGCTGATGCATGTTGTGGAGGAGCCGAGGCAGGCTATGGAGGAGGTGAGGGAAGATGCTCGCGAGGACGCAGCGAATGCCAAGGGAGAGGGGAATGGTGCAGAGGGAGAGGCAGATGGGGCTGAGGGACAAGAAGGTGGTGCTGAGGGAGAGGAAATCGCTGTCTTTAGGTATTACTATGAAATAAGTAGCATTTATTAATTATCCATTGTTGATGACATTCAATATCTATTGTAGGTATAGAGGGGCTAATTATATTCCACCAGTGGCACCTATGCAGGCACGTAGAGTAATCAAACCACATGGTGATTGGTGAGTAAAAAGCACATGATATATACATACAACTTACCTAAATCAACTAATAAATGTTCTTTGCAGGCAATGGATTGATGTAGCTTGGACAGGCAAAGAAAGATTGATACCGGTGAATGGCACGCTTGGATCTATCTTGCGTTACCATTATCCTGGTTTAGTGTAGATCATTGGGAATCTGTGCCAACGACCAAGTGGGAGCACTACAAGTTGGCAGAAGATGCAGTGCATGGAACTGTTTCAAGTCGTGTGTGGGTGGACTTTTGGGTAATCCGCTAATTTTTGGCATGTACAATACAATTTCTTATTGCAAACAATAATATAATGTGTAGCTGCAAGTCGTGAGGATCAGTAGTCGTTGCAAGCTCATGCAAGATCTGTTTTCAACAATGCAGCTACTAGGGCTGTGAGGGAGATGATGTATCAGGCACGTATCCAAGCGGTGAACTTATATTATAAGAAAGTGCTCCATCAGGACATGAACAAGAAGATGGGTGCTTCAAAAATTTACCTTCGTGAGGATCAGTACCAGCCAGTTTTGTTGGGTTGGTTTAATAAATGTCCTGAAGCATGGCAAGCACTTGCTCGTCGCTGGGCCTCCCCTGCATTTGTTGATGATTCAAACAAGAAGAGAGGTAACAGGGAGGCGGGTGAAAGTGTAGCTCATCGGTTCGGTCCTGATGGACATCAGCGACTTAAAACGCGGATGGTACACACTTCATACTTCTACATTAGATCACAATTTGTTTAGTTGTTATAATTCATAATTCTGCATTTCATCACAATTCTGCATTGATTTGTAGGGAGCGGAAAGTGGTTCAAGTCCAGCCGATGATGTGCAAGCTTACATTCGAGGCCACCGAGGTTCTAATCCTGCAAATCCAGAACAACTTTGCTCTCAGAAGGCCACAGACAGTTTGGTTAGTATAATATCATGTTTATTTCAGTTCAGACTTAGAAAAGACCAGTTATATGATGGTTAGTATAATATCATGTTTATTTTAGTTCATACTTAGAAAAGACCAGTTATATGATGGTAAGGCCTTGTTCTTTTCAGCGTATCGTACCGTTGCGTATTACTGTAAAAATTTTGTTATTTTTATATAGCTTATATGTTGTGATAATTCGTAACGATTTTTTCGTGACTTTTAGTAGTCCTTTCAGAGATTCTAAAACTATTTTTAATTATTTTTTTATAATCTTTTGACCTCTTTTCGAGGGCTCTCAATTTTACTAAAATATTACGCCAACACAACGTGTCGCAACCCCGGCTTCACCAGGATCCACTCACAATCCATTGCTAGTCCTAGAGATCAATGCTAGAAACTTGTGAGCGACAGTTTGTTGAACATCATCACACAGTCACAAATAACTAAGAGAAATTACATATTATGCAAAAGTAATTGTTACACAACTACTTATTACAATTGTTTGATTAAAGACGACAAAATATCGTCGATAATGTATCAGAGTGCAGAAATTCAAATATGTAGCGAGAAAAAAATATGATGATGCTCCAATCCGACCCTTGAGCGCCAGCTAATCCTCCTAGAAGTCCGGGACAAGACCCTCCTGGTCCTGAAGATAGACCGGACCTAATCCTTCTCCTGAATATAAATTTATCCATGGTTTGTATAGTGAGTACACGGTTACCCAGCAAGAGTCCTTATAAATGATGTAAGGATATAAACAAGAATAGGGTGGCTATTTTGCATAAACACCTACACTAGTCAGATTATTTAAAGTGTTGTAAAACAAATTTGTAGAGCAATTAATATTGATACGATTCCCAAGAAGATCACACAGAGCTCAGCTTCCAAAGCCCCTCTGTAGAACAAAACTGTCTCGAACAACTCAACCAAACCTTCAGGTTAAGTTACTAACACATGAGACTACCATGTACAACCTTCCTCCCCTCCCATGACCGTGGGAACGACTATTAT
Source organism: Raddia guianensis (assembly GCA_036346415.1). NCBI lineage: Eukaryota > Viridiplantae > Streptophyta > Magnoliopsida > Poales > Poaceae > Raddia > Raddia guianensis. Next base: position 31,527,813 of record CM070540.1, read on the forward strand.
GATAGTTTTAACTCTGCAGAGTGTAGCACACTTTACCCATAAGCCGAGTGATACTTTTGCGTCTTACCTCTTCCTTAGGAGCCTAGAGCAAGTAATAATACAAGGCGATTCATTAGTTCCTTCTGTTAACACCGATACCCCCTCTAAGGATTCGACACTATGGGTCCCCCTCTTGAGCCCACAGACCGCAGCCCGATCTTTTAAAGGTAAAGTGTGTTAACAGTTTTCCCTAACTACTAAGCCAGCACTAGTACATGGTGCACATCATGCTTAAGCTAGCACTTATGGTTGCGTTTGTATGGTTTGGCCGGATAAGCACACGTCAAGAATCCTTAGACCAAGGTGACTACCTCCACAACACTCTCCAATCCACAAAACCACCCGACTTGCTATTTTTAGTCAACACACGCCACATAGGTTTTAGTTGATTAAGTTATTAAAGTAACTCAGCACCTCCAATCATACCAAGTCAACTACCAACTCACGAGCACTAGCAACTATGAACAAGGATAGGCTAGGAAAATGGCTAAGGCAACAATAAATAGGCTAAATTCACAGGGTCAATGACTCAGTGTGAACATATTAGGTTTCTACCCTTTCCCATCATTTCATGCATGAGAAAAATAAACAAAAACAATAAACAGATAAGTTTTGTAAATTAGGGAGCAAGATGCAAGCTATCTTGCCTTGGTATTACTCCGGGTCTTAGGGATCCTCCTTCGAACGGCTCGTGGAATCCTCCCGAATAGCGCGAACATGGACGATCTACGCGTAAAACGGGATGCAACAAATAAACAACAGACAATATTGTCGGTGTAATAAATACCGGGGTACAAAGAGTCCTAGGAAGGCCGGGAGGGCCCCACGCGTCAGGCGGGCGAGCAAGGCCCAGTGGCGTGGCGAGCCCCTCGAAGGCAGGAGGGCCCCACGCGTCAAAGGCGAGCAAGGCCCCGTGGCGTGGCGAGCCCTCGAAGGCCAAGGGGCCCGCGTCGGCGGGCGAGCAAGGCCCCCCAGCGTGGGCGAGCCCCTCGAGAAGGCCAAGAGGGCCCATGACGCCAAAGGCGGTGCGTGGGCGAGCCCCTCTGGAGACGAGGCGAGGGCCCGCGCCAAAGCGGGTGCGTGGGCGAGCCTCCTCGAGACGAGGCGAGGGCCCCGCTGCGCCAAAGCGGAGCGCGTGGCGAGCCCCTCTAGAGACCAGGCGAGGGTCCCACGCGTCAGGTGGGGCCCGCGCGGCAGGGAGCATTGCAGAAGGAGTCTTCGGGACGAAGGCTCCCCCTGCTGCAAAGGACGAAGCGCATTTAATGAGACATCACGCGGATAGGCAACAAGAAATGATTACGCTTCTGATGACCCTGCAGTCCGAAAGTATCCTTTATGGCGCAGAAGAATTGACCGCAGAGAGAAGGTTTGCTTGAGGAGGCCGCCGCGTCGGGAGAAGCGGTAGGCCCCACCCGCAGACTCACCGGTGTGATCTGTGCGGGTCGAGGCCACTGCGAAGCGCGAGGGCGGCGCGCCATGCAGCATGGGCGGCGGCACGTTTCGTCTCTTCGTCGTGTCTTGTCGAGTATCGAGAATCAGATCGCTTACCCCTCGGCTCTCCGCATGACCCACGGCTTGTATAAAAAGGGAGGAGAGAGAGGGGGACGGGGACGAGAGATCTGAGCACTAGCGTTCGTGCATTCAAACACCCAGTAAACACATTCCCATTCAACCACAATCGAGAAAAGAGCTAAGGCTCGGCAGAGTAGGACTATTACCCGAGGGGTCCGAACTGGGTAAATCATGAGTCGCTCCTTGTTGTGCCCGACGCTCAAATCGAATCGAGCTTGATCGAGTTGGCTAGCAGACTAAAAATCGACCAGGTGTGATCCGCAGTGGTTGAGCGGAGAACACGCCGTCGATGCGCGCCAGTAGGGGCGCTAGCATCGGTTCAAGCTCTTGACCCTTCTTCAGAGGCGATGGCGGAGCAGCGATCGCGATGGAGCAGAAGCGGCCGCTAGAGCCGCTGCCACGGAGTCGGCCGCGGTGATGGCGGTGGATCACCCGGGCGGTGGCCGCCCGCCTAGGGTTGGAGCCCTGGCGGAAAGCAGCCGCCTCGGCCAAGCTAGGCGGCGCCTGGCCTTGGAGGAGTGCACTCCAGCCTAGAACCTCCACGCGGCCAGGGCTTTGCTGGAAAACCCACCGGTTCCGGTGACTCCGGACTCCCCGGCGGCGCCGTGGTTGGCCAGCTTGGCCCGCTACGTCGACGCCGCCGCGGCGGTGGTGCAAGTTTCGGGGGGCGGGGGAACCGGCGTTTCCGCGTCCTCCCGTTCTTTGTTGCCCTCGCACTCCTCTCGCAGATCTCCTAGTGAGGGGGGGCGGGGCCAAGACGACAAAAGCGGCGACCCTACGGGGGCTCGGCCGGCGGCGTGAAGGTGGCGCGATCTCGGTCCCATCCGGAGGACCGCCACTTGCTGCATGGAGAAGACTGCGTGACAAGCTCCGCAGGGGCGCGACCGAAGGCGATCTGCTGTCGCCCGCCCTTGTGGGACCAGCAAGAGGGTTCCCGCAGAGCTGCCCGGCGATGAGGGTGGCGCTTCTTGGGCCGCCAGGCTAAGCGGCGAAGCGGGCGAGGACGCGTCCAGAGCGGAGGCTCGGCGTCGGGTGCCGCGCCTTTCTAAGGAGCTGCGCCGCGCCCGATGGCGGAACGGTTTCGTCCGCCCCCATCGAAAAGTACGACGGCTCCACCAACCCCGATGAGTTTTTGCAGATCTATACGACGGTGATGCACGGCCGGCCGGAGGGTCGGGAAGGTTCTGGCGAACTACTTTCCCTCGGTCCTCACCGTGAGCCCGCCGTGGCTCATGAACCTGCCCCGAGTCCGTGGGGTCATGGAAGGAGCTCTCGAGCTCTTCGTCACCAACTTCGGGGCACCTTCGAGCAGCCGGGGTAGAAGACGACCTCCACAACGTGGAGCAGAAGAAGGGAGAGTCGCTGCGCGACTATATTCGGCGCTTCAGTCAGGTCCGCAACACCATCCCTGACATCTGTAAGTTCAAGCCTCCCATGGGCTAATTGATTTTGGTAATTGATGGCAACTAGGCCGTACAGCTGGAACGCCAAGGATAAGGACTTTGTGTTTCATAGTTTCTCTAATTTCCTTGTGTGCGTCTTTGGCCCAACTCAGCAGATCGACAACATCTCTCTGGTTGCAGGGTCCCACTGAGCACAGGTCATAGGGGTTCCTAGAGTGCCAGTTGTTAGCCTTTAGCGAATCATCTAGAGCGACTCTTGACACTTCTCGCTATTGTTCATCTTATACTTGCTCTAGGTCATAAATAACTTGAATCGCACATTTAATAATTGAGCTTTAGTTGATCTTGTGACATTGTGACCTTGAGATGGCTAGATTTTGAGTGTGATGAACTTATGGGCATACGTGCACTAGTACAACTTCCAAAGCGCTTCATTTGCTAATCCCATACTTTGCTACTTTCTGGTTATTGATGCCAAAGGGGGAGAAATTAGTGCAAATCCATGTTTTGGGCATAATCATGTTTTGGGATGCAAAGATGGGAGAATGGAATTTGAGGTGTTTATAAGTGGTAGATTCAGGAGATGCTTTGCTCCTAGAATGAAAATGTGTTAGGTTACAAGTGGTAGACTTAGGAGATGCTTTGCTCCTAGGACGAAAAATTAGGATGGAGATGCTTTGCTCCATGTGATGTGATGGTACTATCGTGTCTTACAAGTGGTATGCATTGATTTAGGGGGAGCTCTTGTCTACATATACATTGCATTTCATTCTTTGGCCTAGTCTTTGATCTTGTGTTTTCTTTGGGATGCAATGCTTACGAGCTAACCCATTGCACCAGAGATTGTATTTGTGCCTTGTCATGTTGGATTTGCAGGTGTTGTCATCAATTACCAAAAAGGGGGAGATTGTAAGTTCAAGCCTCCCATGGGCTAATTGATTTTGGTAATTGATGGCAACTAGGCTGTACAGCTGGAACGCCAAGGATAAGGACTTTGTGTTTCATAGTTTCTCTAATTTCCTTGTGTGCGTCTTCGGCCCAACTCAGCAGATCGACAACATCTCTCTGGTTGCAGGGTCCCACTGAGCACAGGTCATAGGGGTTCCTAGAGTGCCAGTTGTTAGCCTTTAGCGAATCATCTAGAGCGAGTTCACCTGTCTAGGTTCGAGAGAGTTCGGGAGAGTTCGGGGGAGTGACAGCTGTCCAGGGTTTCGTAGCCGCCAAGTTCCCAAGCCAAATATTCTGTTTAGGCGCGAAACCTCCCGCCCAAATGATTTGAACCTCCCGCCGTGTCCACAAATCGACAAAGTGTCTCTTGACCAAGCGTGGTAGCGAGAGAGCGCGGCGAGGCGAAGTCGGTTAACAACCTCTGTGGGGCGGCGTCCGATCGCCATCGGACGGCGTCCGTGAGCCAAGCCAAAATTTGGCTAAGTCCCGAAATACCGCTCTGCCGGACGGCGTCGACCGCCACGGACGGCGTCCGACAATGAGGGATTCCCAAAGAGCGAGCTCGAAAATGGCTAAGTCTCAAACGAACCGTCCCTGTCGGACGGCGTCCGATCAGGACCGGACGGCGTCCGGTGAAGTAGAAAATCGACGGCGAGGAGCATCGGACGGCGTCTGGCGAAGCGCCCGACGGCCGCCGCCACACTGCTGTCGGACGGCGTCCGACCAGACGGACGCGTCCGATGACAGCTAAACCAGAATCGAACACTTGGCGGGCGCCTTGCCGGACGCGTCCGTCGACCACCGAACAGCGTCCGACGGCACAAAAATGGCCTCGACCTTCGCCGGACGGCTTCGACGGCGACGGACGGCGCCCTATCGGCGATCTGAATCTCGCGATTTAATCTGGACCGTCCATTTCTAGGGTTTCGCCTTGGGGCTATAAATAGGGGCTAGGAGCACGGAGAAACTTGAGAGAGCCTACCCTAGCGACCACCTATTGCCTTAGCCACCTAGAGAGCTCCTCCCATGGTTCCCACCTCCATCTAGGGTTCCATGTGATTGTGAGATTGAGGGAAAAGAAGTGAGGAAGAAGAAGAGAGCATCCCTAGCCTCCTCCTCATCATCTCCAAGGTTTGTGTCCTCTCTATGGTTGCCTTGCCATCCTCCATGGTGGGTTGAGGGTTGAGTGTCTCGGTCTTGTGCTCTTGGGATTCTTGTCACCGTGAGACACCGTCATCGCCGAGCTTCACCAAGTGTATCGCAAGCAAACCCTTCTCCGTGAAGGTCACCGTGCTTCCCACGGTGCTTCCTCTCCGCTCGGGGTGTGCAAAGTCCGCTGTGTGTGTGCGGCCATCTCCATGTGTCGGAGGTGCCAAGGCGTCAGTGTGTCGGATCCAAATCCTCCATGTGTTGGGGGTACCTCATGTGTTGAGGTGAAACCCACCGTGTGTCGGTGGTCGGTGCCGTGTGTCGGTGCCGTGGGTGTGAGAACTCGCGTGTGAGGGAACTCGCCTCCGTGTGAAGGTCCAGAGCTCGCCTACCATGTGTTGGTGAAGAGCTACCACGAGTGGATTGAGGGCTAGGGACGAAAGAGTCCCGACTTCTCTGTGAGAAGTTTCCTCAGCGGAGACGAGGTGCTCATGTGTTGAGCACCGAACTTGATAAACAACTCGGTTTGCGTCTCCCGTCTCATCAATTTACTTCGCACTTTGAATTAATCGCTTGCGTGTGAGTGCCATCGAGCCTCCTAGTAGTCGCCAGCATTATTGTGATCACTTCCAACTAGACTCGGGCCAATCGATAGCTTGGGTTCCTAATTTGACAAACTAAGCAAGCAAATTAAAAGAAATAAAACTTGAAAAGAGCGATTCACCCCCTCTCGGCCTAGGATCCTTACAAGTGGTATCGAGCAGGCTCTCTAGTTGCTTAACCGCATAGAGATGGTCGACGGGGTAGTGTAGCTGCCAATAGGATTCTTCTGTTTAGTGGCACCAATTTTGGTTTTTGGAAGTTGCGCATGAAAATATTTCTCCAAGCCATGGGAATGGAAGTTTGGAGGGTTGTAGAGTCTCCTCATGGTGTCATACTCACTAACAACATACGCCACACCGCACAAAACAAACTCTTTGAGACCGATGCTAAGGCTATGAACGCTTTGTTTTGTGGTTTGAGCATGGAGGTCTTCGATAGAGTTAGCAATCTCACTAGTGCACACGACATATGGATCACACTCATTGAGATTCACGAGGGCACTTCTGCTGTTAAGGAGGGTAGACTAGTAGTTGTCAAGGAGCGTTATGATCGATTGTAATGCTTCCAAATGAGAATGTCAATGCTATGTTTACTCGGCTTAACCCCATCCTTAACGAGCTTAAGGGGCTCGGTCACACTGTTGCCAATGATGAAGTGTGCAGGAAAATGCTGCGGATCCTCCCCAAGAAGGATTACCGGGATATCATCACCTATCTCACCAACAGTGGTGATGTGGAGAAGCTGGCTCCCACAGCTTTGCTCAGCAAAATCACCGCGCACGAGATGATGCTCCTCAATGATCGTGAAGATTCCCCTGCCCCAGCGAAGAATCAAGTGATCGCGCTCAAGGCCAGTGGATCCAAGCAGAGTGGTCTCAGGTCAAGTCAAGCTGAGGATGGTGGAGAGATGAGTTGGAATGAGCTCGAGGAGGGCTTCCAACACTTCGGTTTGTTCATGAAGCAAGCTGGCCAGTTCATGAGCAGAAATGGATATGGAGGAAAGAAGAGGATGAGCCGAAACACTCATGCGTCATACCGATGCTATGAGTGTTAGGAGAAGGGGCACATCGTTTCAATGTGTCCGCAGAAAGGCAGCATCAAGTACAAGGACAAAGGAAAGGAGAAGGGCGATGGCGAGAAGTCAAGACAGAAGGACTACAAGAAGAATCCCCAGAAGTCAGGATTCAAGGGTCGCTCCTCACAAGGCAAGAGGCTAGCCTTTGTTGGGGAATGGGTGACCGATGACAGCTCCAGCGATACGTCAGTTTCAAGTGACGACGAGGAGTCAAGTGGCCAAGGATTGGCCGGCATGGCAATCACTCAGGCTGTGCCACCACCGCCAGCCTTCCCTCCAAGATGTCTCACGGTCGTCACTGAGCCTCAAGAGTGGTTCTCCGATGATGACGAGTCTGCTTCCTCTACTTCCACTACACCGAGGCGACATCGACTCGACCGACATCGCCAAGTGTCGATGGTCAAGCCATCTAGAAATGAGGTTTGTGACTCGACTCGAACCCAAGATGAGGCGGAAGTTGCTAGAGGTTACCTTGCTCAAGCACTTGACTTTCTTGAAAAGGAAAGATCAAGAAACATGAGACTTCGAGAGCGTCTTAATGACTTAAATGCTAGGTTCAATGATCTTGTGTCTAAGCATGAATCACTAGAAACTGAACATGACTCCATGATGGGTTCTAGTAATACTATGACTAAGAAAACAAGTGTGCTAGAAGAAGAGAATAGGGCTATGAATGAGTCGGTAGAACATCTCCTTGCTATAATTCATGAGCTTAGGGCTAGTAATGAGCGGCTTCTAGCCGATAATGCTTCCATGATTGCTTTGCCTGTTGCTCAATCTGCTGATGTCCCCGATTGTCATGCTTTGGTTGATGTTTTGCCCGCTATCTTGCCTGCTCCTAGTGATCTTTGTTGATGATGCTCCTGCATGTTCCATAATTGTTGCACCTCCTAGGGTTGATAGCTCTATTTCATGTGATGATTTGATTGACTTGACCACGATTGCTTCTAGATCTAGTGGTTCCTCTAGCAATGCTCATGGTATACTCGATAATTGCAAATTTGCTTTAGTCGCTAGGGAATTAGCTATTGAGAATGGTGAATTTAGAGCTAAACTTGAAAAATTTGATAAAGGACTTGGGAAGTGCTATGAGGGTAGTCTAGCCTTGGATAAGATGCTCAAGGAACAAAGAAAACCTTTCTTAAAGAGTGGCTTGGGTTTTACCCCTGAGAAGCCAAAGGGGAGGAAGAAATCTAGTGTTCCTCGAGCATCTGCCAGTAGGCAAGGTTACCATCATGCTCATCCCAAGAAGAGAAGCAACTCTAGGTCTAACAAATTGCACACTAGCAACAATGCTCCTAGGATGCACAATGGACACCGCACATGGCAAGGACCTCCTAGGCACTATAACTCCACATGGCAACAAAGAAATCATAGTGCCTGGCAATATGGTCCTAAGTATAACACTTGGAATGGTCCTAGGTTTCACAACAACTGGCAAGGTCCTAGGTTCAACACTTGGCATTCACCTAGGCAAGACTTCTGGCATGGTCCTCCTAGGCACAACAATGGTAGACCAATCCCTCCTAGGAACCAAAATCTCAACACTCCCAACCACACACAACCAAGAGTTCCTAGAGCACATTCTGAATTATACGGTCACTACCCGGCTCAAGAAAAATGTTCAAGGTAGGATGACTGCTAGATTTGTTGGGCTCAAGGCTGAGAATGAGCACAAGGCACATGTTTGGGTGCCCAAGTCATTGATTGATCGCTTTGCTCCTGTTGCTTCTAGCTTGAAGGCTAACCCTCGGGGACCTCCTGTGTGGGTCCCTGAGTCACATAAGTGATCTTCTCATTTGACAGGTGAACTACCGGAGTGGAGGGTGCCATTGGATCATCGACAGCTGGTGCACCCAACACATGACCCGGCAACCCCCGGTTGTTCACCTCAATACGGAGGAAGGCAAGATTCCCCCCAAGGTCACTTTTGGAGATGGAAGCAAGAGCAAGGTACTTGGAGTTGGAAAGGTAGCAATCTCTTCTGATCTTTCAATTGACAATGTGCTGCTAGTAAAAACTTTGAGCTATAATCTTCTCTCTGTTGCCCAAATATGTGATTTGGGGTTCCATTGTAATTTCTCACCTGAGGGCTTGTTGGTTTTGGACAAAAATGAAAATCTTGTGTTTAAAGGCTTTCGGTTTGAAAACTTGTTTCTTGTGAACTTTAATGAACTCCGCAGATCCGTCTCGACTTGCCTTGTCGCCAAAGTCTCTCTTGGTTGGCTTTGGCATAGGCGTCTTCTTGCATGTCGGCATGGCAAATTTGAAGAAACTTTTCAAAATGAGTTGATTCTCGGGGTGCAAGATGTGACATTCGAGAAAGACAAGCTATCAAGATTCTGTCGGCCGGCAAGCAAGTGACAAGCTCACATCCCGCCAAGAATGTCATGTCTACATCTCGACCTCTCGAGCTTATACACATGGATCTTTTGGGCCAACAACATATGTGAGTATCGGGAAATCTTTATTGCTCGGTCATTGTTGATGACTTCTCCCGATACACTTGGGTTTTTTTTACGATAAAACTCCAACTGGAGATGTTTTCAAAAGTTTGTAAAGAAAGCCCAAAATACTTTTGAGTGTACCCTCAAGAAGGTGAGAAGTGACAATGGAGCGGAGTTCACTAACACTTCATTGAGCGCTACGTGATGAGTTAGGGATTGACCACCGTTCTCGACCACCTACACCCTCGGCAAAATGGGGTGGTTGAGAGGAAGAACGGGACGCTCATTGAGATGGCAAGGACAATGTTAGATGAGTACAAGACTTCACATCTGCTCGGGTGAAGCAATCAATCTGATTTTGTCCTTTGATCAACAGTCAGACCTTCACAAGCTTCAAGAAGACGTCCTCTGTTGCTTGTGGGAAGACGACCCAATGTCTCCTACTTGTGGTTTTTGGCTGCAAGGTCTACATCAAGAAGAAGGGAGCACTTGGGCAAGTTCGAGTAGAGTGGACACGGAGTCTTCTTGGGATATTCACGGAGGGTCTTCCTTCAGGTGTACAATGAGAACAAATGGTCGATTGAAGAGACCTGTGATGTGAAGTTCGACGAGTCGAATGGAAGTCAAGGGAGCATGAGAACACGGATGATGTGGATGGTGAGCGATTGGCTAGAGCGGTGGAGGAGATGCCGGTGGTGATGTGAGACCGTAGAGGTTCAGAGGGAGACCGAGGTTGTTGCTCCACCCTCACACTGAGCGAGTACAGAGTCGGGGAGCTTCACCTCGGCGGTTAGCTCAAGCCTTGATCAGATTCCAGAGGCGAGACAACATGTGAGCCGATGCGAATCGGATGAGCTACCACCCCAGCTTGATCAAGACCCATCACACCATTGCTCGTGATCACCCGGTGATCAAGTGATTGGGGACTTGACTCACGGTGTCTGAGACAAGGTCTAGGACACCACTTACAGTGAGCACACGGCGCTTGTGTCCGAGCTTGAGCCAAAGAAAGTGGAGGAGGCAATCGAATGACCCAGACCGGATCAATGCGATGCACGAGGGTGAACAACTTCGAGAGAAACAAAGTCTGGACTTTGGTAAAGAGGCCGAGCGATCGCAACGTGATTGGCACCAAGTGGGTATTCAAGAACAAGCAAGATGAGTTTGGATTGGTGGTGCGCAACAAGGCTAGGTTGGTCGCTCGGGGTTCACATGATCGAGGGTATAGATTGTGGAGACACCTATGCTCCCGCGGGTCCGTCTGGACGCTATTAGGCTGCTTGTGGCGTTCTCACGTGCCACAACATCGCTCTCAAACAGATGGATGTGAAGAGTGCTTTCCTCAACGGGTACATAGGAGAGCTAGTGTATGTGGAGCGACCTCAGGGGTTTGAAGATTCACGCCACCCGATCATGTGTACAAATTGTCAAAGGCTTTGTATGGTCTCAAGCAAGCACCTGTGGCATGGTATGAAAGATCGAGGACTTCCTCATCGGCAAGGGATTCACGGTTGGAAGGGTCGACTCGACATTATTCACCAAGGTGGTGGATGGAGACCTGTTCCTGTGCTAGGTGTATGTGGATGACATCATCTTCGGCAGCACAAATGAGACCTTGGTCAAAGAGTTCAGCGACATGATGAGCAAGGAGTTCGAGATGTCGATGATGGGCGAGTTGAACTTCTTCTTGGGATTTCAAATCAAGCAACTCAAGACCGGGACTTTCATATGCCAAGAGAAGTACATCCACGACCTCCTCAAGCGCTTCAACATGGATGACTGCAAGCCGATCCGGACACCAATGGGAACGAACTGCCACCTCGACCTCGACAAAGAAGGTAAATATGTCGACCAAAAGCTTTACCGTTCCATGATTGGCGCTTTGCTCTACTTGACTGCATCTAGGCCGGATATCATGTTTAGTGTGTGCATGTGCGCTAGATTTCAAGCCTCCGCTAGAGAAATGCATATGACTACTGTGAAACGAATACTTAGATACCTGAAACACACACCTAGCATAGGCCTTTGGTTCCCGAAGGGTGCGCGGTTTGAGCTCCTAGGCTATTCTGACTCAGATTATGCCGGGTGCAAGATCGATCGCAAAAGCACTTCCGGGGCATGTCACTTTTTGGGTAGGTGTCTTGTGTCATGGGCGCTAAAGAAACAGAACTCCGTGGCGCTATCTACCGCCGAGGCCGAGTATATAGCGGCGGGAGTTGTTGTGCCTGATTACTTTACGTCTGATCCTTTGTTTGACTTTGGGCTAAAATTTGACCATGTGCCTCTTCTATGCGACAACGAGAGCGCGGTGAAGATAGCGTGCAACCTGGTCCAACACTCACGGACCAAGCACATTGATGTCCGTCACCATTTCCTTCGGGATCATGTGACAAAGGGCGACATTGTCCTTGAGCATGTGCGGACAGAGGACCAGCTTGCCGACATATTCACCAAGCCACTCGATGAGGCACGCTCGCAAATTGAGAAATGAATCGAACATTTTAGACAAGTCAAACATAGCATGAGTTGGTCGCGTGGCTATGTCATTCATTGCAAATCTTTTGAAGCCGTTTGAGCATTTAGGTGCCTTTGCTCGTTATAATCGAGGTTATTCATTGCCTATACTTTCATCACATTAAATTGATCGCTATAGCATGTGTTTACCTTGTCACTATCTCAACTGGTGCTTAACTCAACATATCATGTAATTGAAAAACCATGAGCTTGTGTTAGGAGAGCTATAGCTTCTAGTCTCATTTGATTGCTCGAACTCTTTGATTGATCATGTGCTTCTTAGTCTAGAGTGTGTCTCCTTTTGCACATATCTTTACTTCGCTAATTTGAGCAATTTTGAGAAAATGTTGAGCAAAACTTGTAAAATGTGCTAAAACGAGAATGCATGTCTCACCAATGTCTCCTCGATGAGATAGCTTGTCATTGCACTAGGCATGAACTTAGGGGAGCTTTGGATGACCGAGACGCTCACCTTGATGTCATCTTTGGGTGGCGTTGCCTATGGTTTGAGACATGGCAAATTTGAGAAAATTCAAGGTTCAAAATGTGAAACCTTTCAAAATGAGCTCAACCAAAATGTTTTGGTCTCAAATAGGCTTGGTGATAGTTAGTGTAGCTTGGAGCGTATTTTCTAGTGCTATGGTGCATCATGTGTCCCTTCGAAGTTTTGGAGCAACTCTTGACACTTCTCGCTATTGTTCATCTTATACTTGCTCTAGGTCATAAATAACTTGAATCGCACATTTAATAATTGAGCTTTAGTTGATCTTGTGACATTGTGACCTTGAGATGGCTAGATTTTGAGTGTGATGAACTTATGGGCATCGTGCACTAGTACAACTTCCAAAGCGCTTCATTTGCTAATCCCATACTTTGCTACTTTCGGTTATTGATGCCAAAGGGGGAGAAATTAGTGCAAATCCATGTTTTGGGCATAATCATGTTTTGGGATGCAAAGATGGGAGAATGGAATTTGAGGTGTTTATAAGTGGTAGATTCAGGAGATGCTTTGCTCCTAGAATGAAAATGTGTTAGGTTACAAGTGGTAGACTTAGGAGATGCTTTGCTCCTAGGACGAAAAATTAGGATGGAGATGCTTTGCTCCATGTGATGTGATGGTACTATCGTGTCTTACAAGTGGTATGCATTGATTTAGGGGGAGCTCTTGTCTACATATACATTGCATTTCATTCTTTGGCCTAGTCTTTGATACTGTGTTTTTGCTGGGATGCAATGCTTCTGAGCTAACCCATTGCACCAGAGATTGTATTTGTGCCTTGTCATGTTGGATTTGCAGGTGTTGTCATCAATTACCAAAAAGGGGGAGATTGTAAGTTCAAGCCTCCCATGGGCTAATTGATTTTGGTAATTGATGGCAACTAGGCCGTACAGCTGGAACGCCAAGGATAAGGACTTTGTGTTTCATAGTTTCTCTAATTTCCTTGTGTGCGTCTTCGGCCCAACTCAGCAGATCGACAACATCTCTCTGGTTGCAGGGTCCCACTGAGCACAGGTCATAGGGGTTCCTAGAGTGCCAGTTGTTAGCCTTTAGCGAATCATCTAGAGCGAGTCCACCTGTCTAGGTTCGAGAGAGTTCGGGAGAGTTCGGGGGAGTGACAGCTGTCCAGGGTTTCGTAGCCGCCAAGTTCCCAAGCCAAATATTCTGTTTAGGCGCGAAACCTCCCGCCCAAATGATTTGAACCTCCCGCCGTGTCCACAAATCGACAAAGTGTCTCTTGACCCGAAGCGTGGTGACGAGAGAGGGCGAGCGAGGCGAGTCGGTTAACTTAGCCTCTGTAGGACGGCGTCCGATCGCCATCGGACGGCGTCCGGTGAGCCCAAGCCAAAATTTGGCTAAGTCCCGGAAACACCGCCTCTGCCGGACGGCGTCCGACCGCCACCGGACGGCGTCCGACAGCGAGGGATTCCCAAAGAGCGAGCTCGAAAATGGCTAAGTCTCAACGAAGCATCCTCGCGGACGGCGTTCGATCAGGACCGGACGGCGTCCGGTGAAGTAGAAAATCGACGGCGAGGAGCATCGGACGGCGTCTGGCGAGCGTCCGACGGCCGCCACCCACACTGTCGGACGGCGTCCGACCAGCACCGGACGCGTCCGATGACGGCTAAACCCGCAACCGAACACTTGGCGGGCGCCCTGTCGGACGCGTCCGGTCAGCCACCGAACGGCGTCCGACGAAGCACAAATATGGCCCTGACCTTCTGTCGGACGGCTTCCGACGGCGACCGGACGGCGTCCTATCGGGCGATCTGAATCTCGCGATTTAATCTGGACCGTCCATTTCTAGGGTTTCGCCTTGGGGCTATAAATAGGGGCTAGGAGCACGGGAGAAACTTGAGAGAGCCTACCCTAGCAGCCACCTATTGCCTTAGCCACCTAGAGAGCTCCTCCCATGGTTCCCACCTCCATCTAGGGTTCCATGTGATTGTGAGATTGAGGGAAAAGAAGTGAGGAAGAAGAAGAGAGCATCCCCTAGCCTCCTCCTCATCATCTCCAAGGTTTGTGTCCTCTCCATGGTTGCCTTGCCATCCTCCATGGTGGGTTGAGGGTTGAGTGTCTCCGGTCTTGTGCTCTTGGGATTCTTGTCACCGTGAGACACCGTCATCGCCGAGCTTCACCAAGTGTATCGCAAGCAAACCCTTCTCCGTGAAGGTCACCGTGCTTCCCACGGTGCTTCCTCTCCGCTAAATCGGGGTGTGCAAAGTCCGCAGTGTGTGGCGGCCATCTCCGTGTGTCGGAGGTGCCAAGGCGTCCGTGTGTCGGATCCAAATCCTCCATGTGTTGGGGGTACCTCATGTGTTGAGGTGAAACCCACCGTGTGTCGGTGGTCGGTGCCGTGTGTCGGTGCCGTGGGTGTGAGAACTCTCGCGTGTGAGGGAACTCGCCTCCGTGTGAAGGTCCTGGAGCTCGCCTACCATGTGTTGGTGAAGAGCTACCACGAGTGGATTGAGGGCTAGGGACGAAAGAGTCCCGACTTCTCTGTGTGAGAAGTTTCCTCAATGGAGACGAGGTGCTCATGTGTTGAGCATCGAACTTGATAAACAACTTCGGTTTATGCCTCCCGCCTCATCAATTTACTCGCACTTTGAATTAATCGCTATGCGTGTGAGTGCCATCGAGCCTCCTAGTAGTCGCCAGCATTATTGTGATCACTTCCAAGAACTAGACTCGCCCAATCGATAGCTTGGGTTCCTAATTTGACAAACTAAGCAAGCAAATTAAAAGAAATAAAACCTGAAAAGAGCCGATTCACCCCCCCTCTCGGCCTAGGATCCTTACAACATCTCCATCGACGCCGTGGTCACGGCATTCATGAGAGGCGCCCGAGACCCCAAGGTCAAAAAGAAGATGGCCACCCGCAAGATCAAGACGACGGAGTAGCTCTTCACCTTGGCGACAAGGCGTCTTCAAAGTGAGAGCTCAGATCCGCCCGCCGGCTGGCGGGGGGCCATGGAGCGGCGAGGCCGGACCTCGAGGAACCCCGCGGCAAGGACAAGAAGAAGCGCAAAGCGGCCGAGACCGGTAGGTCTTGTCGCCGAAGCGACGACGACGACGACGACGACGACGCGCCTACCGCGGAATGGGCGCGGCGACGTAAAAGAGGAGGAGGTCGCAGGCGCCGCGGGTACGGTCCCGTAGGGTGGCCGAGGCGGCGGCTACGGCGATCTTCGTGGCCGCGACGGCCCTCATGGCCGCGACGAAGGGCGAGACCATCGCCCCCGTGAGTGGGACGGAAGGCCCTACTGTCCCATTCACCGCAACAACTCCCACGACTTGACGGATTGCCATGTCGTCAAGAAGATGGTGGACAAGCGAGTCCACGAGCAGCAGCAGCAGAAGCAGCGTCCGGCGATGGCAAGGGCAAGGAGACGGCAACCGCTTGGTTTTCAAAGGAGCGCGAGGTTGCCGTCATCCACGGCGGTTCGCCACCTATCCGCCCCACGCTAGCTTTAAGCGTGCGATGATGAGGTGTCTTGCGCCGCACCGGCTTTGGGTCGGTGGAGGCACCGGCGTGGTCGGAGCAACCGATCGCGTTGGTCAAAGCCGATCACCCACCAAGACCGCCCGACCCTGGCATCTCCGATCGTGGTTGCACCCACGGTCCGGAATGTAAAGCTAGGGCGGTCTTTGGTAGACGAGAGGAGTTCCTCAACCTCCCGTCGCCCGGTCGGCGGCCAAGGCGCCAGATCCAAAGCAGCTGGAGCTTCGCCTAACGCCTCGTTCTTGACATCGCGCGGGCCGAGTCCGTCTCTGGGCGATCGCCTCCGGTAACCTTCGAGGTTCGACAACTTACGCACCGAGATGCTCGAGTTCGAGGTGGCGGACTTCGACCTCCCTACAACGCCATACTAGGTCGGCCGGCGCCGACTGTGTTCATGGCGGTGTGCCACTATGCGTACATGGTGGTGAAGATCCCGGGGCCAGCCGGCCCCATCGTTTTGAAAGTGGACCGCCCGGAGACGCTCCGCTGCGACAAGGACGCCCTCGCGTTGGCGGGGGCGATCGGTGCCCAGAAGGCCGAGGCTTCGACTCTAGGAGCTCCTCCGGCGAAGACCCGTGCCTCCCCCGGTTCGTCCGCGGAGGTTAAAGCGGTCTCCCCGAGCGAAGTCGACCGGCGAAGACCGTTCGGGCGGGCGCCTCTCGTGGCCAAATAGGAAGGCGCTCGTCTCCTTCCTCCGCCTAACGCAGACGTGTTTGCGTGGCAACCGTCCGACATGGCTGGGTCCCTGTGGAGGTGATTGAGCACAAATTGACGACGTTCCCCGGCTCGCGACCGGTCATGCAGAAGGTCCGGAAGCAGTCCGTGGAGCGCCAGGAAGTTATCCGCCAGGAGGTGGACAAGCTCTTGAGGGCGGGGGTCGTCGCGATGTCGCCCATCCTGTGGCTCATGAACCCCGTCCTCGTCAAGAAATCCAACGGGCGTTGGAGGATGTGCGTGGACTTCACCGACCTCAACAAGGCGTGTCGAAGGATCCAGACCCGCTGCCCGCGATCGATCTCATCGTCGACTCAAGCTGCGGGTGCGAGCGGTATGCTACGGATCGCACTCGGGTACCACCGATTAGCATGGCGAAGAAGATGAAGACAAGACCGCCTTTCATACGCCTATGGGTGTCTCATCGCTATACAAGGATGGCGTTTCGGATCAAGAATGCAGACCAACCTATCGGCCAGGCCATGCATATCGCTTCACCGCTCCCAAATAGGGCGGAACTCGGAGGTGTATGTCGATGATCTAGTGGTGAAGTCCAAGAAGGCGGAGGAGTTGATCGCGACCGGAAGAAACCTTCACCAACCCGAGGAAGTCTTGCATCAAGCTTAATCCGGAGAATGCGTGTTCGCCGTTCTCCGGCTGTAAACTGGCCGATTCCTCGTCTCCCAGAGGGGATTGAGGCGAACCTCGACAAGATCGCAGAATCGAGAACATGAAGCCCCGACGCGACTTGGCAGATGTAGTGCTTGGTGGGGTGCTTGACCTCCCGGGCCGCTTATAGCTCGCCTGGGGATAAAAGTCTCCCACCGCTCAAGCTCCTAAAGAAGACCAACCAGCCGAGTGGACGGCGGAGGCGCAGGAGGCGCTCGACGGTCCAAGAAGTATCTTACCTCCCCGCCGTGCTGGTCGCCTGCAGACCGGCGAGCCGCTGATCCTCTATGTCGCGGCAAACCCCAGCGGTCAACAAGGTGTTGGTGGCGGAAAGAGAGGGCGTTCAGCGCCCATTTACTACGCCGGCAAGGTCCTCCACGACGCCAAACAAGGTATTCACAAAGACCAGAAGATGCTCTACGCCGGCCGACGGCATCCCGAAGCTACGCCACTACTTCTGTGGCGAGAAGTCACGGTGTTGACCAAGTATCCCTTGCGGAGATCCTCTCAACCGCGAGGCGACGGTCGTGACGCTAAACGGGCCATGGAGTGGCGAATTCGATCTCAAATTCGCTCCCGAACGGCCATCAAAGGGCAAGCTCGCGGAGTTCATCGGCCGAGTGGACTCGCGGACACAGAAGTGAAGACACCCACACCCTCGCCGTGGACTGTCTTCTTCGACGCTCATTCCGCCGGAGGGGGGGTGGCGTCGTCTGGTGTCTCCCCGGCGATGTCGTCCCGCACTGGTGGTCTTGGACTTCGCGCCACCAACAACGCCGCGAGTATGAAGGATCGCCGCCGGGCTCGGGGTGGCTTTGACCCTTGGCATCCGGGCTACAAGTAAAGGCGACTTCTCCGGTCATCAACCAGCGAGGAAGGATTTCTCTGCTCGGATCCCGTCATGGCGGCCTACCGGCGGAGGTGCGCCGTTGGAGCGGCACTTTGAGGGTTTGGGCCGTGCACGCCCCTCGCCGCGACAACTACATGGCGGATGAATCGCCCTGCATTGCCTCGCCGAGGGCACCTGCTCCGCCGGGTCTTTGAAGAAAGACTTACGCTGCCGTCCGCCGCAGCCCCCAATTCTAGCGGGACGACGCTTTCGACGCAGCCCCACCTCTGGAGGAGACGCCACCGATCCGCCGCAGCCCCGGTTAGAGGGAGGAGGCGAAGAAGCCGAGGCGGTTGAGGCGAAAACGCCAAAGCCAAAGCGGAGTACGTCGGCGACAATGTCTGTAACGCCGTCACACTCGTCCCGGAAGGTCGCGGATGGATCCGATCCTAGCCTACCGCGGGATGGAGTGATCTCGACGGCGACGCTGGCGTCGGCCGAGAAGATAGCGCGCAAGGCCAAGCGCCACATACGGTAGGTGGGGACTCAGACGCTGTGGTGCAAATGGAGTTCTCTTGAAGCGCGCCACTTTCGAAGCGGGAGGAAATTCTCTCCGAGACCCATGGAGGCATGTGCGGGAGCCATTCAGTGAGCCGGCGTTGGTTGGGAAAGCTTTCGCCACGGTTTTATTGGCCTCATCGCCTCCGGGATGCCTTCGAGTGGTGAGGAGATGCGGCGTGCCAATTTCATGCTAAGCAGATCCACCGACCGCCCAGCGCGCGCAAACCATTCCGCTCTCCGCCGTTCGCGATCCGGGGCCGGATTCTGAGCCCGTTCAGCGGGCGCACGGAGGATATACTCATCTGCTCGCCGCCATCGACAAGTTCACTAAGTGGGTTGAAGCCTCGCCGTCCCGGCGATCACATCCGCAGCGCTATCAAGTTTATGAAAAGCATCTTCGTCCGGTTCGGTGTCGCCAATGTAATCATCATCGACAACGGCGCCGGTTCAAAAGCGATGATTCCAAGGCTGGTGCGAAGAGTTGGGTACCAGGCGTGCCGCCTGTTGCACATCCGAAGAGCAATGGGCAAGTGGAGCGGCGAACGCGAAGTACTCAAAGGGCTCAAGACAAGGGCGTTCGACCGCTGGAGAAGCGCGGCAAGCGCTGGGTGGAGGAAGTTTCCACAGACAGGGCGCCGCGGACAACTCCCAACAGAGCCACCGGGCGAGACCCCTTCTTCTGGTGTATGGCTCGAGGCGGTGCTCCCATCGAGCTCGCTTCGCTCCCCAAGAGTGGCGGCGTTCAGCGAAGACCAAGACTCGACCGGCGTCGGGATGAAGTAAATCTCCGGAGGAGATCCGAGACAGGCGGCGATCCGCCGCCAAGTATCAGCAGCGCCGCGCGTTATCAAGCAAGGCGGGTGTGTGTGAGAACACTGCGGCATGGCGACCTCGTTCGCGAAAATCTCAAGCGCGGCGGGCGCAATAAGCTATCTCCCCGTGGAGGGCCCTTTAAGGTGGTCTCGATCTCCGCCAGCTCGGTCAGCTCAGATTCGAGGATGGTCGAATTGGCGAACACTTGAACGCCGAGCGGTGAGGAAGTTCTACCCAGAGGTAGCAGTTCGAAGCCTTTTTTGGTTTTTGGAGCCAAGCGGCGAGGTCTTCTTCCTTCACCGCCGCCTCGGGGTTGCATTGTACAAAGCCATCTTCAATAAGAGATAAGTTCTGTCTCCTTGTGTGCATCTGCTTTTTTCGCCTCAAGTCTGTTAGAAAGCATTCCGCTGAAAGTCGGGCAAAAAAAGTACTCAAGGCGATGGCCCCTTAGTTGCAAGGACTAACGCCACGGCTCATGGTTGGGCGAGGCGGCGACGAAGGCGGGTTCTAGCCTAGTGTGTCGGCTCGGTCAGGCACGCGCCAACAATGGCACCGCCACTAGACCACTTCCTAAGATAAGTTCTCGCCACGCCGATGTTCAGGGTCGGTTCGCAAAGAGGCCATAAGGGTTGAAGTAACCAGATGCCCGAGAAAAAGCGCCACTTTCAACAGAAAACTCGCTCTAAAGCTTTTTGGCGATCGCTGGCTTAGCCTTAGAAAGGTCTGTTAGAAAATATTCTCGCTTTGAAAGTCGGTAGCGAAAGTACTTATGGTCGATGGCCCTTAGTTGCAAAGGCAAACGCTATGACTTACTGTTGGTGCGAGGCGGCGACGGAAGGCGCGCTTAGCTCGGTGTGTCGGCTCGGTTCAGGTAATGCGCCAACGGCGCACCAAGCGACTAGACCACTTCCGAAGCTAAGCGCCGCCACGTAATGTTTAAGTCGGGTTGCGAGAGGCCATAAGGGTTGAAGTAACCAGATGCCTAAGGAAACAGCGCCACTTGCGTAAGCGCTCATTTAAAACCTTTGGCGGCCAGTGCCCCAATTCAATTCCGCAAGTTAAAGTTGTGCGAAGTTCAAGTGAGACTCACAACAAAAGAGTAAAAGTTTGTTTGCATTGATAGGCAACATTTACAAGGCAAAAAGACGGGAGTCTCGCTCTCCTCCTCGCTTCGCTCTTCCGCCGAGCGGCGCTTCATCATGGACACGCGGTCGGCGGCGGTGTCAACCAATACCGCTTAAACCGTCCACCGGGCGAAGGTTCTCGATGGCGGCCGAGATCAAACGCGCGCCTCGAGCAAGACAGCTTGTTCAAGATGAACCGCGCCGCGAGAGCGCCTTGGCGACCGTTTTCGATCGCTCGCGTCGCAGCAGCCGCCGGAAGGACGCGCAGGCTTTGCGCGCTTGTCCCACGGCGCCAAAGATATCGCGCACTGCCTCTCCATGGGGATGCAAGGAAACACCCAAGGATCACGGCGCCCCGGAAGCCGCAGAGGCGCGCGCAGATGTCGGGCGAGGGTTCGAGGCGCCAAGTGCTCAAAGTGAGGTCTTCGACCGCTTACGCCGAGGCGCTGGCGGCTTTACGCCGCACCTCGCTGGTCATCGCCTTTCGCGGCGGTTTTTGGCCAAGGGCCCGCAGCAGCGCCGGCAGACGCTTCCGCCAAGGCAAGGGCTTCTCCCGCCGCCAGTGCGGGAGAGGGTGCGGCGCCTCAAAGGAGCGCCCCACGCCGGGCGGACGAGGTGGCTGAGGGTTCTCCGCCATGCGCCGGCGAACTCTCCGCCGCCATGGAAGACCTCCGCTGAAGGAGCGGCGGCGGTGGGGTGGCGAAGTCGCGCGGAGCGAGCTCGGCGCCCAGCCATTCGCCTGCTTCAAGAGGGACCATCGTGGTTCGTGTATGCAAAAAGCGTAGCATGCTAACCCCACGCGGCGGCGCGAAGCGCAGGAAAGCCAACTCAGAAGCGGCGCGCCCGGCGAAAGCTGAAGGGGAGCTCAAGTCGCTTGTTTGGCGCGGCGGCGGCGGCGCTGGTCGCGGTCACCGCTGTCGAACAGGGGCCGGCGCCGGCGCTTAGCGGTGCGGTGCAGAAGCGCCAACAGGCAAAGAAAGCGCCGCAGGAGCGAGGGCGAGAAGGAGCGGAAGAAACCAGCAGCGGCGCCATTTCTGAAGAGTCGCCGCGCTTGCCCGGTGGCGAGCGCGGCGGTAGCAGCGAGGCCTCGCTGGATGGGGCCGTACCGCGCGGAAGCTCGGGGTTTAGCGGGCGCTCTCTCGGCTTCGCCTTCCTCGCCGCCGTCGCCGACGGCGAGGATGAGGCGCGCTTCCCGAGAGCGCTGGCGGAGTCGCCGCCACGGCAGAGCAGCAGCCGCCGCGAAGTTGGGCGGTCGCCGAGGGCGCTCATGGATCTGCAGTGGTCCCCGCCACGGACCGCAGGACCGAGACCTCCATGGGGGCAGCGCCGCAAGTAAGGGTTGCGCCCCGTGATCCCAATCGCAGAGGGGCGGATGCCCGCCGCAGGCGAAGTCGCCGATCGGCGTGGTCAAGCCCGCCACCCGCCCCGAGCACGCCGCCCCAAGACGCTCCCATCACCAACACCCAAAGAAGAAGCAATGAGTTGGCTATTAGCCAAAAATGGAAAGAAAGAAGGTACGAATTCCAAAAGAACGCGAGAGTATTCACCTCCAAGAGCAAAGGCGGGTCCCGCTGCCGCCGCCGTAGTACGCCCAGCGGTAGGGCGCGCCGCTTAAGCGGCAAAGACGGCGCCAAAAAGTCCGCCACCACGGGTTCCGTGAGCCTCGCGGCGAGCTCGGCAATGCGCGCCGCCATCGCCCAGATTGCTAGATCGTATGGTCGGGCCCCCGGCCGGCATGGGCTCGCGGGATCGCTGGAAGAACAAGATCGCCGCAGCCACCGGAGTCCTCCACGCATACCATCGCCGGCGCCGCCCTTCAGCTGGACTTGACCGCGGCAGGATAAAGGCGGCGGCGTCGCGGAGCACGGCAGTAGCCCCAACCGGCCGAGCGCGAGCCCGCAGTGTGATGAAGAGTCGACGCCAGAGCGGGAGGTTTGGCATCGCCCCACGAACATCTCGCAGAGGTGGGCGAAGATGACCAGGCCATGATCGAGTTGGGGGGAAGGTACGCTACCGATCCCTTAGAAGGCGAGCACCCCAAGAAGAATTCGAGTACGGGGACAAGGCCCGCCAAAGACGCTTCAGAGAAGGTCACGATCTCCCCGCGAGGACTCGGCATGATGATGGTGCCGCATGAACCTGGCAGCGGTCGGCGGCACGAAGACTGCCGCCGCTTACCGATCCTCATCAACAGTGGAAGCGGCGTATCAGCCCAGATAGGCATGCGGCATCCTCTGGGCGCTTCTTTGCCGCGCTTTGGGAGCCATGGAAAATTTGGCGGTGGCGCTGGCGAAAGGCTTGGTGGCAATTGGCGAGGAGGCTGTGGTAGCAGCGAAGAAGGCAAGGATGTTTTGAAGACTTAGCGGCGGAAGGATTACGCAATACCGAGAGAAGTATTTATAGGCGTGGAAGCGAGCGCGCGATGGTTTGGATTCCGCCCACGCACAAGCGCCATCATTGCCCCGCCGCTTTGGTTTCCAAAAGCGGCGTAGTTCCCCAAGGAAGATCGTGTGCGGTGGGGAATCAGCGACGCACCGCAAGTGGTAGGGTCCCCCCACGATTCTGCCTCCCGCCGCTAGACAAGAAAAGAAGTATCTCGCTGACGGTTCACAGATCATGGTGGACCCGGCTCTTGTCTGTGTAATAAATACCGGGTACAAAGAGTCCTAGGAAGGCCGGGAGGGCCCCACGTCAAAGCAAAGCGAGCAAGGCCCCACCACATGGCGAGCCCCTCGAAGGCCAGAGGGCCCCACGCCACCAGCGAGCAAGGCCCCAGCGATGGCGAGCCCTCGAAGGCCACAGGGGCCCCACGCGTCAAAGCGGGCGAGCAAGGCCCGTGGCTGGCGAGCCCCTCGGCCAAGGGGGCCCAGCGTCGGCGGGCGAGCAAGGCCCCAACGTGGGCATGAGCCTCGAAGGCTAAGAGGGCCCGCCAAGGCCAAAGGGAGTGCGTGGGCGAGCCCCCTAGAGACGAGGCGAGGGCCCTCAAGGCCAAAGGCGGTCGATGGAGCCCCTCGAGACGCAGGCGAGGGGCCCAAGGCCAAAGTGCGCGGGCGAGCCCCTCTAGAGACCAGCGAGGGTCCCACGTCGAGGTGGGGCCAAGGCAGTGGAGCATTGCGTATGAGTTCGGACGAAGGCTCCCTGCCGCAAAGGACGAAGCGATTTAATGAGACATCACGCGCGGATAGACAAACAAGAAATAATTACCACATAAATGACCCTGCAGTCGAGCGGGCCATCCTGTGGGCGCGAAGAATTGACCGGCAGAGAGAAGGTTTGCTTGAGGAGGCCGCCCACGCCAGAGAAGGTGCAGGGCCCCACCCGCAGACTCACCGGTGGATCGGCGGGTCGAGGCCACTTGCGGCACGCGAGAGGCGGCGCCAGCGTGGGCGGGCGCAGCACGTTGCCTCTTCGCCGGTCTTGTCGAAGTAATCGAGCATCAGACGCTTACCCCCTCGGCTCTCCGCCATTTCACACCTTGTAAAAGGGGAGGAGAGAGAGGGGACGGGGACGAGAGATACGAGCACTAAGCGTCAGGCATTGAAACACCACGTAAACACATTCCCATTCAACCACAATCGTAAAAGAGCTAAGGCTCGGCAGAGTAGGACTATTACCCGCGAGGGGTCCAACTCAGGTAAATCTGCGAAGTCGCCTTGTTGTGCCCGACGCCAAATCGAATCGAGCTTGATCGAGTTGGCTAGCGAACTAAAAATCGACCCGGTGTGATCCGCATGGTTGAGCGGAGAACACGCCGTCAAATATATTTTAATAAAAATATTGAACATCACTACGTGAAACCGAGAGGTCGACGTAAATAGGGAAAAAGTCGACGTAAATAGTTATTTACGTCGGCAGGCCAACGTAAACAAAGCGACGTAAATAAGGTTATTTCGTCGCCGTAACGACGAATAGGTGTTATTTACGTCGGCCCCACTACCGACGTAAATCCGTTCGCGGGTAGGGTTAACAGTGTGGTGCTTGTTTACGTCGCTTCGCCGACGGAAATAAATGACGATTTACGCCGGCCCGAGCCGACGGAATCTATCGCTCTGCGATGCATGTCGATGCGCCATGTGGCAAAGATGTATTTATGTCGCCCACGGCCGACGAGATAAGCACGCGACACGGCTCGGCATTTCGCCGCGGAGCCGAAGATTACGTCGCCAGTGGCCGACGAATATCGAAGCGATATCAGAACAGTAGTTCAGATTTTCGTCGGCCAGCCGACGAACATCGGAGCATTCCGACCCCAAAATTCCCATTTCAGCACACAAAATTCATATTTCAGCCCAATTTTCATTCCAGCATCCAAATTCCCATTCCAGCATTTCAGCAGCCCAAAATTTTGATTCCACATTTCAACACAAGCAAAATTACGCATTTCAACACAAACAAACTTGCAATTTCATATATAAGTTCCAATCCACAAACTCGCACAAGTTCAACACATCAACCCTAGTTCGCACAAGTTCAACACGTCATCATCACGTCAACACAAAGTTCTACGCATCAACACTTGGATAGTTCACAACATAGCTAGCTTGGAGGGTAGTATTGAGCGATGTCCGCTACCGACATCGCCTCTGAGCCGAGGTAGTCTCCAGCGGTCGTGAGTCCTCGAGGAAGAAGCGCCTCCGGCATTGGCGTCCGGAGGTGCCATCAACCCTAAATTGCAATGCAATATTAGAATTTCTAAGTTATACAACCATGCGCGTCTGAAAGTTTAAATTTAATACATAAGTAAAGGGAGATTGTGGTGTAAATATAGGTGGAGGTAGGAATGGAGGGAGACTTAATGGCGTCCAAATCGCTGTGTCATATATGCCTAAAATAATTTTAACCATTTTAAGATCAAAATAGTGAATTGCATATATTAGGAAATGATTATGAATATGAAGTAAAATTTATAGTTATTAGGTTAACAATTAATTATAATTTCGCTATTTTATTAACATAAAGCAGGAATATATGAAATTCAAACAAGGCATCAGGAGCAACATAATTTTGTAATTTTCATTAATTTGAAGTAGAAATGAGCAATAATATAAAATGAACAAGATTACCTGAATAGCTGCCTGTTGCTCTGCCTGCCATGAAACAAAGTATTCTTGTTGTTGCCTCATTTGCTCCTATAGTTGGGCCTCGCGTGCGACTTTTGTCAAGCAACTGTTGCCTCAATCGCTCTGTAATACTTGGGTCTCTGGCGCTCGACCCACTACCTTGCGAAGAAGCCGAGGATCTTGCAGAACTTAAAACAGCCGAACTATCCAGGACACCATTAAACATGGAGAATCTACCATGTTTCTTGCCACCTCCACTACTATACAGAGCCACAGGATCGACATCTCCCCTTCTCTAGTCGTACTCAGCCCCGTGAGCATCGGCCATCACTTTCCCATAAGATGCCTGCACAACATATCAAAGCATGAGGATATATTACAGAATCCACTTTAGTTAGAAAACAATTATACTAACCAGGCTCTGTGTCGCCTTGTCCTTTGCATATTTGGTGCAGGCATGTTAGATCATAGCCAAGATGACCTCTAATATAGGCCGACCTCGAGAGGAGTGAGACCCACTGAGCTTCCTATAAAACAGCATTAGTGAACATATGATATATTAGTCAACATTAGTAAACTAAACTAATGAAATATCGACAATGACCTATAACATATAGCACCATAAGAAACATACCATACGTCACAAGAAGGCGAAGATGTCCATCGGCTGCATCATTTGAGATACCCTCGCCCGCCTCCCTATTATCCCTCTTCTTATTTGATTTCTCAACAAATTCTGCTGAAGCCCAAGTTGGCTAAGAGCATGCCATGCTTCAGGCATTTGTTGAACCAAGGCAACATAACTTGAGCCATCCAGTCTTGATCTTGCCAAGGTAGATTTTGATGCACCAAGCTTCTTACTCATATCTTGATGTAGCACCCTCTTATAATACAAGCACACCTTTGAATCGAGCTGGTACATCATCTCCTTCACCGTCCCTGTCATTGCGTTCTCAAAGACATATCTTGCCTTCTCTTGAGAGGCGCTCCGATCGGTTGGCAAGCGGTATCTCTCCGCATGAAAAATGAATAAATTAGTCAGACATTAATTGTATGTAACAATATTGAAAGCGAACAAAAAACTTAGAGAATTACCCAGAAGTCCACCCACACTCGCTGGGCAACATTCCCATGCATCCCATCTCATGTGACCTTGTAATGAGCCCACTTGTGGCGACATTGCACCGTTGATGACCACTAGGCGGGATAATGGTAGCATAAAGAGAACCAGTGCATACCATTAACTTGCCTTATACTATTTGTGCCTGTCCATGCTACATCAACCCATTGCCTGCAAATATGTACATTATACAGCTTGTGAAAACTCTAGTAAATAATTGATGTCCAAAAAGACCAAATGTTTACTTACCAATCACCATGTGGCAGGATAACTCTACGTGCTTGAGGTACTGCTACCGGGGGAATAGTATTAGTACCTCTATACCTGAAACAAAAACAGAATATTAAATGAATGGTATTAGTGCCAAATCTGTACTTATTAATATTTCCAAAATATCTATACATTCACCTAAAGGCGGGGAGCATCAATCCTCGGCACTAGCGTCTTCCTCATCTTCGCCCCCCAGACTATCCTCCTCGGCCCGTCCCCTCCTCGGCCTCCCCTCCTCGGCCTCCTCCACGGCCTCCCCACCGCCTCCACGGCCTCCTCCACGAACTCCCTAGGCTCTCGGCCTCCCCGAGGATGAATTGTTAAAAATTAGTACATGCAAATTAAAAACTGAAGATAGCACAATTAAAATTATTACCTCTCTGTCGGCGACCTCCTCGAGGCACCTCTGGCGCGATCTCCTCTAGGCATCGCTCGAGCTGTCTCTGCTCTCCGCTCTGGCGATAGCTCGATCCTCTAAAAGTGAATCTCACGACTCGATGAAGACCCATCCTTCTTTTCGATTTTTCGGTGTGACGAAAGAACGATTTCATCTGTTTTATCAACATTATATATTAGCATATAACCAACTTAAAACATTAAAAAATAAAGAAATATGTGTAGCATTTGTACTTTCTAGAAGTAATCAGCGTCCACAAGTTCATGTACACCGCTCTGCGTTGTCTCGTTTCTTGAACATCTCGAGAGGAATAAGCACGACGCCGCTTTTTTTCTTCTAACATTTTCCACAATAACATCTGTTGTATCGCCTACTAATTCTTGAGCGAGGACCCGATGTCTACCTCAAATGAGGTGGCAAACCGTCTTCTTGATCGCTAAGTCATCCATGTTATCTAGTCCTCTTTCAATATACTCGACACATTCAGGAGTGTACAAGCGAGCAGGAGGATTAACTTTATATACAACCCACCAAGGTCTTAAACTTTTCTTTCGGCATGGATATGGAAGGTAGTATACCTGCTCAGCATGGTGAGCAAGTACGAATGAATTGTGACCTCCAAGCCGTGATTCATGTCTCACTTCTACCAAGCCAAGATTTTTGTTTCGTCGAATCCCTATTTTGTCGTTAAACCAATCATAATAGAAGAAAGCTACCTTCAAATCTTTTCTACCGCCAAACTTAATCTCCACTATGTTCAGAAGAATACCATAGTATTACGTCTCTCGACCATCGCGCACACAATGTAGTGACAACTCCACTATTAACCGTGGCGCCAAATGGACGGCTTGCTTCTAATGCCGCGGTACGAAAGCGAAACCCATTCACATCATAACGTCCAAACTTTCTTATTGTAGTGCAACCATGTGATAGCTGTCGAAGGTCCTCATGGACAGTGCCATCACGCATACACTGCAAATATTGTAATAGTTATGATATAGTCGTATTTACATTATTCTAATTTTAACGTGATAAGAAAGCTACATGTTGACGAAACCAAGTCACGAAATTAGGACCACCACGTAAGCCATTGCGTCGCAAATTGTCCAGTTGAGTATTTGTAGGTTGCCTCGTCGAATTCCAGTTTTGTTGATCAAACAATCTACATTCATTTCATCAAGTTAGGAGCTAACGTTAAAAACAAATTAGAAATCGTTGTATTGGATACTTACGCGAAATATTGTTCCATTTCTACAATTTGGTGTACAAATAGAGCGGTGCTTCATTCCACTCGTCGCGGGACAACTCCTGAATTGAACTGGCACCGACGGTGTGTCCATGTCCTCAGAATATATCAAGATCAAAGCCATGCGTCGAATCCAACGTTCGGTATCTCGGCATATGGGTATGGACATTGTGCTCATCTGACAGATATGTAGCAGAGAAGTACGAAATCTCTTTCAGGAAGAACGCCGGCGATGCACCCTTCCACTCTAGCTTTGTTACCCACGGTGGACCCGATTTTCTTTAAGTTTCGTTCTATTGGGTACATCCATCGGTGTTATGCAGGACCACCAATCTACGCTTCATATGGTAGATGCACCAATAAATGTTGCATTGCATTCATGAACCACGTGGAAATATCTTCTCCATTTTGCATATTAACACGGTATGGCTTTCTTCAACTTTTGCATCATTGCTTTCTTAATTTCTTTCGAACAAAGTTGCGGTAGAAATAACTAAGCTCACCAAAATTGTCCACACGTCATCGAAGTACCCACGGAACATAACAGAACTAATCTTTCCATTATTACATGATAATCATGGCTTTTCAAGCCATTAAGTTTACGACTCGATGCTTACCGCACGTTTTAGATTATTGCGTAACCATCCGGAAACTTGATATTTTTCATCCATATCATGACCTCCTTTTTTGTAACTCTTAAGGCGATGAGGAGCGCGTGGCTTGCCTTGTTTCCACTGTTGGGTCCTCTCTCACCTCAAGGGATGGTCGATTGCAAATATCGCCATGTCTCTTGAGCCGCAACATTATCTTTGGTCTTGTCTTTGAAATCAAAACACATGCTGATAATGCTTTCGGCAACATTACGTTCCTGATGCATAACATCAACATTGTGCGGTAGGATTAGAGACGTTGCATATGGCAAACACCAGATACCAGAGATATGAGTCCAGTTGTGTGACTCTTTAAACGCTTCAAAACCATGTTCCGTTGGAAT
Source organism: Raddia guianensis (assembly GCA_036346415.1). NCBI lineage: Eukaryota > Viridiplantae > Streptophyta > Magnoliopsida > Poales > Poaceae > Raddia > Raddia guianensis. The sequence goes on from CM070540.1 coordinate 31,557,360, forward strand.
TAGCTGACGATGCCAGTTTACAATCTCAGATCCTGTCAAACGTTTAGGAGGGTCCTTTGTGATCACCGTTTCTTTATGAAATGCGTTTCTCTGTCTTCTAAATTCATGAGAAGGAGGCAAGAAGCGACGATGGGAATCGAAGAAACAAAACTTCCGACCATGTTTCAAACGAAAAGCATCAGTGTCATTCATACATATTGGACAAGACATTCTGCCATGCGTGCTCCATCCCGAAAACATGCCATATGCTGGAAAATCATAGATGGACCAGAGATAGGCAACACGCATGTTGAAGTTTTGTTTTCTACTCTTATCATAAGTTTCCACCCCTGTCCATAATTGTGCAAGTTCATCGATCAAAGGTTGCATAAAGATATTTAATTGCTTTCCAGGATGGTCTGGCCCCGGTATGACAAGGGATAAGAACACATACTCGTCCTTCATATACATCGAAGGTGGAAGATTGTAAGGAATTGAGAACACAGGCCAACATGAGTACGACGCAACATTCATGTTGAAAGGAGAGAACCCGTCGGTCGCTAGCCCGATGCGAACATTTCTTGCATCTTTGGCAAAATCTTCGTCATGCCGGTCCAATGTCTTCCATGCCTCGCCATCGGATGGATGACACATGAAACCTTCGTTAAATCGTACTCCTTCTTTATGCCACCTCATGTGTTGAGCAGTCTCCTCACATAGGTACAATCGTTGTAGCCTCGGTGTTAGAGGAAAGAAACGTAGAACCTTCACTAGTGTATCACTTGTCACTATATTCCCCTCTGCATCAACTACTTGTATAAATCTAGACTGCCCACAAGCTAAACAATTTTTCTTCGTAGCATCATTCTTCCAAAATAACATACAATTGTTAACACAGGCATCTATCTTCTCATAAGGCATCCCTAAACCAGCCAAAATCTTTTTCGAGTAGTACATATCTTTTGGCAACTTGTGGTTTTCTGGGAGGACATCACCAATCAATTTGATCAAATCGTTGTAACATGCTTGAGAGAAACCATACTTTGATTTTATATTCATAAGCTGTGTCAGAAACGAAATGACTGACACCTTAGTGCCCTCATGTAAAGGCTTATCTGAGGCATCTAAGAGGGTAAAGAATCTCTCATTTGCTATGGTGGTACATCCTCATGACTCATGATTCATCCTCCGGAGCATTTCGAAATTGCCGACCAGTCTGAACCATCTCATCCATCCTGTCATCCACTCTATCAGTAGTATCATCTTCATCAGATACATCTACCACCCGTGACTCACCATGTTCAAACCATGTGAGGTAATTTGGCATAAAGCCCGATTTGCATAGGTGGCCGGCCATAACGGATTTTGTCACTCGGGCAAAAAGATGACATTTAACACATGGACACTTCGCTACCCCGCCAGGAGGATCTGGGGTGAAAACCTTATCCAGAAAACTTTGTGTATTAACTTTCCATTCTTCAGTGTGCTTCATACCACTATCCCAACCGTCGTACATCCATCTACGGTCTTCAGCCATCTTTATTAATAGTAATTTGAAAAATACAAAAAAAAAATAAGTTAATTATCCTAACAGGAGATCTAGGCAAAGATAGGTCCTAAACCCACCTAGAGATAAACGGGTTATACGGTTTGTCGTGGCATGTGGTGCGATCGAGCGAAATTTCGGCGTAACCTCATTTGTTCTCCGAATGCACGCATGTTACTTGTGCATCGGAGAACAACAAGGTTACGCGGCCGAAATTCCGATCAGATCGTACCACATGCCACGACAAACCGTGCTAACCCGTCCATCCCCAGGCTGTCCAAAAGCGTGGACAATTCGGGAGCGACAAATATCACAATTAAATGTGATCAATGTCGCTCCCAAACGGGTGACGTATAGGTTCGGTTGACTTGTGTTTGAAAAACGGTTTATTCAAATATACGTAAATCACGACAACAAAGTGAGCAATCATATATAACATTCAAAATTGGTCTAAATACATACAAAAGTAAAACAAAACAAACAAATACACCTATCACATAACACTAAATAACATAATATATAACACACTCTATTGTTTTTTTTACAAAATGATAATAGCATAATAACGATTAATTACATATGTAATTATGACATAATAACATATAAGGGCAATGATAATGGCATCATAATTAATCAAAATCAAATTTTACTACGAGACTACAACATGTATTTCAAAGATATAGAAATTGATATCATCATTTGGTATGGTAGTGGCGGACGCAAGAGGCGTGGAATTAGAGCGGCGGCGGTGGCGCTGGGCTAAGCAAAGACGCTGGTTTGGGAGAAAGGCGGTCTGTATTTGGGTTAGGGAAGCGAGGCGATGGGTGCGCGTGGAGGGCGTGAGGAGGGGTCGAGGCGGAGGTGGTGGAGGCCTTGGCGGGAGGCAGGGCGGCTGACGCGGCTTTGGAGGCTTGGGCGGTGTGGCAGTGGTGTGTGGCAGCTTGACGCAGGCCGGGCCGGGGCGCGCCGAGCGGGCGGGCGAAGGCGTCTTGCGGCAGGGCGGGCCGGGCGTGGCGCCGGTGACGCTGCGTGGCGGTGGGCGGGGCGGCAGGCGGCGGGCGTGTTAGCCGAGGCGAAGGGCGGCGACGCTGGCGGCAAAAGGCGAGGCGAAATGGGCGAAGCGCGTCTGCGGCGCGTGATGGGGCGAAGCGGGCGGCGTCGCGGGGCGCGCGGTAAGGCGGCGCCGTCGGCGAAGCGTGGCGGGCGCGAACTTAGGCGATCGTGGCGCGGACTTGGGGATGCGCTGGCGGCGGCGCGCGGGGCGCGAATGGCGCGGGCGGGCGCGTGGGCGCGGCGGGGCGGACGTGGCGGCGCGATGGGGAAATGACGAAACAGATGGGCTCGGGGTTAGGGTTAAAGGAAAGGTTTACGTCGGCCGAGACTAAGCGTAAATATAGTTATTCGTCGTTTGGCCGACGAAATACCTCCGCCACGCCACGCACGGCGCCGCCGCCGATCATTTGTTTTCGTCGGCCGAGCCGGCGAATCTGATTATTCGTCGGCGAGCCGGGCCGACGTAAATAACTGCTGTGTTTACGTCGGTTTGTTCCGGGCCGACGTGAATAGAAATGGCCGACGTTAAAAATTTGTTTTCCTGTAGTGCATGTTATGGCCAATGATGCCTCGGTCTTTCAATCATGCATCGGATTTTAGCAAACTCACTCCAGAATATTTTCTCTTTGCTGGCGTCGCTAAACGCTCGCTTGGTGAAGTCGGCAACGACGTCACGCAAAACGAGGTGCGCTCGCAAAGGTTGCTGCAAGGGGGATTCCGAAAAATACCAAATTAATATAAGAGGTAATAGGATCAAACGAGGATCAACAAAATTGGTTCGGAGGGAATCTGGCTTACGGTCGGGGAGAAATAAAATGTTGAAATGGTACTGTTCATAGGGGAATAGTGCTGCAGGGAAATGCGGAAATAAATAGGGGAAATCCCCGATCTCATCCCCTCACTGCTACACAAGCAGGAGAGAGAGAGAGAGAGGTCCACGAGGGGGAGAGAAGGAGATGGCGGCGGCCATGGCTCCAGCATGGGAGGCGCTCCGGCGAGGACTGCGCGCCGGCGGCGGCTGGCGGCGACGCCATAGGGCGGGGGCGGAGGCGTGATGGCCGGCGTCTGTGGCAAGGCAGCGGCAAGGGCAGGGCAGGGCCAGGGCGGCGCGTCTCGCGTGTGCGCGGCCGGCGGCTGCTTTGAGGCAGCAGCGCAGATGGGCGGCTTGGGCGGTGGCTCCACGGCAGTAGCGGCTTGGCACCAGCGGCGGCTTAGGGCAGGGTGACGGCTTGGCCTCCCACGGCGTGGCGTGCTCCGGCGGAAAGGGGCGGCGGCGGCAGGGCAGTGCCTCACGACGGCGCCCCTGGCCAGTAGCGCTCCGGCGCGGCGACAGGGGCAGCGGCGCAGCACCGGCCGGACGGCAGCTGTGGAGATGGGCATGGGGGCGGGGATGGGCGGCGCGGCATCCCGGCAGCGCCCTGGGGATGGGCCAGAGGTGGCGGCTCAGCAAGGGCAGCTGCTGGCGGCGGCCCAGCCTGGGCGGCGACGTCATGGCAGGGGCGGTGGCTCGGCTCCAAAGATGGGGCGGCGGCACTCCATGGGAGCATGGCGGCGGCTGCACCTCCACGGGGCAGGGCGACGACGACGGCTTGGTGTGGAAGCAGGCCAAGGGCAGCGGCTGTGGATGGGTTTGGGGAAATTGGGAGAAATTGCTAGGGTTTTGCTGGGTTTATATGGGGTCAGGTTGTGAACATGGGATTGGGGCTGGCGCCTATTTGGTTCGGAAGCCAGGACGAGAGCGATTGGAACTGTCGGCAAATCCGGTCGCTTTAGGCAGAGATCGACTAAGCTTTCTCGTGATGGACGTTGGCTCGGGTTTGCTGGTACTTTTGGGGGATTCGTACAATATGACGATGTTTGGAAGACCGAGTCGAAAGGGAGTACGATAGAAATATCGGTTCGGCACAGAGGGGATGGATGGATGGCTCGACTAGGGTTGCAACTAATGGTCGGCTGAGGTGGCGAGAAACTTTAGCTCGACCGAGAGAAATAGAGATTTGGAGGGCCAAAATAACAAAAGAGGTTGATCGGGTTCGAGTTACAACGTACTGGAGTGGAGTAAGGGTTCTGGACGAGAGAGAGAGAGAGAGGAGAGTCGACCGAGTAGGTGTCCGGGTTAGGTGTAGGATTTGACCAGGAGAAAGGAGAGTTAGGGTTTCGAGGTTCGTCGGCCGGGCGGGACGGTCGTTTGACGACGAAGGTTGCGATGGAGGTCAACCGGAGTTAAAGATCCGGTCGAGAGAGTTTTGAAGGGAAGTCAGGTGGAATTAGGGTCTTGGAGGACGTCGGTCGATTAGGGTTTGGTCAAGAGACGATGGACCGCTCCACTAGACGAATTAGGGTTTTGGTCAAGGAAGGGAATGGACGATCAGCTCAACCAAGGGATTTTGGGTTTTGGTGGAGCTAGGTTTCAATCGAGAGACAAAGTCAGGGTTTCGACCGAGGAACGAATAAAAGCGAGGAATGAGCTTTTGCATTTAAATTTGTAAATTTGTAAATTGAAATGAAAATAATTATAATATAAATTCTTACATGTAAATAATTGTTTGAAAATTTAGGTCTTTTCATATAAGAATCATAAATACTTAATTTAAATTTTGCCTTTTCTTTTAAAAAAATCTTGGGACATTCTAATATTTATTAGGATGTCACACAACGATACGCTAAAAAGAACAAGACCTAAGTATAATATCATGTTTACTTCAGTCCAGACATAGAAAAGATCAATTATATGATGGTTAGTATAATATTATGTTTATATGAGAGGAAAATGCATGTATGTGATTAATTAGATGAGAGGAAAATGTTTATGTTTATTCTGGTTACACATATATTCCATGGTTGCTTGCTGGTATATCATTCATGCTTGCTATTTGCAGATTACTTATGCAAAAGTGATGACCGACACTCACTGGACTGATTACAACTAGCGGAGTGAACCTATTGACCCAATTGCTATGTACACTAGTGGAGGTGGCAAGAAACATGGAAGATTTTCCATGCTTAATGGTTGTTTGGATACTAGCGCTGTCTTGAGTACAGCGAGATCAACTCGAGTCTCACATGTTAGCGGGACGAGTCCTTGTGAGAATCGCCTAGAGTCGGAGCTAAGACAACATGCAGCACGTGAGGCTTAGCTGGCTGAGCAATTGAGACAGCAACATGAGCAATTGAGGCAGCAACAAGAGTACTTTGTGACATGGCAGGTACAACAACAAGAAGCTCTACAAGTAAGTTTCTTCCATATTGTTTGTCATGAATTAATTTGCCGATTGTACTTGCATTCAGTAATTCTATTTATTCTATCTACTCGTGCATAACTTGTCTATTTTAGATAATAATATGATAATTATGTCATTTGTAGGCATACATGTCACGACAGTTTGGAGAACCAATGGATCTCCCTCTATTTCAACCTCCACCTATCTTTGCACAGCCAGCTCCTGCCCCTCCCCCTCCTGATGATGTTGTTGGTGGTAGCCAGCAAGCCGTCACTCCGGATGACGGTGTTGGGGGCAACCATGCTTCTACAAGGTCTTCTCCTTCGGTTGCCAACGTTCCTACTTTCAAAGGTGATGTTGGTAGTGGCAATCGTTTCTACAGTACTCCTGACAATTGACATCTGGTCATGTTAGGCTTACGTCGCTTAGGTTTGCATGTGCTGAACTTGTATCGCTCCTCTTTGTATGTGATGGACTTGTATGGATGGTTTGTATGTGATGGACTTGTATGGGCGGTTTTGTATGTGATGGACTTTTATTACTCTTTTGTGATGCACTTGTATGTATATATGTGACGATTATATGCACCAGTATGGTTTTTATTGATTTGTGAACTTGAACGTGATATGTGATGTGAATTTGTTGCCATTTATGATGTGTTGAGATGGCATATATTAATTGGATATGCATGTGCTGTGATTTAGTATTGTGAAATGTATTTGAATTCCAAATAAAGCAGCAAAATTTCTAGAACTCTGCCGTATTTACATCGGCCAAGGCCCACGTAAACCGTCACCAGAAAATGCTGACGTGGCTTGTATTTACGTCGGCCTGTGGCTCATGTAAATAATCACCACGTTAGCTTAGGGAGTATTCGTTAAATCTGACGTGGCACTCCAAGGGCCGAGGTAAATATAGGACACGTCAGCATTCCACGGCCGGCGAAGATCGACAAAAATATATTGACGTCGGCCTTAAAGCGGACATCAATGAAATTACGTGAGCTTATCTATGTCGGGAAGCCGACGTAAATATCTATTTACGTCGGCTTTGGGCCTATTTACGACGGCTTGTGGCCCACGTAAATAATCTGGATTCTTGTAGTGAATGGATAAAATGTGACAAGACGGATACCCAATGCTTACGCCATTGAATAGATAGGATGGGAAATATAATACATCCTTGCTCAATATGCCTCAAGAAGCTATATAAACTCCAAGAAATAGGAAGACGAGAACGACTATGACAAACCAAACTCGAGGCACAGATAGAATGATCCAAGTTTTTATTTAAACACACCCACTACGATCCACTAAGAGCCCTCCTTATTATTAATTCTCTATCACCTTTTGTACCATGTAGCATGTACACTTTCACGTATCAGTTTACTAGATGTACGGTTATTATTCCTAGATCAATGGGAAGACTAAACTAGGATAATTTAACTTGTGTCTCATAGTCATTGATGTTGCATCGATGCATTCCAGTCTAAGGAGGGAGGTTTTCTCGGCCTCACAAACACAAGAAATCTGCAAGCGTCTTGTGGAGATGATACATCATGTAAATATGGCTACGACGACCAAACAAGGTGAATGAGCTTTAAAAGATTTCTTTAGACCGGTGCTCCTTGAACTCACTAACATTCTCAAAATCCAGACACACTCAACAATTGTATGTATTCCCAAGTGGCACAGATGGATACCATGTAGGTATATATCTGGGGGCTGTTGGGCCATAGTGCTGGTTGTTGAGGCTTCAAACAAAAGCTAATTCGTGCAAGGGTTGTTAGGGCATAAGACAAAACACCCAACTATCCAAAAGTACTTTTGGAAAAGTAAAAGCAGATTCCTTTAGAAATTTGTCTCGTTCAAGAGGGTGGTTGTTGCCTTTCTAGACATACAATAACCGTGAGTTTTTTTCCAAGAGGATAAATTAGTCATGTATCAAGCCTCATGATTTCAGATAATAAAACTCCTTGCAGAAAAAATTATGAAAATATTGCAAATCGGGCTAGTAGGAACTTCACACATAAAATTTATGTCTTGGTATTCACCATATGACTCCCAAATGAAGCATCTAGATGAATCTAATTTTTTTTATGGAAGTCACGAACCATTCCCACTGGAATCACGACAAAAGGAGTTTTTTAGATTTATATAAAAATTGCGCAAGCTCATCTGCCACGAACTTCAAACAAAAAGTTTGTGGCTGGTGATCACCTCATGGAGCCCAAACACTTTGCCCAAGAGACTTCAAAAATTTTCCTCGGTTGAAAATTGGTCTCATTTCACATGTTCAACCTCAAGGCATCACTGATGAGCAACAAGAATAAGAAGGTGAAGTCAAAAAAATAATTGCAAATAAAAACACCAAGATCAAACACAAGAACTTGAATGAACATGGTTGATTTCCATTGCTTTGAGTTGGAGCCTTGGAATTAATATAAAACCACACCTTGGTGGGCAAAACAGTTTACAAGTGCACCATAAACCAATCAAATCTCAGCCTCCCTCCCCCCTCAAAGTGGCAGTTTCGGAGGCACCCCTCTCGTCCTTTTATTGCCCAAAGGTGGAGTAGCTTCCTACATACCTAACCCCCCCCCACACACACACACACACCCCTTTGGATGTGTAACACACCCAAAAATTCCAATTTCTGCATGAAACTTTTTCGCAAAAAATCATCATACAGGTCCCTACAGCCATTCCATATTTTCCTAGCAATTTTTCCAAATGCATTTCCTATTTTATCCCATTAGGAAAATATCTTCTTCTAATTTTTCAGAGAAAACATCACATGCAGTATCACATTTTCATTCAACCATTAGGTTCTCCTCATTTTCCTAAATTTTTAGACCCAACATCACATTTTTTTTTAGCCCTATACAATTTCCTACAACTTTTTGAATCTATAATCATTTTTTTGGAATTTATTCTCCTATTAAACTTATCCTTTTCATTTTCAAAAATTCTCAAATGTGCTTTCCTCTTTAGGCTTTACGCCTTCAGCATGGCCTCTCCGCTTTCCCACCTTGGCATTGGCCCAGCACGGCCCGTGGCAATTTGGCCCATTCCGGCCAACTTGACCGCTTATGTGGCTATCAACGGTCCCAATCATTACAACCCAATCCAACGGTTCGAATCAATTAGATCCAACGGCCACGAGACTTTCCCCTTCCGATCGAACAACTTCTGGTCATCCCCAACCTCCAGACATCACCGCCGACACAGCTGTTTACCACCACTGCCCACCGGAATATCTCCCTGGCACCACCTGAGCCCTCTTACTGTCCTTTTGCCCCTGTGGATAGCTCTCCGCCGTGGCCTCCTTATCCTCCACATCGATGTCATTCTCTGGCCACGGTAGCACACGAATTGCTCACTGCCACGTCCGACCGCCGCCGCCGCCATAACTAGCCGTCCCTACCTCGCCATCGTTGCGCCCAATCTATAAATAGAGCCCTGGCGACCTCCCAAATGCCCCAAACCCACCTCTCCACCCCTTCCCCTCTCCTTCGCCGCCTAGAGCTCCTCCAGCGCGCCATATTCCCGAGCTCCGGCGAGACTCCGCGCCACAACCTATCCCGGCTTGGCTTCCACACCAAGAAGATGCCACACCCTGCCACCAAGCTAGCACCGCCACCACCAACCTCCCGCACTGCCCGGAGCATCGTCGTCGCCGCCACCCAAGCTCGCCGCCGCTCTAACCTCGCCGCCCTACCAACTCCTGCCATCTCAAGCCCCGGACCCAACCACCATCACCCCGCCTCCGGCCATCGCCGGTGACTCACGCCGCTACCCTCCATTTTTTCCCCTCTCTCTCCCTGTCCACCGGGCCCTACCCGTCAACCACAACAACCCCTCCCCCTTGCTGCGTGCTAGGCCCCGCATGTTAGCCTGCGGGTGTGCACTTCCTATGCAGCAGCTTGTTCATGGGCCGGCCCAGCCTTAACTTTGTTACCCCATTCCAATTTTCCTTCCTAATTTCTAATTCCAGAAATATCTTTTTATTTTAAGTAGAACAGCAAATCCCTTCTAAAAATTTTGCCGAAATAAGCCCCAGCAGCTCCCAGAGATTCTCTCTCTCCTTGGCAGAAGGTAAGAACTTCGGCTCAGACCTCGACAATTTTGAAGAGGGGCAAGTAGGCAAAACATAATTTATCCCGTAGAGCTTCTCAACTTCCTCCAGTACCACCTACTTTAATGATAATGTCATTCAACTTTTTAATTGATCCCGTCAAAGAGAACGGGAAGAGCTTCCACTCCAGGTCGTGGGACATGCCCGATATTGAAATGGTAGAACAGATTAACTCAAATTCTAATAGGTGGTCGTTTGGATTTTCATCCTTGATCTTGGCAAATGATTTTTCCCGGACATGGCTATGAGAACAGGAAGGAATTCATAGCCAGGTGTATCAATAGGGTGTGAAGATGGTGGAGGCTCCAGGGATTCGCCCTTTGGAGCCGAGAACTGATAGATAGGAGTGGTGTCTGTTGGCGATTCTTACGCTATTATAAATAATCTGCAAGTGGACGGATATCGCTTGTAGTTTTCACCCGGGAGTATTCCAAAGTATTGAATCCACAGTGAACGAGGTAGAAGGATAATTCTAATATCTATAAGATACCAGCTAGCTAGTTAACGGGGTAAGAATAATAATAAGATAATAAGACCGGTGACACACACACAGGAGTATAAAAAGATCAGTTAGGCAGATAGTTGGGAGGACAACGAGAAGGGTATAAAGCTCGTTAATAGTGCAATCAATTTTCAGGTTGAGCTAGTAGATATGAGTTTGGAGGTTTGTTTTAAGAACTTCGTCGGAGCTCGGTCGATTCACTACCACCCGCTATCAATTAAGAACACCGAATAGTTATGACCACCCTGATTGGGCCCTACTGGTCCAATTTCTAACGTAGTGGATTACGTGTGAGAAAAATCTCGGATGGATATGGCTGTCACCACCTACCACAAAGTACGATGGAATGGGTGTAAACCAAGTCAGAGATAATCTCATATATCACGTCTGCTACTAAATCCGATCACTCCTCCCTGGATCCTAGAAAGGCGATCCAAGTTCAATACTTAGGCTATTCTAAGCATATGAGAATGAACCCAGACTCAAAATCATATGAACTTAATCAACCGCCCTAATAATTCACACTTCCCACTTAGTGTAAATATACTTAGCTCAGATAATGAAATAAACATATTATAAAAGCAAAGTCTTACAAAAGGGAAAGGATACAAGAGCTATTACCCGAATTCCCGAAGACAATTCCGGAACTACAAGCTTTAGCTCGACTCAACTCTAACTCCCAAACTAACTACTCTAACAAGTGAAGAGTGACTCCAAATGAGAGGGATGTGCTGTGTGTTGTGTCAAGTGAGGTGAGGGGTTCCTTTTATAGCCATCAGCAACCAATGCGGACCTTCCACGCCATGGGACAAGTGTCACCTCCACACCAGCCGAAGGGGAATCCTAGAGGGGATCCAAGGGGGTCGGCAGGCCTAGGTGGGTCAGCTGACCCACCTTCGGTCGATCCCGGCCCTCGTTTTCGCCTGGGATGCGTCTTTGATGGTGTAGATCAATCCCCCACGTCGGTTTTGATAGTTAGGGCCGATGGAACTGACTTCCTTGAGAGCCAAGTGACCCAAGTGTGAAGGAACTACAACCATTTGATCAAACCGACACGTATGGACGCTTGAGATTACTTCTTTTTGTGTTTCTTGGCAACTGGGAGAAGTTGGAGTCGTTGGGTGCAAAGGCTAGGTCGGCTGGCCAAGGGTGGGCTGGCCGATCGGCTTCTGTGTCTAGTTCAACTCCGGTTTTTCTCCACTTTATTCCTAAGGACAAAAACTCACCGAAAATTGTGAAAATTTATTACTTTAAATAAAATGTCTGTATAAATCTTGATTTTCCCCCAAATCTTCGGAAAGTTGGCGTATGTCGACATATGAAAATGGACTTTAACGACTGCCAACAGGGTCCATGTGGTATATGTGGAGGTACACTGACAAGCAAGATTTGAAACTAGAATAGCTATCGTTCCTCGGCAACGGCGCCAGAAGCTTTTTGGCGATTCTTATGCTTCTTATAATTAATCTGCAAGCGCATGGATATTGCAGTAACTTTCACCTGAAGGTATTTTATGGTATCGATTTCCCACGAAGAACGAGAAGTGTTCTAGTCTAAAATCTAACTTGACCGAATGGATATGGTGGTAATAACGGGAGTGGGATAAGATGATTCGGGCCAAGAGGTTCTGCTGAACAGGATTCACTTAGCTAAAAGTGCAAACTCACCCAATATGAAAGCTACTCTGAATTGGAGCTCGGCCGATTCACTACCACCCACTATCAGTTAGAAACATCGGATGATTATGATCACCCCCGATTGGGCTCCACTGGGCTGAGACTAACGGGGCGGACTTCGTAAAAGCTAATACCACTCGGATAGCAGGGCTATCACCACCTACTACCTACCGCACCACCGGTGATACTGGTGTCTACCGGGTACTAACTAGTATAGACACCATGTCTACATGTAGCAGCACTACTTTACAAGGTCGACAACTGATAAAGCACTTGAACAAGATAAATACAGTTTGTCTAGCGCAAACCGATACCAACAGAAGAACTTAAATATATATAAAATGACTTTGCTTTGTAAAGTAAAGGGGCAGAGCTACAGTGTTACCGAACAGAAGAGTAGAGCTGAACTCACACCTGAATTTGGCTCCGGAGCACAAGGTGGAAGAGAGCCAACACCTCCGGCTTCTCCCCAGTTCTCCTCTCTCCCTATTTCTACATTCTGTTTGGGCAGCGTAACATTGCTTTCTTCTTCTTCTTTCCCATTCTTCTCCATGATCACAAATGAGGAAGAGAGGGTCTATTTATAGTGTTTGAGAGCCAACCCGGCATTGCGATATAGTGGGACACGTGTAAGCTTGCAGTGAGACAAAGGAGAACTCTGAAGGTTGATTGTACTTGGTCCAAGGCGGTTGGATGCAAAAATCCGAGGAGGCTAGGTCAGCCGGCCTAGGTTAGGTCGACCAACCCACTTTGATCTCCTCTCAGCCCTCCGTTGCACCGGCATGATACATGGACGACCTAGATTGCTTCCCCAATGTTGATTTATGGTGGTCGAACAGGTAAAGTCGGTTTTGAGCCATGCAATAAAATCTCATCCCATCCATTGATTAAACCGACTTCCATACGACGCTCCTCAGTGATCCTCGTGTGTTCCTTTGCATATGGGAGAAAGCAGAGGAAATTTGGGTGAAAAAGTAGGCCGGCCGACCAGGTTTGGGCCGGCCTGCCAGGTCAGGTCGTCCAACTTGACTCGCAATCTTCTGAAATTCATATTTCCCTCATCCGAGGTCCAAATATAGCAAATAATATATCCATTTTGATCATTTCGACGAGCTATTCGAAATGGTGTAGTCTAAATTGGCATTTGAAGTATTTTAGAATTATTTTATTTTAATCACCATTTCATGTGTATTTCGAGCATGTCCCTGCAAAGCAATGAAAGCTCCGTGAACAATGAAAGTGGATCCATATCTCATGGGATTCACCTTGTAGTCCCTATCTTTCTAGCCTTAGACGGAGGTTTTAGTGGACATACATAAGATTGTGAAGCTTTTGGTATGACAACGAGTTACGTATCTTGTAGTGGATGCAAGCGAAGGTACTCCAGTTGTGTTACCAGCCACTACATGAGCAAACTTGTGGCACAACATGTTTTGCAAGCTTTTGAAAATTTGGTGTGTCTGAGCCCATCATGTTCCACCACAGCACTAGCATAAGAAACATAGGATATGGGATCCTTCAAAGTGTAGTAAGATCACATATTCATGCTTTGGAAGTTTGGATTACCTTTATTTTGGTCGTTGGTAGTAGCCATCCTTCTGGTAACCTCTCTTGAGAAAGATCCGGAGGGTGTCCTCCACTCCTCAAGCTCATTAAGATTTGCGGTCACGGTTACTTCGTCAGTAATCCTCTCAAAGGTTGAACGGACACACAACATCATATTGATATGCCATCTAATACTGTAATTCACCATAGGGTTTAGAACACATGCAACAGTGAATAATGTAAGTTTGACCAATTTCAACATTGAATTAAATATTCCATGCAAGTTAGCTATACCTGTATCAACAAGAGTGTCATCCATCATGCTGGCAAACCCTGGCTCAACAATAGCCATGACTCTCGTAAAATCAAATCTTGTTCATCCAAATTTAGGGAGAGCGATTTACACATGGCTTGGTATCTGAGTAAGACCTCATAGATGTAGGATGCTTATCTTGGTATGCTAACAGAAGAAAGGTATAGATGGGACCAGCCATATGTATTGCCTTGTTCATATACTCCCACCAGACCAAGTTAGTCAAGCATCCAAAGCAATACTTCCTTTCTTGGGTCTTAACATATGGGCTAGAAAGGAATTCATCAGAAGCCATACACTTCATGAATTCTCCTCTGCGTTTGGCAAATCTTTAAAGAAACATATAGTTGGTCACAAATCTCATTGCACACCATTTGTCTAACTCACCACTAATGTGTTTCTTCATCATTGTATGTAATTTGTTTGAATTGTACAACCACCTGCACTAGCCTAGCACTCTCAATCATAACCAGGGGTCGAAACGAGCTGAGTTCGAGCCAGCCAAGGGGTGGCTCGACTCAACACATTCACTACCGAGCCAAACTATAACAACCCAAAAATTTAAATGCATAAAATATGCATAAAATATTTTTGCCCATTTCTTATGCATATTGGTACCCTCGGTTCATTAAAATAAATATTAAAGCTACAATAAATTTGCATAATATGGCATATTTTAAAAATACCCCTAGAATACTAAATAAATTTTCCTTAATAAATTATAGTGAAACATATGCATTTCTATGCTCTAGAAAAATCCCTCATAATTTTTTAAGCCCATAGGATTTTTCCTGATATTTTTCCAATCTGCTGACTATTTTTAATGCTCAAAACATGGATTCTGAAATTAAAATCAATACGGAAATCCATTTTCTAAAATCCAGCGAAAACCCCCTCCTTTGGGGCCACGTGTTGACGGCCCATTTGGTCAACTCGCCACCGTCCCTCTTGTCAGCCCCACGAGACGACCCAACTCTGCCCATCCCGCGCACCTGCATGCCCAACCGATAAAGAACATCCGACGACTCCCGTTGCTCCAGGTCGCACCATCCAACGGTCACCCGCCAACTTCCTCCTCCGACCGCACGCACCCCCTGCCACGCAACTGCTTCATTGCGAGGCCGCCACAATGGATCCTTCCACTACTATAGACGACATCATCATTGGGTTGCCAAAGAGAAGATGAGGCCAGTGACCTGAATAATCGATTGGCATAGGTTAGCCTTCCCAAGATGAACCCGACAAAGACAATTTTGTCACGTAGCATGAATCTCACTGACCAGTGACCCTAACGCCTCCTCCGCTTCCGACGATCTTATCCATGGTCTATCTTATCCGAAGCGTAAGGACGAAGCAACGACGCCAGTTAGCGAGGCCGGATGCCTTCGGAAGCACCAATTTAACCAATTTGCCCCACTGCAGCAAAGATCTCGCCGACGAGCTCATCTCTTCGGGCCATCGTGGCAAGCCTCCCCTTGCCCTATAAATAGCACCTTCGGCTCCCCTTGGTGCTCCTCCTTCAACTTAGAGACCTTGAGCTAGCTCCGATTTCCACTTGTGTCGCAACCGGTGCTCTGCTCTACGCAACCGGCGTTGCCACACCTCTCCAGCCGCTTCTCTGCTCCAAATCCACACCATCAACACTTAAGGTACCTCATCGATGCTACCCGTAGCTCCAAATGTTCAATTGCGTGCTAAATTAGTGACTCCCAAAATCTCTCTACTAGCCGCCGCCACTGACCTTGTCACTGGCCATTCCCAAGCTCCAAATCTATGCACAAACGGTTCCAACTCACCTTAGAACCAAAAGGCCCAAGGTTAATTGTGCTAAACCCCCTAGATCAAAAATTCCCAAATCGGACCCGTGATGAACACTAATTTGGCGTTGTTCATCAGTTATACATTCTTAATTTCTTCCAATTAAGGCCACAAATGGTAGAATTAGGCAAAAGTTCCTATATAAAAGTTGTTCCAAGTGATGTTTTCCATCTAAAAATGTTTTTTTGTATATTTTCTCACATCGCTAGAACATTAATTTAGAATTTCTATCTCATCATTAGCAATTAAAAGGATTTTACAAAATAGAAACTGTAGCAAGAAATTAATATTAATAATTTCCCTAGAATCTGCATTATTTACCCAATTTTCTAGTATTTTCAAACCTATAAATATTTTCTAGTATTTTGAAACCTATAAATCTTTTACATAAAAATAACCCTCCCATTTAACTCAAAATTGCATAGTTTTAAAACTATAATTAAGGAAGACAAATATTCAACAACTCTCTTGCATGAAATAGATACATGTTTTCCACTGCATTACATATAGATAAATTAACTCTGGGACAATGCTAAAAGATTTGGAATTAGACTATTTACCAGCTAGTTAAGCACATGAAATAATTGGCACCTGCGCAACCAAAGGGTGCCCAAAAACTTTTTTCCTTGCAATTAAAATAAATTTCTTACGAAATTCCGTCTTGCTACATCCGAAGCTGAACAAGACACTGGTGCTGTTGAAATGGCGTGTTGGGTAGAAACTCTCGAAGCTTTTAGTATAGAAGAAGTCTTCGACCAAGGCAGGTTTTCGTTCCTTGATGCATGTTGATTCCATGATTATTTATTTATTTACGCATTACTTTCTAGTTATTACTCTTTGCCAAGATTGTTATTTACTTGTTTGGTAGATTAGCTAAGAACCATAATGTTAGAATCCAGATACCCACCTATATTTGAAATTCCCTTTTCATTTGTAACCCTAGGTAGGTAATCTTAGTATATAAAGTATTTCAAGAATTGGTAAGATAGAGAATCATTTGTCATATGGATAAGTATTATGGGCTCTGCTTATCTGGATATGAGGATGATGAGAAGTTAGATTACTAGGTGTGCGAGGTTGTAGGGATCCTAGCCCTGTTATGGGAATATCCCTAAGTAAGGCACCATGGTACTAAGGTATACAAGCAAATTTAGAAATATACCTTTGTCAATGTGTGTAAAACTTAATGGGTCCTGGCTTGGAATGAGGGAACACCCTAGGTAAAAACACCATGGCACTAGTTTGCGGAGAAGCGTAGCTAGCATTGTTTGTTCATATAAAAACCTGGATAAAGTAGAAAGGAATGACACAAATAGCACCAATCCATATGTTTGATCAATATGTGGGTAAATCTGGGTAGGTCCTACAGGGCTAATAACAAAATCATCAATGGACCCTACTTCGGGTATATGAAGTTGTGCCCACTAGGTGATGCCTCTCCGATTCACATAATCCATGACTTGAATTTGAGGAAACAGATGGTTGCGCTGCTGTATGCAGGATAAGTGATGGAGTGTGATAGCTTTGTGAAAGGATTTACTGCTCAAATCATTTGTAAATGTTTGCTAAAGTTTGTCTTTGAATTTACTATATAACATTGAATCCACTCACTGGCTGAACTATATACCTTTGTTTTGTCCCTACATGTACTAGAGTAGAAATTTCCTTCACAGATTCCTACAAGTAGATATGTGTAGTTACCCACCCTATGTGGGCCCTCCATTATTTTTCCTTATTTTAATTAGGTTTTTCTCCAAATACAAAATTTGAAGAATTACGGCAGAAGAGTTGGACAGCTTTGGCATAGACTTTTTAGTTATTGTTGTGAATTACTGATATTAATGACATGAATAAAGGATGTACTTTGTAATCAGCTCTGGCACTAATGCACCCTCGGCACTTTGTGTTTTTCAGGAAACACTTCCGGTAAAATTTACTAGATTTGGGTCCTCACGAGCCGAGCCGAGCTAGCCATGGTGTCCAAACTAGAAACTTGGCTTGTCTCGACTCGTTGCTATGCTCACAAGGTTCTCATCAGCCAGACCATATATGATAAAATAAGGACAAGAACAAGTGCAAAAGAGAGATCTCACATACCATTAACTCATTGGGTAGAGGACATTATGACTGTAACTATTTACAAGTATACAACCATACATATTGTTAAATTGCTAAAAAAAGGCTAAGATATTGCATATTATACATGTAATATAGGAGATATTTGTATATTGGGCCATATACGAGCCAAGCCCGAGCGAGCCAAGGTCTAGCTCGGCTCCAGCTCGGTTAAGTCAACGAGTTGAAAACTAGGCTCGGCTCGTCCTCGTTTGCAAACGATCCGAGCCCGAGCCGAGCCAGAACTGGGCCAAGCCCAAGCAAATCACGAGCCTCGAGCTCAAGTTTTGGCCCTAATCACAACAGAGTACTTGGAGAACTCCATGATGTCTTGAAACATCAAAGTTATTGTGTAAGCCATGCAAGGCTGCCACACTATGTTGAGAAACTGCTTACATATCGACCTGTAGGCTTTGTTGTAGTTGGATCCATATATTATCAGTGATGAGTTGCACGACATTTTCATGCCCCATTGAATTAAGGGCTACCCTCTTTTATCTTCGAAATGCCCACTGTATAAAACCACGATGATCACTTCTTCACATAAATCCTTGGCTACATAACTCTGATGTGTCTGGCTACGACTTTCAACCTGACCGGCTCAATAGTTTCTTTAACAAATTATCTTTCACTGCCCCACTCCCACTCGCACGCCTACCCTCAGACTCATTGCCACCAGCATGATCATAATAGTCACCATCACGTGCCCTGAATTCTGCCTTCGCCTGTGATGCAGCCATGACAAGTTGCTCTTCATCAGCACCCCCTGTCATCTCACCTCGCTAGTCCCACTCACTTAGGCCTTATGCCATCCTTTGCCTTCTAAAGTGCTCTTTAATCTTATCTTCTTTAACTTTTTTGAATCTATCGAGCTTCTGCTGAAAGTACGCCTTCACATCTGGCAGGAATGTTTTAATTATAAGACGCCACACCTTTTCCACTTCGGCATGCCAAGTGATACTTGAATCTTTCCGTACCACCTCCGTTCTTCTCTGTTTTGCAATACTTGCACCTGAAGACATTCCCTAATTTACCGTCATACTCCCAAACATGGTCGTAGTCCCGCTCTACCATTTGTCGCTATCTCCCTCCCTGCAACTAACTAACCCGAGGCTAACCCTAACTAACCCTAAGACCTTGACTAACACCAACCCTAACTAACATGTAACAGCCAACTAACTAACGTTAACTAACCCTAACTTGCACCAACAACCAACTAACTGTGGAATACATGGACCCCGGGTATCTGCATGGTGGGCTGTGAGGACTACCCAACAGGGGGTGGGCCGAGCCAGCTACATGCATATAGGGGACACCCGACCTGCTAGCCAGGCCAACCTTATGCGGCATGTACAAGATAAAGATAGAAGTCTATCCCAAATAGGAAAGATATGATTGTAATCCCAGATAACTATGTATCTGGCAAGAAAGGATATAAATAGGAATTCTACCTCGTAACCGATCAGCACTCTACTTTGTAACCCTGTCCCCCCACTATATAAGATGGGAAAGGGGCCCTGGCTCGGGATCCACCCCACATCCCAACATACAACGCAATATATGAGATCATAATCCCTGAACACAGGATTAGGGTATTACCTTCATCGCGAGGGCTAGAACCTGTATAATCCCCTGTCTTGTGTTACCATCGAGTTTGGATCCAGCGCATAACCTCATATACATCATTTCCGATGACACCCCCCCCCCCATTTAACAAACGTCGACACTAACTAACCCTGACTAACGCTAACTAACCCTAACTGAATCTAACTAGAGGCTGACCACATCAAAGCTACGGCTACTTGGCCTAAACCAGAGGTTAACTGCATCAAAGCCGCGGCTAACCGAGCACCCCCACGCGGTCGCTGCAAAGCTCAGATCTAGCTAATCGCCCTGCATGTGTAGCTAGCCGTCCTCCCTGCCTTGCTAGCCATGCTCCATGCCCGGCTAAAAGGCCTCACGACGCCCTGTGGCGACCCTGGCGTCCGAAGTGGCAACCCCCCAGCGCTCGGCTAGCCAAAGTTAACCGCACTAACCACATGGTTAGCCGTAAGAGTGGGGCGAGTATTACTTGTAGCAGGGCGCGGCTCCACTGGGTTCCGGTGTGGACGACGACAGATCTGGCGTGGGATGGAGGGAGTCGCCGGAGGAGGATAGGGACGGTCACGAACACTCTACGTGTCTCAGTTTACTTTTCTCACCTTTTTTTAACCTTGATTTGCTAGTCTCAGCTCATAAGTGTGTGAAATGGCCATAGTGGCCCTTGTGCGGGTTGGTTGAGCCTCACAGGCCCCCCGCAAGCCACTCAGCACATTTAACTATTTTTTGTATTTTTTAATGTAAAATCACATGAAATAATGCGGAATATAATTATTTTTAAAATTTTGTTGAAGCCAAAGTGCTTAGAACAGTTAACATTATTTTACAAATTTTATAAAGTTTTCATTTCAAATTTCATTTTAACGAATTTCAAAAGGTTTTATCAAGCGGTTTTGCAAACCGACTGTCCGTGCAACCTGGCTAACTGATGGTTAACCGATGATTTTGCAAACCCTAGCAGCACCCCCACCAAATGTGAGCTTCAAATTACTTTTAGTCTTTTACAAGAAACAATGTAAATACTACAGGTTGTCATGAGCTTCATGCAGAAAATTTTGGGCTTAGTATTTACCTCATTGGGCCCAAAAGGTGCATCCTATGAAATAAAAAAAATTTGGTAGATGGATGCTTGAGTCGTGCACCTCCTCCAGCAGGATCACTCCAAAAGGTTTTTCTAGAGTTTTCTAAAAGAGTAAAATGCACCAGAGGTCCATTAACTTGTAGCGTGGTGTCATTTAGGTCCATCAACTTCCAAACTGCAGTTTTGGGTCCATTAACTCTTTAACTTGTTTACTGCAGGCCCGTACCCCTTCGTTTTGTGTTTAGATCCGACGTGGCATGGAGACAACGCTTTAAGTTGTTTACTGCAGGTCCATTAATTCTTTAAGTTGTTTACTGCAGGTCCATTAATTCTTTAAGTTGTCCATGCCACGTCGGATCTAAACACAAAACGAAGGGGTACGGGCCTGCAGTAAACAACTTAAAGAGTTAATGGATCTAAATCACACCACACTACAAGTTAATGGACCTCCGGTGCATTTTACTCATTCTAAAATTCCAACACTGACTACTGCGCGAAGGAATTAATCTTTCAGGACAAATTTAATAGACTTATTTATAGCCTCTTTTAGGTTGTAAGAGGGGTCTCAAATCATATTTGCAACCTAAAGGAATCATGGATCAACAACAAATATTAGGAGGTGAGGCAAATAAACTAGTTGCAAATGAAGACACCAAAGAAACAAGCTCAAAACATAAGAACTAGATGAGAATTTGTATGAACTTTGATGATTTCATTGCTTTGATGTTGGGGGATTACAAGACACACTACTAGGCGGACAAATCACTTCGAGAGTGCACTAAATACACCCCAAATCTCAGCACAAGAGGCACAAGTGAAGTGGGAGACACCCCTCCCTTCTTTTATAATCAATGAGTTCTAGGGTATCATGATATCTCACGATAAGTTGTCGATACCCTTAGATGCCTCATGGATGGCTAAAATTAGATCACATACACAGCCCACCAACACAAGAATATTCCTCATATATTCTTTCGAATATGCCCCACATATTCCACTCTTGTTCATGCCCAATTGGGCCAAATGATGAGGATATGACCACGTCAGATACACCCATGGGATTAACGACCAAAGTCCTTCCAAGTGACCCGCAACCTTTAACCATCATACAAGGACCAATCACACGAGCATGTGCGCGACAACTAAATTATCAGGTAAACTTTTTTCTTGGTTTGAATAATTATACTTTGGAGAATAGGTGGTGAGCTCAAGGCGCTGCCCGATCTTCAGGTGAGTGGGTATGCTCGATTTAGCTAAAGGACACTTTGACGAACTGGCTACCAGCCACACAAGGACAGAGCCCGACAATCTCTAAATTACCACCAATCCTACCAACCCCGCCAAGAACGCAATTGATCTGACCACGAATGTTTGTTCCTGCCAACAATCGAAGAAACAAGCAAGTACAAGTAAAAGGCAAACTGAAATGCAAATAAATTAAGCTCACAACAATAGAGGTGAGGTTGTTCAGCTTGAATCGATTGGCTAACCAGCGCAAAGGGATTCAAGGGTGTTTCTTTAAAGTGGAAGACAACAAAATGAACAAAACCTACCAAAAGTGGTGAGTAACCAGCCACATATAGTAGGGTGGCTACTAGAACTCGTGGAGAGGGAAACCCTAGCAAAGGAAGGGGTGGGGAATACATGGGCCTTGCCCAAAATGTTGTCCAAGGCCCAACTTGTTCTGGCTGCACATGTTTTTGCTGATTCTAGGAGCTACAGAAGGAATATGGTGGTGAGGCTAGATCCGGTTGAGCTTGTCTTCTGAGCGAATCCAGAATGTGGTCAAATGCTTCAAATGGACTCCGGATGACTGAGTTATGCTTGTTTATTATAGACTTCTCATGGATGGCCGAGAACGGCTGCTCTCGGGCTTGTCTTATGTTGCAGCATGTCTTGGTATTGAAATGAGTTCTCGTTGATCTTTCCCATGGTTCCTAAGTACCAAAGTGTCATTAGGTAACCATCTATTCTTCATGTCATGAAAAGTGACTCCAAGGAATGAGTTCACGTGTTAATTTAATTGACGAGCCCGCGCCCTTATAATTTGTCATTTCATACAAGGTGGTGGTGTTAATTCAGAGTTTGTATCCGTTTCGATGATGTCCTCATCATCCCGTCCTTGTTGAATTGGAGTCGTCGTCGACTCAAGTTCATCCTATGACCCAAATAAGGTTTGAAATATGCAATGTTAAAGGTGGGACTAACCCCAAAGTCTATGGGCAATTTGGGCTTATATGCATTATCATTAGTTCGTTCAAGCACCTTAAATGGACCATCAGCACGCGGCATCAACTTAGATTTTCTAAAATCAGTAAATCTTTCTTTACGCAAATGTAACCAAACAAGATCAACTGGTTCAAAATTTAATGGCTTCCTACCAAGTCTACCGGCAACTTTATACTTTTCATTCATGCGTTCGATGTTCTCTTTTGTGATTTTATGCAACTTAATAATAAAATCAGCACGTTCCTTTGCATCCAAATTAATTATCTCAGTTGATGGCAAAGGCAATTAATCTATGGGAGCATGAGGGTTGAAACCATACACTACCTGAAACAGGCTCATCTTGGTAGTTGAAAACTCCACATGAGTAAGGCACTCCTCCATTCTTTTAAATTCTTCTTCAAAAACAGCCCGCAACATAGTTGATAATGTGAGGTTGACAACTTCAGTTTGACCATCGATTTGGGGGTGGCAAGTGGTAGAAAACAGTAACTTCGTCCCTAGCTTGTTCCATAGCGTTCTCCACTCAATAATTTGGCATCACGATTTGAAACAATAGTAGAAGGCATACCATGCAAGTGTACAATCTCTTTAAAGAATACGCTAGCAATATGAGAAGCATCATCACTCTTGTGGCATGGAATGAAATGCGTCATTTTGAAAAACCTATCCACAACAACAAAGATGCTATCCTTACCCCTCTTTGTCCTAGGTAATCCTAGAACAAAATCAATTGAAATATCTTTCCAAGAAATATAAGGGACAGGAAGAGGTATATACAAATCATGTGGATTCAGTCGAGACTTAGCCTTTTGGCTTGTGGTGCAACGTACCACATAGTGTTCAACATCACGCCTCATCTTTGACCAACAAAAATGTGCAGCTAGAACATCCTCCGTCTTTTTAGCGCCAAAGTGACACATCAATTCTCCTCCTTGTGCTTTCTGTAGCAACAAAAGACGAACTGATCCAACTGGAATGCATGATCGGTTAGCCCTAAACAAGAATCCGTCATTGTTCACAAAATTTATTCCATATTTTTCCCTGTTTGCAATATAGCAAAACATTTTTGAAATCAGGATCATGAGCATAAAGATCTTTTATCGTTTCTAAGCCAAAAATGCGGCAATCAAGTTGAGACATCATGTCATACCTCTTAGACAAGGCATCCGTAATCACATTATCCTTCACTTTCTTGTGTTTGATGATATAAAGAAATGAATTAACAAATTCAACCCATTTAGCATGTATGCGGTTCAACTTGTTTTGACTTGTAATATGCTTAAGTGACTCATGATCAGAATGAATGACTAACTCCTTAGGCCATAAATAATGTTGCGATGTTTCTAAAGAACGAACAAAAGCGTACAATTCTTTATCGTACGTGAAATAATTAAGAACAGGTCCGCTAAGTTTCTCGCTAAAAAAGCAACTGGTTTGATGTCTTGAAACAACATACCACCAATCCCTATCCCACTAATATCACACTCGAGCTCAAAGGTCTTACCGAAATTAAGAAGTTGGAGTAATGGTGCATTGGTGAGCTTCTCTTTCACACGTTAAATGCATCTTCTTGAGCTTTCCCCCAATGAAACACAACACCCTTCTTGGTTAATTCATTCAATGGTGCAGCGATGATGCTGAAATCTTTCACAAAGTGGCGATAGAACCTAGTAAGGCCAAGGATGATTCGCACTTATGTTACCATTTTATGAGTCGGTTAACTTTGAATTGTTTCAATCTTAGACTCGTCCATCTCAATTCCTTGTGGTGTGACAACATAACCAAGAAACGAGACTCGATCGGTGTAAAAGGTGCACTTCTCAATATTACCAAACAAACGTGCATCTGTTAAAGCATTAAAAACAACATGTAAATGATTAAGATGATCGAAAAGTGACTTGCTGTAAATTAAGATGTCATTAAAGTATATTACCACAAATTTTTCAATGAAAGAGCGTAAAACTTCATTCATCAATTGCATAAAAGTACTTGGTGTATTAGTTAGGCCAAATGGTAGTATAACCACTCATACAAACCATATTTGGACTTAAAACGCTGTTTTCCATTAATCCCAAGTTTCATTCTAATTTGGTAATAACCACTTCGCAAGTTAACTCTAGAGAACATGGCACAGCCACTCAATTCATCTAGCATATCATCTAACCTAGTAATATGATAACGATATCTAATGATGATATTATTAATGGCTCTACAATCAACACACATACGCCATGACCCATCTTTTTTTAGCACCAAAATCACAGGGACAACACATGGACTAAGACTTTTGCGTATATACCATTTGTCAAGCAATTCTTGCACTTGACACTAAATCTCCTTAGTCTCCTACGGATTGGTCCTATATGGTGCATGGTTGGGCAAATGTTGCACTAGGAATCAAGTCAATTTGGTGTTCAATTACCTTAATTGGAGGTAGCCCTAGTGGCACCTGTTCAGTAAATACATCCTCGTATTACTGCAAAAAATTAGCAGCAACAGGAGGCAAGGGAGAAGCTATATCATCTAAGGAGAAAAGGGTTTGCAAGCTATATCATCTAAGGGGAAAAAGGCTTGCTTGCAAACCAAACCATAGCATCCAAGAACTATCCACATCCATGGCATTCAAATCAGATTTTGTAGCTAACATAACAACACCTTTCAATTTAATTTCAGCCTTCCTAAAGCTAGGTTCTCTCTTGTTCGGTGGGGTTACCACTTTAGATACAAGTTAGTTCTCGTTTTTGACACTTGATTTCTTCTTTCAGCCCTCTCTAACTCATCTTTCAAAATGGCAGAATGGGACATAGGATCTAACACAAATTTTCTTCCCTTGAACATGAGAGTGTATTGGTTATTTCTATCATGACGAACTGCACCCCTTTCATATTGACAAGGTCTACATAACAAAAGTGAGCAGTCTTGTATGGGTACAACATCACAATCAATACAATCGTGCTATGAGCCAATAGAAAAGTGAACTCTCACGACTTTAGTTACCTTCAACTTACCATTAGAATTGAAACATTGGATGTAATAAGGTCGTGGGTGCTGATTTGTGGTTAAGCCAAGCCTCTCAACCATCTGCATGCTAGCGAGATCGTTGCAACTCCCGCCGTCAATGATTACTCGAACCGATCGCTCTTTCACCACAAACTTTGTTTGAAACAGATTGTGGCATTGATTCTGTTCCGCAAGCTCCATTTGGGCCCTAAGTACACGCTTCACAATGATGCACATATACTTATCTGATATTTCAGTGCCCAAATGTTCCTCTGGGAAATTCTCATCATCATCTTCACCTACAGGGTTAGTGACAATCAAAGCATGTTCGTCTTCAATATCACCAGTTGAGGTATACTCACCATCTTCCTTAACAACGAGAGATCGTTGACTTGGGCAATCACGGATGAAGTGCCCAAATTCTGTGCAGCAGTGGCATTGCACATCACGGGTGCGACCAGTGGAAGTGACTGAAGCTGTGCTTTTTGTAGGAGCTTGCTTCGTGGCTGACTTGCTAGCATCAATAGCATGCAAAGGAGTCGAAAAAGAGGTAGTTGTGCGTCCTCGATTCATGGACGAAGTTTCATGAGCAGCGGAAGAAGCAGGTGCTGCCCCCGCTTGAATTTGGCTCAGACGTGAAGAGGAGCCCCAAAAGATCCCTTCAGCCGTGAGTATCGATCTTGTACTTCCCTTTCAGCCTTACAAGCAAGATGGAACAAACGGGTGATAGAGTTGTATTCTTTATAATCAAGAACCTAGCCATCTTAGCATTATCACTCTCTTCTAAACCACAACGCAACACACCAATTTGCAGCTGTTGATAATATTCCTCCATAGATTTATTTTCTTGATTTAAACGCTGCAGTTTATTAAGTAATTCACTAGAATAATAGGAAGGAACAAATCTAGCTCTCATCATTTTTTTAAGGCAGCCTATGTTTTAGGCATATTGTTACGGTTTCTACAAGCCTCATTCCACCAAAAGGAAGCAAAAGCAATGAACTCACTACTAGCAGCCCAAACTTTTCTATCCTCAGGAAAGTCATAACATGAAAACTTTTGTTATACTGCTAGTTCCAATCAAGATATGCATCAAGATCATACTTATCATCAAATGGAGGCATTGTAAATTTAATCTTTCCCAAAGGATCATCACATACCTCGAGTGCTTCTCGCTGATTTTTACCCATACCTTGCCGATTACGTCGAAGTCGTCGATGGTCGCGATCATTGTTGGAGTTTATACCATCACCATCCTTAGAGTTAGCAACGTAATTGATCTCTTCTTCCTCTATCTCATTTGCCCGATCATGAGCGATAGGTGGGGAATGGCGATCCTGTGGGCCATTTCGTATTGCTGCATTGTTTGGCACATTTACAACAGGTGGTGGTTGTTGTCCATCAAGATGCTCAACTCGATCACGGAGGGTGGCGAGGTTGGCATTTATTTGAGCCAATGCATTATCATGATTTTTAGAATGCGCATTTAGCAGTCGTGTGAAGTGTTGGATGATTCCTCTCAATCAAGTTGTGAGAACATCCACTTGGTTCTCATCATTGCATTCTTCATCATCTACCATGATTAGTAATAATAGAGAAAATACACAAAGGTATGCAATTCTCTATCCACTACTATTTTTGGAATTGTTGGTATACTCTCTCTCACAGTCCAACCTTTACCTTGTTATTACATGCTCTTGACAAGCTAGTGGATGGCACAATTGGTGTTGTTTCGTGATAAACCGAGCTAATATGGTGGCAAAGCGATGGCTCGGTTCTGGTCCCTGTTTGGTTAGTAGTAGAGAGGAGCTTGTACATATCTATATATGCAGCAAAGGAATATCAATCAATTAATCTCATATTCGCACATAATTGAATAAGTGTTCAAAACTAGCACTTAGCCTATGTTGTTGATCAAACAAAAATGCATAATAGGCATAAGAAAGTGTGTGGAGATGAAAACAAGTGCTAGACACTCAGCAAATCACGCATTTACACTTTAGAGCAAGATAGCACAAGTTTGATCCAACTTTGCGGTTTGCTGTTTTTTAGCACACAAGACAGTAGGTTGGTATTTTGGCCGTAACGTTTTGTCAGGTGACTCTTCCCTTATGAAATTGTTTGTACTTCTTCCAAGCGGCTTTTGCAATGACTTTTCTTTTGCGCCAAATTTCTAAAAACCAACAGAGAAATTCATACAAAATTCATAAGTGGGTTGATCTGTAGATTTCAAGACAACAGAAAGATCTGAATCAAACATTCATAACTCCTTGCTACCTTCATGTATGGATGTGAAATATGGCAGCAAGATAGAACAACACGTCGTGCATCTACTCCTTTTAGTTTCGCTAAAAAAGGACAATTGAATTGGGAGATAGGGTGTTTTTTGTGGCGGCTGCAGAAATGAGAAATTTCTGGCCGAGATTGGTCTTTTTGTTTTTTTGATGTTTTTGGTTGATTTGGAGGTGGGGGAGATGAACAAGAAGATGAAAGACACCAAGACAACACTAGAATGGACACAAACTCAATTTAACAAACCAAGAGAGCAGATCGAAGGGCACAACAGGTTTGGAATGTGGGGATACAAACAACAAGTATTTTTGTGGGCTTTTTCTGTACTTTAGGGAAAACATTAAGAACAAAGATACAAGAACTCACCGGTCAAACGTTACTCAAGGTGCTTCCCGATCTTTTGGTGAGTGGGTATGCTCGATTTGGCGAAAATAAGACTTTGATGAACCGGCTACCAGCCACACAAGGATAGGGCCCGACGATAGCTAAAACACCAGTCCCACGGCGACGCCGTCCTCTACTTCTCCACTGTCGCCGCCCCGAACAATGGAGGCGAGCGCCGGCCACCCCGGACACCGCCGGCTCCACCAACCACGGCGCCGTCCGCCACCGACCCGGCGCCGTGTCGGCGCTGCGCGCCACCGACGCCAACTACAACAGCACCACCACGGCGCCGTCCGCCACCTTTGTCATTGGGGGAACAGCGACGCTTCGCCGCCGCCCAGAGCCGATCCGCGGCCCGACGCTGTCCGCCCCGATCCGCCACTCGGGCCAAATCCGTCGCCGCCGCCGTTGGCCTGGTCCATGAGCTCCCCGGCGGCGAGCTCGCGTCCTCCGCCCGGTGAACTCGATTCGTTTGGGGATTTGAGTGATTTTGGTATGAAATTTCCGGGCATTGGTTTGGGTGCATGGATCTGAGATTCTGAGAACTCAATTTCGTGCGGTGATTTGAGTGTTTTCGGGTATGAGATTTGGGGGCATTTAGATTGTTGTTGGTTTGTGGCAAAGAAAGGAGGTGTTGTTTTCATGTAATTCCCCTTCCCGGCGCGGCGTTCAACCTGCGGGATCCCGTGATGAAGAACACGGTGGCGGTGCACGGCAGTACGGCACCCCTACTGGTGGACGGTGCTGCGGTACTGTGTGCTGCTAATTGTGCTCCCCCATTGATTCACATTCTTTGCTAATTGATCTTTTTCTGAGTTTTTTCTATTTGTATGCTTACATTTGTATATACGTACGGCCTCCTCATCAGGAAGAGCTGGACTCTACGTTCTCCGGCGAGTTTATGCATCAACGATGGATGCCATTTCACTGTTGTTCTAAGCAGCAAAAATCCTGCGGCTGGCTCGAATCGCCGTCTATATACCCGTTCAATTCAGTACATACCCATAATGTAAATACGAGTATATGCACCCGTGTATATACTCGTATTTTTATTTGTAATAATTGAAGATAAATTTCATACTCTCAAGATATATACATACCCATGTAACTCCTGTTGATATAATGACATACCTTCATTATGCCTTGAGAAATACTATTTACATACCTTTTTTAAAATACTTCATCAAATTTATGTTACATGAGTGAGTAACTTGGATTGCAAATGGTATATCGATAACAAAAGCAGAA
The DNA here is from genome assembly GCA_036346415.1 of Raddia guianensis. NCBI lineage: Eukaryota > Viridiplantae > Streptophyta > Magnoliopsida > Poales > Poaceae > Raddia > Raddia guianensis. The sequence goes on from CM070540.1 coordinate 31,587,098, forward strand.
ATTGCCAAGTAATTGGAAAAAAATGTATATGCCTGTATATCCAGTTAGAATCTGACAGATGAATCTACATGCATGTTTCTGTATGTGTGTATAATTAGACTTGTGTATACTCATGTTGGTATGAACGGTTGCCTTTTCTTTTAGAGAGTATGCACAAGAAATTTACTTTTCTAGCTAGTATATTGGCGTACATACACATCAGGTGCATGATTTATTCTTGATATACATTCATAGAGTATATACGCGTATAAACGTTTTACTTGTCTTGAGAGTATATACGCATAGAATGCTTGCAAAAAATACGAGTATCCGAATATACATGGATATATAAATGAATGCAACACGAATATACATGAATATATATCAGTTACACGAATATAAATCGCATACATCTATAGAAAAAGGAAACAAATACACCGTTGGTGCATGCATGGAAATTTGAAAAGTGCATTAATTACGTACATGATTAGTGAGTGATTTGAAAAGTTCATTAATATCAATGTTTTAACGAGTATGCATGCTTAGATGATCCGTTTGGAGGATGGATACCAATGGAGCCTCGAACGGGCTTCATATATGTATATATATGTATATACATATGTATATATGTATATATATGTATATATAATTTATATATGTATATATATATATGCCTGTTCGAGGCTCCATGGAGCCTAGGCTCCATTGCGATCTACCATCCATTTTCAAATACTAAAAACATCCTACAATTGATTGATTAACGGGTTGCCACCTTTGATACCCGTTATCCCATTGAAAGGAGTATTAAATTGACTTGATTAATATTCGTTGACTAGTTGTCAATATGTTTGATTTATTAATCACGTAGGGTATCATACGAGCATATACACTTCCTTTTATTTGCATGTACGTTCAGTACATATACATGCGTGTATACTTCCTTTTGAACTTTCAGTGTATTTTGTTTTAGTCTTTTTTTAAGCATATATACTTCCAAACATTCTGCTATGTTCCAATAAAAAAGGTCACAATATCCGTGTATATGTTATTTTTAATAGTATATACCCGTACAGGTATTTTTAAAAATAAACGCTGTATCAGGTCTGCAAGAATATACACGAATAATCTCTGGAATTTCTGTGGAAACAAAACGTTGTATATCAGGAATGCAAGAAACGCATGTATATATACATGCCAAGAAAACTTGATCAGGACATGCACCAGGAGTGCTCCAACTTCTGCGGACAAACAATCTGAAGTAGACAAATAAATCTTGATAATAATTTGAAAATACATGTATATAAGTGGACGTGTATTTAAATTGATGATAGTTGTGTACACCGTTAAAATCAAAACCAGTATGGATGAGAAGCATATATGAAAAACACATTCATTTATCTATCATGTAAGCATAGTAACATCTGTTTGTGTACATACTTAGAATATCAAAGAGTATATGTGCTCAACCCAAATACATCTTTCTCTTTTCTAGTTATAGACTAAAAAAGAATTAGAAAAGGGGATCCACTAAAAAATTGGACAAACTCATGGATGTTCTTGTGCATCCATCAACAATCTCTAGATTTATTGTTGACAATGTATGCTAGTACAAGAATAGAGGCCTCTCCCATCTTCAATTTCATCAGCCATCACCAAGCACCTGAAAAAAAAAAGAAACATCACCAAATAAATCGAGGAGGAAGATGTTGTTCTTGGCAAATTACTAGATACGTTTTGAATAGTGAATTGTGAGTTTCACTGGGTATGATACATACTTGGGTATATACCCTCATTGTGCCCCCAACATTTATTCAAAAAAAGTTCAAAGGAATGTTTATCACCAATACATTTAACAGAATTTTTCATATACCTCTCCCTATTCCTATGCTCAGCTCAATGCAAATTCAGAGTATGCAAAGTGAAAATTCATCAATGACATTTGATACTGATCATGGAACACATCTAGAACTGGGGGGAGCATACATTGTGCCTGCAATATTTCTAAATTGTGGACAGACTAAATCATCATCATCTGAAAAAACTAGTAAAAACCGAGTCAATTAGATGTAACATACCGAAAAGCTAGGTGCTGCGATTGTGGTAGATCACGGATTTGGGGTAGAAGCTCCTAGAAGGTGATGAAGGACGGCACAACAGGGCTGGCGGAGGTATACCCGTACAGGTATTTTTAAAATAAACACTGTATCAGGTCTACAAGAATATACACAAATAATCTCTGGAATTTCTGTGGAAACAAAACGTTGTATATCAGGAATGCAAGAAACACATGTATATATACCAACAAAGATTGAGAGAGAGAGTTTTGCTGTTTAATGTGAAGGCAATTTCTCACATGAATTTCCACGAACAGGTTACGAGCAGCCATGAACGTATCTAGTAGGAAACAACATAGCACCTTAGATGTAGCAGGACAACGAATGAAGCACTGCATGTACAACCCAAACATTTACAAAAGACACGAACACAGGATTAGTCAGAAACGGAAAACAGCGCAGTCTCGCTCGCTCGCCGAACGCGCGCACCCACGCACCTGGATCTCACTGAGGAGGTCAGAGAGGCGTCCGTTCTTGATGATGACGGATCCAACGCCGCCGCCCCTGCGTCCGCCTCATCGTCGTCACCTGGGCCACGTCGCTGCCGTTACCTGGAGCGCCTCGCCATAATGCGGCGGCCCCTGGACCGCATCACCGCCTCCGCCGCCGCCGCCGCCCGGACCGCCCAGCCACTGGATTGCCTCCGCCCGGACCGCCGCCGCCGCCCGGACCGCTCCGCCACTGGATCGCCTCGCCGCCGCCGCCACCCAGACCGCCCCGCCACTGGAATGCCTCACCGCCGCCGTATCCACTGCAACACGGAGGTCGGTCAAAAATAGACGCTGCGTCAAATAGGAAACAATTAATAGGTGTAATTAATTAGTTTGATGACGGAAATTAACACTAATCTAAATGGGTATGCGGCATACAAACCGCTAAGCAATGTACAAACAGAAATCTGATCGGAACAAAATCGACGGTGGATGAAGCAGGAGCCTAGACTCCATGGAGCCTTATGTATTATTCCTCTATATATATATATATATATATATATAGAGAGAGAGAGAGAGAGAGAGAGAGAGAGAGATTGACTATTGTGCTATAGATAGCATGGATCTCCCTGTGCTATAAACCGGTTTTGAAAATTCTAGGACCAAAACGATAGATCCGAACCGTCAATCTTGTTCATCTCCATTAAATCAAACTACACGCCAAATTTCAAATTTTTTAGAATTTTTTTACTATTTGTTTCGTATTTTTGAAAAGCGCAGATCTAATTAGCTGTGGACTCTCCAATAAGTCCAGTTTTCAAAAATATAAAATAAATAGTAAAAAAATTCTAAAAAATTTGAAATTTGGCGTAAAGTTTGATTTCATGGAGATGAACAAGATTGATGGTTCGGATATTTCGTTTTGGTCCTAGAATCTTCAAAACCGATCTATAGCACGGGGAGATCCGTGCTATCTATAGCACAATAGTCAATGATGTGATTTTACAGGACCACTTTTATTGTTGTCATCATGTTTTAAATGGGTTAGATGACAAAACCTAATTGGGGTGGCTGGTTTTAAGGTTGCTGCGGCCAGCACGAGACTTGGACCTAGTGCGGGACCGACCCTGATCTTCTATGGACCGATTCCTTGAGACAGTCAAACTAAGTACTACAATGCGACGATGTGCGCTGGTATGGCATAGCCTAGCCTTAATACCCTTCGAACTCTTGGTTTGAACATCCCATGTGGCAGAGAAGGTGCAAACGATCCGATGGGAGGGCCTTGTATCACATGGGTAAAAGCATGCAACCTCTACAGAGTGTACAGCTATCATGATAGCCTTGCGAAAGGTCAAAGGCGGACGATGGGGAGCTGCCTCTCAAGTAGTTTTAAACATTTTATTTTCAAATTTTTTTGAAGAAAAACCACGACATAAGTCGCGTGTTTTGTTTTCTCCTCACTAGAGGACTGTGAGTGTGGGGCTATAGCTGCATGGTGGGTAAACACAAACTTTGTCACTATCATTCATCATAACATGGAGCGACCTCCACATGGTCTCACAGTAGCTACAGCGTTCCTAGGACCGAAATACATGGTCGTGTAGAAGAATGTGCTAAAAGGGGTGATGAAGGCACTCTTCTATTCATCCTCAGGGGAGATGCTAAGTTGGTGCTAACCTGAGTAAACGTCAAAAGAACTCATGAGCCTAGACTCCATGGTTGCGTTGACTAGTTGCTCGATCCGAGGCGGCGGGAAATTATCCAAAGGACAAGTAGCATTTAAGCCTGTGTGGTCGACACACACACACCTCATATTTCCTTTCTTCTTGACTATTGTCAGGTTGGCCAGCCATTTAGTCTATTCCACTGGGCGAATTGAACCAACCCTTGGGAGATTTTGAAGCTGCTCCTAGATAATGCCAAGCTTGAAATCAGAAAACTGGTGAAGCTTCTGCTGGATGGTTCATTTACAAGGCTAAATAGCTAGATGTTCAATCACCTCACTTTCGACCACGGACATGTCGGATGGTTTCCAAGTGAACACATCCAGTTTTGCCTGGTGGAAAGTAATGTGCTCGTTTTCCTATTTGGGGTCCAAGGAGGTCCCTAAACATATGGTCTTGGTTGGGTCGTCCTCAAAGATGGTGACTTCCTCAGTCTCGCTGCCTTGTTGGAGGACTCCTTTGAATCAGGAAGTATCCTTCAGTTCTTGGGTAGCCGGGTTGAGGTAGCTGCCGGATCATGGCAAGTGATTGCTCATTGCAATCTAGGTGGTAGTTTGGATTGTAAGGCGACCTCAAGATTCAAGCCTAACTCTGTTTGCAGATCGGACTAGCTAGTGTTTTTCATTGGATATCCTTGTAATGCGGATTATTCAGTGTTTTGGATTGGATAGTTTGAGATTAGAAGCTTCTAAGTGATTGCGGGTCAAAATTTTGTAACTTCTATTCACCCTGTCTAGGAAAAATCTCAATCCTTCAATCACACAGCTTGACTGATTTTCCACCACGCAACAACCACCACAGGAACCGGGATCAACATAGGCCTAAATACCGCCAACACAACTCCGCTAATGTAGCCCATTTCTATCGGCGGCCCCGACGACAAAACTGCACTCGGGGAATGGCTCCTCGGCAAGATCTGTGTCAGCGGCCAATTCAACCGCCGACATAGGCCTTGGCAGGGGTCTGCCCCTAGGTGCACCTGGAAGGTCGTCAGTGTCGGCGCCCGTTTTAAGGCCGCCGACAAAACTAGTGTTCCAGCAATAAAAATTGCAGGATATTTTTAAAAAGCTCAACTTCAACCTGCAAAAAATACCCAATTGACAGCATATTTACATTTCCCAATTCACCCAACCACATCCACACATAATTAGGTGCTAAAGAGAAAATCATCAATAAATATGACCAAAATCTCTCAAAACGTCACAAATAGCAACAAGACAACATAATAGATCACATAATCGAATATGAAGTTCAGAAGACAACACAATAGTTCACATAGTCGTTGAATACGAATCCACCGAACCGCTACTGCTTTCACCGAGGTCGAGGTCGGGATTAGCATTGAACAAGCTCGTTTTGAATTGCTCGAGCGGAGACGACCTTGTGCCATTGTCATCACCTCCTTGCGAAGCAATCACCGCTAGGTTCGAGCCCTCCTTGCACCCCTTGCGTTATTTAGTTTATCTGTGTCGGTGGCTTGTCTTATGCCGCCGACATAGGTGCTATCTGGCCGCCTCGCTACACCTCCTAGGATGGCCCCACATGGCAGGGATGTTCTCCATCTGCCATGCTGGGCCGCCTTGAGGTGGTTCCGTTAGGCCATTAGTGTGTTGTGAGGGGAATGCATCTGTGTGGTAGGTTTTAATTATGTCGCCGACATATCCTTGTTTGGAGGGCTCCAAATTTGAATTTTGCCTCGCGGCTGGTAGGGGGTTTCAGTAGTGTCGGGGCTTATTTGCGGCCGCCGACACTGTATATCTGTGGCGGCGGTTTTGTTCAAGCCGCCGACATTGTTGTGTCGGCGGCTTGTATATCGCCGATACAATTTTGCTAGCAATGTCGGCGGCTTTTATATTGCCGATACAATTTTGCTAGCCGCCCACACAGTTCTCGTTTCCAGTAGTGAACCTTGCCAGCATTTTTCATGGACAAACCCTGAGCTTTGTAATACACCGTAAATCGATCGCACTTAGCCTTCTCTCCGACCACCTCGAATTGACCCACAATTCCATGATGTTGGAGTGCTAGTCTAAACTCAACCATATTAGGATATGATCTTCCAACAGCCATTTGGCTGCAGGTATGCCCATTTTGTTTCCAGGTCATCATGTAAAACCATTACGGCGACCAAATGGGGGATGAATGGGAGCCTTGGAAATTTTTTCTCGGACGGTGCTCCTCAAACTTACCGGTTTTTAAAATATAAACACCGTGACAACTATGTACACTCTAAGAGTGCATAGATAAGACCCATGAAAATATGAGGGGATTTTTCAGTTACAATCCTCATTGTCAAGCATACAAACAAAAGAGAATCAATTCAAATCATGCTTTAATAAAGCACATCAAGCCAAATCACTAGCCGCTTTCATAAAAGCAAAAGCAGATTCTTCAGAATTTGTTCTCACATGGAGCAGAGAGAATGTGGCTTTCTGTTGCTCCAAAAATTGTGGGAATGGTTCTCCTTATTAAACGATGAGTCGTGAAGCACTCCACCAAAAATCTCCTCAAGATTCCTTGCACAAAAATCAGGAAAATTCAAACACTACAGCCTATCAGAAATCTCGTCCAGAAAATTTGGGGCTCGGTTTTCACCTCACTGCACCCAAACCAAGAATATCGATGACTTGAAAATTTTTGTGTTGATATATATGTAAGTCATGGAACTTTTCCAAGTGGAATCACTCAAAAAAATAATGTTTCTAGATGTTTCGAAAAATCAAACACTGACTGCTGCGCGGATGAAAGTTTCTAGACGGATTTACAGCAAGTGAAGAACTTGATCTCTTACCTCTCATATGGTTGCAAAGAGTGTGGTAAATCATATTAGAAACCTCAAGGCATCATAGACCATCAGAAACCAGCAAGAAATTACTAAGATTTATCTTCAAATAAGAGCTCCAAAAAGGGAAAATAAAAGAAAGAAGAACTTGGAGCAAATCAACATAAGATGTTCATGGAGAAGAGAGATTCCATTGCATAGAAGTTGGGGGATTACAAACCACACCCCATGTGGTCACAAGCACTCTAGGTGCCACCCATACACACCCAACTCTATCTATTTCTGAAATTTTCAACTCTAAGGGGATGAGGAGGAGGTGCTCCCCTCCCCCTCTATTTATAGCCCAAGGGTGAGATGCCATATATACCCTAGAGCCCATCTCCACCCTTCATTTGAGGATGAGTGATGTACAACTCACAGACTAACAACAAAGTCCCACAGAGGTATATTCTCCACATATTCCTTCAGGAAATATCCTCGCAATTTCCTCGGTTGCCAGCCCACACCTGAGCCCACCGGTCCAACCAGCTTCGCCACCCCCTTACCGACGCCGCAGCTGCCAGCTACCGCCGATTCCTTACCATGGCTAAGCTTCTCAAGCACGCTACCTCATGTGACCGCCAAGTCATCGAACCCGGTCGCTTGCACGTCTCCGGACACACCAGCCTCTAGCTGTCCCCGATAAGTGCCAGCCACGTATCCGCCGATACCTACATCACTGAGGTGAACACATACGAAATCAACACACCTTACCTCACCTGCAAGGTTATTCCATCACAAAATTACCAAACATCATAATCCATTCGTGACACCACAATTAGCAAGCCCTAACACACCACGTGTCAGCTTAACAAATTCCACCGGACCATGTCCGATCAAAACTATTACCTATCCCAAGCTCAGCACATTGGTCCGGATCCAATTCCACTGAAATTTCCACAAATGCACCATTTAAAATTCTTCAAAACACTTCAAATTCCATCTTGTCAAATATATTCATCATCAAACTGGGGTACCCTCCACATGGGTCTCAACACATCAGCATCTTCTTGTAGCCCCTCCCCCTCATTAGCCTCATGGCCATGCCCGTCAATTGCATCCCCATCATAAGCCTCATCCCTGTCTCTAAGTCCAATGACCTCATATATCTCTTCGCAGATCAATAGACCTATAGGCCAAACATCATCTTCCTGAATTTGAGAGAAGCGCAAACTATCCGAGTCTATACCACATGGCACATCTTCTGTTTCTACAGCTTGGTCCATTACTTCCTCCATGAGGGTATCTCCAATTAAGCCATGTAAGCTAGCTATAAAAAGTCCACCTCATCTTTTTGCCTATGTGGAGGAGAGAAAAAGAGAAGAGAGATAAAGACTTGCTGTTAACAAATAGCTAGTCTATAGCTGATTCCAAGGTGCATTCCATCTTACATATGGGCTCATATTAAATTTAATAGCCAATGCTATAATTAATCCATTGAATATGTTGTCTTCAAGTTATCTATAGATAACAAAGAGGTTTCTTATAGCTAGTAGTTGGTTGTACCATCGAAGATGCCCTGAGAACGCTTGAAACTACTCCTTCCTCACTTCGTCATCGAGGCCAATCCAACATAAAACAAACATAATACTAAAAGGAAAAGGCAATTAAGCTTCTATCAACTCAGAGCATGTATAATAGTTGAGACAACAGTCATCTCTTACCATTGCCATGTCACTTATAAAGATAATTTAGAGATAACTTATACAACGGTAGAGATGACTTAGAGACAGCTGCACATTTTTTTACGCCACTTAATTACACACAAGATTTCTTAATTCGTGTGTAGAGCCGTCTTTTGCATTGGAGATGACTCAACTCTCTATGTGCTCTCTCTCTCTTTCACATCATTATTTATCCTACATGGCAAATGTTGTAGATAGTTTAGAGACAACTGATCTGTACCATTGTATGTACTCTTATAGAATTAAACCCGCTCACAACATTATGCAGATCTACCGTAATACTCCCTCCATTCGTGTATGTTGGGCGCATAAAATTTTTGAAGCTGTTTGGTTTAGTAGGGCGTGGCTTGCATATACTGACGCATGGAACTTCGATGCTATTTACTCCCGCCCTCACGAACGGTTCACCTCTTTGTGCAGCATTAATACTCCTGCTGATAGCATGCACAATGAGCATCGTTTTGGCTCTTCGCCTTGCATTCCGTGATCCTATATAGGCATGCCATCGCCACCGCCATCAAAGAAGCTGATAGCATGCACAAAGAAGCTGCTTGCAATGTCCTCGCCACCGCCGCCATCCCAGCCGGCAAGGCCGCCATCGCCGCCGGCATGGCCGCCATCACCATGGATGAAACATGAGGATTCCGTAGAGCCTGAAGAATCGATCAATCCTAAAGTTGCAGAAGAGGCTATGGAGGATGATGCTGTCCAAGTAAAGCTCGAGCTTGAAGGTGGTGAAGAAATGATCAAGCGTAAAGCTGGCCAAGAAATGATCAAGCACGAAGATGAAGCTGTTGAATAAATGTTCAAGCTTGGAGGTTTAGAAGATTTCAACAACACTTACTTGCCGGATGATTTCTATGAGTGGCCTGTATGGCAGCAACAAATCACTAAGATTTTCTACAAGATTTGTATGCCCAAATTCTTCTAAGTGCCTAAGTGCTGATTATGTAAGCGCTCTTCTCTAAGTTTTTTTGGCTTCATGAATTCTAAATTCTACAGCATGCTACCAACACTGTTCACTTTAGCAACATTGCAAAATAAAGAGCTAGCAGCAGTGTAGCACACGTCCAAAGATGCATGCATCCATGCTGATAGCATCACACATCCAAGATAGCATCATACCAATTGAGGTACTCTGTTGCCTCATTTACAATGTCTTTGTCACATTGCAAACTAATCGGAATAGCATTGTTTCTCTGGAGCGACTGCTTCTTTAGATGTGGAATACGGTAGTGTTGCCCCCCTTTTCTTTCAAAACCTTTATCATGCACGATTGAAGAGTGACAAAAATGTGATTGCTCCTCTCCACTGGATACTCGTCGTATGCTTGTTGGACCTTTGCGACAATGTCCTGGACATTACATGCAGATGACTTTTGAAATGATGCTTGAAGTGCTACAAAGAAACCAAGATCCAAAATATTGAGATCAGGAGAGTTTGGTGGCTGACATATTAGCCTTATGTCAAAACCATCAGCCGTAGCCGCATTACAAAAAACATCGTCATCAACTGAAATATGTGTCTTGGCATTGTCCTGTTGTATGAAAATAGGGGTACTACATTCATCTGCAGGCCATTTTTCCTTTATTGCGGGTAGAAGCTTATTCACAATATAGTCACGACTTACATCCTTCGTGACCGACGGCAATACCTTGGTTACCAATGTACCGGCAGGCCTATTCACACTAGTCCTTTTCGCCGGTTCTACGAAAGTGAATGGAAATATCCCAATTTTTCCTGAAAATGTGACATTTCCATTGCCATCAAACCTTGGTCTCGCAATTGCAGCAAGGAACATTGACCTTCTCAATGAAGTTCTTGCTTTGTGTTGTTCTTTTCGGATCCTCCTCATTTGGCGCCAAATAATAGTTCTGACACTACCTCATACGATAGAACCATTTTTCATCTATGTAGACGATGTTGTACATAGCATGAAAAGTTGGTTCCCACGACAAGCTAATTGGGTCAATCATTGATAGACAGAAACGAACCCTAGCTTTCTTGTTAGCTTCAGTCAGCGTAAATTTTATCGCATTTGTGTGCCGCCTTAACTTTCCTTTTTTCAACCTCTTGAACAATGTGGTCGTGGACATATGTAGCTCATTAGCTAGATCTTTGAGAGTCGTTCTACTCCGCAACGGCACTTGTGTAATGGCTTCAGGGTCAACCATTATTTTCTTGCAGCCACAATTCTTTGGCCTCTTGCTCAAAACTCTGTGTAACCCACCATCATTCTTTCCATGGTACCATATCCTTTGCACAACTCTTAACGGCATGCCCGTTTCATTAGCAACGGCCTTAGTGACACTGTGCTTTAATATGCCAAAGCTTGTTCTCGCTAACATGCATGGTATAAATCATCTGTCGCTCTTGATCGCTGTATTGTTTCCTCCTTCCTTCATCTGGATTTACAAAACAAGAATTTACATTATCTAGTACTCGTGCCGCGATTATCATCCAAAATCTAGAATTAGAGCTTGAATTAGAACGTGCTAGTAATGACTTACTTGTGCCATGGCCATCCTGTTGGGAAACACCTTCCTCATCGCCATGCAGGTCATCATGGTCGACTGCAGTGTTTCCATGGTCGAGATCAGCGTCAGCATCTTGTGCACCTTGCTCTTCTCCATCTGTTCATGCACGGAAGAAGAAACAGTTGATCATCACCATCGCCAAGAACTGCGAAGAAATATGTATGGGCAAAACATACCTTCGTTGCTAGGATCATCGCACATAAGATTGCTGTTTAAGTCGATGATTGGACGACTCTCATACTCGTTCTCCTCCCAAATTATTGGTTCGTTTAAGTCTATATTCTCCATTGAAGAAGAGAAGAGGAAGCAGTGTGTTGTCTTGAGCAGGTCGTGTTATTTTTATATCCATTTTTTGTGTGCCGGTGGTTTTGAAATCAAATTTGAATCTAATCGTTTTTTAGGCCTCTAATCAACAACGCACGCGGGGAAATTTTCATCCGCAAAAAATTGAGATATGCACGGGAGATAATCCGATGACCACCTTAATGAGCATCAATTACAAGAATTCTTAATTAGCAGCCTCCTTCATTTACAGCACGCATAACTCCAGCTCACTTTCCTTGGTCTTTGCAAAATGTTTTATACGCCCAACATACACGAATGGAGGGAGTATGGAGTGCCAGAATCGCATGGATGGGAAATAGGCAGAGGGAGAGGGCACGCACATGGTTCTTACCGACGGGGGTTGGCTTCCATCTATGCGGTTGGCGTCGCCCTAACTCCCGAAGAACTGGCCAGTCTAGGTCCTAGCACCGGCGAAGCAAGAACACGAGAACCAGTCACCGGTGAAAATATACGGAAGTGGAATGGGAAAAGAGAGAATCAATAAAAATATCCAAAATATCACATTCGATCCAATGTGTCAATTTAGTGAAGTGAGCCAATTTGAGTGTCAAAGCTAGCAAGGCACTTTGAATTGAGTGATTCACCGAGCCAAATTTCTCCAAAGCCCTCGGCCGGGATGGTTTCAGTGGCATGTGTTTTGAAAAACTGTTAGCATATCATTGGAGAGAGTTTCTATAATCTTTGCTTCGACTTCTCAGAAAATGGTTCTCAAATCAATAGTATTAACTCCTCTCTGATTACTCCTGTATCAAAGATTTTGGCCCTGGAGACCCCAAGTGCCCAACCATTCCACGCCCATTCTAGTGTGAAGGTTATTATCGCCAAGATCCTTAGAAAGGGATTGCAAAGATAGCAGAAAATCATCCATTCCTATAGCTATCAGTATGGTTTTATTAAGGAAGAACTATCTAGGATGTTTAGGATGGTCGTCTAAATATCTTTATCAATATCACCATTCAAATAAGGCTACCATACTACTCAAGTTGGATTTTGCTAAAGCTTTTAATACAATTGACTACTCCTACATCCTAAGAATCATGATGGAACAGGGATTAGATGATAAATGGGTTGGTCGGGTCAAAATATCCTTGACTCACGAACCTCGGGAGTTCTTACAAAAGATTATGTAACATCTTATTTTTATGAGTTTTCAAAAACTTAAGTAAATATCTAATTTAATCCAAAACTATTCGTACATGGTTGATAATGGGCTTAACTTGTCCTCTTTAGCCTCTTTTGTCCATTCGGTCCAAGCTTGCAGCTGAGACGAGCTCCTCCTCTACCCACCTCCTCTCTCCCACTCTCTCTCCCCCATGCCTTGGATGCACTGCCTCGAACCACCAGCTTCCATCGTCACCACGAGTTTGTGTTGTTGACTTCCTAGTGGTCACTAATGCCCCAAAGTCCAGCTATCGGAGCCCTAGCCCTGTTGCACACCGTCTGCTGACCTTAGGGCATTCCCAATGCCACCTCCATATATCCCCTATCTCATCACTATTTATCCACTTTTCTATTATTAACCTATTTCTTCCTGCATTTCCCTCTCTTATATTTTATTCTCTATTTACTGCTACAACAATATGTTAAGGGAGGAGAAAAGGCAGCGTTGGGAATGCCCCTTAACACAGCACTCAACACTGTGCCCAATGCGGAGGGTTGTGAGACATGCCTTGCTCTCTCCCTCATCAACCCCAACAGTTTAATTTAAACCTGACCAAAAGCACTAGAGTGCATACCCCCTTCAATTTTTCATTCTAATATCATCTCCCACGAACCTCGGCACCATGTGATGTCACTGCCTGTTTGAGCTGGATGTGCTACACCGCACGCCCCCTTTAATTTCGTTGCAATATCATATTCGGTGAACTTCAGCACCATGGAAATACCTTTTATTTTCAAAATTTATATAACCGCAGTACCCCACCGGTGAACCAGAATGTCGTGAAATTTTGGAATCTCTAGACTTTTTGGAAGAAAATTTCAACAAAATTCAAGGAAAAATGAAAAAATAGAGAAAACCGTGGACCAGGGAATATGTTTTGTTTTTAAAAATTATCGTGCCCAATCTGTGAAGCTAGATTTTGTAAAAATTGAAATTTTTGGATTTATTCTGGATTAAAAATTTTAGACAATTTGACCAAAAATGAAGAAAAAAGAAAAACAGCACGCCTCAGCCCGGAAAAAAATTTGGTGGATACGGGATGCAAACTCAGAGCTTTGCATACCCGATCCCATCCACCGACACGTGTCCAGGAGGTTGATCGCACGGCAGCTTGTGATGGGACTCCTCGTCCTCGATCAATCTGCTCCGACTCCTTGCTAGCGCAACGGCTCGGCTCCAAATTCCCCTCACTCCCCAGTCCCCACCTCGATACGACGACCGACAGCGCCGGCGACTAGCGTTTCGCGGCTCCTTTGACACCTCTGCCACACCGAGGGGGAGAGGGGTCCTCCGCCGCCGGTCAGGTCGTCGTCTGCCGTCCGCAGGCCGATGGGTTGTCCTCCGATGCCCAGCACCCCCAAGCCCCGTCGGGTCATCCTCCGCCGCCCGGCGATGGCACGCCGCCGGGCATCCTCTGCCGCCCGGCGACCTGCTGCTCGGCTCCCCCATGCCACCTTTTGTATGAGAATTCAGTTTGCATGGTTTACATTTGTATGTGAATGAAAGGATGATACGCCGATTGCTTGTAAATTCTGTGTGGAAATGGAGCGAAATTCAGTTGGTTGCATTGTCACTGCAAACTCTGCCTCTCAACTCAGTAGATATGATTTTTTTTTATCTGAAGAAAGAAACATAATTATGGTATGGCTGTCATACTTTTTGTTTCGTTGTTGGTTGCAGACACTTCATTTTCAGCAACTTTACTGCCATTCATCTTCCTGGGAGAATACAAATGCATTTGCTGAATATAAAATGTTGAAGTTCAAAAAGGAACATGCTGTTTCTCAATTCCCATCCTCGATGTTTTGAAACTTCTTGGAGCACTTAAACTCTGCAACCACCTGACAGAAGTCGATTTCCATTCCATTAAACTAAGCTAAGCTGATTAAGTAGTTTTCTCGGAACTAAAATGAACTTCCAGAACTGAAATCACTACAAGAATCAGCACAAATCTCGAGGGCCAGAAGCCCTCGATAAAGGGGGGAAAACCCTCGGGACTAAGCGTTCTCGAGGGCCAGCCCTCGAGAAACAGCCCTCGGGACTAGTCACTCGAGAAAGACAGTGTTTCTCGAGGGCTTAGCCCTCGATAAATATATTTCTCGAGTGCCGCATATTAACACTCGAGAAACGTGGCTGCGCTGACGGTAATGGCGCGGGAAACTATTTCTCGAGTGCTAAGCCCCCGAGAAATGTTACGGGGCCCACCTCGCTAGCGCGTCAGGAGGTATGTCTCGAGAGCCGACGCGCGGGCTTTTATCGAGGGCCCGGCCCCCGATAAATACGGCCAGGCTGGGGGTATCGAGGGCTTGGCCCTCGAGAGCTCTTTTCTGAAAAAAAAAAAGAAAATTCATGGAAAACCAAAATCCAGAACATATCACAAATTCACAATACATATCCCCAACATACATATATCCCCAACATATGTCATACATACACAACATCCCCAAAATATATATATTCCAATATATGCAGCTGCATATACACAAAGAAGATCAAGACCCATGTCCTTCCACATTTCACATACAGGTCAAATTCATACATCTCGATCATACATATACCTAAAGCAAGCAAAAGACCAACCATTTTCGCCCTATTGTTGCGGTGGCGGCAGCGGCGGCGGCGGCGGCGGGGGCGGGGGGAAGTCGAACAGCGATGTGCCGCCATCTCTCATAAGCTCAACAAACCCTACACCTTCGAGGTTTCCGAACTCAGCGCCGTAACCTTGCTGGGAGCCATCGAACTGCTCATGTCTTCGAGGAGGTGGAACCTCGGAAGCAGAAGTGGCGGAACCCTGTGGCAGAAGTGGCCCAATATCACAAATATCCCAAATATCAGGATGGCCCAATATCCCAAAATACTTACCATGTCAGGATTGTTGGCCCATGGTCGCAGCATCCCTCGTGCCTGCCCTTGACCAA
Organism: Raddia guianensis; assembly: GCA_036346415.1. Classification (NCBI taxonomy): domain Eukaryota; kingdom Viridiplantae; phylum Streptophyta; class Magnoliopsida; order Poales; family Poaceae; genus Raddia; species Raddia guianensis. The sequence continues at coordinate 31,602,817 of CM070540.1, forward strand.
AATAAGGAGCCTGGCTTGCATGCCCGCTTGAGCTCGCCTGGACATTTTGAAGAGATAAATAATCTCATCATCAAAAGAGATGAATATAGGTTTCGCTTTGTACTTACCCCCAGATACCTCTGCCTGGCCTCGATCTCGTCCATCCTCTCCCGGTCTCTTCGACGTTCCTCTTGCAAAGTCCTTACGCTCTCCGACAGGGCTAGAATCAACTGCCGGTCCTCCTCGTGCTTTAGCTCAGCTTCATTGCGGACTCGTGTCTCAAACGCCCTTCGAGTCTCACCGGGTCCGTGCCTAGTCCTCTCCTCGGGCATGTAATCCACCGCCCTACACAACAAATTGCAGTGGTTAATCCAAAACAACAAATGGACTCGAATGCATGAATCAAAAAGAAGTCTCACCTCACGTTGTCCCCACCGATCGGCAATTTACCGTGTGCCTTCCCGCCCATGTGGTTGTATATCAATTCGATGTCTAATGCAGGTCGGCCTCCGGTTGCTATCGGTGCCATGCACTTGACGATATGCATCACAATATTGATCCTGCGTTGAGTTTAGTACTAGTTAGGAAAACTGAGTTTGTAATGATAAAAGTCTATAACGTGTACTAAGTACTCACAATCCGAAGCCTCGCGAGAGGTCCAACTCCGTGGGTTGCCTTGTTGCACCGGCTTTGTCTTAGCCTTCTTGAAGGCCTCCAAGAAACTTAGCGGCCGCCGGTTTTTTCTCCTAAAACATGGAAATAAATATTATTATTGTCAATTGGAGAGTACAAGGTATTGTGAAAATTAGAAATAACCTCTTTCTTCTTGAATAACGAGAAGGAGTATCTTCTGTGTATTTCTTGTAGTTACCTTAGCCGGTTTTTCTTCTTGGTTTCGACACGCCTTGTACTCGGGCTACCCCACTAACCGCTAAGCGCGTCCTAGGCGTCCTCGCGGTTCGAGCCCAGTCCAGACGGACGCCAGTAGCGTCGAGTCTGGATACATTCTTGGCCTTTGGCCATCGCCGAGTTTCACGCCACTCTCAAGCTGTAATACCAAAATCTGTTGTGATGACATCAAAACTTTATCAATTAATTGAACTAGGTTTATTAGCCCTCACCGCAATGTTTCTTCACGGCATCAAGACGCCCATGGTAGATCGGGTCATAGACCCGCTTCTTCGCCAGACGGTCAATGCAGACTCATAGTCCTCCTCGATCCTGTTCCCATAAGGGCGAAACACGTCTTGAAATATTGAATGGAAAGTTAGTAACAAATTCAATAGTATAACATGTTCACACGAATGGATCCTTACCCAAAAGTCTTGGATGCACTGCTCGGCAAACGTGTTCTCCCCGTGCAGCCCTAGGCGGTAGTCCGCCATGTGGTTGCCGGACGGCGTGCTTCTTCACCTACCATCCTGTGCCGATCTTGTCTCACGAGAGTTCCTAGCACATATCCAGTGGGTCTTGATGTCCGGATCGATAGTAGACAAGTTGCTGCAGAAAACAAGGTTAGATGTTCACATTAACAATAATATGTTAATAGTTTAAATCATACCCGTCCCCATGCATACTGGACATGAGAGCCGGCCGTGAGTGCTCCAGCCGGAAAACATGCCGTACGCGGGAAAATCATGAATTGACCACATGTAGGCAACCCTCATATGAAATTCTGAGTTGGTTTTCTTATCGTAGGACATTGCTCCATACTCCCACAACTCTTTCAGCTCTTCTACTAATGGCTTCAGAAATAGATCCAAGTGTTTCCCAGGATTTTTCGGACCGGGCACGAGAAGGGTAAGATACATGAACTCCTCTTTCATCAGTAGAGACGGCGGAAGATTTAGAGGGATACTGAAGACTGGCCAGCAAGAGTATGACCGGGCGTTCATATTGAAAAGAGTGAACCCGTCAGTTGCAATCGCCAGTCGCACATTTCTTGGATCAGATGCAAAATCTGGGTGCTTCTGATCAAAATGTTTCCAAGCTTCTCCATCAGACGGGTGAACCATTTCATCGGGCTTTCGTTTGGCATTCTTGTGCCACCTCATTTTCGTTGAAGTCTCTTCCGTCATGAAACACCGTTGTAGGCGTCCCTTCACCGGAAAGTAACGTAGTACTTTCCTCGCCACGGTAGACTGAATCTTATTGCCATCACTATCGGTGATCTCAACGTATCTTGACTCGCCACATTGATCACACCATGCCTTCCTCTCATCTTCCTTATAGTACAACATACAAAAGTTCGGACAATAATCTATCTTCTCATATGTCATTCCAAGGCCATCGACAAGTCGCTTGCACTTTCGTACCGACTTGAGGCATCTTGTGGCCCTCCGGGAAGCATCGCACCACAAGGACAACAGCTCATTGAAACAAGCGATGGAGAAGTTATACTTGGACTTTAGTGCCATCATACGTGACACCTGTAACAGAATTGGGATTGTGGTTCTTTCGTGTAAAGGTTGCTTAGAGGCTGACAAAATCTTTAAGAACTCGGACATTGTCGTTTGTGACTCCGGATCATCAAAGATATGACCAATGTCACCGACCATGTCCTCTATCCGGTCAACTTCATCGAAACCTTCACCGAGATCAGGTTCGGGTGGCGCCGGGATCGCCCGAGAACTCTCCCCATGATGGACCCACCGAGAGTAACCAGGCATGAATCCTTTCTTGAATAGATGGAACTCCATCTATTCCCGCGTTCTCTTCCAGCAGTTATTGCATTCCGCACAAGGGCAATGCACATATCTTTGCTCTAGGTCTAACAACCCGTCAAAAGCACGAGTCACAAATTCCCCGTCTTCTCGTACCATTAAATGCGAGTGCTCCCGTTCTCCTTCCACCGTCATACATCCACCTTCTACTTTCCGCCATACCTTACAGTGCGCACGAGTCGAGGGGTTTTACACATGGCTTGGGAAGGCTTCTAAACCCACCCACGAATGACCGCCTAGGTGCTATCTGTTGTGCACCCTTAACCAAATCTGAAATTTCGTGAGATAACCCTAAGATTCCCGAGTGCAGCGATGGTGAAGTGTCGTTTCCAACACCACGACACTAATATTATGCACCGGAGAACCATAAGGTCATGCCGCCGAAATTACGTATCAGGTTAAGGGATGCACAACAGATAAGCACACGATCGTTATTCGCATCCTTTGGGGACGCCCAATGTCGGGGTCGTCCACTGGACAAGTCGGGAACGTGGTTCACAACTCGTAATGGAACCCAACGAATCACCGTCCGGGTACCTTACGTGTTGTGTCGTTCCCGAACGGGTGACGTACGGCTAGGTTACATACACCATCAACGCATTTATCTAGCAATTGAAATATTAAGATTTAACGAACATTTCCACTAACAATTCGAAAGCAAAAGTTAGGAACATTTAACTACTAACATTTCCACTAACAATAATACAAAATTAACAATTCAATTTAATAATACCGACATAAAATTAATACATTATCAACTTAATTATCAATAATACAAATGGCACTAAAACTAATGTTTACAACACAAAGTTCTCAATTAATTTCCATTCCTAATCAATATATCGTATGTCATTAGCCTTATTGTTAATCTCGAGGGGTTTACGCACACGACCCTCGAGACTAACTACATTCAAACTTGAAAAGCCCGCGAAAGGATTTACCTTGACTTTGTAGGCGTCGACGATCGGCAATGGGAGGTAGGAGCAAGAAGGGCGGCGAGGGAAGAGGGGAGGTACGAGGGTGGTGGAGGAGGAGGTGGCGGCGGCAGCGGGACGGAAGGTCGGAGTGGACCAAGGAGAGGGAGGGTCGGTGGTGGAGTCTGATGGAGAGGCGAGAGGAGCAAGGAGGGAGAGTGGGCGCGCGAGAGGACAAAGAGGAAGCTCGGAGACCGCGGCGGCGTCGGTCGGTGGTGGCGTCGGCGTCAGCGTCAGCGGCGGCGAAGCGAAGCGGCGGCGGCGGCGGCGGCGGCGGCGGGCGACGGCCGGCGGCGTGGTCTACCTAGGCGGTGGCGGCGGGCAGGGTGGGCTATCCTAGGCGGCGACCGGCGGTGGGCTAGCTACCTAGGCGGCGGCGGGTGGCGGCGCCATGACAAGCGATGGCACATGGCGCAAATGAGCAAAGACCCGATCTGGATCGGGCCGGGGGAGGGTTTGGTACTCGAGGGCGATGGTAGCCCCGAGATAATTCTGTTGGGCGAATTCTCGAGGGCCAGGCCCCCGAGAAACAGACGGAAGTTCGACGGCGTCGGCGTGCTGCCGCTTATATCGAGTGCCTTCTGTCAGCCCTCGAGATGTTATTATTTATCGGGCCCTCGAGAATATTTTCATTTTACTCGAGGGCTCCTTTTTGGCCCTCGAGATTCATGCTGATTCTTGTAGTGAATAAAAAGGTCATTGCTATTGCACTCAAATCTCACATGACACGGGACATGAAACTCAAATATAGACATTTAAACCAGTTATGGTGCAAGAATGAAATGCACTCAAATCTCACATGACACTGGACATGAAACTCAAATATAGACATTTAAACCAGTTGTGGTGCAGGACTGAAATGAACTTCCAGAACTAGACATGAAACTGAAATATAGACGTTTAAGATTTTCTATCGCACACTGAATAGGTAAATGATCAGACTCCATTTACGTAAAGAACAGTTTACATAGCCATGTCCAGATTGGTTTAAATATGACTTCCATTCACATATACTTGTAACACTGAATTCAATTGCTAGTCTCATAAAAAATCCATCCAATACGGCAATACAGATAATACATGAAGGATAATACATAAAAAATCCATACCATACATCCAATGAGCAGCACACTTTCAGTTAATACATGTTCCACAAATAAAATTCAAGGACTGCTACAAGAACAGCAAACTTCTTGTGCAATTTCAATTAATACATGTACAATTACAGATAAATGTAGCTACAATCTGGATAACAATGTCACCTAATTGCATCTAAAATATGGCATTGCTCACTCCTCTTGGCTTCACTTCATCAAAATTTACACCTAAATCTCACAAAGGGATATCCCTAACAAAGACAGCAGCAACATGACTTTGAATCCACCACCCCCCCACCCCCCCCCCCGCCGCCGCTGCGTTCGATGGGCTGTTCGGCCACGCATCGCCAATCCGGACTGGTATGCAGGACTCCTAGTTTGCACCCCGGATGCATAGAATTTTTTTTTCCCTGAGCCCGGGACTAGGGAAACACTTTTACTTTTAAAATATTAACTGGACCACATCGGTAAAGTCTGAGAAAATCCATGTGCAACACAGTACACTTCAAAATGTAAATCTCATTCTACGGTGCATAAAACTAATTCTTCATAAAGCTCTTCCCTTCAAAGGAATTTTCCTACTAGTCTTGCCACATGTACAATTTGCACATATGCGAAGCCTACATTCACCGAATGAGAAGCGAAAACGGAGGAAATCAGCATATGGAAAAGGCAAAAACAAATGTGGACGCTGGACTTCACCGTCTGATTTCGAGGGTTTTGTGCAGCTCGCGGCGATGCTCGGTCCTCTGTCATCTCCTCTACCGCCCAGGCACAGGCGCGCTCCTGCACCAGCTTCGCCTACAGTACCGCCACCGTCCGGGTTTGCTCGGCGGCGGCAGCATGGCGCATGTCCAGCATGCCGCATGAAGCGGGCCATCTAGGCCAAGGTCATGTCAACGCGAGTGCGGAGGGCCATTACTGGCTTAGAGCTTCTCCCGACGCCAGTCCAAATGGGCGCACGCGGCGGCGCCTGAGGGGCCGGCGGCGAGCTCCCGGAGGGAACTGTGTGTATGGGGGCTGCAGAGGAACGCAGCACGTTGGGAGAAGTTAAGATGAAAACGGTTGCGACTAAAAAAGGGACAAATACCCGAAATAATCCACTTTTAAATCATAATTTATAAAATAAACAACAGTTTAAAGAAATACCCGAAATGGCACCTGCCCCCGCCACCCCAACTGGCGGCCGCCACCCGGAACAAATTTAAAAAATCAAAACAAATTTTTGAAAAAGATAACTTTTTTTACATGTTTTCATGAACCAATATTTGATTAGTATCATATGTTGATTTTGTAAAATAATATCAAATTGAAAAGCAATGAAAAAAATTAGTTCATGAAAAAGAGCCGTTATGATTTTTAGAATTTTTTTGTCTCGATGATTTTAAATTTAAATTTAACCAAAAATTAAATAGTTTAAAATTTTGGAAGTTTCTTACACATCATTAATCTTGATTTTTGGAATTAATGTCAAATAAAAACAACGAAACTTTTAAAATAAACTATTTTATTTTTTAAATTCAAAATTTTACATAAAATAATTTTTTAAAAAATCAAAACTTTTTGTATAATAAAATTGTAATTCTTTTTTAAGTGGATTATTTAAATCATTTTGATTTTTTAAAAAAATCAAAACTTTTTGTATAATAAAACAATTAGTTTGTCATCTGCTCCTGCCTGCACATTGCACAACGCCACGTGTCGCATCCAGGGAGCTCCCGCCGTGCCAGTGGCGGGAGCTCCCTGGAGCCGCCACGTGTTCCCGCCGCTGCAGTGCCTGTGCCACGTGTCGCCACCTGGAGAGGTCCCGCCGTGCGGTGTGGCGGGAGCAGAGCTCCCGCCGTTCCGGGTGGCGGTCGCCGGTTGGGGTGGCGGGGGCAGGTGCCATTTCGGGTATTTCTTTAAACTGTTGTTTATTTTATAAATTATGATTTAAAAGTGGATTATTTCGGGTATTTGTCCCTAAAAAAGTGAGTAAGAAAAGGAAGAGCCTTACCGGCCACGACGCGAGGTGACGCAGGCCGGCCGACGGCCTGATTAGCTGGCGTCGGCATCGACAATGACGTTCGGTTAGGCTGGCGGTGTGACGGTAGTGGAGAAGTTGTGGCACCCGGTACTCTGGTGCGCTTACCGCCAGGATATCGAAAATTTCCCTCAGCTAAATGGACACAGGTTGCCGGCGTCTAAAGGAGAAGGCAGAAAAGAGTGACGAAGCATGATCCAGTTAGGAAAATAAGTTAGTTTGAGGAATCAGGCGTACCATGGGGGCATGTGCGGGTTATGTCGGAGGGGCCGGTGTACAGGAAGGTGGAGCGGTACGTTGGTGGGGTGGTTTGATCTGACGGGTAAGGTAGTCCAAGATTACCGAGGCCCCAAATAGCTTGGCGGCGCAGCTGCTTGATGCGCCCCACCATGGTCCGAAGCTTCACCGTGTCGTTCAACGGCATGGTCCTACTGCCCGTGGCGGCCGCCCATGTGAAAATCAGAGGAGCAGTAGCGATGGTTGAAAGCCTTGCACACCTCGTCCGTGCGGCCCTGCGTGTTGATTATATACTATGGCATGGATTACAGAGTCCGGGTTTCCAACTTGACTGGTAAGCTAAAGCTAAGAAAGGAAAGATTACAGCAGATTCTATCTATAGAAGACCCTGATTTACAGCAACCAAAAATAGCTTGTCGGCCATATAGAAAACACAGTACAGAACAATGTTGTTTTGTCTAACATTCCCCTGCAATCATAACCGTTCTAGGTTAAGATTGTTCTTAAAATTCTCCAATTGTCGCGTAGACAATGGTTTAGTAAATCCATCTGCAACTTGATCTCCGGACGGAATAAACTCAATCTCCAGAAGTTTCTTGGATACCCGCTCTCGTACAAAATGATAATCAACCTCTATATGTTTAGTTCTTGCATGAAAAACAGGATTGGCTGAGAGATACTTAGCTCCAATATTGTCGCACCATATTTTTGCTGCACGTGGACTTGAAATTCCAAGCTCTTGTAGAAGAGTCTGAATCCACATGATTTCAGCAGTAGTATTAGCAATAGCTTTATACTCTGCTTCTGTGCTAGATCTTGACACTGTAGCTTGTTTGCGAGCACTCCAGGATACCAGATTTGTCCCTCAAAACACAGCAAAACCTCCGGTTGATCTTCTATCATCAAGACATCCTGCCCAATCTGCATCGGAGAATGCACTGACAAGTATAAATGATGACTTGCATATCTTAAGCCCAACATTAGTAGTTTGTCTCAAATATCTCAATATTCTTTTTACCGCTGACCAATGCACAATTGTTGGTGCATGAAGAAACTGACAAACTTTATTTACTGGAAAGGCAATATCTAGTCTAGTTAGAGTCAAATACTGTAAAGCACCAACAATACTCCTATATTGAGTTGCATCATTAGACCCTAAAAGAGATCCTGCATGAGCTGATAGTTTTTCACTAGTAGATAATGGTGTAAATACTGTAAAGCACCAACAATACTCCTATATTGAGTTGCATCATTAGACCCTAAAAGAGATCCTGCATGAGCTAATAGTTTTTCACTAGTAGATAATGGTGTACTCACCGGTTTACAGCTAGCCATACCAGCCCTTTTTAATAAATCTGAGGCATATTTTTCTTGTGCAAGTACAATACCATTACGTACCTTGTTAACTTCAATTCCCAGAAAGTAATGTAATTCTCCCAGGCCCTTTAGAGCAAAATCCTTATGGAGATCCCGCAGTAAAGCTGTGGTTGCTTCCCTTGTTGAACTTGCAACAATTATGTCATCCACAAAAATAAGAACAAATATAATAATATTACCCTTGTTATAGAAGAAAAGTGAAGTATCAGCTTTGGATGCAACAAAACCAAGACCATTCAACTTTGCACTCAACCGGGAATACCATGCTCGCGGGGCTTGCTTCAAACCATAGAGAGCTTTATCCAACTTGCACACATAATTGGGCATATTCTTATCTTCATAACCTGGTGGTTGCCGCATGTACACATCCTCATTTAGAACACCATGAAGAAATGCATTCTGTACATCTAACTGTCGGAGACTCCACCCTTTTGATATTGCAATGGATAGAACAATACGAATAGTAGCAGCCTTTACAACTGGACTGAAAGTATCTTCATAGTCTATCCCATATCTTTGCTTAAAGCCCTTTGCAACAAGTCGAGTTTTGTATCTATCCAAACTCCCATCAGACCTTCGTTTAATTTTATATACCCATTTGCAATCTATAATATTTCAAGCTATTTTTGGTACTCGTCTGGAGGGGTACATCATCGGTGCCGTTCAAGCTCCCGAACCAGAGATCGTCGTCAAGAAGAACGACAAGGAAATCAAGGTCAGTAATCCGGCCTATGAAGAATGGATGGCCTCAGATCAACAGGTCCTAGGCTACATCCTTGCATCTCTCTCAAGAGACGTGCTTGTTCAAGTTGCTGCGCTCAAGACCTCTGCACAAGTGTGGAGGGCTATCGAGGACATGTTCTCCTCGGTGACGCGTGCCAGAGCTGTCAATACACGCATCGCTTTGGCAACTGCCCAGAAGGGTAACATGTCGGTTGCCGAGTACTTCAGTAAGATGAAGGCTCTTGCAGATGAGATGACAACTGCGGGAAGACCACTGGATGATGAAGAACTTATTCAGTATATCCTTACTGGTCTTGATTATGATTTCAATCCACTAGTCTCTGCTCTTGTTACAAGATCGGAATCAATTTCTATTGCCGAACTGTATGCACAACTCTTGGCTTTTGAAACTCGGATGGAGTTGTTAGGTAGCAATCAATCCTCTGGGTCATCTGCCAATATGGCGAATCGCGGGGGCAGAGGAAGCCCAAACCCCGGAAGAGGAGGTGGTCGCAGCCGAGGTCCTTTTCGTGGCCGCGGAAACGGTGCCCAAGGTAGAGGTACTAATATGCGCCCAGGGAACTCCAACAATCGGAACACCAACAATGACAAGCGTTCAGTATGTCAGGTGTGCCACAAAATTGGACACACGGCTGACAGGTGTTGGCATAGGTTTGATGAAAACTATGTGGCAGATGAGAAGAACGCAACGGCTGCAGTGAATTCTTATGGGATTGACACCAATTGGTACACAGATACTGGTGCAACAGATCATATTACAGGTGAACTAGAGAAGCTGAACGTGCGGGACAAGTATAATGGCAATGATCAGATCCACACGGCTAGTGGTGCAGGTATGAATATTAGCCATATTGGTCAATCTACTGTTCATACCCCTAGTCGTGATCTTTGCTTGAATAACGTTCTTTATGTTCCAAAAGCTAAAAAGAATATTATCTCTGTTCATCGCCTTGCTACTGATAATGATGCCTTCTTGGAATTTCATCCTAAATTCTTTTTGATAAAGGATCAGGCCACGAGGAGCACTCTTCTTGAAGGAAAATGTCATAGAGGGTTGTATCCTATTCCTTCTACGGCCTCAACAAAGCATGCTTTTGGAGTTGTCAAGCCATCTCTAGCAAGATGGCATAGTCGTTTAGGACATCCTGCTTTTCCTATTGTTGAAAGAATTATTGGTGATAATAATCTCCCTTGTTTAGATAAGTCAAAAGAAGAGTCTGTTTGTGATGCCTGCCAACAGGCAAAGAGTCATCAATTATCCTATCCAAAGTCGTCTAGTGTCTCAAGTTTTCCGTTGGAACTTGTGTTTTCGGATGTTTGGGGACCTGCTTTTGATTCTGTTGGAAGAAAGAAATACTATGTAAGCTTCATCGATGATTATAGCAAATTCACTTGGATTTATCTTCTCAAATTCAAGTCAGAAGTTTTTCAAAAATTTCGTGAATTCCAGAGTCTTGTTGAAAGGCAGCTAAATAGAAAAATGATTTCTATGCAAACTGACTGGGGAGGCGAATATGAAAAACTTAATCCCTTTGTCAACAACATAGGCATCTCACATCATGTGTCATGTCCTCATTCCCATCAACAGAATGGTTCTGCCGAACGCAAGCATCGACACATAGTCGAAGTTGGTTTGTCTCTTTTTGCTCATGCATCAATACCTCTTAAATTCAGGGATGAGGCATTCCTTGCCGCCACTTATTTAATCAATCGCACTCCTAGCAAAATTATTCAGTACAAAACGCCCTTAGAGCTTTTGTATCATGAAAAACCTAACTATTCATCCTTGAGAATTTTTGGGTGTGCTTGTTGGCCAAATCTTCGCCCATACAACAACCGCAAACTCCAGTTTCGTTCTAAGCGGTGTGTGTTTCTGGGTTATAGTAACTTGCACAAAGGTTTTAAGTGCTTGGACATTGCTTCTAGCTGTATATATATTTCAAGGGATGTCGTTTTCGATGAAACTGTTTTTCCATTCTCTCAATTGCATTCTAATGCTGGTGCCAGCCTACGTCATGAAATTCTTCTCCTTCCGTCAGCTTTGTTAAATCCTAGTTATCATGGGGATGAACATGTAGACGATCATATGACTAATAGTGATTTCAGTGAAAATCCTAACAATTTTTGTGAAGAAATTGTAGTGGAACAACAAGAAAATGCATCAAATATTGGAGATACAACGAACATAGAACCAGGTGATGATCTCCCAGCAATGCAGCAACAGGAAGCTGCGCCTTCTGGCTCAACGGCGGCGGGCTCAAGTAGTATGGCTAATTCCAGTTCTGATACCATGTGAAAATCAGAGGAGCAGTAGCGATGGTTGAAAGCCTTGCACACCTCGTCTGTGCGGCCCTGCGTGTTCATTATATACTATGGCATGGATTACAGAGTCCGGGTTTCCAACTTGACTGGCAAGCTAAAGCTAAGAAAGGAAAGATTACAACAGATTCTATCTATAGAAGACCCTGATTTACAGCAACCAAAAATAGTTTGCCGGCCATATAGAAAACACGGTACAGAACAATATTGTTTTGTCTAACAGCCCTCTCCTCCGGGAGCTGCAAGGCATCAATGTCGCTATCATCGGTAATGTACACCCAGTCAGCCCTTCAGTTGCGCTGGTTGGACCCAACAGCAAGGGAAAGTCATGGAGCCTGACATGGCAACTCCCGGTCACGTGGGCATCCTGGTTAGGGTTGATGGAGTAGAAGTAGCAGAAAAGAGGAAGGTTCGACACCACCCCACGAACATCTCGCAGAGATGAGCGAAGGCGGCGATTCAGATGATGGAGTTCGGAGTGAGGTGAAGAGCGTGGAGATTGTAGAAATGGAGAATGCAGAGGAAGAATTCAGAGTAGGGCTGGACGAGGCTCGTCAAGAACGCCCACACAAAGGTGACGATCTCACCACCCCGGGGCTGCGGCAAGAGGGAGCTGCGACGGATGCGCAGCGCGTTGCAGGGCGTGATCAGCTTGATCTTGCCCTCGCACTCGTCGTCAATGTTGGACCTGGGATTGACAGGCATGGCGACGACGGTGAAGTGGTTGTTGCGGTGGCGAGAAGGGCAAAAGAAAGCTAAGCGAAGGGAACCCTAACGCAAGGACAAAAGGTGGCGGCACAAGTGATAGCAAAGCCTAGAGTGGGAGAGCCGCAAGGATAAGTCCTCCAATTTATAGGTGAGGCCACAGCGCATCGATTCCCCCCGTTTTGTGGACGATTAGGACACACTGATCAGGACGCACCGTACGACCAACAGCAGCATCGCATCAAAAAGCATAATCAACACTCTAAATATTCAAGGCAGAACCTTTAATAGTTGTTGTTTCCTGCAACAAATTGTGGCGAGACGACAGACCATTTGTTGAGCATGCAGAAAAGTCTAGCTACCATCAGACATCTTGCTCCGTGCATCAGTTCTTAGAGTGCCTGCGTGGCTACGCCACGCTACAGTGTGGTGGGAGGCGATGCAGCTCACGGCGTCTGGGATGTGGATGCTAGGGTTTCGTCTGGGTGCGGCAGCCCGGATGGAGGAGAGTTGCATGGCACTAGGACTGGGAGGCAGCAAGAGTAGATCAGAATGGCAAGGGCAGCATGCCTCAGCTGAACCCGGAACGACTTGGCGTCGCACTACGCCAAAACAGGACAAATGTACCCCTTCATCTGTGCCGGTTCACTTTGAACCGGCACAAATGAGGTCTTCTGTGTCGGTTCATAAGGAGGCAGCCGGGTGATGACTTCTGTGCCATACATCTGTGTCGGTTCAATTGTAACCGACACTGATGTACCACCCATCAGTGTCGGTTCGTGTTACTAACCGACACTGAAGGGGGTCGGCCCATTCAGTGCCGGTTCGTAGCTTGAACCGGCACTGATGTATACCACCCATCAGCGACACTGATGTATTCCTTTCTGTGTCGTTTGTTGTTACAAACCAACACTGATGTGTTTGCAGCCTACCAACCCACTCATTGCCCCATCTTTTAGCCCGACCATTCTTCTTCTTCCTCCCCTCTTGAACCATTCTTTCATTCTCTTTCACCATTTCTTCTTCCTTTTCCACCATTGCTTATTCTTCCCCATTTCTTCTTCCTCTTCGATCTTTTTTGCATGGTCTTCTTCAATCTCATATGAAAAGTGAGTAATATTCACTCTCTTGCATATTATTTACTATTTCTTTTGCCTATGAATAGTGAGTAATTACTCTTTCTTAGATCTCGCATGATTTGGTTTGGTGATGAATTTTTTAGTTCTTTCATATATCTCTAGGAGTAATGTAATGATGTTATAGATAGCTAGCTCTCTAGGTTTTCTTAGCAAGATTTAAGATATTAGCTCTAGGTTTTGTCTAGTTATGTAATGATGTTATAGTAGTGTGTTGCAAGATTTAACATATTAGCTCTATGTTTTACATTATATAAAAAAGAAGATTGAAAATTATATTCACCGTAACAAATAATATTATTATTGATCTTACATGGTTTGCTTGAAAATTCTATTTGACAATGGATCGTGAATAAAATAATATTTTAAATGTAGATGGATCGGAGATGGATGTATCATCAAAGCCGTTGCAGCAAGGAGTATATCGAAGGTGTGGCTAGTTTTCTTAGCATTGCCGATGAGCAGAGGAGGAGAGAAAATTCACAGTACATATTGTGTCCATGTTTCGATTGCAAGAATGAGAAGATGTACTCAAATAGAGATCAGATCCACACGCACCTCATTCGAAGGGGCTTCGTATGTGGTTACACAAATTGGACCAAGCACAGAGAAGAGGAAACTGTAGAAGAAAGGGATAATATCGTGCACGATGAAACCAACAAAATTTCAGATGATGGTGATGCTTGTGGACTAGGCGAGGATGTAGATTTCGTCGGCCAAGAAAATGATCTTTCTCAGATGTTACGTGATGCAGAAGAAGAAGCGTACTGTACTGAGAGGGAATACAATCAATTCATGACCTTAATACATGATTCAGAGAAACCCCTGTACCAAGGATATAAAGGACAACACAAGAAGTTGCAAACGGTGCTTTCGCTGCTACAGTTGAAGGCACGCTATAAATGGTCAGATAAGAGTTTCACAGTCTTGTTGCATGTTTTGTCTGATATGCTTCCAAAAGGAAATGTGTTGCCAGAAACAACATACCTCGCCAAGAAGGTTGTATGTCCCTTGGGATTAGATGTGGAGAGAATTCATGCATGCCCAAATGATTGTATCCTATATCGAAAAGAACATGCAGAAAAACATGCATGTCTGGTTTGTGGTGTATCACGATACAAGCGTAATGGCGTTGGCTCCGATGAAATTGAAGACACAGAGATTAGCAAAAGACCCTCAGCTAAGGTTGTGTGGCATTTACCGATTATCCCCGTTTGAAGCGCTAGTTTGGGAACATCAAGTATGTAAAATTGCTAAGGTAGTACTTTGAAGAGCGTAAGAGGGATGGAATGCTAAGGCATCCAGCTGATTCGGCCCAATGGAGAACAATAGATAGTCTCTTTAAGGACTTTGCAAATGAACCAAGGAATATCCGTTTTGGGATGAGCACAGATGGAATGAATCCTTTTGGTAACATAAGAAGTACTCATAGCACTTGGCCTATGACCCTGTGCATATATAATTTACCTCCTTGGTTGTGTATGAAGAGAAAGTACATTACATTATCACTGCTTATCCAAGGGCCGAAACAACCCGGCAATGATATAAATGTTTATTTACAACCTTTGGTCGAAGAACTTTCGGTACTATGGAATGAGGGTGTGCAGGTATGGGATGCGGACAAACGAGAGTACTTCAATCTTCATGCCATATTGTTTTGCACAATAAATGATTTTTCTGTCCTTGGAAACCTTTCGGGACAAACAACAAAAGGCCACAATGCATGTCCTGTATGCATAGATAAAATTGAGAGTATGTGGTTGAAGCACTCCAGGAAGATGGTATACATGCGACATAGGAGGTTTACGAGACGGGCACATCCATACCGTAACATGGCAAGACAATTTGACGGAACAACAGAACAAAGTGTAGCTAGCAGGCCTCGTAGCGGCGAAGAGATTGGTTAGGAATATAGAAGTTATATGGGAAGAAAATTAAGAAACATTAAAAAACCGAGAACATCAATTGGAAAAAGAGGTCAATACTATGGAGTTTACCTTATTGAAAGTACTTGAATGTTCGGCATTGTCTTGACCCATGCACATAGAGAGGAATGTGTGTGTAAGCGTACTAACTCTCTTAGTGAACACTGAAGGAAAAATGAAGGACGGACTAAAGGCTCGAAGGGACCTAGAAGATATGAATATCAGGCCAGAGTTGCATCCTGTGGATACCGAAAATGGAAAATTATATCTTCCACCAGTGTCCTACACTCTATCTAAAAAAGAGAAGTATGCTTTTTGTAAGTTTCTACATGGTGTAAAAGTTCCATCAGGATACTCTTCCAACATCAAGCGACTTGTCTCAATGAAGGACCTAAAACTGACCGGTATGAAGTCCCATGATTGCCATGTCATAATGACCCAGATGCTGCCAGTGGCAATTAGAGGAATTTTGCTAGTCAAGGTCCGTGAAGTACTAATGAGGTTGTGTTTCTTCTTTAATGCAATCTCACAAAAGGTTATTGATCCCACGGGACTTGATCAAATAGAGCATGACGTGGTCGAGACTCTATGCCAACTAGAGTTATATCTTCCTCCTTCCTTTTTTGATATCATGGTCCATCTAATTGTCCACTTTGTTAGAGAGATAAAGATATGTGGCCCTGCATTCCTACGTTCGATGTACCCATTCGAGAGGTACATGGGGGTTCTTAAGACATACGTACGTAATCGGTCTCGGCCTGAGGGTTGCATAATCTAAAATTATGCGACAGACGAAGTCATTGAGTTTTGTCTTGACTACATGGCTGATATCAACCCTGTGGGGGTGCCTGTGTCTCGCCATGAAGGGAGGCTAGCTGGACAAGGCACAATAGGAAGGAAGTCAACAACTAATCATGATTACAAGTTGTTTTTGCAAGCACATTTCACAGTCTTGAAACAATCGATCGAGGTGTCCCCATATATGACTATGCACAGGGATGAAATTCGGGCAAATAATCCAGGGCGGTCAGAAGGGTATGACTATACTTTGAACTAGAGGGTATAAGGGTAAAGCTGAAGCTTGGTAGAAGGAGGAAGAAGAAGGCAGACATCCATTTGCTGGAATGCCAAATCGGTGCAAGCAATACCTCAGAGGGAGGTGTGTTGTAATGCCTGACAGTACTACATCATTCTCAAACAGTTCCGACCAAACTATATTGCAGAAAGCACGTGACCTTTGCAGCCAATCCAGTGATGGAACTTTTTATGCAGACCAGGAAAGGGATGAACTAACCGTTGCACTAGGAAACAAGGAGCACCCGGGTCGGACACAGGGGCTTGGCAGCAAGATTCCCTGGAGGGAGCGATTCAAGGACGACATTTGCTCCTATAAGTCTCGAAAGAGAAATAGAGATAGATATATAGAGCAGGAGATTCGAAATAAACGGAAAGAATTGATATTAGATATGGATAGCCGCATAGCCAAGCAAGTTCAACAACAAGTGCAAACCGTGCTTAGTGGGTCTGTGCAAGGTCCGGAGGGTGCCTTAACTAGTCCCTCCAATATGCGTCGCAGCAGTTGTGCATCCACACCGAATGAGGGGCCGCAGCGTGAGGAGGCCGCCTTAGAACACTTTCCTGTGGATGACATACAAGAGCCAACAACTTGTGTGCTCAATGTGCCGGTCATGAACCTCACAGTTAAAATTGCTATGGCCTTTGCTTACCCAACAGTTGAAGGGGGTCTCCTACACAACTTGCATATTGCCTCAGGATACGCGAAAGTTCAGTTGGACAGAGTGTTCCCCTAGTTTAGAGATATGCAGCTGGAAATAGCCCCGAATGATGAGATTATAACGCTGGGCCTTGCAGAGCAAACATTCATCCAGTGGTGCAAGCATGACATCACTTTCAACACTGAAGATCCGACCCCTCCTGTAAACCTTGGCCAACCTTCACCAGTTCGTGATAGTATCAGGACAACGCAAGAGAGAGAGAGAGAGAAAAATCTTATAATGTCTCCCCAAAAGCGTTTTCATCGAGGTGTTGCCAATTCTAAGAAGTCAAAGCCCAAAATTTTTGAATTCCGGGAGGTCATGATAGATATGAAGGGCAAAGAGCATTGTCCGCAAGATGATTTCGATGTTCGTTTGAAATTTGTTATGGATAAACCTTTGGTAACGGAAAAAAGGTTGAGGTCCATGACATTCAAGCTGAAGGGCTTACATGACTGGTATATGAAACGGTCAAATCAAGAACTGTTGCCTAAAAGTATCACAGTCAAGTACAACGAGAAATATCTGCATCATTCAAAGGGTGAAATCTTCATATTCAATTTTCAAGATTTGTACAACTTGTACAATCAGGATGTCCTCGATACTAATTTCATGAGGTGTTGGATACTGTAAGTACTTTCATTCGAACCTTTTAATCTACACTCATCTACAACCTTTCAAATTTGTATCAATATATGACCCTCTCACTAATGCATGCAAATACCTGACGATGGAACTAAAAAAGGAACGTACCACGAACGACATCAGATACCTTGACCCAGGAGTGGTCAATGCTCAGAACGTCATCGATAACTAAGGATTAGTCAAGTCCTACCTATTTGACTCGCTCATGGAGATGAAAAAAAAGAATACCTTACTCCTACCTTACCAGTATGGGTAATAAATTATGTTTTCCGAAGCTAGTCATGTCCTTCTTTAATACAATTTGTTGGTACTAATTTTAGCCCTATATGTGTAGCTTCCATTGGATTCTAATAGTCATCGAACATCAATACAGTAAGGCCATAGTCCTAGACTCCCTAGACAAGGAGATGGATGAATACAAGGAGATAATAGATTTGTTGGACGATGTCTTCAAAAAATTCTGCAAAAAAAGTCAGAACTACCACCCTTTTCGCAGGACCCTATCAATAAGAACAAAGTTTCTTGTACGTTCTCTAATACAACCTCTTTATGTCATACTTTCAAAATAACGTTGCATGACATGTTTCATATTATTTAGTGTGCCAAGCAGCCTGAAGGCATAAATTTAGAAATAACAATGTCCGGGTACTACATTTGTCTCATCATGTAACAAATATTTCTATCTACAATTCCAAACTGGGACATTAAGGTTTGTTTATGAAAACATGTTTTCTTGATCATGCCATTCTATGATTTAGTTCTAATTACTTTATCCTCTTATTAGAAAATCAAGCTTTCGACTGGAGATCTGTCACCGGCCGTGCTACTAGGCATTCAGGGAAAACTGGCTTGCTTCATCTTTGACGAAGTCATTAATAAGAAAGGCCAATTTCACCACCCTAATAGCAATGATCTATTGTTTCATATAAAAATACCAATCAATCAGAAGAACATCTCTGATGCGAACGTAGATTTAGAGGAAGGTGCAGGGGAAGATGAAGTGGAAGGTGCAGGGGAAGGAAACGCTTAATTTCAATATGTGGAGCAAAACTTTTTGTAACGGACATGAGTTGTGACCCAAACTTATTTGACTATTATGTTGCTTTGCTAGAAGTACTTGTGGGACTTGTTTGAAGAAACTATTTAAATTGACTATTTTGTCGCTTTGCTAGAAGTACTTCGGGCTTATTATATGTAAATGATGTGATGTGCTGAGATTATTTGTATATGTGATGTCTTTTGATTGTGAAGAAGTATTGTGGGGATATTGTGATATGTATTAAATGTTGTGATGATTATATTTGTAAAAACTATGTGGGCACAAAAAGGATTTGGTGGCATCAGTGTCGCTTCATACCAAGAAACGACACTGATGCCCAAACCCATCAGTGTCGGTTCATATTACTAACCGACACTGGTGCTGAACCCATCAGTGTCGTTTCATAACACTAACCGACACTGATGCTGGACCCATTAGTGTCGGTTCGTGTTACCAACCGACACTGATGCTGAACCCCATTAGTGTCGGTTCGTGTTACGAACCGACACTGATGCCTGACGCACCCATCAGTGTCAGTTCGAAAACCGGCACTGATGCCAGTTATGAACCGACACTGAAGACATGTCTGTACTAGTGTCGGGCTATCGTCTGGCTGCATCCAACGGCTGGGACTGGACACGGGGGCGGTCCGACGGGCGTCGGACGCGCTCCCGTCCGATGGCCAGTGCTGGCCATTGGATCTCCATCCAATCCATCCAACGGCCAGCATTAGATCTTATGTAAAAACTTGTTATTTTTATTTTACTATGTAAAAAATTATAAAAAATCATAAAAAATTATAAATATTCTCTAATCAGTGTCAGGTCTCACATGTATTTTATTTGAATCTATATGATCAATATTTATTTATATAAACTTTTTTAAAGAAAAATCTAGATGTATAAATGTTTTATAGCAATACAAAAAATATATGTGAAAATAGAAATGCATTAGAGAATATTTCTGATTTTTTTGAATTTGTTTACATAGCGAAATAAAAATAACAAAAACTTTTATCCGCCGCCTCAGCGTCCGTGCAGAGGCGGCAGAAGCTATGACGTGACAGTATACACAATGACGAGACTGCATCTATCATGTGTTTGGCATCAATGTGCAGATTTTTGATGTGCGACGCGGTTGAAGGCTTGGAGGATCATAGTGTCGAGGAATAATGGGTTCTCTTAAATATGCTTTTTAAACGTTGTCATTGTATGTATTTTGAAGTGATTCAATAAAAACTAGACAAAAAAATTAAATTAACTTTTTTATCAAATAAGTCTAAATCATTTTAAATATACCGTAAAATTAATATGTACGCATATAATAGGGCACATACACTTTGTAATTCACAATAGACTAATCCTTAGTTTATAGCTGTGATTTCTCTAGCTCTCTTCTTTGCTCAGTATTTGCTTTGGATCTCACTTCTCCTTCTCTTTGTGATGGGGAACGGGGTGTCCCGATTTTCTGGTGAGACTCGTAGGGGTAATTTCAATCTGGTCGGAGAGGCGACCTTAACGATCAGGCTACCAACCTCGCAAGGATGAGAACCGGACAATCGCTAAACCATCAAATATGCTCGTTATCAACCACGCCAAGAACGCGATTGACCTGTCCATGAAGGACGTTTCCTGCAAGCGATCGAAGAACAAGCAAGAAACAGGTAAATGCAATCTCAATTGCAAAATATGGATGAAGCACTTGGATAAATTTGAGGTTCGATAACTCGACTCGGGTGGTCTAGTCGACACACGCAAATTTGAGGGGGGACGCACATGGGGTCTACCAACACACAACCAAACCTGAGTCTAAACAGCGACGTCTACGCTATATATGAGAGGAGCGGCGGCTAGGAGAGAGTACAGGACATCCTAGGGTTTCCCTAGGGCGTCCACCACATGGGCCTCGGCCCAACAAGCTTACAAGGCCCAGTTTGGCCCAACTAATTGATGCAGCACCTTGTTCCGACGATTCCCGTTGTTCCATGACGAATTTTGTGGTGCAAATGGATCCGTTGGAAAGCTTATGTCCTAAGCTTTTTGTAGAGTGGTAGAACATCAAAAACGGACATCGTATGTGGCCTGGGCATCCGTTTGAAGTTGCGTTGTGCATAGATGGCCGAACTGGACTTGGACTCGAGCTGGGCTTTCTCTTGGGCCGTCTTTGCAGTGACAAGACCTTTATGACCTGAAGGAGTGGATGAGGTGGAGATACACCTTTCTTGATTGCGCCTTCAATTATGGGTGGCGGACAAGGTGGCGGCCGAAGTAACGGAGATGATGACGCCATATCCGGAGGCCAACTGTGTGATCGACCCGACCAAGGTGGCGGTCGATAGTACCATGTCGATGAAGCCATCATAGTAGACATATAAGAAGTAGACGATGCAGTGAATCATCGTCAACTTGTCATGACCGTAGTGGAAGCAGCGGAAGGAGTGTCGGTCATATCCATGTGGATGATGTCCTCATCATTTTCCCCTTCTTGAATTGGAGTCATCCTCGACTCCTTTACATGTTCCTGCAAAATGTTAGCAGAAACAAGGGGCAAAAGAAGACACACAAGTTTTGAGTCAAAACTAGAGGAATTTGGCATGACATGGCCAGAAAGATTGTCATCCTCTAGTTGGGCGCATTCATTTGAAACAAAAGATGGTTTTATATTGAAACAAATGTAAACTCGATGCACCATATACTCTCTGTCGACGGTTGAGATAACGATCTCAAGCTCTTTTTAAGGTTCTTTAAGAGTGAGATAGGAGACACGCCGAACAACCACGAACAGCAACGAACAGGAGACAGGGGTTTTATCCTGGTTCAGGCCTCTCGGGAGAGATAATAGCCCTACGTCCAGCCTTTCTTATATATCAGAGGAGATTACAAGAGGTGGCTCGGCGAGATGAACAAGTCTCGGCGAGATTATGCGAGAATACAAAGGTGCTAGGCCTTAGGTCCCCTCTACACGCCGCAGGGGACCTGTTTATATAGTGCTGAGCAAACCGACCTACCGCGGGAATATCGGGCCGGGCTAACCACGATATCGTAACGAACTCGTACGTGCCAAATACATCCCGAGGCAGATAAGGCATACTCCTAATCTTGGGGATCACGACTCCTATTCCAATCCGGGAAACCAACGTCCAGGTCTTCACGCAGCCGTGCAGAACTCTTGTTTGGGTCGGACTCAAACACGATTCCTTGGCCGTTATGCACCGCGCCAGCCAAGGGCTGCTCGGCAGGATGCATATGGGCCTGATAGAACCTTCCAGGGAGCTGGCCCCTGGTAGGCTGTTCGATTGGGCCGTCAGGGAGTGGGCCATGGCAATGGGCCGTGATTTAATCCCCGACAGCTAGCTCCCGAGACTCAAGTGGAAGGACTCACTAGAGTGGGGTCTTTCTCTTAAGACTCCAAGTCACGAAGAGGGAATTTCGCTGCTACAAGGACGTGCAACAAACGACCGAGCAGGTTATTGTTCTCCCGAACAGGACTTGTCCGGAACCGAACAGACCCGATCAGTACTGAGCAACTCTATTGCGTCGAACAGGGAGTCACATCTGCCCGAGTAGAGCACTCAGCCTTCAGCGCAGATGCTGGAGAAAATAGCCGTTGACAGACTCCAACGGTAACTTCTGTCATCAAGAAGGAAAAGCAGACGACCGTTTTACCTAGCCGTTACAGTAAAAACTAGCCGTTTTGTGACAAACCGTTGCAGAGCTGCTCGTTTAGGCCTATAAAAGCACCCAAGGCGCCCGCGGCCAGCCACTTCTGCTCTCGCGCCTTTCCTCTCCTAAGCCCTAATTCCAACAGCGCTCAACATCAACCAGCCAAACTCCACTCTAGAACTTGCTCGTCCAACCCTGGGGATCGCTATGGCCAAATTCCTAGCCACTAGCTTGACCGAGGAGGACCTGAAGGCTTGGGAGGAGGAGGGCCACATCGACGCTGGTAGCTGGAGGCTGCCCGGAGAGGAGGAAACTCCGGAGCCGCTGGAGGGAGAGTTCGTCGACTTGAGCAGATTCGCTTGTTGGGTTGAGGTCTCCAGCGACCGCCGAGGCCTTCTTAAACATCGCCGATTGGAGGTAACAAACCTCAATCCGAACTCCATCCTCCAGATGGCCGTTTTGCACACTGCGAAGGCTATCTGGGCATTGATCCACCGGTGAAATTGTTCCTCCATTACTACACGGTAACGAGGAGCAGCCTCGCCGCTCGGGCGCTTGGGTGCTACTACCTCAAGCTCAAGCTATTCTTGACGACGACGCCGTGCCCTCGGCCACCGCTTTCGACTCGATGGGCGTATGGTGGTCGAGGTGGTTCTACAGCAAGCTCTCCTTCACCGGGAAGGCGCCGGCGAAGGGTACCCCAATGCCGCGGCCGGAGATGTCCACCGCGGATTGGTACTTGACGAGGAAGATCGTCTCCCTCGCGAGCCTCGGGCTCACGGGCAGGGAGATCATCCGGGACTACACAGCGAATAGGATCTGTCCGCTGCAGAGAAGACCATATCCCTTCTACAAGATAGAGGGATGGGAAGACATTACCAGGGAGAGCACGGGTAAGTGCCTTTAAGACTCAACCTTTACTTAACGTCTTCATCCGAATAGGAAATAACAATCCCCTCTGTTCGAGCAGAGAAACCAACCAACGCATGGGTGACCGAGCGGGTCGATGCCATGCTGAAGGCGGCTAGGAAGGACGGCGAGGTCACCGGCCAAGTGGCCTACACCTATCCGCGGAATGTGCTCGTTCGCACGACCGAGGTAAGTTGCTCGAATCCTCGTTTGTGTCGCTGGACTTGCACTGTTGCAAATGCTAATACTTTACCTTCCAAATACGCAGGAGGACCAACTGATCCTCGAAGGGATCGTGGAAGAACTCTCTGGGTCGGAGAAAGAGAAGGCGAAGAAGGGCAAGGCCAAGACGGCCACAAAGCCCAAGGTGGTGGCCGAACCTACGCGGAGCTCGCCGCGACATGGCGGCCGCCATCCATCGAAGAGACCACCCGCGGCGACGGAGCGCGCCGAACAGACCAAGCGGGCGCAATGGTCAGCCTAAGCGGAAGAGACCAAGTCCTTCCCTCCTCACCGAGCAAAGCGACGAAGAGGTAAAGAACATGACCCTTTGGCTTAGGCGTTACACGCGGGCTCACCCGGGCCATATGGCACGGCTAGGGCAGGTCGCCGAGCAGAGGAGGCTCGAGGAAGAAGTCGTGCGCAAGGAAAAGCTTCTTGCGCTGCGCGAGAAGAGTGCTCAGCTCAGCAGGGAGCTGAGTTCATCGCCGCGGACACCTAGGGGCCAAGGTGAACAGGACGTTAAGGAGCCCGCGAGGAAGAGGCGGAAAGTTCTAGCGAAGAAGATCAAGATCAAGCCTTCCATGGCTGGTATGTAGTAACGAATCTCTTTGACGTTACACACTTTCTGACCGTGTTGGGCTTAACATCTTCTTATTCATCAGCTGTCCAGGAGGAGACTGCCACAGACGACGTCGAGACGGCGCTCGAGCCATCGTTGCTCCACGAGCACCTACACGGTGCATCGCGGGCAGTGAGGCTGGTCAGCCTCAAGGACAGACTGGCGGCGTGGAGCCTGCTCCCGCCTAGCTCCAGCGAGCAACTCGACACGCTCAAGGGCGCGGTGGAGAGGCTGGAGGCAGAAGAGGCGGCGAGCAGCGCCACGGACAGCGGGGCCAAGGCAATGGCTCCGCAAGCTGCCCCGGGTGGGACCGAGCAGGCGGTCCTTCCGGGCACTCTGTCGCCGGGGCAATCCATCCCTGAGCCGGCGGAGACGATCGATGAGCAAGGCGAAGTTCCCGCCGCCGAGGTACAAGAAGAGACCCACGAGCAGACAGCACAAATTGCCCTACCGGTGGAGGCTTCGGTGTCGTCCGGTGGAACGGCACCGACCTTGCCCGAAGGTGACCGGGCAGAGGAGGAAGAAAGGCAGGAGCGGGGGGACGAAAGCGCTTCGCCGGTCGCCCCTGCTCCCGAGCAAAAGCGCTCCCGCAGGAAGAAGGAGCACAGAAGACGGTGTCAAGAGCAACGCGCCAGTCTCATCCCAAGACAAAGCGAGGATTCGTGGACGATGGTCTCAAGATCGCTGCGCGACGGGGCTGAAGCATCGGCTTGGCAAGGTAAGCCCCAAGACCAAACCCAGTTCAGTTGAGCTATATCATCGCAAAGCGGCTGACTTGTTCTTCTCCCTCAGGTCTTCAAGGACACCATGGAGGAGCTCGAGGACGGCGTCACCATCGAGCGGAGCGCCGTACTGGCGTCCCTCCGAGAACACCTCCGGACGATGGGGTCTGAGGCGGAGCTCTCTGCATTAGCCCAAAGCCGAAGCCGGCTAAGGGCAAAAGCGAAGAAGCTCAAGGCCGAGCTAACCCGAGAGAGGTGTTCCTCCGAGGCTCTCTTAAAAGAAGCCGAGGAGCTTCGCGCGCAGGCCGGGAAGGCGAGCACCGCGGAAGAGAAGCCGGGCCGCACGAAGTGGCTCGAAGAGCAGCTCGCCGACGCGTCCCACTGGCGGAAGGCGCTTGCGGCGGACGTCGGGAAGCTCAAGGCCTAGCTTGTCAAAGAAGAGCTGACATCCGCGGGACTCTAGGTGAAAATCTCAACCCTGTGGGCTTCACAGGAAGAGATCGAGGAGATGCGCGGGATGGCGGTGAGGGCGATCACCGCGGAGCACAGGGTCAAGGAACTGGACGAGCAGCTCAAGACCGTCGAGCAGCGAGCTAATCAGAGCGAGGCTCTGACCGACCAGCTGCGCGCCAAGACCGAAGAGGTCGAGGCCATCCGGGCAGAAGCTGCGGCACAAGCCAAGCAGAACAAGGAGGAGATCGAACGCCTCCGAGCTGAAGCCCGGGAAGGAATCAAGGCTCAAGGCAAAGTCGTGCGCCTTAAGTTAGAAGTCGAGGAGCTGAAAGAGCAGCTTGCTCCTAAGTAGCACCACGGCTGTAACCCGAGGGGGACTTATGTACCTGCACTTTCGATTAATGCAAACTTACCTTTTTCCTGCAAAAAAGAGCAGCAAAAGACAAGAGCGAACAGGAAACTAGGAGCAGGGCACGAAAGCGCTAGAAAGTTTGGAAAAACCGGTAGTACGCTTAGCCTAACTCCCAGCCCCCGTTGTGCAGCTGTTCGAGAACCTGAGTTTGCGAACTCGAACGGGTGCACAAGAGAAAGAGCGACACCCTAGCCCCCGGTACGGACGATGCTCGAAGACCTAAGATTGCGAATTCGAGCATGTGCGTAGAGAGATAGAGCGACACCCGTATCCTGTTCGACTCGTTCCACAAACAGCTCGTTAACGTAAGTTAGGAAATTCCAAGGGTAACCGAGCAAGGAAATTGCCTCTGCCGCGGAGGGCTTACGAGAGCACTAAGCCGCGTGGCTGGATGCCGTTTTACGCAACTTCGAGTATAGGAACTTGTTGAAACTGGATACGAGCAGGAGAAAATCCTTAAAATTGCGGAGCCAAATGTTCGCAAGGTCGGGCAGCCATCAAGTGTTACCAGAGAGAGGGTAGTCTTGACAACACATAGGTGAAAAGGCCGTAGAGGACCGTGAAGATTTCACTATGAATGGATTTGACTTTACATGGAGCCCGACAGACTTGGACGAACAAAGGCACGAAATTTCACTTAAAAGCGAAGCTAAGCAAGCAGAGAAAGACCTACACAAAGAACTTACGGGTGGTCGATGTTCCAAGTCTTTGGTCGGCTCTCTCCGTCCTCCATTGCGGCGAACAGCCCCGGGTGGCGATGGAAACGACGTGAACGGACCCTCCCAACGGGGAGTTAACTTGTTGGCATTGGACAGGTTCTGGACACGGCGCAGAACGAGGTCGCCCGCCTTCAAAGCCCTTGGTCGAACCGTTTTGGCAGCGTGCCTGCGAAGATCTTGCTGATAGCGCGCCATTCTGACTTGTGCCCGGTCGCGTGTGCCTTCGAGGAGGTCGAGATCGAGTAGGCGCTCTTGCTCGTCGTCAACCAAGTTGACCGAGCTCGTGCGAGGCGAACCGAGTACTATTTCGGCGGGCAGGATGGCTTCTGCGCCATAGACCAATTGAAAAGGAGTTTCCCGGTTGCTACCGCCATAGTGCGAATCGCCTGCAGGACGGAAGGAAATTAAATCGACCGAGCTTTGTTGTTCTCGGAGTGCCGCGAACACGCGCCGTTTAATACCCTGGACAATCTGTCCGTTAGCTCGCTCGACTGCTCCATTGCTCTGTGGATGTGCCACGGAGGCGAAGCAGACCTTGGTGCCCAGCTCTTCACAGTATTCCTGGAATAGCTCGCTTCTGAACTGGGTACCGTTATCCGTGATCAGCTTATGGGGGATCCCAAAGCGCGTGATCACGTTGCTTTTCAAAAAGCGCACAGCCGTTTTGGCGTGAAGAGACGACACAGGCTCTGCCTCCATCCACTTTGTAAAAGTGTCGATGGCGACGAGCAAGTGTGTGTAGCCTTTGTACCCCTTAGGGAATGGGCCGAGCAGATCCAGACCCCATGTGGAGCAAATGTGTGTAGCTCTTGGGCGGGCTTATGTGCCTTCCGGGCGTGAAATTGGCAAGCTTTGCACTTTGTCACGATCTCCCGGACATCTTGTAACGCGGTTGGCCAGTAATAGCCCATGCGAAACGCTTTGCCGACCAGAGTTCGGAAGGAGGCGTGGTTGCCACAGGCACCCTCGTGTATGTCCCTAAGAAGGAACACACCCTCCTGCTGCGAGATGCACTTGGAGAGGACTCCCAGAGCACCTCGACGGTAAAGGATGCCGTCCATAAGCTGGTATGAACTAGCACGCCTTGTAAGCCGGAACGCTTCGGCCGTCGTCGGCGTGGTCCCATCGCAAGTTACCGAACAAATGGCGTTGTCGATCCGCGATCTGCTTTCGATAACGGAGACGGCACCACATCTCGATTGCCTCGTCCGGAGACGCGATTGAGGGCTTGTGAAGGTGCTCGAGGAGCACCCCTGCCGGAGCAGGTTCTCGTGAGGATCCATACTTGGACAGTTGGTCGGCCAGAAAGTTGTCCTTTCTGGGCACGAAGAGCACCTTGAAAAATCGAAAGTGCCGCTCCAACTTCCTCACTTCAACCAGATACCGCGCCATTGAGTCATCGCAGCACTGATACTCCTTGTTGATCTGGTTGATGACCAACTGTGAATCTCCCTTCACGGTCAGCCGTTGGACGCCGAGCGACTTGCACGCTCTTAATCCCGCGAGGAGGGCCTCGTACTCCACAGCGTTGTTAGTCGCCGCGAAGTGTAGCTGGATAGAATACTGGAGTTGCTCTCCTTGGGGGAGATGAGAACAAAACCAGCACCGAGTTTCGGTCTTGCGAGCCATCAAAAACATGGTCCAAGAGGGTTCATCGGGTTGCTCGGGAGCTTCACGGGATTTGGGCGAACAACTCCATTCAGCGACAAAGTCACCAGACACAGGATTTGATAGCCGTTCGAGCAATGTAACGTAATAACGAATTTCGCTAATTCCATTGCCCACTTAGCTATTCTTCCATGGCTTCCTTGTTCCTTTGGATTTCTCCAAGAGGGAACTTGGTCGGGACCAAGATGTCGATCGTCTGGAAATAATGGCGAAGTTTCACGGAGGACATGAGCAAGGCGAGAGCGCTTCGGACCTCGTGGTAACTCCTTTGATCCATGAAGCACCTCGCCACGTAATAAATTGGCCGTTGGATGCCTTCCTTTCCACCGTCAAGATCCGCGCTCACCGCTATGCATGCGACCAAGGTAGAGCAAAAGCGCGCCCGAACGCTGGGTAGTCAAGACAGTGGGTTGGACAGTATTGCTTTAGATCTTGGAAAGATCGCTCACCTCTTCCGTCCATTGAAACCATTGTGCTTTGCGCAGGCTTTAAAGAAGGGCAGCCGCGTTATACTCGACGGAGATAAACTCGCTCAAGGCGACCATCCGTCCGGTGAGACTCTGGACTTCCTTAACGGTAGTCGAGCTCGTGCATATTTTCAATGGCCTCGATTTTTCAGTGGTTGGCGAGATTCTCATAACCAATTACATAACCGAGCAACATTCGGATCGAACACCAAAGGTACATTTCTCTGGATTTAACTTTATTCGATGCTGTTGAGACTTTGAAAAGTCTCGGCGTGTCTTTACATGATCTGGAGCAAGCTTGCTCTTTACAACTATGTCATCGACATAGACCTCGAGGTTTCTTCCGTACTGCTCGGGAAAGTCTTCTCCATCAAGTTACTGGAACGTGGCACCAAAGATTCTTGAGACCAAAAGACATGGTCGTAGCGAAAGTGCCGCAAGGGGTGATGAAGGCGATCTTCTCTTCATCCTCGGGAGATGCTTATTTGGTGGTAACCCGAGTAAGCATCCAAAAACTTAAGATTTGGGCATCCTTGATCGCGTCGACCAATTTGGTCTATCGAGGAGGCGGAAATTGTCCTTGGGACAAGCGTTAAGATCGTGTGATCGACACACATCCTCCACTTGCCGCCTTTCTTCTTTACAATGACAGGGTTGGCCAGCCACTCGGTGTGATCAACCTCGCGGATGAAACCAGCAACGAGCAGCTTGCCAAGCTGATCCTTGATGATCCCCTGTTTGAAGTCCTAAAAGCGACGAAGCTTCTGGCGAACAGGCTTTTTGTCCGGCCGGACAGCCAGTTTATACTCGATAACCACCCTTGGGACTCCGGGCATACCAGACGGCTCCCAGGCAAACACATCTGCGTTAGCTCGGAGGAAGGCAATGAGCTCGCTTTCCTATTTGGGGTCCAGATTGGCCCCCAGATGAACTGTCTTGGAGGAATCATCCAAAGACAATGGAACTTCCTTGGTCTCTCCCCGGTGAAGGGAGACCCTATGGCGTCTGAGACTTGGATGCGGAGGCGTCAGGACCTCGGCGGAAGCTGGTCGACCGAGGCAAGGGATCGCTCGTCGCAATCGCAGCGACTTTATAATTGCCCTTGACCGTGATCACGCCGTTGGGACTGGTATCTTCACGCAATGGTAGCGTGGTGGGACACGACCATAAACTTACCAAGTGATGGCGGCCCAAGATTGCGTTGTCTGCAGATGGAAAGTCGACCACGTCGAGCGTGATCAACTCGTCCGAAAGTTGCTAGGGCTGCGAAGGTAACGGGTAGGACAACACCTTTAGCAATTTGGATGACTTCTCCGGGACAATGCCGAGAAAGGCATCGCGACCTCTTTAAGTTTGGAACGAGGAATTTGCATCTCGCCCAAGACCTTAGCAGAGACAAGTCCAAAGCGCTCCGCCGTCTCTGAGTACCGACCAACTCTCGCGTTGTCGATGGTCGGAGTGACCACCGATGGGAGCCTCTGTGGCTTGGTCATCCCAGTGGGGCAATCCTCCTGAGAGAAGGAGATGGGGACCTCGGTCCACTTCATTGACTCGGGCTGAGGCTTGCCCTTTTCGACGTTGTGGACCTCCCGAGCAGCTTCCTTGAGGCTGCGTCGAGAGGTATAAGCCGAGGAGCCGCCGAAGATGACGGCAATATGGTTCACGGGCTCCTGATACTCGTCATCGTCCCGATCACCATCATCGGTTTGGCGCTTGGCCTTAACGGCTTCACCTTTCTCGGGCAGGGTGGGCATTGGGCCCTTGCCGTTGTAGAAGTCTTCGAGCTTTGCAGCCCAGGTTCTGCAATGGCGTGTATCATGCCCGTGGTGCTGGTGGTACTTGCAATATCGGTCGCTGGGACCTTTCTTGCCTTGATTGCCTCCTTGGGCGGGCTTCTTGCCCTTAGAGTTATTATTGAGCTTTTACGCCCGTCTTTGGGAGGCGTCGCGATCTATACCGGCGACGGTATTGTTCGTGACGCCCTTCTTTTCTTCTTCGGGACTTGTTGTCACCGGGATTCCGCTGGTCTTCTTCTTCTCCTCGACACCAGTCGGGGGCGGCTCGCCGTTGTCGAACGCCTTTTAGTATTGAACACGCTCCGCCGCATTGGCGTAGCGATCAGCCGCCTTGAACAGGTCGTTGGCGGTCCAGGTCTCATTGATCTCGAGATCCTGAGTGAGCCGCTCGTCGCGGACTCCATTTTTGAAAGCGCGGACAACAGATTCATCCGAGATGTTCGGGATCGTGTTGCGAATCTTGATGAAACGCTTCACGAAGTTGCGGAGGGTCTCCCCGTTCATCTGGATCATCTGGTGTAGATCATCCTCCTTGCCCAGACGCACGTAACAGCTCTGGAAGTTAGTGATCAGAGCGTCACAAAGTTGGTTCCAAGAGGAGATGGAACCTTCTTGTTGATTGAACAGCCAAGTCCGGGCAGCACCCTCAAGGACGGTCGGGAGGTAATTGGCCATAACAAGCTCGTCACCCCCGGCCGCCATGATGGCCGTTGCATAGATGGAAAGGAATTCCTCTGGGTTTTGAGTCCCATTGTACCTCTCCATGTGTCTGGGTTTAAACTTGGAGGGCCACCGAACAGAGCGAAGCTCGTCGGAGAAAACCTGACCCAAGGCATAAGACCGCCACCTTCCCCGGCAGAACCCAGCCTTGAAAAGACGTTAGTCCTGTTGGTCGGGGGAACTCTTGAAGAGCGGGAGGTCTCTGCTTGGAGGAACTCTCTCCGCGACAAGCCTCCACGCTCCTTCCTCGTGGTCGCGACAACGCGCTCCTCGCGAGGGGATCTTCCGTGATCATCGCAAGACGCGCTGCCCCTGTGGTCGCGATGACTACGGGACTTAGCGGCAGCGGCGACCACGGGCGGCTTGCTCGTGGGCGGTGATCCACGGGCGGTGGACGGTGGTCACGCTGACCGATCGATCGTTCACTGTCGAATCCACCTGCACAGGCTCGGCGCTGTCCGGATGATGCTTCACCTATAGACTTAAGGCCCTCGGCCAATTTCTCAAGGTGAGTAGCCTTTGCGACGCCCACAAGGACGAGATTGTCTGGTGGCGGATCTGATTCTGATTGCGAGCACTGGAGCCGTTGCCGACTCTGCTCCAGGGGCCCCGGGATCCCCGAGACATCCGCGTCTTGCCCGACCGGAGTCTGGGCACGCGGGGATTCTACCCGGGCAGGCTGAACTTCTACCGGGGGTTTTGGCGTAGGTGCGTGAGGCGGGTTACGTCGCTGACGTTTGCGCTGGTCGCGTATCTGCGCCAGAGTTTGGTTGATGGACTCGTCAAAAGTGCGGCGAACAACATCTTGCTCGCGAGCAGCTAATGCAGCCTCATCTGGATGCCGAGCAGAATCGATCTGCTCGATCTCCCCGGCCACCGGGACCCGCGCAGGATTCGAAGTCCCTGCGCCGGTCATGTTGACGACGCGGTGGCCGCGCGCGCTAGACGGCGTCATCGCTGTGTCACCACAGGAAGAATCGACCGACATAGCCTTGGAATCCGATAGATCTAAACCAGCGTAAAGATCATCGGTTCCGTATTCATCGTCAATGACGGGAGCTTGACCTGAGACCATCTCCGGAGCATATCCAGAAACTTCTGTCTCAGACACAGACATCGATCTAGGTCGGTAAGATCGATCCGAGCTGGCAGGGGAAGAAATGTCCTGCCCTTCTGAGTCGTAGTACTCAGGGAGAATCTCCTTATCGCTGACGGAGTTCGACATGTTCGATCTGCGTTTCCCCACGGACGGCGCCAACTGTCGACGGTTGAGATAACGATCTCAAGTCGCTAAGGTTCTTTAAGAGTGAGATAGGAGACATGCCGAACAACCACTAACAGCAACGAACAGGAGACAGGGGTTTTATCCTGGTTCAGGCCTCTCGGGAGAGATAATAGCCCTACGTCCAGCCTTTCTTATATATCAGAGGAGATTACAAGAGGTGGCTCGGCGAAACGAACAAGTCTCGGTGAGATTATGCGAGAATACAAAGGTGCTAGGCCTTAGGTCCCCTCTACACGCCGCAGAGGACCTGTTTATATAGTGCTGAGCAAACCGACCTACCGCGGGAATATCGGGCCGGGCTAACCACGATATCGTAACGAACTCGTACGTGTCAAATACATCCCGAGGCAGATAAGGCATACTCCTAATCTTGGGGATCACGACTCTTATTCCAATCCGGGAAACCAACGTCCGGGTCTTCACGCAGCCGTGTAGAACTCTTGTTCGAGTCGGACTCAAACACGATTCCTTGGCCGTTATGCACCGCGCCAGCCAAGGGCTGCTCGGCAGGATGCACATGGGCCTGATAGAACCTTCCAGGGAGCTGGCCCCTGGTAGGCTGTTCGATTGGGCCGTCAGGGAGTGGGCCATGGCAATGGGCCGTGATTTAATCCCCGACACTCTTCTTTATCATTATTTTTAGCAATGGCATAAATGATATTTCTTGATAACCATGGAATGTTAGCATGTTCAAAAAGCATTTCCTTTAAACTATTTAGGTTGCACAAACCATCAAAGTTAATGTAACCCAAAGTATTTAAGAAAGATATCAATTTCAGCTCATCCTTTTGACTAACAATGTGAATGACATGTTTATTTTCATTTTTAAAATGGATGTTCGATTCCAAATCATGAACAACATGTTCATTATCTAGTTGTGGCATTAATATAAGTGAAGCACAATCGCACAACTCTTCTTTATCACAAGTATTAGCAAGCACTTCATATTGTGACAAAGAAAAATCTGTAGTGGGTTCCACTAATGATTGCTCTAGAATAGCATGAGTAGTGGACAATTGCATATCATCACAAATACTATTATCACATTGAGTAAGAGCATCACCTTCTTCATTACCTTGCGGGGTCTCATCAGTTGATGTAGGCGTAACTTGAATGGTTTGCTCTCTACTCGTGACAATGATCTCTTCTTCATTCATGTGCTCGTCTTTATGCTCCTCTCTGCTACGCTTATCTCCCTGTTTAGTGTTAGTGGCAAGAAGATGTGCAACAATGGGTCCATCTAATGATGCTAGATAATCGTTTAAGGACTCAATAAAAATATGTTCAGCTCTACAAGCACATTTGAATAATTGGGAGAGAGAACTATAAGTTTCATGAATAAGCATATGTCAGATTTCCACATTAAGTCCTTTTAAAAATCTATTTTCAATTGCCTATTCATAGTCATTTAATCCACTAAGCCTTAACAAGGATATGAATTTTTTGTAGTACTCTTTTACCTTTATTTTACCTTGTCGTAAATATTTCAAGTCGAGATATGCATCTTCTGCATCATAGTCATCAAACATATCTCTCGGAGGAGGTGGAGCTAGTATGTCATATTTCTTCACATGACGACGGAAGCTATGACCTGTCATTGTTAGTAGAACACAAGAAAAATACACAAGTAGTATATATTTCCTATGAGCTACTAGGTGGTGTAGTCGCTAAAGTCACACTCACTCAAGCATTTAACTTGCTCTTACAAAATCTTACCACACAAACAGACGGTGCAATCGGTGACTGGTTCGTGATAGTCCGAGTAAAGGTGGTGATAAAGCGATAGCGAGGTCTACCCCTGTTTGGCTAGTAGAATGGTGGAGCTTGGATAGGCCAAATATGTAGCAAAGGAATAACTATAACCACACTAGTCAATTCAAGTTAAATAAGCATTCAAACATCGGTATTGTGCTGGTCCTAGGTTTGACCGTGCTAGAGACGCGAGCCTAATTACAGACAATGTCACAGAACAGCCGCTAAGCACGAAGATGAAACTCAAATTTTTCCTCCTCTCTTTTTCCCCCTTTTTTTCAATTTTTTTTCTGGCGGAGAGAACTTTTTTTTTTTGGCCTACTGTATATTTTTCTCTTTTTTTTCACTCTGGCCGAAGATGGCCTTTCTTTATTTTTTTCTTCTTTTTTTGTCAACACGACCAATCAACGCAAGAAATAAATCAAGTGGAGATGGCAATTCCCTGGTGTTTCGGTTGTGTGATCTTCCAAGCAATAAATCATGATTTTTTTTTATTTGGCCAAAATATGGAGGTAGAGATGTACTTGGTAAGGCATGGACCAAGTGGCACGATCTTGGCTTTGATTTTGCTGGAAGCAACCAATCGTGGGTTTGAATTTGATTTTCGTCCACGATTTGACTTTGATGGAAACGGACTGTGGCAGTTAGGAAAGTTTTGGGGTGCCTCAAAATCAGGGAATGCTATCTGCTATTTTTGTGGAACCCGCGATCTGGAAAATATGGCAATCGCACAACTTGGATGGTAAGCTTTAGGGAATTTGCGATCTGGTGGACACACAAGAACACTCTGAACAAGCACACGACGAATATTATGACAAAAACATGACTCGAACTCGAAACTCTAAAGATCGAACACTAAGACCAGCAGCGACACAATGATGCAACACAAATTCAATAAGTAATGGAAGAAGTCCAATTTACCTCCCTCAACTATTGCAAAAGTTCACTTTTCCTCCCTCAACTCATTTGTGGCCGTTGGATGCAAGATTGGACGGCCAAATCTCACCCATTTAACACAGAGGGAGAAAAAGTGAACTTTTTCAATAGTTGAGGGAGGCAATGTGGACTTCTTCTATAAGTAATAAACTAGGAAGAAATAGCAAAGGCTAAACGGGCTCGGATTAAAAGGGAAATTTGATGATTAAACTTTTTGTGGGGCTATTTTCTGGACTATAGGACAAACAAAAATTAAACGAAGATGACGATCTCACCAGACAACCTGAAGCTCTAATACCAAATGATGGGGAACGGGGTGTCCCGATCTTCTGGTGAGGGTCGTAGGGGTAATTTCAATCTAGTCGGAGAGGCGACCTTGACGATCCGGCTACCAACCTCGCAAGGATGAGAACCCGACAATCGCTAAACCACCAAACCTGCTTTTTATCAACCACGCCAAGAACGCGATTGACCTGTCCACGAAGGATGTTTCCTGCAAGCGATCGAAGAACAAGCAAGAAACAGGTAAATGCAATCTCAAATTGCAAAATATGGATGAAGCACTTGGATAAATTTGAGGTTCGATAATTCGACTCGGGTGGTCTAGTCGACACACGCAAATTCGAGGGGGGGACGCATACGGGGTCTACCAACACACAACCAAACCTAAGTCTAAACAGGGACGTCTACGCCATATATGAGAGGAGCGGCGGCTAGGAGGGAGTACTGGACGTCCTAGGGTTTCCCTAGGGCGTCCACCACATGGGCCTCGGCCCAACAAGCTTACAAGGCCCAGTTTGGCCCAACTAATTGATGCAGCATCTTGTTCCGACGATTCCCGTTGCTCCATGATGAATTTTGTAGTGCAAATGGATCCGTTGGAAAGCTTATCTCCTAAGCTTTCTGTAGAGTGGTAGAACATCAAAAACGGACATCGTATGTGGCCTGGGCATCCGTTTGAAGTTGTGCTGTGCGTAGATGGCCGAACTGGACTTGGACTCGAGCTGGGTTTTCTCTTGGGCCGTCTTTGGAGTGACAAGACCTTTATGACCTGAAGGAGTGGATGAGGTGGAGATACACCTTTCTTGATTGCGCCGCGCCTTCATTTATGGGTGGCGGCCAAGGTGGCGGCCGAAGTAACGGAGATGATGACGCCATATCCGGAGGCCAACTGTGTGATCGACCCGGTCAAGGTGGCGGTCGATAGTACCATGTTGATGAAGCCATCATAGTAGACATATAAGAAGTAGACGATGCAGTGAATCATCGCCAACTTGTCATGACCGTAGTGGAAGCAGGGGAAGGAGTGTCGGTCATATCCATGTGGATGATGTCCTCATCACTTTGCATCTCTATACAGTATGTT
Organism: Raddia guianensis; assembly: GCA_036346415.1. Classification (NCBI taxonomy): domain Eukaryota; kingdom Viridiplantae; phylum Streptophyta; class Magnoliopsida; order Poales; family Poaceae; genus Raddia; species Raddia guianensis. Next base: position 31,639,223 of record CM070540.1, read on the forward strand.
TCAATGTCTACTCAAACTAGAAACTAGTTGTTCCAACTTTTCCAAGTTCCAACATAAGCATGGTAGGCTCCAATCAGTTGCTGAGTGAGCTATAGAGTCCCAAAACTACCCATCGATAGGAAGGGACGATTCTTAGATCCATCGGATCCCAAAGCGCTGATCAGGACGCACCGTACGATGAACAGCAGCAGCGTATCACACAGCATAATTATCATTCTAAACATCCAAGACAATACATTTAATAGTTGTTGTTTCCTGAACCAAACAGTGGCGAGATGGCGAGACCATTTGTTGAGCATGCATAGAATCCAAGATACTACCTTCAAACATCTCGCTCTACGCGTCAGTTCTAAAGGTACCTGCCGTTGCGGTGTGGTGGGAGGCGGCGTAGCTCAAGGTGTCTAGTTTGCGGAAGCTAGAGTTTTGTTCAGTGGCGGATACAGGAAAAATATCATGTCTGAGCAATGTTAAATTGTCGTTCATTTTTTATAGAATAACAATACTATAATTAAGATAAAACATCCAAGCTAATAATTAACTGGTTTTACTATTTACTAACATTACAGGAAATTGAAAGTTAAATCTATAAAAATATTGCATAACAAAAGAAGAAAAACATACGTATGAGAGAATTCAAATTGTTGACGTGTATAGTCATACTAATTAAATTGTTAAAGATTCAATATGCAAAAGAGAATGAGAGATTAAGAGAGGTATAAATGGACTTGAACCCTATAACCGTAAGGTAAATATAAGTGGGGGTCTAAATTTAAGCGTGGTCCGCCGCCTTGGTAGCCCAAGTGAAGGATCCGCCCCTGGTTTCATCCAATGCGGCAGCGCGGAGGGAGGAGAATGGCATGGCACTGGGACTGAGAGGCAGCGGGAGAAGCCCGTAATGGCAAGGGCAACATGCCTGAGCCGAACCGGGAATGGATTGGCGTCGGGTTGTCGTCCGGCTGCATCCAACAGCTAGGGCAAGCGGCTGTGAACAGCCGGATACACAATGGACGAGACTGTGTTTATAATGTGTTGGACGCTAATGTGCAGATTTTCAACATTGCAGGGGGTACACCACCGTGTCAAGGAATAATGGGGTACCCTTAAATGACTATAAAGTATTATACAAACCAACAAATTTTCTACAGTACCCTTAAATTTTAATTTCAACTAAATCAAATAGCAGTACGTGACTTTCGCCACCAAGTGAACGTCGGTTCTTCTCTGGAGCGGATCCAGCACAGGGTCGGGGGGCTCTAACCAATATACGCTGTCTATTACAGTAGAGCCCCTCCATAGACCCACCTATATTTTTTAATGTAAAATAGAAGGGAAGGAGGTAATTTGAACGACCCTTTATTGTCAACTCCTCCTATTATTTTTGGCTGCGTCAGCCTATGGTTCTTCTATGATCTTCGGATAGTGCAATTACTTCATCTCAATTAACTGCACTACACCTGCCAGACCCTTTCTTATAAATTGTATTTGCTTTGGATCTCACTTCTCCCTCTCTTTGCATCCCTATATAATATGTTTCCTTGTCTACTCAAACTAGAAACCAGTTTTCGAGCTTTTCCATGTTCCAACACAGGCATGGTATGCTCAACTCAGTTGCAGAGTGAGCTATGAGTTCCAAATTAACTACCAATCGGTAGGGAGAGACAATTCTTGCATCCACCGAAGCCGAAAGCACCAATCAGGACTAACTGTACGATCAGTAGTAGCAGCGCATCCCACAGCGTAATCAGCATTCTAACATCCAAGATAGAACCTTTAATAGCTGTTGTTTCCTGCACCAAACAGTGGCGAGACGGCGAGACCATATGTTGAGCATGCAAAAGCCTAGCTACCATCACGCATCTCACTACTAGGGTTTTGTCCAATGCGGCCGCGCGTGCGGAAGATAGAGAATAGAGCGGCATGGGGCTGGGGGCTGTGGCTGGGAGGCAGCGGGAGAAGATCGGAATGGGAAAGGCTTCATGACTGTGCCCAAACGGGAGCGCCTTGGCGTTGGGCCGTCGTCTGCCTGCATCCAACGGCTGGGACATGGGGCTGCGAACGGCGGGATACACAATGGACGAGACTGCCTCTCTCCCGCACTGGACGCCCGCGTGCCGCACCCAAAGAATGCATCGCCTCGCTGGAGGCCTGCGCCGGCACGACGGCGAGGAACACATTGCCGCCCTGGTTGTTCAGAAGGCGGGCTGGAAGCTGTCGAGGTGTCCCGCCGTGTTGAACGAGCTATTTGCCGATCCGCTCCAGCCACATGCCGCTCACAGGCGGCGTCACGCGGCTCGTGTTGAAGGCGGCACCCTAACCATGAAGCAGACCGTGCAGTCGGCCAATGAGCCTGTGGGCTGTGGGCACCGTTAAAATTGTTCTCTGAGCAATAAAAGATTACCAAAAGACTAATAGACATGTATCCAAAAATTTTGACGAACTTTGTTCACTATTTTACTTTATAAATTCATGTTTATTTTAGAATTTTAAAACAGTTTTCACTAATAAAAAACTGTTTGAAGTTTTTCAATAATTTAACATGCAAACATATGTATATCTAAGAATTTCCAAAAGTTTTCACTAATCTGATATGCAAATTCATGTGCGTCAAAGATTTTTTTTTTTGATACTTTTAAGATGCAAATCTAGGAATTTTCATTAATTTTTGTTAGCATATATATAGGTGTATATAATTGTATACATGACCATAGCCCCTGCTAGTCCCCTCACGAGTTAAGTGTGTCGATTTCCAAATTCTGCGGATTAGACGGTTTTCGAATTCCGCGGATTAGAATGCATAGTTACATAGTTACATGGGCAAAACGTGGTAAATCAAGTTGTAAAATATATATATATTGAGGAATAAACAGGACGGTTGTGTTACATTGTTCCGCCGCCGCAGTGAGTCGGACATAGGGTCTGCTTGGTTGGTGTCTAACTATGCCACGCCTAAGCTTAGCTAAATGTGGCTAGCCACACTGTCGGGGATAGAATTACGGCCCATTGCCATGGCCCACTCACGACTACCAATCGAACAACCTACAGGGCCCGGTTCCTGGAAGGTTCTATCGGACCCATGTGCATCTGCCGAAACGGTTTCTTGGTAAACGCGCGGTGCGCGAACGGTCTATGATTCATGTTTGAGTCCGACTCGAACAAGAGTTACTGCAATTGCGTAAAGACCGGACGTGGTTTCCGGATTGGATTAGAGTCGTGATCCCCAAGATTAGGAGCTTATCTTATCTACCGTAGGTTGTATTTGGCATGTATGAGTTCATTCACGATCTCGTAGTTAGCCCGCCCGATATTCTCGGTAGGTCGGTTTGTTACGTACTATATAAGCGAGCCCTTACGGCGTTTAGAGGACCCTTGGCGAGAGATTTTCGCATACTACTCGCCGAGACCGCCGATCTCGCCGAGTTCCACCTTGTAATCCTTTTTGATATAAAGAAATTTGGACGAGGGCTATTATCTCCCGAGAGGCCTGAACCAGGATAAAAAGCCACATCTCTGTTCGTTCTTCGTTTCGTGGTTGTTGGCGTGTCTCCTATCTCCTCCTTGAAGAACCTTGGTTGACATGGGTCAATATCCCAACCGTCGGCAATTTGGCGCCGTCGTGGGGACACGCAGATCGAGCATGTCGAACTCCGTCGGCGATCTGAGATGCTTCCCGAGGTTACGACTCGGAAGGCGGGATGTCTCATCCTCGCCGATTAAGATCGATCTGTTCGATCTCGAACACTTTCCGTATCTGGGACGGAGGTCTCTGCCTATATGGCAGAGATAGCCGCAGATCGCACTCTCATCATTGACGATGACTACGGAACCGATGATCTTTACGACGGTTTAGATCTATCGGATTCCAAGGCTATGTCGGTAGACTCTACCTGTGGAGACACAGCGATGACACCGTCTAGCATACCTTCGCATGGCCCCCGCAGCATTGACATGGCCGATGTAGGAACCTCTGAGGATCCCGCACGGGCTGTGGCGGCTGGCGAGGTCGGGCAGATTAACTCTGCTCGGCATCAAGACGAGGCTGCGCTGGCTGCTCGCGAGTAAGAAGTCATTCGCCACAACCTCGACGATTCCATCAATCAGACCGTGGCGTAGTTCCGCGATCGGTGCAAGCGACCGTGTCGCGACCCACCTCGCGTGCCCTCGCCAAGTCTCCCGGCAGAAGTCTCTCCTGTCCGGGTTAGTTCCCCGCGTAACCGGACTCGGCCGAGGCGTAACGCGGATGCCTCGGGGTCCCGAACCCTAGAGCGTAGTCGGGAGCGACTTCGCGCCATAACCGGTGATTAGATCCACCAACCAGCCGACCTCGCCCGTATAAGCGTCTTGTTGCTTCTAACATAGAACGATTGGATGAAGGCCTAAAGTCTCTAGGAGAAGTCAACAACTCCTCCAGACAGCGCAGCCAAACTGCCCGGAATGGTTCGGACAGCTCCAATCGATCGCGTGACCCTCGTCACCATCGAAAGATCACTGTCCATGAGCAGACTACCCGTGGTCGCCGTCGCTCGCCGAGTCCTCGTAGTCATCGCGACCACAGGGGCAAGCGCGCACGCGATGATCACGGACGGTCCCCTCGTGAGGAGCGCGTCGTCGCGACCACGAGGAAGGAGCGTGGTGGATTGTCTCGAGAGAGTTTCTCCAGTGAATCATCCGTGCTCAGCAGAGTTCCTCCGCGCAACAGGACCAACGTCTTCTCAAGACTAGGTTCTGCAGGGAAGGTGGCGGTCATATGCTTTGGGTGCGGGGCTTTCTCGACGAGCTTTGGATCGTGTCGGTGGCCCTCAAAGTTCAAGCCCGGTCACATGAAGAGATACAATGGGACTCGTAACCCGGAGGAATTCCTTTCCATCTACGCCACGCCATCATGGGCGGAGTAACGAGCTCGTTATGGCTAACTACCTCCGACCGTCCTTGAGGGCGCTTTCGGACGTGGTCGTTCAATCGCGGGAGGGTTCCATCACTCATGGAACCCGGCTTTGTGACGCCTCGATCGCTAATTTCCAGAGGCATTGCGTGCGTCGGGCAAGGAGGATGATCTGCACACTGATGATCCGGATGAGCGGGAGACCCTCCGCAACCGTGAAGCGTTTCATTAAGATCCACAACACGATCCCGAACATCTCGGATGAATCATTGTCCGCGCCTTCAAAAGCGGAGTCCGCGACGAAGCGGCTCACCCAGATCTCGAGATCAACGAGACTGGACCGCCAACGACTTTGTTCAAGGCGGTGATCGCTATGCCAATCTTGGCAGAGCGTTCAATACAAGAAGGCGTTTGGCAAGGGCGAGCTGCCCGCCCAACCTGGTGTAGATGAGAAGAAGAAGAGCAGCAGCAACCCTGGTGACAAGAAGTCCCAGAAGAAGAAGAACAAAGGTGATGCGAACAATACCGTCGCCGATATAGATCGCGCACCTCCTCCCAAGGATGGGCAGAAGAAGCCCAACAATAACTACAAGGGCAAAAAGCCTGCTCAGGGAGGCGGACAAGGCAAGAAAGGTCCAAGCGACCGATTCTGCAAATTCCACCAATACTACGGGCACGACATACGCCATCGCAGAACTTGGGCGCAAAGCTCAAGATTTCTACAACGGCAAGGGCCCAATGCCCACCCTGCCCGAACAAGGTGATGCCGGTAAGGCCAAGCGCCAAACCGACGATGGTGATCGGAAAGATGATGATGAGTATCAAGAGCCCGTGAACCATATCGCCGTCATCTTCGGCGGCTCCTCGGCTTATACCTCTCAGTGCAGCCTCAAGGAAGGCGCCGGAGGTCCATTAGCGTCGAAAAGGCAAAACCTCAGCCCGAATCGATGAAGTGGACCGAGGTCCCCATCTCATTCTCTCAGGAGGATTGCCCCACTGGGATGACCAAACCTCAGCGGCTCCCTCTGGTGGTCGCCCCGACCATCAGCAACGCGAGAGTTGGCCGTGTACTCATAGACGGCGGGAGCGCTTTGGACTTGCTTTCTGCTAAGGTCATGGACGAGATGCAGATTCCTCGTTCTAAGCTGAAGGAAGTCGCGATGCCCTTCTACGGAATTGTTCCGGGAGAAGCTGTCAAGCCGTTGGGGCAGGTTGTCCTGCTAGTTACCTTCGGCAACCCAAGCAACTTCCGGACAGAGTTGATCACTTTCGACGTGGTCGACTTCCCGTCCGCGTATAACGCGATCTTGGGCAGGCCATCTCTTGGCAAGTTCATGGTCGTGTCCCATCATGGATACCATTGCGTAAGATACCAGGCCCTAACGGTGTAATCACGGTCAAGGGCAATTACAAGGTCGCTCACGGATTGCGACGGCGATCCCTCGCCTGATCGACCGGCTTCCGCCGGCGGTCTGAGTTCTGCAGCCAAGTCTGACGCCTAGGGTCTCCTTCACCCGTGGAAGAAACCAAGGAAGTTCCGCTGTCCCTTGATGATAATTCCATGACAGTTCACTTGGGGGCCAATTTGGACCCCAAATAGGAAAGCGAGCTCATTGCCTTCCTCCAAGCTAACGCAGATGTGTTTGCCTGGAAGCCATCTGACATGCCCGGAGTCCCAAGGGAGGTCATCGAGCACAAAGCGGTGTCCGTGGGACAAAAGCCTGTTCGCGGAAGCGTCGCTTTTGAATTCAAGCAGGATCATCAAAGATCACCATAACCGCCACGCCGGATTCATCCGCGAGGTTGATCACACCGAGTGGTTAGCCAACCCAGTCATTGTAAAGAAGAAAGGCGGCAAGTGGAGGATGTGTGTCGATCACACAGATCTGAACGCTGCTTGTCCTAAGGACAACTTCCCGCTACCTCGTATTGACCAGCTGATCGATGCGACTGCGGATGCCCAGGTCTTGAGTTTTTTAGATGCTTACTCCGGTTATCACCAAATAAGCATCTCCCCCGAGGATGAAGAGAAGCGCCTTCATCACCCCTTCGCACACTCTCGCTATCGACCATGTCTTTCGTTTTGCGCAATGCTGGTGCCACGTTCCAGCGCTTAATGGAGAAGACCTTCTCAGAATAGCGCGGAAAACACCTGGAGGTCTATGTCGACGACATAGTTGTAAAGAGCAAGTTTGCTCCAGATCATGTAAAAGATCTGGCTGAGACTTTTCGTAATCTCACCAGGCATCGAATAAAATTAAATCCAGAGAAGTGTACCTTTGGTGTTCGATCTGGAATGTTGCTCGGTTATGTTATTGGTTCGCAAGGTATTTACGCCAACCCCGAAAAAATCGAGGCCATTGAAAATATGCGTGCTCCAACTACCGTGAAGGAAGTCAGAGCCCATCGGACGGATGGTCGCTCTAAGAAGGTTTATTTCCGTCAAACGCGGGTTGCCCTTCTTTAAGGCCTGCGCAAGCACAATGGTTTCGAGTGGATGGAAGAAGCCGATAGATCCTTCCAAGATCCGGCGATACTGTCCAATCCTCCGTCGACTACCGGCGGCATGGCGGCGGCTCTGTTGTACACAGGTTGCACGCCCTGGCGGTGAGCGCGGTCTTGGCGGTCGAAAGGAAGGCATCTGGCGACCAATCTATTACGTGAGCGAGGTACTTCACGGATCAAATGGCGTTACCACGAGGTCCGAAGCTTTCACGCCTTGCTCATGTCCTCGTGAAGCTTCGCCACTACTTCCAGACGATCAAATCTGGTCCGACCACGTTCCTCCGGGAGAAATCCTACTGGAACAAGGAATCTAGCGGACGTATAGCTAAGTGGGCAATGGAACTAGCGAGTTTGATACGTTATTTGTCGCCCGAATCGCTATTAAATCACGTGTCCTAGCTGACTTTGTCATTGAATGGACTTGCCCGCCCAAATCCCAGGAAGCTCCCAAGCAACCTGATAAACCCTCTTGGACCATGTTTTTCGATGGCTCGCGCACTGGACACTCGGGGGCTGGTTTTGTTCTCATCTCCCCTCAAAGAGAGCAACTCCAGTATTCTATCCAACTACACTTCGCGGCGCGCCGCGGAGTACGAGGCCCTCCTCGCGGGACTAAGAGCGTGCAAGTCGCTCGGCGTCCAACGGCTGATTGTGAAGGAAGATTCACAGTTGGTCATCAATCAGGTTAACAAGGAGTATCAGTGCTGCGATGACTCAATGGCGCGATGCCTGGTTGAAGTGAGGAAGTTGGAGCGGCATTTTCGATTTTTCAAAGTGCTCTTCGTGCCTGGGAAGGACAACTTCGGCGACCAACTATCAAGTTTGGATCCTCACGTGAACCTACTCCGGCAGGGTGCTCGTCGAGCACCTTTACAAGCCCTCAATCACGTCTCCGGACGAGGCAACAGAGGCAGTGGTCTTGTCTCCGTTATCGTCTGCAGATCGCGGATGGACAACGCCATTTGTCCGGTACCTTGCGAGATGGGACCTCGCCGATGACGAAGCCGGCGTTCCGGCCATAAGGCGTGCTACTCCATACAAGCTTGTGGATGGCATCCTATACCGTCAAGGTGCTCGGGAGTTCTCTCCAAATGCATCTCGCAGCGGGAGGGTGTGTTCCTTCTTAGGGACATACACGAGGGTGTCTCATGGCAACCACGCCTCCTTCGAACTCGGTGACAGCGCCGCATGGGCTATTATTGGCCCATCGTTCTGAGATGCCCGGACATCGTGACTAAGTGCAAGGCTTGCCAATTTCACGCCGGAAGGCACACAAGCCCGCCCAAGAGCTCCAAACAATCCCCATCTTGGCCTTTTTCCACATAGGGTGCGGATCGCTCGGCCCATTCCTAAGGGGTACAAGGGCTATACACACCGCTTGTCGTCATAGACACTTTTACAAAGTGGATTGACCTTGAGCCCGGTAAATCTCTTCACTCCAAAACGGCCGTTCGCTTTTCAAAAGCAACGTGGTCACGCGCTTTGGGATCCCCCATAAGCTGATCACGGATAACGGTACCCAGTTCAGAAGCGAGCTATTCCAGGAATACTGCGAACAGCTGGGCACCAAGGTCTGCTTCGCCTCTGTGGCACATCCACAGAGCAATGGAGCGGTCGAGCGAGCTAACAGACAGATCGTCCAGGGTATCAAACGGCGGGTGTTCGCTGCTCTCCGCGAGCACAACAAAGCCTGGGTCGACGAAGTTCCTTCCGTCCTCGGGCGATTCGCTTTCTGACGGCCACCGGCGATCGGGAAATTCCTTTTCAATTGGTCTACGGTGCGAAGCCATCCTACTCACGAAATCGTACTCGGTTAGCCTCAAGACGAGCTCATCAACTTAGTTGACGATGAGCAAGCGCCTCCTCGATCTCGATCTCCTCGAAGGCACACGCCAGGGCACAAGTCGAATAGCACGCTACCAAAGAAGATCTTCGGCAAGACGCAGCGCCAAGTCGATTCGACCAAGGGTTTTGAAGGCGGGCGACCTCGTTCTGCGCCGTGTCGAGAACTCCGCCCAATGCCAACAAGTTAACTTCTCGTTGGGAGGCCCGTTCACGATCGTTTCTACTACTCGCTTGGGAGCTATTCGCGCTGGCTCGAGGGCGAGAGCCGACGAACTTGGAACATCGACCAGCTTCGTAAGTTCTTTGTGTAGATCTTCGTTTGTTTGCTTAGCCTCGCGTTTTTTGTCAAACTTCGTGCCTTAGTTCGTCCAAGTCTCTCGGGCACCATGTAAAATTCAATCCATTATTTAAGTGAATTCTCTCGGCCTCTGCGTCTTTTTCACTTCTTGTCTTTTGAAGACTACCTCTTTTTCTCTCGTAACACTTGATGGCTGCCCGGTCTTGCGAACTCTTGCCTCCGCAATCTTAAGAATTGTTCCCTACCCGTATCTAGTTTCGATAAGTTCCTAAACTCAGGGTTGCGTAACACGGCCTTTCCACCTTGCGGCTAAGTCTGCTCTCGTAAACCCTCATGGCGAGGCACTTCTCGCTTGGCGCGACCACTTGGCAAAGCTCGCTGCTCGTAAGCCCCATGGCGGAGGCACTTTCCTTGTTCGGTTACACTCGGAACTGCCTAATTTACGTCAACGAGCAGACTACGGAATACATCGAGCAAGGTACGGGTGTCGCTCTAACTCTCTACGCACGTGCTCGAGTTCGCAAACTTAGGTTCTCGAGCATCGTCCGTACCGAGGGCTAGGGTGTCGCTCTTTCTCTTGTGCACCTGTTCGGGTTCGCAAACTTAGGTTCTCGAGCAGCTGCACAACGGGGGCTGGGAGTTATGCAAAGCGCTCTACCGGTTTTCCTAAATTTCCTAGCTGTTAAGCTTTTCTCTTAGTTTCATTCGTTCTTGTCTTTTCTTTGCTCTTTTTGCGGGAAAAAGGTAAGTACTTTATTGCGTTAATCATAAGTTTGGTACAAAGCCCTTCAGATTCTGATGCGGTGCTACTTAGGAGCAATTGCTCCTTGACTCCTCAACTTTTAACTTGAGGCGCGACGACGCCTCGAGCCTTAATTCCTTCCGGGCTTCACTGGCTCGGCGTTCGATCTCCTCCTTGCTCGGCTTGGCTTGCGCCGCGACCTCTGCCGGATGGCCTCGACCTCCTCGGTCTTAGCCTTGTTGATCGGTCGAGTCTCGCCTGGCCGACTCATTGCTCGGCCGTCTTGATTGCTTGTCCGGCTCCTTGACCTTCTTCTGCGGTGATCGCCCACGCGCCATCCCGCGCATCTCCTCGATCTCTCCTGTGAAGCCCATGGGTTGAGATTTTGCAGAGACCGCGAAGTCTGCTCTTCCTTGGCGAGTGGGCCTTGAGTCTCTTGGCTTCCATGCATTTGGTCTCGCCGTTGGGAAGCGTCGGCAAAGCCGCTCTTGAGCCGCCTTGCGGCGGCTTCTCCTCCAGATGTTCTCCTTAATGGCTTGCTGCAAGCTCCTCCGCTCTCCTAGGAGAGACTCAAGGAACGCCTCTCTTGGCCAGTTGGACTTTGAGCCTCTTCACCTTCGCCGTCGGTGGCCGACTTTGGGCGGTCAGAGGCCCCCCTCGGACTCCTCGTCCGGAGGTGCTCCGGAGGACGCCAAGATCTGGCTTCCGCTCGATGATGACGCCGTCCTCAAGCTCCTCCATAGTGTCCTTCAAGACCGAGAGAAGACTAGTTAGCCGCTTTTGCGGTAAAGCTACCCAACCGAGCTAGGCGTGGTCTTGGTGTTTACCTTCCCAGTCGTTGCTTGATCCATGGCGCAGCGGTCCTCGAGGCCATCGTCACGAAGCCCGCTTGTCTTGGATGAGACGCAGTCTTATTTATTCCGTCGCCGTCTTGTCCGCTCCTTCTTCCGCTGAGCGATCTTCTCGGGGAGCAGGAGCGACGGCTAAGCGCTTTCGTCTCCGCCGCTCCTCTCCTCTTCCTCTTTCTCTTCCGCTCGAACGTCTTCGAGGCGAGGCCGAGCTACTCCGCGGGTGGCACCGTTGTTTTACAGGCGGGGCGACTTGCGCGACCGCTCGGGGCTTCTTCTTATTCTGGCGGTGGGGTTTCACCTTTCACGGAGAATCCGTCGCCTCGGGGTGAGCCGCCCTGCGACGAAGTGCTGGCGGAAATTTGCTCGGTCCCGCCTCTACCGCTTCCGAGCCGTCGTCTTGGCCCCATTGTCCGTGGCGCCTCGGCGCTTCTTCGCCTCGGCCGCTCCACGGCGCTTTTAAGCGCGTCAGTACAGCCACGAACTCGACGAGAGCAAAGCTACATGCCGCCAGCTTGTCCTTGAGGCACGCCAGCCTCATCGCCCGCGATGCGCCGTGCAGATGCTCGGGCAGTAGCGACCGCTCGAGCGCCTCCTCGACGTCGTCTGTGGCGATCTCTCTTTGGGCAGCTGATGAAAGAGAGATGATCGTTAAGTTTAATGCGGTCGATGGGTGAGAGATCGAAGATCGGTTTCTACATACCGCCGTGAGAGGCTTGATCCCGATCTTCTTCACTGGAACTTTCCGCCTCTTATCGGGGCTCCTTGGTGGCTTCTCCGTCTTGGCCCTTAGGTGTTTGGCGACAAGCTCGGCTCACGGTAAGCCGAAGGCGCTCTCTCCTTGCAAGAAGAAGTTTTTCCTTGCGTGCGACTTCTTTTCGAGCCTCCTCTGCTCGGCGACCTGTTGCAGCCGATCCATGCGGCCAGGGTGAGCTTGCGTGTAACGCCTAAGCCAGAGGGCCATGGTCTTTACCTCTTCGTCGCTCTGCTCGCGAGAAGGGAGGGCTTAGTCTCTTCCCATCGGGCCGACTGCGCCCGCTTGGTGCGCTTTCGATGCGCGCTCGTCGCCGCAGAAGGTCTCTTCGACGGCTGGCGGCCGCCGTGTCGCGGTGAGCTCCGCGTCGGCTCAGCCGCCACCTTGGGCTTAGTGGCTATCTTAGCCTTGCCCTTCTTCGCCTTCTCCTTCTCAGACCCGGAGAGCTCCTCTACGATCCCTCCAAGGATCAGCTGGTCCTCCTGCACGTTTTGAGAAGCGAACATTAGCATTTAAACAACATTGCAAGTCTAGCAATATAGGCTGAGGATGAGTGATTTACCTCGTATGTGCGGACAAGCACGTTGCGCGGGCAGGTGTACGCCACCTCGCCGGTAACCTCCCCGTCCTTCTTCGCCGCCTTCAGCATGGCGTCGACCCGCTCGGTCACCAATGCGTCGGTTGGCTTCTCTGTCCGAGCAGAATGAATTGTTAGTTCCTGTTCGGAGGAAATAATCGATGTAAAGGTTGAGTCTTAAAGGCACTTACCCGTGCTCTCACTGGAAATGTCTTCCCATCCCTCTATCTTATAGAAGGGATAGGGCCTCCTCCGCAATGAGATGATCCTGTCATTTGTGAAGTACCGTATGATCTCCCGCCTGTGAGCCCGAGGCTCACGAGGAGGCGATCTTCCTTGTCAGTACCAATCCTCGGCGGACATCTCCGCCGAGGCATTGGGGTTCCTTCTTGCGCCTTCCGGTGAAGACGAAGTTTCTTGTCGCCGCCCGCTTCTTTGTAGAACCACCTCACCCACCACGCGCCCATCGAGTCGAAAGGTGGGCAAGGGTCTGGCGTCGTCGGCGGTGGCCCGGAGCTTGAGGTAGTAGCACCCCCAGCTGAGCGGCGGAGCTGCTCCTCGTCAGCTGTGTAATAGTGGAGGAACGGCCCAGCGGTGGATCGATGCTCAGATAGCCCTCGACGGTGTGCGAAGACGACCATCTGTAGGATGAAGTTCGGATTGAGGTTCGCCACCTCCAATCTACCGATGTTCAAGAAGGCCTCGGCGAAGTCTCTCTGGAGACCTCAACCCAGCAAAGGCGAACTGCTCAAGTCGATGAACTCTCCTCGAGCGGCTCGAGTATCCTCCTCTCCAGCGACCTCCACCACGGTGTCGATGTAGCCCTCTTCCTCCTGACCTTCAGTCCTCCTCGGTTAGGCTAGTGCAGTGAACTTGGCCATAGCGGTTCCCTGTATCGGACAGGCGGGGTTGGTGGTGGAAGTTTGGGTGCTTGATCTTCGAGCGGTTGGAACTAGGGCTTAGAGAGGAAAGGCGTGAGAGCGTAGTGGTCAGTCAGGCGGCTTGGATGCTTTATAGTTAGTATAAGCGACTCGCAACGGTTTTGTCCCAAAAGCGGCTAGTTTTTACCGCAACGGCTAGGTAAAACGGTCGCCTGTTTTCACTGCGCAGCGATAGGAAGTTACCGTTGGAGTCTGCCAACGACTATTTTTTTCTAGTGTCATCTTCAAGTCCGAGTAATCTGCTTTCGGCGGTGTCGCTCGCTCGACGCAAGCGAGTTGCTCGATCTTGGTCGGGTCTGTTCGGCCCCAAACAAGTCTTGTTCGGTTGAACCATAACATGTTCGATCGTTTGTTACATGTCTTTGTAGCAGCAAAATTTTCCTCTTCGTGACTTGGAGTCTCAAGAGAAGACCCCACTCTAGTGAGTCCTTCCACTTGAGTCTCGGGGCTATTGTCGGAGATAGAATTACGGCCCATTGTCATGGCCCACTCACCGACGGCCCAATCGAGCGTACCTATCGGGCCCAGTTCCTGGAAGGTTCTATCGGGCCCATGTGCATCCCGAAACGGTTTCTTGGTCAAGCACGGTGCAGAACGATCTATGATTCATGTTTGAGTCCGACTCGAACAAGAGTTACTGCAGACGGTGCGTGAAGACCGGGACGTGATTTCCGGATTGGATTAGAGTCGTGATCCCCAAGATTAGGAGCTTATCTTATCTACCGTAGGTTGTATTTGTCATGTATGAGTTCGTTATTCACGATCTCGTAGTTAGCTACCGATATTCCTCGGTAGGTCGGTTTGTTCTATACTATATAAGGTGGCCCTTACGGCGTTTAGAGGGACCCTTAGCAGAGACATTTTCGCATACTACTCGCCGAGACCTGCTGATCTCGCCGAGTTCCACCTTGTAATCCTCTTTGATATAAAGAAAGGCTGGACGTAGAGCTATTATCTCCCGAGAGGCTGAACCAGGATAAAACCCCGCCTCTCGCTCGTTCTTTGCTCGTGGTTGTTCGGCGTGTCTCCTATCTCTTCCTCGAAGAACCTTGGTTGACTTGGATCAATATCCCAACCGTCGACACACACTTTTTGTGACGGTTAAATTAGATGCCACACTTATAACAAAGTGTGGCAAAAAAATAAGTCTATGACATGTTGGCCAACTAAGTGTAACAAGCCACAACAAACCAAACACGAGCCTAACTCGATCAAACATGTCTAGGCTAGATATGGTAACGAACCAAACAAGCCATAGACCGGTCGAAGGCATACGTTTTGTTTGCGTAATTCATTTGAGTCATAATTTATTGTATTTTTACAACTTCGGACAGCTTAGAGAACTCCAACCAGCCAATTGATCAGGAAAAACAAGCATGGGAGAAAAGGTACAGTGATGCTTTCTTTTGCAAAAGAACATTAGTATATGCACATACAGCAATGATATGCATCTCATGCAACTTGCTCATCTAAATTACTTACATTAGCTACGCGATGATGAAAGCCTGCCGCACTATGTAAGCCTTTATCACTGATACAGTAACTGGATATTTCTGACATCCATATACTAATCTACTTACTGCGTAGTCACACTTTTTGCCAGATTCCTTGGTTGGTCAACATCGAATCCACGAAGAACGGTGAGATGGTATGCGAGCAACTGAAGCAAACAAAACATAAAAGAAAACGCTCTTCCGTAAATGAAATTGCAGCGAATATCACAGATTGCAAGTAGAAGGTTTGGCATGTTGTTGAAATTGCACACACTAAAGCCTGCACAAACCTGTAATGGAATTATGTTAATCACCGGCTGGAGACAGTCGGCAACCTTTGGGACTTCAATCACTCTGCAAGATCCACTAGGATTGACAGCAGATGCATCTCCCTCTGAGCACATTATAATCAGACGCCCCTTACGAGAAAGGAGCTGCTGTATCACCGACTGTTGCTTGCTGCAAGAAGAGGGAAAATAGTATAGGAACACTCCTTAGGAAAAAAAAAACTGATCTAGCTCTGTTCATAGTACATACCTGAAGCATGCGTCACGTGTTGCAATGACAATGATGGGAAGGTTTTCATCCACTAATGCGAGCGGCCCATGTTTCATCTCACCAGCAAGCATGCCTTCACTGTGCATCAGTGCAACTTCCTTGACTTTGAGAGCACCCTCTAAGGCAGTGGCATAGTTATAACCTCTTCCGAAGACAAGGAGTGATTCAGAGTCAATCAATGAAGCGGCAAGTTCCTTCATTTCAGCATCAAGTTTCAAAACTTCGCTGGCATTGTCTGCATAGTAGTGATATACACGGCATTAGAAAATGTCAATCTAAACAACATTCTGCTTGACTACATGGCATACTGCTGATCTCAGACCACATACTTGGGAGACTGGAAAGACCAAGGATAATATCTTCTCTTCTCGCTTGAGTGGATATTTGGTCAGATCCAATGGCCAAGGCCATCATTGCCATGACTACTATCTGACTTGTATATGCCTGCAAGATTTTCAGGTACTGTTAGGGAACCATAAGGCTCAAAACGGAAATCTATTGCACTACAAAATCTACCTTTGTGCTGGCAACGCCAATCTCACAACCAGCATTGATGTGAACTCCACAATCTGTTCTTCTTGACAGTGTGCTTCCAACGGTATTTGTTATGCCAACACAAAGTGCCCCATTTTTTAGTGCATAATCAAGAGCAAGAAGGGTGTCTGCTGTCTCTCCAGACTGGCTAACAAAAACTGCAGTGTCATCTCTGTAGATGGGACCTTGTCTGTCCAGCAAGTCACTTGCAACCTCCATAGTCACAGGAATACCTGTTGTCAAGATAATGCAAGGGAGAAAGACTTAGATTAAAAGAGAACAAGCTGCAGTGTTGATGGTGTCCAAATTTCAACGTTAGGACTAAACAGTTTGAGAAATTGATTTGTCTTACCAGTTAGTTCTTCCAAAAAAGGTCTTGCAGCTAAGGCAGCATTATAACTAGTACCACATCCAATAAACACTACTCTTCTACTGCGTCTAATCGTTTTGAGGTGTTCCTTAAGACCACCTAAAAGAACTCCACTATCCTTCAGTCTGCCCCTCATCGTTGTTGTCAATGATTGTTGTTGTTCATGGATTTCTTTTTGCATGAAGTGGTCAAAGCTTCCTTTCTTTATTTGCTCAACTTCCATCTCAAGAACAGACAATGCTCGCTGTACAGATGCTGGCTTCTCCTTTTCACGGTCAAACTTAAAGAGAGAGACACGGCCATCCTGCATTGTGCTGAGTGAGATATCAAGTGTATGGTTCAAGGATCAAAAGAATTGTTACACAATGTGCATCTCTATCATTTTTTACAGCTAATAGAAAAAGGACGGCAACAAATAATGATAGCTAAGGTAGTGAAATGGTATTTCTTGGACATCATGGTAGCAGGCAACTAAGAATAATACTAAAAAGGGGCAATATTTCTTGAACATTCGCCAAACCACATTGAGGCAAAATAAAACAGGAAATGCATTTAAACTAACAGATAAAGCAATTAAAGAATAAACAGTACCTTAATATGAACAATTTCATTGTCTTCAATAGGCAAATAGTTCTTGGCATGCTCTACAATAGCACATGAATCACTGGAAAAGAATAATTCTTTGGGCTCTAAGTTTGCCGTTAGAGCTTTGACATCATGAAATGGCTTCCCGCTGTTTTTACTACTTAATTCCTAAAAACAGAGACAATAATCGTAATCAAATTGAAATGTTCGATAATCATTAAAGAGGAATGATAAGATTCAGAAGATTGGATAACCACAAATTGAAAGGTGGAGCAATGCCAGAAAGAGTAATGAAAAGGTTACTTTAACAAAATAATCAGTTTACTTTGCCTGAGTTGACAATATTAAATAGCTGAAAAGAAAGATATAAGAATTTCTTTTGCTTACATGGACACCAAGTATCAGTGTGCTGCCTCGTTTGCATGCAATCAGTTCATTGGGATAATGGGGACTTTTGAAGATAAGTGCGTAGGCTCCTTCAAGTTGCCTCATGACTTCCATAACAACTTGGCTAAATGTCACATCGCCTAAGGAAATTTTAAAAAAATATTAACTAGATTCTAGAAAAAAATACAAATGTGTTTGGTTAGTATTAACTTATTTTGTAATGCAATTATGGCTACTCCTGGACTACAAAATGAATTGCCAAAAGAAGTTCCTTGTTGGCCAATAAAATGTGCTGAGGACAATTAGTGTAAGAAATATATCAATTGTTTCCTCATATGGTTCCTAGGTGGAAAAATATTGTTCTAGTCATAGCATAATGCTCCAAATAAGTAACTTAACAGAAAATGTAGAACAAATTATCTAAATAAAAAGAACACATGGTATGTTTTGTCAGCCTTCGTTATTACAACATCAATGCCTTATTGTCTCATGATCATAAACAACATATATACCTTCACCATCACGAGCCTTATCAAAAACAAACTTTGCTAGCTTTGGGATGACTTCTGTGTCGGTATCAGACTCAAAGGTGAACCCATGCCTAATCAATGTCTCTTTTAGAACCTGCAAATACGTCCGAAAGACCAAGTTAGAATGGAAATATTGCATGCTACCATACGAAGCCACATTATTTTGAGTCTGAGATGGTATCAGGAGGTTTCACAAGTTTCAGACAGCTGAGAGTCAGCTCTGATGAACAAATGATCATCTTTTGATTTTTCATATTATGCATTGTCACTCCTATGTCCTATCAACACTAAGATACAAGTTTTTGCATCATCGTAATATATAAAAGCTTCCTGTGGCGAATGTTGAAAGATGAAGGTTGAAGCTTGTTTTTTGTTTTGGTCATTATGTTCTTTTGTTTAATTAACAGACCCCTTGTTCCCTACATGGTTATCAATACGTCGTATATATGATAATACGGTGCTGGGCAGCAGTACGTCCAGCACATATTAAGCATAGGACTTAATACGTCCGTTTTAACTCCTAATGTCGTCTCTACGTCATATAACCCGTATTGGAGCTTAAAGGGACATATTAGCCCGTATTTTGACTGCTGGGCTCATACATCTTGGCCCATATTTGCTCTATCTCATACCTCTTGGCCCGTAGCTCGCTGTGAAACCTAGAGGCAGGGCTCAATATGAGGCGACGTTCAGTATGGCAGCACCTCTATCGATCTAGCGCCGCCGCCGCCATCTCTCCTCCGCGTGGCCGCCGCACACGGCGCATCTCCTCCACGCAGCAGCCGCAGCCAGCAGTTCTCATCCGCTGCCAGCAGTTCTCATCTCTCCGCCGCTGCCGCAGCCGCAACTCCCTTCCGAACTAGCAAGCGCGAACGATGTCCTTTGCCCCACCAGCTATCCTCCCTACTACCAGATCTCGCGGTCTGGCCACCAGCTCTCCTCTGCTAGCGTAGGCTCCTCCACTGCTAGCCTGGGCTCCTCCACCGCGAGTTCTCATCTGCCTCAGGTATCTTCCTCCCGTCCCCTCAGGGCTCTGTAGTTGTTGTCCTGTCTATGGCTCTATGCTATCGCAGTCTCACTTGCACTTGCTCTGCTTTGATGCTCTATATATTATCAGGTAGAGCAAATGGCAAGTTCTACTCCTAGTGGAAGTGGAAGTGCAGCAGCTTCACAGACAGAAGCTTATGATCCGATCAATGATCCTGCTCGCAAAGCAAAGTCCGATGATCTGGGTTGGAAGTATGCATATTACAAGAAGATCAGATGCAATGAGTATATCGTGTGCAATCTTTGTAAAAAGGATATAAGAAGTGGAGTCTCAAGGGTGAAACAACATCTCGCGAGTGGTTATGGAGATGTGTTCAAGTGTGACAATACTATGACGGCCATGATGAGGGAGATGCGAGACGCTTTGCAGACGGGTAGACCGATGCCAACTGAGGAAGATGCAAGTGAGTTTGACGAACAAGATCCTAGTGTGAAGTTAGATTCAACAGCAACAGAACCAATTGGTCCAACTCCAAATTCTGGTACACAAGCAAATTCAAGGTTCCACAAGCAAAGAAGCCCGTTGGTTCAATGCTTAGGCGAACACCCCAAGAGGTTGTAGAGGAAAGGCATGCAAAGGGTCCAAGTCAAACTACCATTAAATCTTGTATGAGACCTAAAGAGGAAAGAGAAAATATATGTCTGGAGATCGCAAGGTGGTTCTATGAGTATGGTATACCATTTAATGTCGCAAACTCAAAACAGTTTGAGATAGCTGTGGAGGCCATTGCCCAATATGGTTCTGGTTTAAAGCCTCCTACTTACCATGAGCTACGGGAGCCATTGCTTCAAAAGATAGTCAAGGAAACAGATGACTTGAAGAAGAGGCATGAGAATGCATCGAAGCAATATGGCTGCACACTCATGTCAGATGGATGGACAGATAGGAGGGGTCGCCATTTAATCAAGTTTCTCGTGAATAGTTCTGAAGGGACATTCTTCTTAGAGTCGGTGGATGCATCTAGTGAGACACGCGATGCCCTGATGCTTGCTAACTTGCTAGAGAAGAGAATTGAGATAGTTGGCAAAGACAATGTCGTTCAAATAGTCACAGACAATGGTGCTAACTACAAGGCAGCGGGCAAGCTTCCTATGCTACACTATTTTGGACTCCTTATGCTGCACATTGTTTGGACCTTATGTTGAAAGCCATAGAGAAGCTAAAGGAATTTAAGAAGCCGATTGCACGTGCTCGACAAATCATAACATTCATCTACCGGCATGGAAGGATTCTAAGTGAAATGAGGGAAAAGACAGGTGGGCAGGATCTTGTGAGGCCTGCGGTTACTAGGTTCGCCACTGCATTCCTTACAATGAAGTCTTTGCACAAGCATAACCATGCATTGCGATTCCTAGTTCAAAGTGATGTGTTTGTTGGGAGCAAGTTGGCTAGAACGGAGGCAGGAAAGAAAGTGTATGACAGTCATGTCAACACAATTCTGGAATTCAGTTGAAGATTGCATTAGAGACTCGTTGAATCTTCTCCTTGTGCTAAGGCTGGTTGATGGTGATGAGAGGCCCGCCATGCCAGAAGTTGCAGCAGCTATGAACTTAGCAAAACAGAAGCTCGCCTCATTCTTCTGCACCCAAAACAAGCAATCTTTGCTTAACAAGATCAAGAATATTATTGAGGATCGTTGCACAAGGAAAATAGATACCCCATTATATGGTGATGCCCTCTACTTGAACCCAAGAAAGTTCTATAAGATCAAGGAGCTTGATGCTGATGCTGGGGAGCTAAGGGTTTGTTTCAATGAAGTGCTTGTTAAAATGGTACATGACAAAGCTCTTAGAGATAGATTGATAGTCAGGCTGTCCTATATGAGAACCAAAGGGGTGTGTTTGCAAACCTAATGGCAATGAAGCATGCAAAAGATAGGAATCCAAGTAAGTAAAGTAAAATTTCAGCAAGTAAACTTTTATTTTTCAGCAAGTTGACCTCAATGTATTTGCATTTTCTAGTCGATTGGTGGCTTGCATTTGTAGGTCAAATGGTTGGGTTGCATAAGTTTGCAATAAGGATTGTTAGCCTTTGTGCTTCATCTTCCGGATGTGAGCGGAATTGGAGCACATTTGAATTTGTAAGTCAGTTTATTGAAATGGACGGTCAATTGTAGGCTTGTATCTCTAAATCTTTCTATGCTAACCTTGTTGTTATTTGATTGTATTTATCGTCTCACTTGTAGATCCATACCAAGAAAAGGAACCGGCTATAGGTTCAAAAGCTAAATGACTTGGTTTATGTCAAATACAATAAGACGATGGTTGCAAGGTTCGAAAAGTTACGTAAGGAAGGCAAAAGCTTTGATCCGTTGGTTTTAGAACAATTTAATTGGGAGAATGATTGGGTCAATGCATTGGCTAATCCATCTCAAGGTGGTTGTATGAGAGGTGACGGTGACTTGACATGGGAACAAGCTAATCAAGCTATTGGTGCATCAAGAATCTTCGAGGCCGCAATTTATATGGTGGGCAGCAACACAACCTATATTACACACGACGGCATGTGACAAGAGTTGAGGAAGATGACTTAGGGGAGGAGGCACATTTGGACTCATCTCACTCAAATCATGAAGATGAAGATGATGATGAGCTCATACTTGATGATCTCAATGTGGATGATGATAGAGACTTAAGCAACCATGGAGATGGTGATGGATGCCTCTAAGTCTAACAACGATGATTTGAATGATGGCTATTGAGACTTGAGAGGCAGGGCATGGAGCTAGACTTTTGTTAGGTCTTAGGCTTAGAGCCTATTATGTGGACCTATGTTATTTCCTTATTTGTGAACTTGTCACTTATTTGAACTTATGTTATTTACCTATTATTTCTGGACCTAGTTGTATTATGATGTGCTTAATACGTCGTATTACAGCTTGTATTATCGTATACATGGTAACAAGGTAGCCTGTCCTATCGTACTCGTATTACATATTGATAACCATGGTTCCTTAGGTATTGGTCCCACAGTTTTCTTGAGTTCACAAATAGTGATATAAGCCGTAGATTTTAGCATCCTGAACGCTGAAATATGAAAACTGAAGCCCCTTTTTTTGGTTTTAGTTCTCAAACCCATGGTTTCACGAGCAGACCTATTGCTCCTTGCGTTTTGGCCCCCCAGTTTCCTTGAGTGCACATACAGGCCCTAGATTTATCATTCTATACCCTGAGTTTCTAGATTTCGTGCATAGGCCACCAACGAAGCATGGACACCTGACTATGGTAAAAAAAAAAAACAAACCCTCAATCTGAAATAACAGTTATCAGATATTCCATTTTCTAGATGATGTGCTGCAATCCTCTGTTGTCATGCATTAGTACATTTGCCTTGAAACTAAAACAAAGATCCGATTGCACAGGTAACAACGAACAAATCTTTTCCTCAAAAAATACAACGAACAAATCCTATACATAAAAATCATATATATAATAGCACAAAAATGAAGAAGGTAAACCTCATAATTCGTGATGATGCCATTGTGAACAACCAAGAACTCGTCACCGGCACCAGAAGATTGCGGGTGGCTGTTCCTTGGGGCAGGCACGCCGTGCGTGGCCCATCTGGTGTGGGCAATCCCAGCATGCACGTTGAACGAGACATCCAGGTCCACGTCCTTCTCATCAACCTCTGAAAATCAGACACAAGCAACCAACCATGGATCCTAGGATAAGTAGCCAAATGAGCAAGAAGAACTCGTATGCAGCAAAATCGTGACGAAATCTCAAAAGCAAAGATCTTTCTGCCGGGAACGATATTTCCAAGAAACCCGGTCAACGCCAAAATACTGCCTTGACACAGGACAGATCAGAACGAGGCGACGAGCTCTCACCGGAGTAGACGGATCGCACGAGGTTCTCGATCTTGCCCTCCTGGCGGAACACGAGCGGCGGCGAGCCGGCGTACGGCGCCGCGGCGTAGGCGGCGGCGGCGGCGGAGGAGGAGGAGGGCAGGTCCCCGTCGAGGGCGATGCCGGAGGAGTCGTAGCCGCGGTACTCGAGGCGGCGGAGGCCGTTGAAGAGGACCTCGAGGATGTAGCGCCGCTCCCGCTTCACGTTGTAGTTGAGGTAAGCGAAGATCCCGCACATCCTGGCCTTCGAGGAGGGCCCGGAGGGAGAGACGCCGGAGAGGAAGAAGCGGGGCGGTGGATCTCGCCGGTGAAGACGCGGGTAGATCCTCTGGCCGGAGAGGAGGGAGGCTCCGGGGTTCAGAGCAGGTCAGAGAAGACGACGCGATTGGGGGTTTGGGACCCAACCAGCGAAGCACCGGCGCGGCGCATGGGATGGCTGTTTCCTTTTCACTACTGTTTCGGATTTTTACTAGTTTCCGAGCAAGGAAGGAAGGTTTCCTGGGTCCATCGCATCGATGAACCGAAAAAAAAATCAGGAATGAGCTATTTTGGGCTGGAAGCAAACGGCTATCTCCGATAACCGAAGTGCTCCCACACAGCCCAAGGACTCTCCGGTTGCATGGCCGCGTCATTCTTTGGTTGCCCAAGGGCCTTGCCACCTAGGCGTTACTCTTGAGGCCCATAGAAAGCCAAGCTGAACAAGCTATATTTTGAATGTTTTAATATTTTTATTTTTATTTTCCCAATAAAATAAATAAATAACCGTTTAATAAAATTGGATATATTTTAAAATCCCGCACAGCTGGGTATAGCATCCGCCCTTCCAACGGATCTTTTTAAAATACCACGAAATGAGAGTGCAGAAAAACGCCGCAGCAGCTAGGGGTATAACCCGCCCTACCAAAGGGTGGGATTTGAAAAATTGACCGACCAACAAGTGGGATTTGGGCTGCGCAGAAAAACCGTCCATTGGGAAGGTGGAATTTTGGAGGTGGGAAAACCAGTCGTCAAGGGACGTCGGGGTTTGTCCCTTTTTAAGCCCTCACATTGGCCTCCTATAGCGAACAATGGTCATTTGATAGGGGAGCCATGAGGTGAGAAGAGGAGAGCAGAGATGAAGGATGGTACTCGAGGTCATGACTTGTTATTTTGCGATAGTAAATACCTAGTAGGTTAGCCATATGTGGTTTAATGTAACATAGTTAAACATAAATAGTTAGTGTTTTATGGTTTAGGCCATGTGTAGACACAGGCAGGGTACTGAAGCTAATTAGGGTTTTTAAGTTGCATATCTAATATTAAAATGTTTTATGAATATTGAATAGGTTGAAGGTTAGGGTTTACTTTAATTTGTAGAGTAGACTTGAGATATACCAAATTGATAATGTAAAGCCACTGACCGTTATTCCACAAACTGCTATTCGTTTCAGTGCTACAACCCCTTCACACAACCATGGTAAAGACCAGAACAGTCCACCTCACCTCCTACATCATGTTGTTTCATAAAGCGCGTGCACTACCTATGTTTTTTAAAATCCCCTAAGGGTGTGGCATTTGTTATCTTGCACCGTTTGTATGCCTGCCTAATTCTATGTAACGCTCATGTCCCAAATATGTTCTCCCCATCGGTATAGCATCCCCTCTCTCTATCCCTATCTCCCCTCAAGCACGCCTGCAGGTCCAGACAATTTCACCATACTATCCTTGCAATACAACAATCATACATCGCTATTACCTTATTAACACACTTTAATTACATACCCTAAGCAGGCACTATGTGAACTTCATATATATATACATGCCTGTCGGGGATAAAATCACGGCCCATTGCTATGGCCCACTCCCTGACGGCCCAATCGAACAGCCTACTAGGGCCCAGTTCCCTGGAAGGTTCTATCAGGCCCACGTGCATCCTGCCGAACAGCCCTTGGCTGGCATGGTGCGTAACGGCCTAGGATTCGTGTTTGAGTCCGACTCGAACAAGAGTTCTGCACAGCTACGTGAAGACCCGGACATGGTTTCCCGGATTGGAATAGAAGTCGTGATCCCAAGAATTGGAGTCTACCTTATCTACCTCGGGATGTATTTGGCACGTCGAGTTCGTTATGATCTCGTAGTTAGCCCGGCCCGATTATCCCTCGGTAGGTCGGTTCATCAACACTATATAAACAGAGCCCCTACGGCGTGTAGAGGGCACCTGACCAAGAGACTTCGCATTGTCGCATAATACTTCTTGTACACACATAATCTCGCCGAGATCTGTCCATCTTGTCGAGCATCCTCTTGTAATCATCTCTGATATATAAGAAAGGCTGGACGTAGGGTTGTTATCTCCTCGGAGAGGCCTGAACCAGGATAAAACCCCTGTCTCCCTGTTGTTCGTTGGTTGTTGTTTGTTCTGTTCGGTGTGTCTCCTAGCTCCCCTTTTTCAAGAACCTTAGTTGACTTGAGATCGATATCTCAACCGTCGACAATGCCCACCTCTCTTCCTTGAGTATTTGATTTAGAAAAAAATTGGTTTTTGGGAGAAGGACAAATCCCGCCATTTGGTTGATTTAAATCCCAACGTATCATTGGGCGAAGATTAGATCTTGTCCAATCAAATGACGGATTTTGTCCCTACTCCCCCTCGGATGGCACAAGCATAATTAACACTCTCGATGGAACCATGATGAGTGCTTATTTATGTAATTTTAATAAATAGATATGTATTCATTTTATTTTGAAAAATATTAATATTAAAGATTTCTTGATTTCAGATAAATCCTGCCAACAAGAGGTAGATCTTTTGAAATCCCACGCTACCAACACATGGCTTCTCTAGCCTCATCCACAAAGTGCAGCAGATACAGAAGAATAATAGAGATCATAAATCTGGCTCAAGGAAGATAAGTGGCAATTAGTTGTCGCCAACATCGAAGAAGAAGACACTATGTAAGAAAACGCACAAAAGACCCATGTCGCCATGTCGAGGACGGCATCCTAGGAACCACTGAGGTCACCACAACAAGAGAGATTTGATCACCCCTTCCCCAACATAGAAACAACTATGGCTAGATTCAAAGACCTCATACCATAGGTCCACCTATAAGCCTAAGGTTGAATAAGCTTGACGCTGATTGCCGCACTTCCCAAAACTCATGTTGAAGCCCTTGCATAATTCCAAACAGGTCGAATCAAAGGCTTGTCTCTCACCCATAACTCGGGCTCGCCTGATGTCGCCACCAAACCACACAAGGAGGCTATGAAAAATCCTAATATTTGCCTAGAAGTGAAAGGCCAACGAAGGATCGGGATGTCGCCTAGAGGGGGTGAATAGGCGATTACAAATTTCAATCAGAGTTTAATGCAGAAGTTAAATCTTGAACACTCCAGAGGGTTGAACAGGACAGTCCTAAGGGTGTCGGATTGTCCGATGTTAACTACCGGACTGTCCGATACAAAAAAGAAAATAGGGGATTCCAAATCCAAACTTAATCTCACAATCTCAAGGACACAACCTGCATCAAAGATGATTCACAAGCAAGTATATGTGCAGTAGTATCCCACAAGATAAGGCAACCAAGTAAATATTACAATAATCATGTAAATCAAGTTTGAGAGTGAGAAAGGTTGAAACCAATATGAAGATAGCGACGCGGAGATTTGTTTCCCGAAGTTTGGATCCTTGAGTGGATCCTATGTCTCCGTTGA
Organism: Raddia guianensis; assembly: GCA_036346415.1. Lineage (NCBI taxonomy): Eukaryota > Viridiplantae > Streptophyta > Magnoliopsida > Poales > Poaceae > Raddia > Raddia guianensis. The sequence goes on from CM070540.1 coordinate 31,665,660, forward strand.
GGTAAGCTCGGTCACACTTGAGCCCGAGTCACCAAGACCCTAATCCTCTCGGATTTGTGCCAAGGCACTCACCAATTTTGCTTATTGATTCCTTCCCTTGCGAAGGTGGAATCGAACCTTCACAAACTTTTGGTAGCCAACTGTTGACACGAAAAGTGAGATCTTCACGAACACACGTGCGGAAGCGTCAAGTCTGGGCTTGCGTCGCAACCAAGAACCAAGCGTGCCAGTCAATTTGACCTGTAAATTGACAAGGAATAAATTGTCAGTGACTTAGCCCTAATCAGCTTTTAAAAGTAGCCAGATCAGGTTATTTCGAATCGGCTTTAAATAATCTGATTGTAAATCTATCGGCTTAATGCCTGATAGAGCGATTAAATATAAATAAGCATTTAATATCTCTTTTTGGTGTTTTTATAAGTGAAATTAGCAATAAATCTTCAAATCAATTTATTAGATTAAATCAAGAAAAAGATTAAATAGATTGGTCAGGCCAAGGCAGTATTCAAATCTAAATCTGAATATAAACTGATAAACCGATTTAAAGGTTTAGAACTAATATAGGTAAATACAATGCTGATCGGTAATTAGCCACACATGCATAATCTTAAAACGGATATAAGCAAGATTGATTGAACGAGGCAGTCGCATATATCGGCATCAGGAAAAACATGTAAGGTACTTGATAATCGGCATTGCAAGATAAGTACATATTACAGATCGGTTAGACCGAGACAGTGTAACATGCAAGAACATATTAAAGATCGGTAAAACCCGAGACAGTTTAATATGCTTTGTATACACGAGATCAAGATGATATAGCCATGCATACGGGTTACAAGAAGAGAATCGATTATCCCATCGAGATAGCTCTACCTGCGAGTTGAAGCATTTCGACGAGGTCGATCGGATTCGAGAAAAGTAGTTGTGTCTGTGTATGATGTATATCGTCCCATGAGACCTAAGGTCCTATCTATACAATTACAAAACCGATACCAATACGCCCTACTCTACCGCGTCGCGGAAGATATCTTCTGATCAGAGCGTAATTCTTCCGGAGTCTTGTAACTATCGGTATCTCTCAATATGCTTCTCTCCTTTGCCGATGAAGCCCATTTTCTGTTTCGGCCCAATAATTCTGATATAATTACCTATTTCGCAACATTCGATTTTCCTGCCAAATTTGGGTGTCAACACCAACCACACAACTTCGGTGGCTCACCGATGACGCCTAGCCGTCTAGAAGTCCTTAATCTTCAAAAGTAATAGATGCACAACGAAGGACGAACACAGAGATGAACTCAAGTGCTCAACAATCAAATCTTGCCCGATTAGGATTCACACTCTCTTCCGATTCTTCTCTTCCACAGATCAATCACAAAGATTCACACTTCTTCCCAACACTTCTCACAAGGGAAATCACTTAGATTCAAACCTAATCCCTTCCCAACTCTTCTCACAAAGAGGATCACTTACATCTAGGGTGGAGGGTGTGTGGGAGGCTCAAGAACAAGAGGATAGCTCAATAAACTCGTGGCATAATGATTGCTTGCAAGTTGGGAGAGAGGGGACTTTATATAGATGGCTTTGGGAACTAGCCGTTGGCTCCAAATCTGCGAAGGGCAGACAGTCGATCCACTCCCCGACCAGAAAGTCCTACAATAAATAAATATTTAACAGAGACTCAATCTGACGGACTGGTTGGACAATCCGCAAATCCCGAACAGTCCGCATTAAATCTTGGACAGTCGGCAGACTGCAGCACTGCCCGATGAAAACAGCCATAACTTTTAGCTCCGAACTCTGTTTTAGGTGATCTTGGCTCTACGGAAAGTTAAGAACAAGGGCTATCTAATCAACATGGTGTCACCACCTCAAACCAAAGTGAGTGGTGCAGAGAACCAAGGGAAACCAAAGCCAACTCCAAATCTTGCACTCTCTAACCCTCGCCAATCACTTCTCTTTGTCTCTTCACAAGGATTGATCAATGGAGCACTTGAGACATATCAAAACCATTCTCCATGGCATCCCCCTAATAGTATGGCAATCCTTAGACTCAAATAAAAGCAAGATAGTATAAGTCTAGGAATAGCACTTGCCGCCTTCTTTTCTTGATGCCGTCGCAACCTTGAAGCAATGTGCATGATGATTTTCACCAAATGATTGATGACGCCTTCACCTTGACAACCTCAACTTTGTTCACCTCATGAGACTCTCGTCTCATCGATTATGACTTGATCATCTCCCGACAATCTTCACACAAATCGATCTTGACTTGGTCCTCAACTCTTGGTGACATCGTCGTCTTGTTAACTTCGGCTTTTTTGTCATCCTCTTGACATACCTTAGTCATCACACACATGCACGAGACCTAACTCTTTCCAATCACTTCTGAAATATATAAGTCCCTAAAGCTCAATAGATAATAACAAGTTGATATTTGTGAGCAATTAAGTGAGACAAGGCACAATATGAATAGAAACACTTGACAAAATGTTCTTTACAAAGTGCATCATGATATATGTAATTAATCTATATGCACTAGAGATTGATGTCAAAATGATGAATCAATTAAATCATAGTAAGTAACACAATCTTCACTTAAATAAAGCACATGAAAGGATATACAAGAAGAGTACATGTGCAAACAACATTTAGAGTAAGAGTGAAATTGTGAACAAATCTAGGTTCAACTTCACTCAATGTGATGCATGAGAAGATACACAAATAAGACATGCATGCACCAAGTCAATCTATGACAATGTGAAGTTTAACTCTAAATAAGATATAGAGCACTTGCACACGAGGAATGCAATAACAAATGTAGATCAAAGATACCGAGATTGCATACCTCAATTAGTCATCCATTCCATTTGCATAAATGAGACAAAGGGAAATCTACAATCAAGTGTGTTAGCCTCAACATGAAACATGAGCATATCTTTCTAGGATGGAGAGCTTGTCCATTTGATATATATGATTCTCTCTAAATGGACGAGACTAATATTCAACTTTGCAATAAATATATTAATCTCATAGCAATATAATCCATCACTAAACTAAGCATTCTCATTAAATGTGTTTGTCATTAATCACCAAAATCACACAAGGTGTACCTTGAACATACAATCTCCTTTTTGGTGATTTATGACAAACATTTTAACAATTGCACCGAATGACAAGATGAAGCTACTTAGCATGAAAACAAATATCTTGTAAGTATAATATATTGCTTATCTCTCCTTTTTGCCAACCAAATTAGAGGGCAATTGATAAATCCATAAATTCTCCCCCTTTTGTCATTAATAAAAAGTCATAATAAACCCATGGGTCCACCTTCAATACCAAGAGAATTCTTTTCTCCCCCTTGATGACACACTCAACAAAAGGATTAGGAAGAACAAGATAAAATCAAGTAGCTAGCGATAAAGCAATGATGTTAAGCTCCCCATACATCTAGGCAATACATGATACCAATCCAATGTAGTCATGACTCATAATATAGAAGTGAAGTTCAAACATGACAAATATACATGGTTCCACATATGAATTTATCCCCTTTAAAAGATCTTCATTACACACAAAAATTATTTAGGGACAAATCATTGCACAAGGGAGCAAAAGATAAATCAATAATGATATTCCCCCCTAAATCTTGGGAATATATGAAAGCAATAATATCCAAGATTTAGGTATTAAAACAGGCAATGATCATAAAGCACATGTCATGTCTCAAGAGTATAGGTGAAGATCAAGAATGACATAGCAATGTTACCAATTTTAAAGAATCGAGATCATGTAGCAATTGATATAAGTGAAGTACAAGCACATGATCCAATAGTAAACGATGGATAGGGTATTCCTCTCTTACCAATATGTTGTCCATATTGCATTTCTCCCTCATTTAGCAATTTGTCATCCATGTGAATCACTTGTAAATTGACTCACAACAAATGTTAGATGACATGTATATATAAAGACACAATGCAATTAATAATGTGAGGATACCACTTGTAATTCTATCACTTGATGCCATTTAAAATATTTTCTAGAGAAAGCATATAAGGCATCACTTGTAATGAAGTAAGCATTTGAAACACATTCAAACTTGCCCTTGATCTTACAATGAATTTAGAATTTAATCATTCCAAAGCATTGAAAGTTAATTATGAAGGTCAAGAGTATTGACGGAGACGAAGACGCTAGTAGCTAATTGTCGACCCAACTGTCGCCACCTCATGGGATGTATGGACAAGATGTCAATCATCATCACTACTGTCCATATTGCAGGATGCTTACGTTGTACGACCAAAACTCTAGCCACTACCCCATGAGAGATGCATGGTTGACACACTAGGTTTTTTTTTTCATTGCTTTGCTCCTCTCATCATCAACATTGTCATCTTGGGAACAAGTCAGCGCTCAACAATGCCCCAACTTTAGCCACGTTGCCATGTTCGTTCTAAGGTGCGGCGATGAATGTTGATATCCACTGCTGCCTAATTTCTGCCACCAAGCAGAACCGTCGTTGAGACAACTCATTGCACTATCGCTAGTGGGTAGGCCTAGGCAGTTCCCCGTGACACATCCACAATACGCTGCAGCAAGCAATGTGAGTGTCGTCCACTGTTTATTGGAGCAGGCGCACTCACCTCATATGCAGTAGGCCCCCCCTCTCTTCACCATGTCGAGTGACCAAACCCACCACAACCAATTTGCACCGACGTCGCCCCTTAGGCACCGAACTAGGTGTCTGAGTCCTCACTGGGCCAGTAAGGGATCTGATTAGAGGTATAGTTGAGTTGTTATCGCAGCCGTCTTCTTCAACCTAGATGCCCAACCTAGGAACCACACCACTTGCCAAGCCATGTCTGGTCGTGACATCCTCTTCCTTGCATTGCTACGCCACCTTCGTGCACTAGCATCATCGGATCTTAGTGTCGTTCCTAGGTCAAGACCAGGCTACCAAGCTCATTGTATATAGTAGAAGTTTATCACCTTGGGGGCGGAGGGAAGCAAGAGAGAGGGAACACTTAGTGAGCTCATGGCCTGATAGCGCGCTGAGCCAAAAGATTCACAGCTACTACATTTGTTGTCTCGGTCTCCTTTCTAAGAGGAGGAGGGGCTTGTTCCTTTTTTTCTCAATGTCGTTGCCTTTTATTTTTGAAAATTTTATTATATATAATTTTGAAAAAAATGTAAGGAGTGATGAACTCAGGAATAGGCCCACTGGACCGACAACGACGTGAATATGATGGAAGAAAAATACACTTAGGGCTCATTTGGCTGCAGGGGGTGATTAACCCTAGGATAAAAATACTCCCATGGGTTTTTCGCGTCACCATCCCAGGGATATTTCCCCTAGACCTGCTCCCCAAACTGTGCTTTCCCCGTGATGCATTTGCTTAGCTACACAAGACAATGAGCTAAACATTTGCTAATCATTCATCGATTAACAATAATGCAAAACAATGCATTCAAAACGATGAAGATTTAAATCATTCAAAACGATCTTGCGATTCACTGAATGCAAATCTATGTTTTTTCCCAACCAAAAATCCAACAAAATTGCAAGGAGAGAGGAGAGCTTGTCTTGCTTCTGCCAAAGGCGGCGACGGCAGGGCGGCGGAGGAGACGGTGGCACGGAGGCGGAGGGGGCGGAGGCGGCCATGGCACGGAGGCAGAGGGGGCGGGGACGCGAAGGGATGGGGGGCGGCGCTGAAGGCGTAGGGCGAGGTGGAGGCACAGGGAGATGCGGAGGCGACGGGGAGACGGAGGCGCAGAGCGAGGCGGAGGCGACGGGGAAGATTTCCACGAGTCCACAATAGAGGGTGATTTCCCTGGGGACCGGACGGGAGAAGGACTGAAAATCTCTATGTGAATGGCTTTCCAAATGTCCCCGCAATTGCCCTATGAAAATTTTCCATCTGGGTCTCCATCCTCAGGATTAGGCCGAGATCCGGGGGGGAGAAAAGGACCCTTAAGATAACTAGCCCTTGTTACAGAAGCCTTTTACATTACCGGGCGAAGCTGACCCACCGGAAGTTCTCCTGAGTCGTGACAATGCGTGGACAACCCAAAATCTCCGGGTAAACTGAATGAAACGCATAAAAAGCAGCGCAGGACGGGAAAACGAGAACAACGGTGCAGAACGCAGCTTCGCGGTGGCCCCAGAAGCTTTGCCACCCGAAGCGGCGTGCGTGCCGTCACTCTCTTTCTCTCTCTCTCGTCTTCTAGAACTCCCCTCCCCTCCTCCCTCGACGCTTCCATCCCCTCCTCGAACGCACAGCACAGGCCGCATTCCCTCATCCCGGCGGGCGCAGAGCCGAGATGCTCTGCCTCTCGCCCTCGCCCTGCGCGCCGCCGCCCGCAAGAACCGCCGGCGCCGGCGGGAACGCGCACGTCGTGGCGATGTGCGTCAGGGCGCCGAGAACGCCGGAGCAGAGGTGGCGGTGGCGCCTGGTCAAGTTCCAGGACTCCGCCGCGGCGGCACCGCCCGTCGCACCGCCGGGTCGGGCCACGAGGCCGCCGCCGCCGGTGCCGGCGCGGACCACGGCGGAGAGGCGGGGCTCGCTGCGGGAGATGCGGCGGGTGTGGTGGGTGTGCGGGCTCGGTTACTGGGTGCAGGGTTTCCGATGCTTCCCCTGGCTCGCCCTCAACTTCCACCTCACCCGCGGGCTCGGCCTCAGCCCCGTCGCGCTCCAGCTCGTGCAGAACGCCGGGAACCTCCCGCTCGTCGCCAAGCCGCTCTTCGGCGTCCTCTCCGACGCTGTCTACATCGGCGGCGCGCACCGCTTCCCGTACATCTCCATCGGAGGTAATTAATCGTGTAATCCTTCTTCTTGCTTTCGTTCATTCCATGATACGAATCCTCTCTCCTTTCTCTCCAAATTCTAGTCCATTTGTTGTCGAGGCAGTGGCGGTGGTAATTGTGATCAGTCCGACAGCATTCGACGTTCATTCTTTTCATTAAATGTGACGTTAAGAATAAGATTTTTCTTGGGTGAAAATTCTCCACTTTTTACCGAAAAAAATTGCAATCTTTCGGGGAATTATTTCGATATGCAGCAATTATTCTGGAATTTTGAAAATGCTGCTCTCATACGGTTATTCAGACTATCATTCTTTTCTATGTAATCTATTGTTAAAATTAGAATGGATTGAAGTAACATATTCAGCCATGGAAAATAACTGTGCCACTGAATACCATGAAAGGGACATAGTTTCACGTCTCTTTCTGAGCAAGCAGCACCGTAGACATTGGAATTCAGCAACTGCAGCCACTGCCCCACTCCAAAGTATGACTGGGATTGAATTTAATCTGAGAGATTAATAATTTACTATTAAAGATGATTTTAGCGGCCATGTTGATCGAATGTCTGGACATGGTTTTCTTGCTTCATTGGTCAAGGAATCATGCACAGTTCCTTTGTTTGCCATTTCACCTTGTTCTAGTGAAAGATACGTTTCAGAAAGCGTCATGAACATCTGGAGGACAGAGCAGTACACTTTCCTGCCAGATGCGTGCTTTAATGTTATTCCTAGTCACACAATTCGATTTTTACCAAGGTGGTTGGTTAATCTAAAAGATTACTCATATTTCGTTGCCCCTGATGCGTGATTTACATGAACTGCTAGTTACACGAACTGAGCTTTGCCATGTAGTCTCATGGGGCACCCATATTTTGTGATACTTGTACTGAGAATCTGCTGTAGGATATTTCTCGTCCACTAATCCCTGAAAGCTGCCCACCTTAGGTTTGCCTTAGCTGTCAGCATCACGACTACCCAACTTTTTTGGCATTAGTATGCGAAGATTTCCCCCTTGCCGTACTGTGATTGGGATGGGCTCTTCACGATGCATCTTCTAGTCCTAACTTTAGGAAAATACAAATGAAATGATGCCTATTGTTTGTATTTTTTCTGGCTCTTTACCCATTCCCCATAATACTTTCGTCCTTTTTATTTTTGCTTCCCCATTAGTCTTCATTTATTTTGTTAGTTTTTTTTTCTTGCTATGGCATTTGTAGTTTTTGAAGTATCCTATGATTATTGTTTAAAATTTTAAAGCTGCTGCTTCAGGAGTTATTGAACAAAAAATAATTTTGTATATGCAAGTTCAGTGCAATGTCTTAATGCTAATAAAAATTAATAAACTAACCATGTCTTGAACAATTTGTTAAATTGTATAGTATTAATGTTATCTACATTCAGCATTACTGCAGCTTATTGCTTGGGGAACACTTGCGATCATTCCAGTTACGGGTGATACATTCTCAACTCAAATGGCATGCATTCTCATTGGCAATCTCGGAGCATCTGTCACAGAAATCGTAAGTGACGCTGTTGTCACAGAGTTCAGTAGAACACAGAAGGCCGGTGTATTACAATCTTATGCGTTCATAGCTCTAGCAGCCGGATCCCTCTTAGGAAACTTGTCTGGTGGTTATGTGCTGCTGACAACACAAGATCCAAAGGCAATGTTTACAGCATTCTCAATCCTCCTTGGTCTGCAGCTAGCACTCTCAGTAAATACAAAAGAGACATTGCCAAGTTCTCTTCGTAACACCAACAGCCGCCTTGTCAAAAGCATTTTGTCAGTTAATCTTCGCAAGCAATTCTCAAACTTGATGATGGCAATCAACGAGGACAGGATCTTTTACCCACTTGCATGGATCATGTCCTCATTCGCTATTGTACCTATTCTTTCTGGAACAATGTTCTGCTTTCAAACACAATACCTAAAGCTTGATCCATCCATCATTGGTCTGTCGAAAGTCGTGGGCCAGGTCATAGTCCTATCTCTTACTGTCATTTATAACCACTATCTTAAAAGGATTCCTCTGAGGCATCTTGTGGCTGGAGTTCAGATCGTATATGCTTTGGCTGTTTTGTCAGACTTGGTCCTAGTGAAACAGGTCAACCTGATGTTGGGGATATCAAATGAGATCTACATGCTATGTTTCTCAGCTCTAGCTGAAGCAATTGCTCAATTCAAGGTCCTGCCATTCTCGGTTCTATTGTCAAGTCTCTGCCCACCTGGCTGCGAAGGTTCACTCTTCGCTTTCTTCACCTCTGGACTGGTGTTTTCAGCAATACTGAGTGGAGTCTTCGGAGTTGGATTGTCTACTCTAATCGGGGTATCCTCAGGGGACTACTCAAGCTTGCCATTGGGCATTTTGCTGCAAAGTTTGGCTGCGTTGTTGCCTTTGGGATGGATATATTTTGTACCAGAAAAATGTACTGTCGATGAGAAGGTTGTGAAGCAAAGATGATGCACATATATTGCCATATGATAGAACACAACCTCAAGGCGTTGATAGGTAAATGACATTAAAGGGGTAATTCATCACTCAGGCAAGGTGTCCGCCAAGGTAGATTTTTTGTTTATGATTCATAGAATCATAGTGTAATTTAATGTACAGCATCCAGCTCAAATGCTTCTCGCTGAATATTGGCATCCTTCAATCAAAAGACAAGACAAAGATCACATTCGATTACGCATGCACGGATAAAATTAAACGATAAAGTGAAACTGGTCAGAATCTTTTAGCGCAATTTGATTCAATTAAATTTATAACGTTTATATGTGCGCACCTTGAGACCTATCACCTTGTATTCAGATTTGCTCTTCTTACTTTCAAGTCTTTTGATTACCAAAGAACGAAGATACTAAAGTGTGTACTTATTTTCTGTTCTCTCGGACACCCCACCTTGAATGAAGACCATGAGTATTCATAGACTTTTCATACAGATGAGAATCGCCAGGAGTTTGCTTCAAGGAGAACACGATGAAAGCTCCTCTCATGAATTAAGTAACATGTTCTTCGAATGCTCCTATTTAAAATGAAAGAGATACATGCATGATTATCCATGAATGAAAGGTTGCAAGTATTGGCTTTTGCCGTCACACCAAAATTCACAAATTCTCGTGCAATCCATTAACACAATCATTATGAAAAAAGGTATAGCACACGCATAATATTTAGAAGGGAGAGTCGAGGGCCCCATGGTTCTTATTTTTTTAGTCTAGCAACCATCACGATCCTTAATTTAAGAACCAATTTCGTAATTCACATGGCCCACAGTTTACTAACATTCTTCCACTTGGCACTTGTAATGGTCATAAAATTTGTTCATATCTAGACGTATTTTGTCTCCGGTGCAAAGCTAAGTCTACGAACGTCCTTATCTTGTGTGCAAAGCTAGGTCTTCAGATGAACTCATGCCCTATATGAAAACTTGTGGGCTACTCGGACTGTCATGTAATATAACCGTCATCCGGACGGTCTACAGCTTGAGGAGTAAGTTCTAGGCTAAAGATATGGAGGGCTAAGTTCAAGGCCTCCCTATATTCTGCTCACACTCACCAAAGGTGGTTAGGCAGGGCATGATAGCAAGAGAAGAGAGGGTCCTTAGCCTTTCTCCTCTCTCTATCAACTATGTGCGCAGCTGTCACTACCGTAGCGCCCGGAAGGTGGAAGGACATGCCACACTGCATGCCGAGACAGGGAAGGCCTGCTGATACCACACGTGCATGCTGTCACACTCAAGGGATGTGTTGCACTTGGATCCGCCGCTCTTGTCGTCCCCTGAGCTCATGGTCATCAGATCTATATGTTATCAAGTGGGGCGTAGTACGATGGTGGGGGGGGGGGGGAGGTAATGGAGCTCAAGCATACTCAACATCAAGAAGCCTAGCGGAGGACAACTCAGCTAGGTGGAGCTTTGTGGAGGAGAGGTGGTTGGTAGGATGGGTTGGGGGAGGCACCAGGTGGAGGAGGGGAGCCCAACGACTGGCTAACAGTGAGTTGCTTTTGAGCCATGCAGTATTTGATTATGTATATGTATATTGGTGAGGTAGGGCATATTTCAAACCTTGTGAAGTGAACTTGAAAAGTTGTTATGCTAGTTTCTATTTTTTTAAAAAAAAACTTTCACTATTTCAAGATTCTTTGAAACCAATATCAATAATTCGAATAAATTATTTTTTCAAATGCCCTATCTCGCCATCATACACGGATAATCAGATATGATATGGCTCAACAACAACCTCATAATTTTTCATGAGACCGACAAACACACTGCTAGCATGAAGTCCATGAATGCCCCCAAATACATGTAACTGTCAACTAACTTATGACTACTTGTCAAAGGTGTTGGGTTAAAGACATCACTAAGCACAATTAAAATTCACTCATCTTGTGATTAACAATGAGGATATCTTCTACCAATAAATGCACACAAAAATAAATAACTTGACATTCACAATTGACACAATGCTTTACATGGAAAAGCCTCCTCAAGGTGAGGAGTAAAAAACCACGGAACCAACCAGTCCACTCCAAGGTTTTTCCACTATTAGCAATAATGGGTACAAAAGAAGCCTCTGTAAAACATCTAGAAATTTACAACAGCAACACCATCACCATCACCATCAACTGTTCTATGATTCCACTTCGACAAAAGGAAATAAAAGAGAATAGCCCAATTGCAATGCAACTTATCCTTTTGGAGTTGACGTAACAAACTACGCGAGCCTCCCGATGAAGCCAACAGAAATCCTATCCGAATACTAAAACGAGTCTTATAGAATCTTATGCCGACCCCTTTCTTTACCGGTCATCAAGGCTTTGACCCTGGCGCTCGATCTCGGGCCTGTGCTTCAGTGAATGGTATGGATCTCTAACTAATGGTGGTAATGTACCATTCCATTCTTTATGCGCTGAACCGAGGTCTCTTATGTTTTTTAATCCTCTACGAGCGGGTTCGATATTCTTTAAGCTAGTCTTTCTTTTTTAACCCTTGATTATAAACTTGGCATAAGTATAGGCAATACCACACAAAGCAAAGATTTAACAAGTAGTAACTAGTTTTAGCTTGGAACTGGACCAAACTGTTATCCCCTTCGATGTTCAATGCATCCCTCTCAAACCACAAGTCTAGAGCACATGAAACTTAGCAGGAATGTACTTTGATGAGTCCGTAACAAGCTGTCGAAATCTGAGCTCAATTCGGCCTGAAGCCCAGCCCGGCCCGGCCTTTGAACAGGTCTAGTCATATCTAGCTGGCCTGTTAGAAAACCTCCCCACCCCCCGTGTAGCTCCTGTTCATTAGGCCTGAAGCCTAGCGGTGCTGTAGCTCTTGGAGTCCTGGATGGTTGGTTTGGGCCTGTGCGTGCACTGCTATACAGGGCCAATGGGTTGGCAGCTAGCCACATATCCAACTGAGGGCTATGACTACATAGGAGCTCAATTAGCGGAACACCGCTAACGAGTCCCGGAGGTTTTGTTCCCTTTTTTTTTTTTATCGTAGTGCTTGCCACCTCGTTCAGTCGTCCTCTAGGGCTTCGCGCTGCTGCAGCCACCGTACCACTGCCCACCGGCACCAGCGCGCCGCTATGCAGTACACCTCAACACCTGCATGATAAAGAATGCACGTCCTCTGTTCTTCTGTTCGGTTGATCAAGATTGAAGAAACAAGATGCTACCCCAAAAATCGCAGGAGGGGAGCACCAAGGACAAATCTAAAATAAAAGGTATTATATCAGTACATTATATTTAATTATTGATTGAGGCCATATTAAGAAGCATTTCTTATTGTATTTCTGCACTGGGAAAGAATCTTCTGGTCCACGGTGCTCTGGAGGGATGCAAATAAGGCCAACTCCATTCCATTCTTTATGCGCTGACTCGAGGTCTCTTATATTTTTTAATCCTCTAAGAGCGGGTTCGACATTCTTTGTGCTAGTCTTTCTTTTTTAACCCCTGATTATAAACTTGGCATAAGTATAGGCAATACCACACAAAACAAAGAGTAAACAAGTAGTAACTAGTTTTAGCCTGGAATTGAACCAAACTGTTATCCCCTTCGATGTTCAATGCATCCCTCTCAAACCATAAGTCTAGAGCACATGAAACTTAGCAGGAATGTACTTTGATGAGTCCTTAACAAGCTGTCGAAATCTAAGCTCAATCCGACAACATTTGACACCTCAAAACAAATCATATACCAAAGTCGTGCAATATTAAAACTACAGCCACATGAACTGAACAAACCCATCTAAAATCCGGTTCTCCTCTCAATTATTCTTGATTCAGCTGTACAAATCAGAGATCAACAAGTAAGGAATGTAATCACAAAGTTTGGTGACGATTCGACCACGTTTACCGATCTCAAATTTGATGAAGATCGCACAAGAGAAACGAATATGGACAACAACCTTCTTCTCCCTTCTCTCGCTTTGGTTGTGTGGTTCTTCCTTTTCTTTCCCAGCAGCAAGTACAATCTCAATCTGCTTGTTTGGGCTGTGGTTGCTTGGGTTTTTGTTTCTCCCTTCTATCAAAAGAAGAAATCTCAACCATTCATTAGAAGTTACATAAATGGACATCTATGTGTGGACCCAATTTCCAATATTAGATATTAGAAATTGTTTCTTCGAAAAACAATAAGAGGCTTACAAAATTGCTTGCACAACCACACTTTATTTATTTTCATGGTATTTTATAGAGATGGGTTACTCTACAAAAAGTGGTATATTATACAATCCTAACTCCTAGCTTAGAGTGTAAGAGGAGGCCTAGAAATCCTAGTCGAAAAGATCATTTTTTCCTCAGTTATATCAAAATGGAAAAAGTGTCGATTTGGTCCCTCAACTATACCCTTCGGAGCACTTTGGTCCCTGAACAGCAATACCGGACTTGTCAAGTCCTTGAACTCTCAAAACCGGACTTGGCTAGTCCTTTTATCAATCAAAACGGTGGTTTTAGGTGTAGTGACAGCTTACGTGGTAGATCTGGCATACTTTTGCTGATGTAGCAGCCATGTGGTAATGATGTGGCAGCCCCAAATGGTGTCCACGCAGAAGAAATCTGCCACATCAGCGTCAGTGAAAACCTTAAAACCACCGTTTTGATCGGTCAAAGGACTAGCCAAGTCCGGTTTTGAGAGTTCACGGACCTAACAAGTCCGGTATTGTGTTCAGGGACCAAAGTGGTTCGACGGGTATAGTTAGAGGACCAAATTGACACTTTTTCTATCAAAATCTTCAATGGAAGCATCAGCCACTGCATTGTGAACTCTGATACCAGCATTAACAAAAAGCAGGAGATTGAGAATTTCGATATCCGTGAAATAGATCATGGTGAGGCACTCGTTCTACAACCAAGGGCGGAGGACCCATTATAACATGGTATAGCCCATGTCATATCTAGACCTGATCATGAGAAGCCCGACCCGGCCCGGCCCGACCCGACTAGCACGTCGAGCTGGGTTCGGGACGGGCTCGGGCCCGACAAAAATGCAAAATAAACCGTGGCCAGGCCAGACCTTCAGGCCTGGCTTTCGGACTTCGGACCAGGCTGGGCTCGAGCCTGGTCCCGCGGGACTGCGCTTTTCCAAGCTCGGCCCGGCCTTTTAACATGTCTAGTCATATTTAGCTGGCCTGTTAGAAAACCTCCCCACCCCCCGTGTAGCTCCTGTTCAGTAGGCCTAAAGCCTAGCGGTGCTGCAGCTCTTGGAGTGATGGTCGGCTGGTTTGGGCCTGTGCGTGCACTGCTATACAAGGCCAACGGGTTGGCTGCTAGCCGCATATCCAACTGAGGACTATGGCTACATAGGAACTCAATTAGCGGAACATCGCTAACGAGTCCCGGAGGATTTGTTCCCCATTTTTATCGTAGTGCTCGCCACCTCGTTCAGTCGTCCTCCAGGGCTTCGCACTGATGCAGCCACCGTACCACTGCCTGCCGGCACCAGCGCGCCGCTACGCAGTACCCTCAACACCTGCACAATGAAGAATGCACTTCCTCCGTTCTTCTGTTCGGCTGATCAAGATTGAAGAAACAAGATGCTACCCCAAAAATCGCAGGAGAGGAGGACCAAGGACAAATCTAAAATAAAAGGTATTATATCAGTACATCATCTTTAATTATTGATTGAGGCCATATTAAGAAGCATTTCTTGCTTATATTTCTGCACTGGGAAAGAATCCTCTGGTCCACGATGCTCTGGAGGGATGCGAACGAGGCCGACTCCATTCCATTCTTTATGCGCTGACTCGAGGTCTCTTATATTTTTTAATCCTCTACGAGCGGGTTCTGGCATTCTTTGTGCTAGTCTTTCTTTTATGATCCCTGATTATAAAGTTGGCATAAGGATAGGCAATTACTTTTGCCTAGTAAACGTATAACCAAGTAAAACAGTTGGTTTAGCCTATTGAAACAATATATATAGCTTGCTAAAACAATTGATTTAGCCTATTGGAACAATATATATAGTCAGCTAAAACAACTAGTTTAACCTATTGAAACAATTTGTCTAGCCTGATGAAATAATTTGTACAACCTATTGGAATAATATGTTTGTCATATTGAAACAATTAGTTTAGCCTGTTGGAACAATCTATCTGGTCTGTCGAAACAATTTGTACAACCTATTGGAACAATATTTTTGGCCTGTTGAAACAATTAGTTTAGCCTACGGGAACGATATGTCTTGCCAAGTGCAACAATTAGTTTTTTCTATTGGAACAATATGTCTAGCCTGCTGAAATAACTAGTTTAGTAGATTGGAAACAATCTGTATAGACTGTTGAAACAATTTAGCTAATGAAAAAAATAATAAAAAAAAAATGTATTTAAAATGAGTTTATTAGGATTTTAGATGAATTATAAAATTTGTTCTATGTATTTTGGACTCCACATGAAATAGAGACAAAAATGTGAAATTTAAATAAAATAAAATGAACCGCTCATTTTTGCTAGCAATGACAAGCGAGGCATCAATGAGGAGCGTCGTTGGTTCTTTGGGCAGCGTCGTCCGACGCCAGCCATAAGCATTACTCTTATGAATACAATAGTTTATATTCAATCTAAACCGATAGTAATTGTTATCTTTTGCCTCTATTTGGATTTGTTTCTTTACATGTTAGGTTAAATCTATTATAGATTTGATTGGCTATTAAGAGCTGATTACGTCTTTTCTTGCTGATTATAGAAATACCCGTATGGCATGCTTTAAACCCTGTGCTTCCAGTAACGGAAGAGAACTAAGCCCAATGGTTAACACCGATTGGCAAATTTTGGTGGAAACACTACGCTGCATTACTCAAAAACATGCGCTTTGAGTTCTGAGCAACTTTTAAGATGTCTAAACATTTGGTTTAACTTGCATTTAAGAGCTTTGAGAGATAACATGGGACCTTATAACTACTGCGGATCGCCCTAAGCCAAGCGGCTCGTAAGGCCTGTGCAAGCAGTTTTATAACCTCTTGCAGGCAACCGCGACCGATGTCCGAGGGGTATCACAAGCGGCTCTCTGCAAGCGGTTCACAGGGCTCTGCGCGGACGGACCTGTAGGCCACGTGGGAGCTCTCTGCAAGCGGTTGGAGGCACCAACCACTTGCAGAGAGGCATCTCCGTAAGCGGACGTGTAGTTTCCTACCTGGTTAATTTGGGGGCGGCGCAAATAGATATTTTGTCGACGGTTGGGATATCGACCCAAGTCAACCAAGGTTCTTCAAGGAGGAGATAGGAGACACGAACAACAACTAACGAAGAACGAACAGGAGGCGGGGTTTTTATCACGGTTCGGGCCTCTCGAGAGATAATAGCCCTATGTCGGCCTTTCTTATATATCAAAGATGATTACAAGAGGTGGCTCGACGAGGCGAACAAGTCTCGGCGAGATCACGCGAGTACAAGCACGCGATAAGTCAGAAGATGATCACTCGACCCCTTAACACGCCGTAGGGGCTCTGTTTATATAGTGGTGAGCAAACCGACCTACTAGAAGGAATATCGGCCGGGCTAACTACTGAGCACGTAACGAACTCAAGACATGCCAAATATATCCCGAGGTAGATAAGGCATACCCTAGTCTTGGGGATCACGACTCCTATTCCAATCCGGGAAACCAACGTCCAGGGTCTTCACGTAGCCGCAGCAGAACTCTTGTTCGAGTAGGACTCAAACACGAATCCTAGGTCGTTCACGCACCGTGCCGACCAAGAGGCTGTTCGGCGGGATGCACATGGGCTCGATAGAACCTTCCAGTGAGCCGGGCCTGGTAGGGCATTCGATTGGGCGTCAGGAGTGGGCCATGGCAATGGGCCGTAATTTTATCCCGACGGCTAGCCCCGAGACTCAAGTGGAAGGACTCACTAGAGTGGGGCCATCCTCTTGAGACTCCAAGTCACGAAGAGGGTATTTTCCCGCTATAAAGGCGTGCAACAAAGCATCGAGCAGGTTGTGGTTCAACCGAACAAGACTTGTTCGGGACCGAACAAACCCGATCGATCTTAGAGCAACTCCGTTCGCCAAACAGGAACGACATCTGTCCGAGCAGAGCACTCGACCTTGATGCAAACACGGAAAAAATAGCCGTTGGCGGAACTCCATGATAACTTCACATCATTGCAGCAGTGAAAACAAAGCGACCGTTTTACCTAGCCGTTGTAGTAAAAACTAGCCGTTCTGGGACAAAACCGTTGCAGAGCTGCTTATACGGGACTATAAAAGTACCCAAGCCGCTCGCGGCCAGCCACTCTGCTCTCGCGCCTTTCCTCTCTAAGCCCTAGCTCCAACCACGCTCAGCATCAAGTACTCAAACTCCATCACCGACCCTGCTCGTCCAGCTCTGGGAATCGCTATGGCCAAATTCACAAGCACTAGCTTGACCGAGGATGACCTTAGGATCTGGGAGGAAGATGGCCACATCGACACCGGTAGCTGGAGGCTGCCCGGAGAGGAGGATACTCCGGAGCCGCTCGAGGGAGAGTTAAATCGACTTGAGCAGTTTGCCTTGTTGGGTTGAGGTCTCTGAGGCGACTTCGCCGAGGCCTTCTTGAACATCGCCAGATTGGAGGTGGCGAACCTCAATCCAATTCCATCCTCCGGATGGCCGTCTTCACACACATGCGAGGGCTATCTGGCATCGATCCGCCGGTGAAATGTTCCTCCATTACTACACGAGAACGAGGAGCAGCTCCGCCGCTTCAGCTGGGTGCTACTACCTCAAGCTCCGGCCACCGCCGATGACGCGCCGTACCCTCGCCCCCTCCTTTCGACTCAATGGGCGCGTGGTGGGTGAGGTGGTTCTACTGACAAGCGGAGCGGGACGACAACTTCGTCTTCACCGGAAGGCGCCGGCAAAGGGGCGCCAATGCCTCGGTGGGAGATGACCGCCGAGGACTGGTACATGACGAGGAAGATCGCCTTCCTCGTGAGCCTTGGGCTCACAGGCGGGAGATTATTCGGGACTTCACAATGAGCAGTGGTCCGGCTGCGGAGAAGGTCCTATCCCTTCTACAAGATAGAGAGATGGGAAGACATCACAAGGGAGAGCACGGGTAAGTGCCTTTAAGACTCAACCTCTAAATACATTCTTTCCTCCGAACAGGAACTAACAATCCCTTCTGTTCAGGCAGAGAAGCCAACCGACGCATGGGTGACCGAAGGGTCGACGCCATCTTCAAGGCGGCGAAGAAGGACGGGAGGTCACCGCGAGGTGGCGACACGCTGCCGCAGAGCGTGCTTGTCCGCCTGAGGCGAGGTAAATTACTTACCTCACCTATGTTGCTAGACTTGCAACGTTGTTTAAATGTTAACGTCCGCTTCTCAAACGCTGCGGGAGGACCAATCGATCCTTGGAGGGATCGTTGAGGAACTCTCCGGGTCTGAGAAGGAGAAGGCGAAGAAGGGCAAGGCCAAAGCGGCCACAAAGCCCAAGGTGGCGGCCGAGCCTACGCGGAGCTCGCCGCGACACGGCGGCCGCCAGCCGTCGAAGAGACCAACTGCGGCGACGGAACGCACCGAGCAGACCAAGCGGGCGCGCGGTCAGCCCAGCGGGAAGAGACCAAGCCCCTCCCTCCTCGCCGAGCAGAGCGACGAAGAGGTAAAGACCATAGCCCTCTGGCTCGGGCGTTACACGCAAGCTCACCCCGCCGCATGGATCGGTTGCAACAGTCGCCGAAAGCGAGGAGGCTCGAAGAAGAAGTCGGCGCAAGGAAAACTTCTTGCGCTGTTGCGAGAGGCCTTCAGCTCACCAGGGAGCCGAGCTCGCCGCCCTGAACACCCAAGGGCCAAGGCGAGAAGCCGCCAAGGAGCCCCGAGGAAGAGGCGGAAGGTTCGAAGAAGATCAGACCAAGCCTTCCACGGCAGTATGTAGGAATCGATCTTTAGACCTTCCAACCTTCTGACCGCGTTAGACTTAACGACGATCTTTTTTTATCAGCTGCCCAAGGAGAGATCGCCACGAATGATGTCGAGGAGGCGCTCGAGCGGTCGCTGCTGCCCGAGCACCTGCACGGCGCTTCACGGGCGATGAGGCTAGCGTGCCTCAAGGACAAAGTGGCGGCGTGGAGCTCTTGCCGCACGGCTCCAATGAAGCGGATCGACGCGCCAAAGCGCGTGGGGCGGCTGGAGGCAAAAGTAGCGGCAAGCGGCGCCACGGACTTCGGTGCCAAGGCGATGGCTCGGAAGCGCTGCCGAGCGAGACCGAGCAGCCGGTCTGCCAGCACTTCGTCGCGAGGCAGCTCACCCCGAGGCGACGGATTCTCCGCGAAAGGTGAAACCCCACCGCCCGAACATGAAGAAGCCCCGAGCGGTCGCGCAAGTCGCCCCGCCGTGGAAACAACGGCGCCACCCGGCGGAGTAGCTTCGCCTCGCCAAGACGTTCGGCGGAAGAGGAAAAGGAAGAGGAGAAGGAGCGGAGACGAAAGTGCCGCCCGTCGCTTCCCTGCACCCGGGAAAGCGTATGCGCCCCGCAAGAAGAAGGAGCGAACAAGACGGCGACGGCAAGAGCGCCGCCTCATCCCGCATGAGCGGGGCTTCGTGACGCATGGCCTCGAGGATCGCTCAAGGCCATGATTGAAGCATCGGCTTGGCGAGGTAAACTCCAAGACCAAACCTTGCTCAGTTTGAATGTGTCATCACAAAGTGTTCTGAATAGACCTTCTCCCTCAGGTCTTTAGGGATACCATGGCGGAACTCGAGGATGGGGTCACCATCGAGCAGACGCCAGTCTTGGCGTCCCTCCGGAGCATCTCCAGACGGGGATCCCGGGCAGAGCGCTCAGGCTGCCCAAAGCCGAGCCGGCCAAGGCGAAAGCGAAGAAGCTCAAGGCTGTCGACCAAGGAGAGGCATTCCTCGAGGCTCTTCTAAAGGAAGCCAAGGAGCAGCAGCCGTGAAGGCGAGCACCCATGGAGGAGAAGCCGGGCCGTCTGAAGTGGCTTGAAGAGCAGCTTGCCGACGCGCCCCATCGGTGGAACCAGCTCATGGAGGAAGCCAAGAAGCTCAAAGCCCGGCTCGCCAAGGAGGAGCAGACATCCGCGGGGCTCCAGGCTAAGATCTCAACCCTGTGGGCTTCACAGGAGGAGATTGAGGAGATCGTGCGGGATGGCGGTGAGGGCGATCACCAGCGGAGAAGAAGGTCAAGGAGCCGGACGAGCAGCTCAAGACCGCCGAGCAATGAGTTAGCAGAGCGAGGCTCGACCGACCAGTGCGGGCCAAGACCAGAAGAAGTCGAGGCTCTCCGTCTGAAAGCGACGGAGCGGGCCAGAGCAGCAAGGAGGAAGCCGATCGTCTCCGTGAGGCGAGAGAGGGGTTCAAAACCCAAGGGAAGTCCTGCGCCTTAAGGAAGTGATCGAGGAGCTCAAGGAGCAACTCGCTTCTAGGTAGCAGAGGGTCAGAACCGAGATGGACTTTTGTACCTGCAAATTTTGTTAATAAAGACTTACCCTTTTCCTCGCAAAGAGAGCAAAGAAAAAAGACAAGAACGAGCGAAACTAAGAGAAAAGCTAGTAGCTAGGAAGTTTAAGAAAACCGGTAGAGCACTTAGCCTAACTCCCAGCTTCGTTGTGCATCGCGCGGAAACACGAGTTTGCGAACCCGAACAGTGCACAAGAGAAAGAGCGACACCCTAGCCCCGATGACGGACGATGCTCGAGAACCTAAGCTGCGAACTCGAGCACGCGTAGAGAGAAAGAGCGACACCGAACCTTGCTCAATCATGCTCCTGACCGCTCGTTGGCGTAAGTTAGGCGCCCGAGAGTAACCGAACAAGGAAAGTGCCTCCGCCATGGGGCTTACGAGCAAAGGTGTGCCAAGTGGTCGCGCTAAGCGAGAAGTGCCTCTCGCCGCGGAGGGCTTACGAGAGCGGACTTAGCCGCAGGTGGAAAGGCCGTGTTACGCAACCCTGAGTTTAGGAACCTATCGAGACTAGACACGGGTAGGGAAAAATCCTTAAGATTGCGGAGCCAAGAGTTCGCAAGACCGGGCAACCATCAAGTGTTACCAGAGAGAAAGTAGTCTGAGAAGACAAATAGTGAAAAGGGCACAGAGGCCGCGAGGATTCACTGAAAAATTGGATTGAACTTTTCATGGTGCCCGAGAGACTTGGATGAACTAAGGCGCGAAGTTTACAAAAAGCGCAAAGCTTAGCAAACACAGAAAAGACCTACACAAAGAACTTACGGCGGGTCGATGTTCCAAGTCTTGGTCAGCTCTCTCCGTCCTCCATAGCAGCGTAATGTTTCCCCGTGAAAGAGAAACGACCGTGAACGGGCCCTTCCAACGAGGAGTTAACTTGTTGGCATTGGACAAGTTCTCGACACGGCGCAGTAACGAGGTCGCCCGCCTTCAAAACCCTTGGTCGAACTGATTTGGCGGCGTCTTGCGAAGAGCTTCTTTGGTAGCGTGCCATTCGACTTGTGCCCGGTCGCGTGTGCCTTCGAGGAGATCGAGATCGAGGAGGCGCTTGCTCGTCGTCAACTAGGTTGGTCGAGCTCGTCGAGGCGTAACCGAGTACAACTTCGGCGCGTGATGGCTTCGCACCATAGACCAATTGGAAAGGAGTTTCCCGTCGCCCGGTGGCCGTAGTCGAATCGACCGGAGGACGGAAGGAACTTCGTCGACCTGCACCTTCTTGTGCTTTCGCCGAGAGCAGCAAATACCCGCCGCTTGATACCCCGGACTATCTCGTCTGTTAGCTCGCCGATCGCTTCCATTGCTCGTGGGTGTGCCACGAAGCGAAGCGAACCTTGGTGCCCAAATTGCTCGCATATTCTGGAATAGCTCGCTCAAGCGGGTACCGTTATCGCGATCAACTTGTGGGGATCGGCTGCGTGACCACGTTGCTTTTGAAAAAGCGAAACACTGTTTTGGCGTGAAGAGACGACACGTGCTCGCCTCAATCCACTTTGTAAAAGTGTCTATGGCGACGGCGGTGTGTATAGCCCTTGTACCCCTTAGGGAATGGGCGGAGCGATCCGCACCCCATGTGAAAAGGGCGGGATGGGGGATTGTTTGGAGCTCTTGGCGGGCTTGTGTGCCTTCCGGCGTGAAATTGGCAAGCCTTGAACTTAGTCACGATATCCGGGCATCTTGTAACGCATGGGCCAATAATAGACCATACTAAACGCTTTGTTACCGGAGTTCGAAGGAGGCGTGGTTGCCACGAGCACCCTCGTGTATGTCCCTAAGAAGGAACACACCCTCTGTTGCGAGATGCACTTGGAGAGAACTCCCGAGCACCTTGACGGTAAAGGATTCCGTCCACAAGCTTGTATGGAGCGGCACGCCTTAAGCCGGAACGCCGGCTTCGTCGTCGGCGTGGTCCCATCGCAAGGTACCGGACAAATGGCGTTGTCGATCGCGGCACTTTCGATAACGGAGACAAGACCACTGTCTCTGTTGCCTCGTCCCGAGACGTGATTGAGGGCTTGTGAAGGTGCTCGACGAGCACCCGCGGAAAGCGATTCTCGTGAGGATCCATACTTGGATAGCTGGTCCGCCAGAAGTTGTCCTTCCAGGCACGAAGAGCACTTCAAAAATCGAAAATGCCGCCCAACTTCCTCACTTCAACCGTATCGCGCCATTGAGTCATCGCAGACCGATACTTCTTGTTAACTCGATTGATGACCGGTGTGAATCTCCTTCACAATACCGTTGGACACCAAGCGACTTGCACGCTTAGTCCATGAGAGGGCCTCGACTCTGCAGCGTTGTTAGTCGCCGCAAAGTGTAGTTGGATAGAATACTGGAGTTGCTCTCCTTGAGGGGAGATGAGAACAAAACCAGCCACCGAGTTTCCAGTGCGCGAGCCATCGAAAAACATGGTCCAAGAGGGTTCATCAGGTTGCTCGGGAGCTCCCTAGGATTTGGGCGGGCAAGTCCATTCAGCGACAAAGTCAACTAGGACCTGTGACTTAATAGCAGTTCGGGCAGCAAATAACAGATCAAACTCTGCTAGTTCCATTGCCCACTTAGCTATACGTCCGCTAGATTCCTTGTTCCGTAGGATTTCTCCCAGAGGGAACGTGGTCGGGACCAGTATTTGATGCGCCTGGAAGTAGTGGCGAAGCTTCCTGGAGGACATGAGCAAGGCATAGAGGAGCTTCTGGACCTCAGGGTAACGCTCCTTTGATCCGTGAAGTACCTCGCCACGTAATAGATTGGTCGCCGATGCCTTCCTTTCGACCGTCAAGATCAAGGCCACCGCTTGTGGCGTGCAACCTAGGTACAAGAGGAGCTGCCGCCATGCCGCTGGGTAGTCAAGACGGAGGATTGGACAGTATCGCTCGAGATCTGGAAGGATCTATCGCTTCTTCCGCCCACTCGAAACCATTGTGCTTGCGCAGGCATTAAAGAAAGGCAGCCAGCGTTAAGCTTTGACGGAAATAAACCTCGCTAGAGCGACCATCCATGATGAGGCTTTGTACTTCCTTTATGATAGTTGAGCCCTGCATATTTTCAATGGCCTCGATTTTTTCGGGGTTGGCGTAAATACCTTGCGAGCCAATGACATAACGAGCAACATTCCGGATCGAACACCAAAGGTACCCTTCTCTGGATTTAATTTTATTCGATGCCCGTGAGATTATGAAAAGTCTCTGCTGGGTCTTTTACATGATCTGGAGCATACTTGTCTTTACAACTATGTCGTCGACATAGACCTCCGTGTTTTTTCCACATTGCTCGGGAAGGTCTTTCCATTGCTACCGAACGTGGCACCCGACATTGCGCAGACCGAAAGACATGGTCGATAGCGAAAGTGCCGAAAAGGGGTGATGAAGGCGATCTTCACTTCATCCTCGGGAGATGCTTATTTGGTGGTAACCGAGTAAGCATCTAAAAACTCGAAGTAGGCGTCCTTGATCGCATCGACCATTTGGTCAATACGAGGCGCTGAAATTGTCCTTAGGACAAGCGGTGTTCAGATCCGTGTGATCGACACACATTCTCCACTTGCCGCCTTTCTTCTTTACAATGACAGGTTGGCTAACCACTCGGTGTGATCAACCTCGCGGATGAACCAAAGAATGGCGGTTTGCCATGCCGATCTTTGATGATCCTCTGCTTGAATTCAAAAGCGGCGAAGCTTCCGCAAGCAAGCTTTTGTCCGCCGGACGGACGGTTTGTGCTCGATTACCTCCCTTGGGACTCGGGCATGTCGATGGCTCCCAAAGTGAATACATCTCGCATTAGCTCGGAGGAAGGCAATGAGCTCGCTTTCTATTTGGGGTCCAGATTGGCCCCAAGTGAACTATCTTGGAAGTATCATCAGCGGCAATGAACTTCCTTAGTTTCTCCCCTGGTGAAGGGAGACCCTAGGCGTCGAGACTTGGTGCGGGACTTGAGATCATGTGGCGGAAGTTGGTCGACCGTAGGCGAGGGATCTTCGTCGCAATCCGAGCGACTTTGTAGTTGCCCTTGACCGTGATCACACCGTTAGGACCGGTATCTTCACGCAATGGTAAGCGTGGTGGGACACGACCATAAACTTACCGAGAGATGGCACGCCTAAGATCGCGTTGTATGTCGATGGGAAGTCGACCACGTCGAAAGTGATCAACTCTGTCCGGAAGTTGCTTGGGTTGCGAAGGTGACAGCGGACAACGCCTAACGGCTTGATGCGACTTCTCCGGAACAATTCCGTAGAAGGGCCTGCGACTTCCTTGACTTGGAACGAGGAATTTGCATCTCATCCAAGACTTTAGCGTAAAGCAAGTCCAAAGCGCTCCGCCGTCCACTAAGACACGACCAACTCTCGCGTTCGCGATGGTGGGCGACCACCGATGGGAGCCGCCGAGGCTTGGTCATCGATGGGGCAATCCTCCCGAGAGAAGGAGATGGGGACCTCATCCACTTCATCGATTCAGGTGAGGTTTTGCCTTTTCGACGTTATGGACCTCCGGCGGCTTCCTTGAGGTCTGCGCCGAGAGTGTAAGCCGAGGAGCCGAAAATGACGGCGATATGGTTCACTGAGCTCTTGATATTCATCATCATCTTCCCGATCACCATCGTCGGTTTGGCGCTTGGCCTTCGGCAGCACCTTGTTCGAGGCGGGGTGGGCATTGGGCCCTTGCCGTTGTAGAAATCTTGAGTTTTGCAGCCCAAGTTCTCTGATGGCGTATATCATGCCCGTAGTCTTTGGTGGAACTTGCAAAATCGGTCGCTCGGACCTTTCTTGCCTTGTCGCCTCCCCCGAGCGTGCTTTTTGCCCTTGTAATTATTGTTGGGCTTCTTACGCCCATCCTTGGGAGGAGGTGCGCGATCCATACCGCTGACGGTATTGTTCGCATCACCTTTGTTCTTCTTCTTCAGGACTTCTTGTCACCGGGAACATTCTTCTTGCTCTTCTTCTTCTCATCCACACCAGTGGGGCGGCTCGCCTTGTCGAACGCCTTTTTGTATCGAACGCGTTCGCGCGTTAGCATAGCGGTCACCGCCTTGAACAGTCGTTGGCGGTCCAGTCTCGTTGATCTCGAGATCTGGGTGAGCGCTTCGTCGCGGACTCCGCTTTTGAAGGCGCGGACAACAGATTCATCCGAGATGTTAGGGATCGTGTTGCGGATCTTAATGAAACGCTTCACGAAGCTGCGGAGGGTCTCCCGTTCATCCGGATCATCTGGTGCAGATCATCCTCCTTACCCGACGTCACGTAACAGCCTCGGAAATTAGCGATCGAAGCGCCACAAAGCTGGTTCCATGGTGATGGAACCCTCCTGCCGATTGAGCGACCACGTCCGAGCGGCACCCTCAAGGACGGATCGGGAGGTAATTAGCCATAACGAGCTCGTCACCCCGGCCGCCATGATGGCCGTGGCGTGAGATGGAAAGGAATTCCTCCGGGTTACGAGTCCCATTGTACCTCGCCATGTGACCGGGCTTGAACTTTGAGGGCCACCGGACAGCTCGAAGCTTCGTCGAGAAAGCCCTGCAGCCAGAGCATATGACCGACCACCTTCCCGCAGAACCTAGTCTTGAGAAGGCGTTGGTCTTGTTGCGCGGGGAACTCTGCTGAGCAGGATGACTCGGCTGGAGAAACTCTCTCGGGACAATCCACCGCTCCTTCCTCGTGGTGGCGGCGACGCGCCTCACGGGGACCGTCCGTGATCATCGCGCTTGCCCTCGTGGTCGCGATGACTACGAGGACTTAGCGGCGGCGGCGACCACGGTAGCTTGCTCATGGGCGATGATCGCCGATGGTGGCGGGGTCACGCGATCGATCGAGCTGTCCGAATCATTCCGGCGGTTTGGGTGCTGTTGCTGGAGGAGTTGTTGACTTCTCCTAGAGACTTTAGGCCTTGACGATCGCTCTAGGTTAGGCGCACAAGACGCCCATGCGGGCGAGATCGACTTGATTGGTGGATCTAAGGACCGTTGCTATAGCCGAGCCGTTCCGACTTTGATCTATGGGTCACGGGATCCTTGAACCATCCGCGTTACGCCCGATCGAGTCCGTCACGCGGAATTGACCGAACAGGAAGCTTCCGCGGGAGACTTAGCGCCGGCCGCGCGAGGTGGGTCGCGACGTCGCCGCTAATCGGTCGCGAAACCGTGCTAAGGTCGATTGATGGAATCGTCGAGGTGCGGCGAATGGCGTCTTGCTTTCATGGCGACTGCGCGACCTCGTCTTGATGCCGAGCGAGTTAATCTGCCCGACCTCGCAAACCGCCACGGCCGTGCGGGATCCTCGAGGTTCCTACATCGGCCATGTTAATCTTTGCGGGGGCCATGCGAAGGTATGCTAGGCGGTGTCATCATTTGTGTCTCCACGGTGGAATCTACCGACATAGCCTTGGAATCGACAAATCTAAACCGTCGTAAAGATCGCCGGTTCCAGTAGTAAATGCCGATGACGGAGTGCGATCGAGGCTATCTACGGCATGTAAGCGGAGACATACGCCCGGATGCGAAAGCGTTCGAGACCGAACAGATCGTCGAATCGGCGAGGATGAGACATCTGTCTTCCGAGTCGTAGCCCTCGTGAAGTATCTCTATATCGGCGATGGAGTTCGACATGCTCGATCTGCGTGTCCCCACGGACGGCGCCGGTTGTCGACGGTTGGGATATCGACCCAAGTCAACCAAGGTTCTTCAAGGAGGAGATAGAGACACGCCGAACAACCACTTAACAAACAACGAGCAGGAGATGGGAGTTTTATCTGGTTCAGCCTCTCGGAGAGATAATAGCCCTACGTCCGACCTTTCTTATATATCAAAGATGATTACAAGAGGTGGCTCGACGAGACAAACAAGTCTCGGCGAGATCACGCGAGTACAAATCTGCGATAAGTCAGTAAGATGATCACTCGACCCCTTAACACGCCGTGAGGGCTCTGTTTATATAGTGGTGAGCAAACCGACTCACGAAGGAATATCGGGCGGGCTAACTACTGTGCATAATCTGAACTCGATTACATGCCAAATATATCCCGAGGTAGATAAGGCATACTCTAGTCTTGGGGATCACGACTCCTATTCCAATCCGGAAACCAACGTCCGGGTCTTCACGTAGCCGTCAGAGAACTCTTGTTCGAGTAGGACTCAAACACAAATCCTGAACCGTTCGCACATGCGTGCCGACCAAGAGGCATTCGGCGGGATGCACATGGGCCTGATAGAACCTTCTAGGGAGCTGGGCCCTGGTAGGCTGTTCGATTGGGCCGTCAGGGAGTGGGCCATGACAATGGGCCGTAATTTTATCCCCGACATATTTAAATATATATTTCGGCAGGGGTTTTTTTTAATTTGTCGTTTAAATTTAAATACATATACGATGAGTATATAATTAGCGATCACACAAGCTTAAATATATTAGATAATATATATAATAATGTACACTTTATATGCACCGGCCTAGACACACATGCAGGAAGTAATAATGAGCCAAATTTACAAAGTTTCTAATTAATAGACATGGTGCAAAATGGACCAAACAGTTCATTGTTTCCTTGCAGCACTCTTCTTGACGCTCTTTGACGACGTATAAGTCGTCCCCTAGTTCGTTCGTGTTGAAATATGCTTCTCGAAAGTGGAACTCGCCCTGGGAGTTAATGACCTCATCGAGAATGAAGCCGAGTAGTTGTTCTTGTAATGCGAGCACCCGATGATGTGGTAACACTTCAGTATGTTTATCCATGTCGGGCTGCCAATTCAATTAACGTGGAAAATAAATAAATACGTACACTCATGTAAATTAATGGAGTACATAAGAACGTTATTAAGTTGTACCTAGATGCATGGTTGCGTGCATATATATACGAACCTCTTCAGGAGTTTGAGGCTCAAGCTCGCCGTGGCACATTATTTGGATATAGTGGAACACATAGTAGCCACATAGGTTGTTTTCCGCAGTTTGTTGTTTTACCTATAGTCGATCTTGGGCAATTACGAGATAAGTAAGGAAAGAAATATTAATTGACTAGGGGCAATTATATCGTTTTAAGCGTACCAGATCGCTTATCTTGACATCAATTCCTTCTTAAAATGTTCTTTCTGAATCTCTTGAAAGCTTAGGAACGCCTTGTTAAGGTGGTCAATTATCCACTGGTATTCTTTTTGCGGTTTTCTTCTTGAGTCTTGGATGATGATCATGCTTTGGTCGGGCTTTATGACTATAAGGATCGATGGAACCTATTCAGTATATTACCTTGATTATGAAATGTAATTAAGTAATATATAGTGTGCCATCATGTGCCTTAAGCAATATAAGAACGAGATGTTAGTGAGGACATCAGCACGTACTTAAAGTTGAATGGCAGAAGTATGTATGGCTTATAGTGCTGTTGTACTAGTGCATGTACAACGTATTCTTGGATTTCCTTTAGTTTTCTAGGGTATTGCCAGACAGCCTCGTTGACCAACCAAGGGTCAAGGAAGTCAATCAAGTTCGGCTTCTGCTTTCTAAATCTTTATATCTCCATTCTATAGAAAATGGGTTAATTGAGTTAATTAATTGGGGTTCCAATTAATTAGGTGTTCTCGACAAACAATATATATATATATATATATATATATATATATATATATATATATATATATATATATATATATATATATATATATATATATATATATATCGGATAATTAAACACTCACGAGCACCAACAAGCAGTAGGTATATAAATATATAAACTCGGATGCTCTGTGTTCCTGAGTGCGTTGGTAAGCTCGTCATTCGCCCTGTCTACCATTAAGGATCCTGCACGTTGCTTCTCGATGGCTTCCACAATCCTTTCTTTCACGGGTTGCATTTGTGGTGCCATCTCCAGCTTGCCATCATCCTTCAGCCTCCCCCCGTGGCCCAAGGTCTAGTTGCGTGGGCGGAGCTCCCCGTCTTCCCGTTTCTGGTATTATACCCTTTTTCCTAAGCTCCTCTTCCTGCTTCTTCCATTTTGGCATAGCCTTGATGTAACCACCGGACCCGAGATGGTGGTGGTATTTTTTCTTCTGTGCATTAGTCTTGTTTTGCTCACTCGCGGCCTTGCCTTCAGCCGACAGCTTGTACTCCTCGAATACTTGCCAGCTATCCGCTAGCTTCGGATACTTATTGAAGTCTGGGGTTGTTTCGATCTCCACATACTTTTTAGTGAGCTCGCTCTTCCACGACTGAAAGCATAATGCCATCTTGCTCAGAGTAAATTTCTTGCACTTGTTTTCGTAAGCCGTCGGAATCGTGAAGTTTTCCTTTGTATCCTTCCAGAGCAGGTCTTTGGTAGCCGTAGGAACCTTGGTCCATGTCTTGATACTAATAGGGACGTGATCCTTCACAATGACTCCGCAGGCGTTGTTGAAGGGGGCAAGTGCCGACAGAGGGGCTTTGGGCTTCCCAGTGGTTGAAACTTGAGTAATCACGTACTTTGTCGACGGCTTTTTGTTAGGCTCTCGTATTTGCTTGGATTGGTACATTGGGCGTTTCGGCTTGAAAAAAAACGAGGAACACGTGTCGAGGTTTATTGCTATGAAGTAACATGATAAGAAAGCGGTCATTTTAGTGTCGGGCTATATATACCTCATACCGTCGACATTAGTTTCATCGGCTTGACTGGATGGCTCGATCACGGCTTGACTTGGCGGTTGGATCACCGGCTTGAGCATGCGGCGTGATCATCGGCTTGCAGGACAACGATCACGGATTGGTAGGCGGCACGATCACCGATTGGATCTACGGGTTGGCCTCAACGTAGCTTATGAGGGTGCCCATCGCGATTTCGTTTAGTAGAAAATCATGTCCGCGATCGAAATCAAGGAGGTCACGTCCGAGATCGCCATCTATCCTTTGTGCATGCACGCGAAATAATAGAACATTTAATGCATTCATCCACATTTGAATACAACATATACATCTCTTTATATTAATACAAAATTTTAAGTACATCTCTCTCTATATACAACATTTGAATACAACATTTGGTGCTATTAAAAATAACAATCTTGCCAACAGTAACAAAACTACTATACATAAGACTATACATCACTATCTGGCTAAAGGATAGGCATAACCTAAGACTAAACCTAAGACTATACATAAACAAAGAAACATATGTATGAATGATTGCTCTCAGATTGCAAATTATGGGTTGCTAACAAAATTAGCCTTCCAACAAATAATTTGAGCAATTATTGCATCACTGCTTATTAAAGCTGAAAATTATGCAATCTGTCGAGGATAAAATCACGGCCCATTACCATGGCCCACTCCCTGACGGCCCAACTGAACAACCCACTAGGGCTTAGCTCCCTGAAAGGTTCAATCAGACCCATGTGCATCCTGCCGAACAGCCTCTTGGTTGGCACGGTGCGTAATGGCCTAGGATTCGTGTTTGAGTCCGACTCGAGCAGAGTTCTACACGGATACGTGAAGACCAGGACGTGGTTTCCCGGATTGGAGCGGATGTCGTGATCCCCAAGAATTGGAGTATGTCTTATCTACCTCGGGATGTATTTGGCATATATGAGTTCGTAACGATCTCGTAGTTAGCCCGGCCCGATTATCCCTCGGTAGGTCGGTTCATCAACACTATATAAATAGAGCCCCTACGGCGTGTAGAGGGCACCTGACCAGACCATTGCATCGAGACTTAGCGTATCGTTGCGTATAGCTTTCTTGTACACACACAATCTCGCCGAGATCTGTCCATCTCGTCGAGCATCCTCTTGTAATCATCTCTGATATATAAGAAAAATTTGGGCGTGGGGCTATTATCTCCCGAGAGGCTGAACGGGATAAAACCTTGTGTCTCCTGTTGATCGTTGATTCTTTGTTAGTTACGTTGGCGTGTCTCCTATCTCCCCTTTCTCAAGAACCTTAGTTGACTTGAGATCGATATCTCAACCATCGACAGTTGGCGCCGTCCGTGGGGAGCTAGTAGATCGAGCATGTCGAACTCCATCAGCGACTAGGGATCTCTTCCTGAGGACTACGACTCAGAAGGACCGGATGTCTCGTCCCCTGTCAGATCGGATCGATCTGTTTGATCTCAATCGCTTTCCATATCTGGGACAGAAGTCTCTGGATACGTTCCGGAGACGGTCTTAGATCAAGCTCCCGTCATCGACGATGAATACGGAACCGATGATCTTTACGGTGGTTTGGATCTTTCGGATTCCAAGGCTATGTCGGTCGATTCCTCCTGTGGCGACACAGTGATGACACCGTTTAGCGCACCAACGTACGGCCACCGCGGTATCAACATGGCCGGTGCAGGAACCTCAGAGGATCCTGCACGGGTCGCGGCGGCCGAAGAGATCGAGCGGATCAATTCTGCTCGGCTTCAAGATGGATCTGCACCAGCTGCCCGCAAGCAAGATGTTGTTCGCCGCAGTCTGGATGAATCTATCAACCAAACTCTGGCGCAGATTCGTAATCAGCGCAAGCGTCAGCGACGCGACCCACCTCGCGTACCTACACCAGATCCCCCGGCAAAAGCTCAACTTGTCCGGGATGAATCCCCGCGCAACCGGAATCCGGTCGGGCAAGACGCGGATGCCTCAGGGATCCCTGGACCCCTTGAGCGAGCGGGAGCGGCCGAGCCTGGCGACGGTGATCAGATCCGCCAACCAGGACAACCTCGCCCTTATGGGCGACGCTGTTGCCTCCCACCTTGAGCGACTGGCCGAAGGTCTTAAGTCCATAGGTAAGGTCAACACCTCCTCCGGCGGCCTTGATCGGCTGTCCGAGTGGATTCGAGCGTGGCGTTCCGATCGATCGCGTGACCCTCATCACAGACGACGAAGGGCGACTACATAGCGAGCGAGATACCCATGGTCGCCGGCGCTCGCCAAGTCCCGTGCTCGCCGTGACCATAGGGGCAAGCGTGCGCGCGACGATCATGGGCGATCCCTCGTGAGGAGGCGAATCGTGGCGACCACGAGGAAGGGCGTGGAGGATTATTAGGAGAGAATTTCTCCAGCGAGAATCTTCCCGTTCAAAAGAGTTCCTCCGCGCCGCGGGACCAGCGTCTTCTCGAGACTAGGTTACTGCGGGAGAAGGTGGTCGATCGACGCCTTTGGAACATAAGGCTTTTACGACGAGCTTGTGTTGTCGGATGGCCCTTCAAGTTCAAACCCGGTCACATGGAGAGGTACAATAGGACTCAAAACCCAGAAGAATTCATTTCCATCTATACTCTGACCATCGTGGCGTACGGAGGTGACGAGCTAGTCATTGCAAATTACCTTCCATTGTCCTTGAAGGTCTTTGCTTTCGGACGCGGTTGTTCAACCAACAGGAAGGTTCCATCCGCTCGTGGGACCAGCTTTGTGGCTTCTCGATCGCCAATTGCGGAGAGCATTACGTGCGTGCAGGCAAGGGGATGATCTGCACGGATGATCCGGATGAGCAGGAGACCCTCGCAACTTCATGAAGCGTTTCATCAAGATCCGCAACACGATCCGAACATCTCGGACAAATCTGTTGTCGCGCCTTCAAAAGCGGAGTCATGACGAGTGGCTCACCAGGATCTCGAGATCAATGAGACTGGATCGCCAGCGACTTGTTCAAGGCGGTGATCGCTTTCGCCAATGCGGCGAGCGCGTTGATACAAGAAGGCGCTCGACAAGGGCGAGCTACCGCTTGACTGGTGTGGAGAGAAGAAGAAGAAGCGACAACAATCACGGTGACAAGAAGTCCCAGAAGAAGAAGAATAAAGGTGATGCGAACAACACCGTCGCCAGTATAGATCGCACACCTCCTCCCAAAGACGGGCAGAATAAGCCCAATAATAAGTATAAGGGCAAGAAGCCCGCCCAGGGAGGCTATCAAGGCAAGAAAGGTCCGAGTGACCGATACTGCAAGTTCCACCAGAACTACGGGCATGATACACGCCATTGCGGGACTGAAACGCAAAGCTCGAGATTTCTACAGCGGCAAGAGCCCAATGCCCCCCCGCCGAAAAAGGTGATCTTGAAGCAAGGTCAGCGCCAAACCCGGCGATGGTGATCGGGACGATGATGATGAATATCGAGGGCAGTGAACCATATCGCCGTCATCTTTGGCGACTCCTCGGCTTACCCCTCTCGGCGCAGCCTCAAGGAAGCTGCTCGGGAGGTCCACAACGTTGAAAAGGGCAAGCCTCAGCCCGAGACAATGAAGTGGACCGAGGCTCCCATCTCCTTCTCTAAGGAGGATTGCCCCACTTGGGATGACCAAGCCTCAGCGTCTCCCACTGGTGATCGCCCCGACAATCAGCAACGCAAGAGTTGGCCGTGTGCTGATCGACGGCGGGAGTGCGCTGGACTTACTTTCAGCAAAAGTCTTGGACGAGATGCAAATTCCTCGCTCCAAGCTCAAAGAGGTCGCAATGCCCTTCTATGGGATCGTCCCGGGAGAAGCTGTTAAACCACTGGGGCAGATCGTTCTGCCTGTCACCTTCGGTTGCCCCAGCAACTTCCGGACAGAGTTGATCACGTTTGAGGTGGTCGACTTTCCATCGGCCTACAAAGCGATCTTGGGCCGGCCATCTCTTGGCAAGTTCATGGCCGTGTCCCACCATGCATACCATTGCGTGAAGATATCGGGCCCTAACGGTGTGATCACGGTCAAGGGCAACTGCAAAGCTGATCTGGATTGCGACGAGCAGTCCCTCGCCCTGGTCGACCAGCTTCCACCGCGTGGTCCCGAGGTACTGCAGACCAAGTCTGCACGCCCCAAGGTTTCTGTCCAGCCAGGGGGAGAGACAAGGAAGGCCGCTGTCTCTTGATGACTCTTCCAAGACAGTTCATTTGGGGGCCAATCTGGACCCCAAATAGAAAAGCGAGCTTATTGCCTTCCTCCGAGCTAATGCAGACGTGTTTGCCTGGGGCCGTCTGATATGCCCGGGGTCCTAAGGGAGGTTACCGAGCACAAACTGGCAGTCCGGCCGAAGAAAAAGCCTGTTCACCAGAAGCTTTGACGCTTTTCAGACTTCAAGCAGTGGATCATCAAAGATCGACAGCAAAAGTTGCTCATTCTTTGGTTTCATCCGCGAGGTTGATCACACCAAGTGGCCGCCAACCTGTCATTGTAAAGAAGAAAGGCGGCAAGTGGAGGATGTGTGTCGATCACCTGATTTGAGCATTGCTTATCTTAAGGACAATTTTTATTTGCCTCGCATAGACCCGGTGGTCGACGCGATTGCGGATCTTGACTCTTGAGTTTTTGGATGCTTACTCGGTTATCACCAAATAAGCATCTCCCGAGGATGAAGAGAAGGCGCCTTCATCACCCCCTTGGCACTTTACGTTATCGACCATGTCTTTCGGTCTGCGCAATCTTTGGTGCTACGTTCCAACGCTTAATGGAAGACTTTCCCGAGCAGTCGGAAAAACACGGAGGTCTATGTCGGCGACATAGTTGTAAAAACAACTATGCTCCGGATCATGTAAAAGACACGGCGAGACTTTTAGTAATCTCACCAGGCATCGAATTAAATTAAATCCAGAGAAGTGTACCTTTGGTGTTCGATCTGAAATGTTGCTCGCCTACGTAATTGGTTCGCAAGGAATTTCTGCTAACTCTGAAAAATCGAGGCCATTGAAAACATGCAGGCTCCGACTACCGTCAAGGAAGTTCAGAGCCTAACAGGACGGATGGCTGCTCTAAGCAAGTTTATTTCTCGTCAAGGCGAACGCGGGCTGCCCTTCTTTAAGGCCCTGCGCAAGCACAATGGCTTCGAGTGAACAGAGGAGGCTGACAGATCCTTCCTAGATCTAAAGCAATACCTGTCCAACCCACCTGTCTTGACTACCCCGCGTCACGGCGAGCAGCTTTTACTGTACCTTGGCTGCACGCCGCAAGCGGTGAGCGCGGTCTTGACAGTGGAAAGGGAAGGCATCCAGCGGCAAATCTATTACGTGAGCGAGGTGCTTCATGGATCAAAGGAGCGTTACCCTGAGGTTCAGAAATTGCTCTATGCCTTACTCATGTCCTCCAGGAAGCTTCGACATTACTTCCAGGCTCATCAAATACTGGTCCCGACCAAGTTCCCTCTGGGCGAAATCCTACGGAATAAGGAATCCGCCGGACGTATAGCTAAGTGGGCAATAAAACTGGCAGAGTTCGACATTATGTTTCTTTTGAATCGCTATTAAATCTCGAGTCTGGTGACTTTGCCATTGAATGGACTGCCATTAAGTCGTGAAGCTCCCGAGCAACCTGAAGAACACCCCTGGACCATGTTCTTTGATGGCTCGTGGAAACTCGGGGGCTGGTTTTGTTCTCATCTCTCCTCAGAGAGCAACTCCAGTACTCTATCCAACTACACTTTGCGGCGACTAACAACGCCGCGGAGTACGAGGCCCTCCTCGCAGGACTAAGAGCGTGCAAGTCGCTCGGCGTCCAACGGCCGATCGTGAAGGAGATTCACGGTGGTCATCAATCGTAAACAAAGAGTGTCGGTCTTTGTGATGACTCAATGGCGCGATACCTGGTTGAAGTGAGGAAGTTGGTGCGGCACTTTCGATTTTTCGAGGTGCTCTTCGTGCCCAAGAAGGACAACTTCTTGGCCGACTAGCTGTCCAAGTATGGATCCTCACGCGAACCTGCTTCGGCAGGAGTGCTAGTCGAGCACCTTTACAAGCCCTCTATCACGTCTCCGGACGAGGCAACAGAGACAGGTGGTGCTATCTCCGTTATCGACCAGGCAGCAGACTGGACAACGCCATTTGTCCGGTACCTTGCAGATGGGACCCTGCCCGACCACGAAGCCGAGCGTTCCCGGCTTATACGGCGTGCTAGTCCATACAAGCTTATGCACGGCATCCTTTACCGCCAAGGTACGCTAGGAGTCCTCTCCAAGTGCATCTCTCAGCAGGAGGGTGTGTTCCTTCTTAGGGACATACACGAGGGTACCTGTGACAACCACGCCTCCTTTCGGACTCTGGTCGGCAAAGCGTTTCGCACGGGCTACTATTGGCCTACAGCGTTACAAGATGTCCGGGATGTCGTGACTAAGTGCAAGGCAAGCCAATTTCACGTCCGGAAGGCACATAAGCCCTCCCAAGAGCTCCAATCGATCCCCCCATCATGGCCTTTCTCCACATGGGGTCTAGATCTGCTCGGCCCGTTCCCCAAGGGGTATAAGGGCTACACACACTTGCTCGTCGCCATAGACACTTTCACAAAGTGGATTGAGGCAGAGCCTGTGTCATCTCTTCACGCCAAAACGGCTGTATGCTTCTTCAAAAGCAACGTGATCACGCGCTTCGGGATCCCCCACAAGCTGATCACCGATAACGGTACTTTTCGATTCGAGCGAGCTATTCGGGAATCTGCGAGCATTTGGGTATCAAGGTTCGCCGCATCGTGGCACATCCACGGAGCAATGGAGCAGTCGAGCGAGCTAACGGATAGATAGTACAGGGTATCAAACGGCGCGTGTTCGCGGCACTCCGCGAGCACAACAAAACCTTGGTCCACGAAGTTTCTTCCGTCCTCTGGGCAGTTCGCACCATAGCCAGCCGGGCAACCGGGGAAACTCTTTTTCCAATTGGTCTACGGTGCAGAAGCCATCTTGCCCGCCGAAGTAGTACTCGGCTCGCCTCGCACGATCTCGGTCAACTTGGTTGACAACGACTAAGAGCGCTTACTCGAACTCGATCTCCTCGAAGGCACACGCGACCGGGCACAAGTCAGAATGGCGCGCTACCAGTAAGATCTTCGCCGACCGCGCCGTCAGTTCGACCAAGGGCTTTGAAGGTGGGTGACCTCGTTACTGCGCCGTGTCGAACTCCGTCCAATGCCAACAAGTTAACTCCCGTTGGGAGGGCACATTCACGGTCGTTTCTCTTGCTCGCCGGGAAAATTGTTAAGCAGCAATGAAGGACGAAGGAGAGCTTACCAGCACTTGGGACATCGACCAGCTTCGTAAGTTCTTTGTGTAGGTCTTTTGTTCAGCTTCGCGCTTTTTGTCAAACTTTGCGCCTTAGTTCGTCCAAGTCTCTCGGGCTGCCATGTAAAGTTTAATCCAATAACAGTGAATTTTCGCGGCCCCCGCGGCCCTTTTCACTTCTTGTCTTCTCAGACTATCTCCTCTCTGGTAACATTTGATGGCTGCCCGATCTTGCGAACTCTTGGCTCCGCGATCTTCAGGGTTTCCCTGCCCGTATCTAGTTTCAACAAGTTCCTAAACTTAGAGTTACGTAAAACGGCTTTCCGCCTGGCGGCTAAGTTTGCTCTCGTAAGCCCTCCGCGGCAGAGGCACTTACCGCTCACGGCACAACCACTTGGCGAAGCCTGCTCTCGTAAGCCCCCCGCGGCAGAGGCACTTTCCTTGTTTGGTTACATCTGGATTCGCCTAACTTACGTTAACGAGCAGTTCATGGAACGAGTCGATCAAGATGCGGGTGTCGCTCTATCTCTCTACGCACGTGCTCGAATTCGCAAACTCAGGTATTCGAGCATCGTCCGTACCGGGGGCTAGGGTGTCGCTCTTTCTCTTGTGCACCTGTTCGAGTTCGTAAACTCAGGTTTTCGAGCAGATGCACAACGGGGACTGGGAGTTAGGCTAAGCATTCTACCGGTTTTTCTTAAAACATTATAAGCGCTGTTTCGCCTTGCTCTTAGTTTCCTGTTCGTTCTTGTCTTTTTGCTGCTCTTTTTTGCAGGGAAAAGGTAATTCTTTATTGCATTAACAAAAATTTACAGGTAGAAGGCCCTTTTTGGGTACAATCCTACTGCTACTTCGAAACAAGCTGCTCCTTTAGCGCCTCGTTCTCTATTTTGAGGCGTAGGACTTCCCCTTAGGCTTTATATCCTTCTCTAGCTTCAGCTCGGAGACGCTCGTTCTCCTCCTTGCTGTGCTTGGCCTCTTCCTTGGCATTGACGGACAACCGACCTCTTGGTCTTTGCTCACAGATCCGCCTTGATTCTCTCTCTGGCTTAGGCGTTCCTCAGCAGCCTTGAGCTGCTCGGCCAGCTCTTTGGCCCTTTCTTCCTCGGCTTGCGCCCTTGCGGCCAGCTCGCAAAGCTCCCCGGCCTCTCTCGGATAGAGCCGCGGGGATGGATCTCTCTCCCCGGTCAGCCGTGCCTTGAGCTCCTTCACCTCCACGGTGAAGAGGTTCCGGCTTTCGGTCGCGGCCATGAGCTCTTCTTCGAGCCAAGTCATCCGGCGCTGTTCGCGGAAAGCCCCATGACAGCGCTGCACTCTATGGCGACGCTTTCTTCGAAGTCTGCCATGGTGACCCGCAGGACCTAAGGGAAACAAGAACAAATTCGTCAGGTTAGATTGATGGTATCTTTAACAGACAAGTTCAAGTTTAAAGCTTACCTCTCGAAGCCTGCCCTTCAAATTCATGCGAAGACGCTGCACGATCCCGTGACTTGTAAAGTCCCGCGTGCTCGGGGCGGCTGCAGCGTGGTGTTTTCTTCGCTGCGCTGCGCGGGAGCGTTTCCGCTTTAGGGCAGTGGCGACGAGCGAGGCTTCCTCGCCCTCAAGCCCTTGCTCCTCCTCTTCTTGGTCCACCCGAGTAGCCTCGGGCAAGGCCGACGTCTCTCTGGCCGGAGACGTAGGTGGGGTCACGGACAGCGCAACCTGAGGTCCCTGTCCGTGATCTTCTTCTTGCTCTCCGGTGGTAGGGATTTCTCCCTGCTCGCCGGAGGTTGCCGTCGCCACAGGGACGATCTCCCCCTGCGATGAAGTGCCGGGCAGGACCGCCTGTTCGGTCCCCCCTTGGGCAGCCGGCAGAGCCAAGACCTAGGCTCCGCTCTCCGTGACGCCGTGCCTCGCTTCTTGGGCTTCCAGCCTCACCACCGCGCTCTTCAGCGCGTCAATCTGGTCGGTGGAGCTCGGCGGCAGCACAGTCTACGCTGCCAGCTTGTCCTTCAGGGCGAGCAGTCTCGTTGCTCGCGAAGCACCGTGTAAGTGTTCGGGCAGCAGAGACTGCTCGATCGCCGTCTCCACGTCGTCCGTGGCGGTCTTCTCCTGGGCAGCTGATGAAAAACAAAAGATTTGGTTCATGCGCGGTTTGGTACAATGTAAAGGGAACAGCCTTGCTACTACGTACCTGCCGCAGAGAACTTGACCTTCTTCTTCACTCCTTTATGAAGCTTGCGCCTCTTGCTCGGGGGCTCTTCGGCTTCTTCGCCTTGGCCTCTGGGTACTTGTGGCGACAAGCTCAGCTCCTTGCTGAGCTGAGCGCTCTTTTGGCGCAACGCAAGAAACTTTTCCTTGCGCGCTATCTCCTCCTCGAGCCTCCTCTGCTCGGCGATCTGTTGCAGCCGTTCCATACGGCCCGGATGAGCTTGTGTAAAGCGCTTCAGCCAAAAGGACAGGTTCCGTACCTCTTCGTCGCTTTGCTCGCAGGAGGAGGGATGGACTTGGGCGTTCTCCCCTTGGCTGGCCGCGCTCGCGCTTGAGTTACCCGGGGAGCTTCTTCGCCACAGGGGGCTTCAGGGACGGTTGGCGGCCGCTGCGGCGCGGAGAGCTCCGCGTCGGTGCCGTAGCCACCTTGGGCTTCTCGGCCATCTTGGCCTTGCCCTTCCTCGCTCCCTCGGTCTCGGAGAGCTCCTCCACGATCGCTCCAAGGATCAGCTGGTCCTCCTGCTTGTTTGGGAAGCGAATGTTAGCATTTTACAACAGTGCAAGTCTAGCGACGCAAACGGGGATCTAAGTGACTTACCTCGGATGTGCGGACGAGCACGTTGCGCGGACACGTGTAGGCCACCTCGCCGATGACCTCACCGTCCTTCTTGGCAGCCTTCAGCACGGAGTCGACCTGCTCGGTCACCCATCCGTCGGTCGGTTGCACTGCCCGAACAGAAGAAGTCTTCAGTTCCTGTTCGGATGAAATCACCAAGTAAAGGTTGAGTCTTAAAGGTACTTACCCGTGCTCTCCCTGGTGATGTCTTCCCATCCTTCTATCTTGTAGAAGGGGTAGGATCTTCTCCGCATGCCAGACGAGTCTGTTCTTTGTGAAGTCTCGGATGATCTCCCTGCCCGTGAGCCCGAGGCCCACGAGTGAGGCGATCTTCCGCGTCAGGTACTAATCCTCGTCGGACAGCTCCGGTCGGGCCATTGGGGTTCCCTTTGCCGGAGCCTGTCCGGTGAAGACAAGTTTGCTATCGTCGCCCCGCTTGGTGTAGAACCACCTCATCCACCACACGCCCATTGAATCGAGCAGTGGTGGACGAGGGTACGGTGCGTTGTCGGCGGTGGCCCGGAGTTTGAGGTAGTAGCACCCAAGCGCCGAAGCGGTGGAGCTACTCCTCGTCACTGTGTAATAGTGGAGAAACAGCCCCACCGATGGATCAACTCCCAGGTAGCCCTCGCACAGGTGTGCGAACGCAGCCATCTGGAGGATCGAGTTGGGGTTCAGCTTTGCGACCTCCAACCCGCTGATGTTCAAGAAGGCCTTCACGAAGTTGCTTTCGGGAGACCTCAACCTGAACAGTGCGAACTGCTCGAAGTTGACGAACTCGTCCTCGGAGCTCGGTGTTCCTCCTCCTGGCGACCTCCATTGCCGGTGTCGATGTGGCCTTCCTCCTCCCAGATCTTCAAGTCTTCCTCGGTCAAGCTAGTGCCCGAGAATTTGGCCATAACAATCCCCAGGGCTGGACGAACAGATTTGGGAGTGGAGTTTGGCTGTTTGATGCTGAGCGTGGTTGGAATTAGGGCTTGGGAAGGAAAGGCATGAGAGCGGAAGTGGCAAGCCGCGGGCGGCTTGGGTGCTTTTATAGTGCCAAGCGAGCAGCTCTGCAACGGATTTTCGTCACAAAACGGCTAGTTTTTTACTGCAACGGCTAAGTAAAAACGGTCGTCTGTTTTCACTGCGCAGCGTAAGTTACCGTTGAGATCTCCCAACGGCTACTTTTTCCAGTGTCTGCACTAAGGGCTGGGTGCTCTGCTCGGACGGATGTTGTTCCCTGTTCGACGCAACATAGTTGCTCGGTACTGATCGGGTTTCCACGGTTCCGGACAAGTCCTGTTCGGGAAAACCATAACATGTTCGGTCGTTCGTTGTACGTTCTCGTAACAGCAATATTTCCCTCTTCGTGACTTGGAGTCTCAGAGGAAGACCCCACTCTAGTGAGTTATTCCACTTGAGTCTTAGGGGCTAGCTGTCGGGGATAAAATCACGGCCCATTGCCATGGCCCACTCCCTGACAGCCCAACCGAACAACCTACTAGGGCTTAGCTCCCTGAAAGGTTCTATCAGGCACATGTGCATCCTGCCGAACAGCCTCTTGGTTGGCACGGTGCGTAATGGCCTAGGATTCGTGTTTGAGTCCGACTCGAACAGAGTTCTGCATGGCTACGTGAAGACCCAGACGTGGTTTCTCGGATTGGAGCGGACGTCGTGATCCCCAAGAATTGGAGTATGCCTTATCTACCTCGGGATGTATTTGGCATATATGAGCTCGTTACGATCTCGTAGTTAGTCTGGCCCGATTATCCCTCGGTAGGTCGGTTCATCAACACTATATAAACAGAGCCCCTACGGCGTGTAGAGGGCACCTGACCAGACCATTGCATCGAGACTTAGCGTATCGTTGCGTATAGCTTTCTTGCACACACACAGTCTCGCTGAGATCTGTCCATCTCGTCGAGCATCCTCTTGTAATCATCTCTGATATATAAGAAAGGCTGGACGCAGGGCTATTATCTTCCCTGAGAGGCCTGAACCAGGATAAAAACCTTGTGTCTCCCTGTTGATCGTTGATTGCTGTTCGTTCTGTTCGGTGTGTCTTCTATCTCCCCTTTCTCAAGAACCTTAGTTGACTTGAGATCGATATCTCAACCGTCGACACAATCATCATCAAGCAATTTGCTCAATTGAGGTGTATTAGCCCCTTTGCTCAATTGAGCAAGGTCCCCAAATCCACCTCAATTGGCATTAAATCCAGTAGCACCAACATCCCTAATCCCCAAATCCGCCAACATCTCCACATTTTAAACATTTGCTCTCAGATTGCTTTAAAATAGGATCAAGTGACAAAACTATATGCAATTAATTTGGTTAATTGCACATTTGCTCTCAGATTGCTTCAAAATGGAATCAAGTGATAGAACTATATGGAATTTTAAAAATTTGCTCTTAGATTGCTTCATAGAGCACATAGATGTGCACGTAGAGCACATAAAACTATATGGGTTGCTAAAATTAATTAGCCTTCCAGCACATAGTTAACTATATGGGTTGTGCATCATAGAGCATCAGATCAGAGCAGAGCAAGAGCTACAACATCAGATCAAGCAAGAGCAACAGCATGAGCATGAGTACATAGAGCATCAACACATAGAGCAATCTGAAAATTGCAGAGCAAGAGCATATAGAGTAACAGCATCACCTCAGTGAACATCAGATCAGAGAGCAAAGCAAACATCACAGAGCATGGAGGAGGAGGGAGCAAGGGCATGGAGCAAGCATCACAGAGCATGGAGGAGGAAGGAGCAAGGGCATGGAGTAATCATAACAGAGACTCAGTGGCATTTCGTCGAACAACATATTGGCATCACATAGCAGAGAGGAGGAGGGAGCAAGGGGACTACAAACCTCGGCCCTCCGGAAAAATGTGAGCATGTGGGCATCACAGAGCAGAGAGGAGGGAGCAAGGAGGCTACAAACCTCGGCCCTCTGGTGGCGTGTGTGTCGTCGGCGAAGCCAGTGGCGGTGTCCACGTACGGCGGCGGCGTTGCGCTGTGGTGGAGGGGTGCGCGGCGGTGGAGCGTCAGGGAGGCGGCGTGGAGGTGTAGGCAATGGCGTAGAGGAGGACGGCGCGGTGGCGGCGTTGGCGAGGATGGCGTGGTGGCGGTGTAGGCGACGTCGTCGAGGAGGACGGCGGCGATGGCTTTGAGACTTAGAAAAATTTATGTGGAAAGCGCGGGAAGAGGAATTATATAATACACCTCTTTAGAAGCGGTTTATATTACCAACCGCTTGTGAAATCGCCCTGTACAAGCGGTTCGTAAATTAAACCGTTTGTGGAAATGACCTCTACAAGCGGTTCTTAATAGGAACCGCTTCTAGAGGCCCTTTTCAGATGGCTGTGTAGTGGGGAGACCCTTTCTAGAAGCGGTTCGTTCTACCAACCGCTTATAGAAGTGGCACACATGCTGTGGCGGGGCTTGGGACACGTACCACTCTCATTATTTTGTTCCAAAAATACTAAAAAAATCTTTTTTTACATTACTTTCATTTCTAAATATGTACTTAACCCATTATTCTTTTCAACAATACTAAAAAATCTTTTTTGGCATTACTTTCATTTCTAAATATGTACTCAGCCCATTATTTTTTTTCCAAAAAAACTGAAAAATCTTTTTTTATATTACTTTCATTTCTAAATATGTACATAAGTCATTATTCTTTTTAAAAATACTAAAAAATATTTTTTGGCATTACTTTCATTTCTAAATATGTACTTA
Organism: Raddia guianensis; assembly: GCA_036346415.1. Classification (NCBI taxonomy): domain Eukaryota; kingdom Viridiplantae; phylum Streptophyta; class Magnoliopsida; order Poales; family Poaceae; genus Raddia; species Raddia guianensis. The sequence goes on from CM070540.1 coordinate 31,709,788, forward strand.
GCCCATTATTTTTTTTGAAAATACTAAAAAAATCTTTTTTGGCATTACTTTCATTTCTAAATACGTACTTAGCCCATTATTTTTTCCAAAAATACTAAAAATCTTTTTTGGCATTACTTTCATTTCTAAATATGTACTTAGCCCATTATTTTTTCCAAAAATATTGCTTCTATCTTATAAATTCTAAAAAATGCTATTACATGATAACATAGTTCATACAACCACATAATATAGTTAATACAACCACATAATAAAGGTCATCCTAATCATTTACATTTTTGTCTTTACAATTCTTTCTTCATCGTGATCGCGGCGTATGTGCGGAGCATCCATGCCTGTGTCATTCAGGATGCTTATGTCAACATTTACTGCAAACGGAGAGATCTCATCGAACTGATTGTACTCTTCCTCGTCAGTAACGTCCTCTACTCCGACAATCCTTCGTTTGCCTTGGAGAACCACATGTCGCTTTGGCGGTTCCTTCTGCTTGTCTTTATTTTGATTCTTTTTTTGTCTGCTTGACATGTCCAATACGTAGAAGACCTGTCTCACCTCGTTCGCGAGAACAAATGGTTCTCTCAAGTAGCCGACTTCTTGGAGGTCAACCGTAGTCATGCCGTATTTGTCGACATTCACGCCGTCTGCGTTTAGTTTTACCTATTGGCACTTAAACAACAGGACCTTCAAAGGCCCATAGTCGAGCTCCCATATCTCTTCTATGAATCCATAATATGTGTCCACCCTATCTCTGTTATCGGCGGCTTCTATACGGACACCGCTATTTTTGTTTGTGCTATTGTTATCTTGTGATCTCATATAGAATGTGTAACCATTTATCTCGTACCCCTGCCATCTCACAATTTCAGCGAATGGTCCCCGAGCCAGGCGTTGCAACTGTTCATTGTTGGACTTGCTCTTGAGGATATGGTTTTGTAACCATGCGCCGAAAGAATCCATGTGCCTCAGTGTTATCCACGTATCAGTCTACTGGCGACGTAGAGCATTCTTGTGTTGGAGGACATATGGGGCAGCCACTGCCGATTGTTTCAACACAGTGCAATGTGCTTGTTTAAATGTCCGAAGATCGTTGCATGCAACTACTTTTCTTCCAAGTGTTCGTTCCTTTACCTCGTAGCCTGCCCTCATGGCGTGATATAGGGACGTCGATAGGGTCTAGATCATCAATGTAGTGCACACAGAACTCGACCACCTCCTCTGTCACATAACCCTCGGCAATGCATGCTTTCAGGTGAGAACGGTTATGTCCATACTTCTTTAGTACGCTCATGTACCTCTCGAAAGGGAACATGTTGTGGAGATAAATAGGCCCAATAATATATATCTCTTTGCTTAGATGAACAGTGAGATGAACCATGATATCAAAAAGACAGGAGGAAAGATCATCTCGAGGCTAACCACACTTTGTACCACGTTAGCCTGCAGCTCACCCAGTTTCTTTGGATCGATGACCTTCTGAGAAACGGCGTTGAAGAACGAACACAGCTTTGTGATTGTCCCCCATACCCACTCGGGCAATACACCTCTCAAAACCACCGGGAGCAACTGTGTCATCAGCACAAGATAGTCATGAGATTTTAGGTGTACAATTTTGTTCTGTTTCATATTTACGAATCTTTTTACGTTCGACGAGTATCCGGAAGGGACCTTCACACTGCTAAGACACTCTATCACGCTTTTTTCTCTTCTTTGCTTAGAGTGTAACTCGCTGGCCGTAGGTACAGTTGTTCCATACCTCTTTTTTCAGGGTGTGGATCCTTCCTGATACTTAGGACTTCAAGGTCGTTCTGAGCACTCACTGTATCCTTCGATTTTCCGTACATATCTATATTGCCTTGGAAGCTCACAAAGACGTTCTTGGTGATGTGCATGAAGTCCAGTGAGTGGCGAACATCTAAATCTTCCCAGTAAGGCAAGTCCCAAAATATTGACTTCTTTCATATGGGTGCATGGCCATCCTCATCATTCGACACAGATTTACTTCTCGGACCCTTTCCAAATACTACCTTCAGATCCTTCACCATAGCAAACACCTGCTTGCCACTACGATGCCTCGGCTGGGCACGATGTTCTTCCTCCCCGTTAAATTCCCTGCGTTTTTTCCGCAACGCGTGGCTCTCAACAAAAAACCTACGATGCCCTATGTACACCATTTTCCGAGAGCCTTTCATGTACGTGCCATCGGTTTGCTCCAAGCACTGGGCGCACGCTTTGAAGCCTTTGCCAGTTAGGCCGGACAGGTTACTAAGCGCTGGCCAGTCATTGATTGTTAAAAATAACATTGCACGCAGGTTGAAATACTCCCTTTTGTATTCATCCCAGACCTTTACACCGCTCCATAACGTCTGAAGATCTTCAACCAAAAGTTTCAGGTAGACATCGATATCATTTCCGGGTTGCTTGGGGCCTTGGATCAACAACGGCATCATTATGTACTTTCTCTTCATGCACAACCATGGAGGAATATTATACACATATAATGTGACTGGTCAGGTGCTATGACTGCTGCTCATGTCTTCGAAAGGATCATCCCATCCGTACTCAAACCGAACCTTATGTTTCTGACCTCGTCTGCGAAGTCCTTGTACTTCCGATCGACCATCCTCTGTTGCGAGCCATCCGTCGGATGCCTAAGCATTCCGTCGACCTTACGCTCTTTTTTGTGCCAACGCATCATCTTCGCATGTGCTTTGTTTGCAAACATACGCTCCAGCCTTGGAATCAGAGGAAAATACCACAACACTTTTACCGGTGCTCTCTTCTTCACACGCACCCCATCTACTTCACCTGGATCGTCACGCTTCGTCTTATACCGGGGTTCCTTGCACACTGGATAGACATCCAAGTCGGCATATTCACCGCGACATGCATGCATCTTTCGTACTTTCAATCCTAAGAGACACAGGACCAGTTTGGCTTGATACGTGGATTCTGGCAGGGTGTTATCTTCCAAGAGCAACTTCTTTATTAGCGACAGCAACTCATCGAAACCCTTATCTGACACACCATTCACAGCCTTCCATTGCATGAGCTCCAGTGTAGTGCGTAGTTTCTTGTTCCCCTGACCACAATTTGAGTACAAAAGAGTTCTCTGGTCCTCCAACAAACCCTGGTACTTCCTATATTGTTTGTTCTCTGTGATATCTTCCTCTGCATTACGCAGCATCTGGTCCAGCTCATCATCCACACCAAATTGATCGCTTTGTGTATCTTCGACGTCCTCGTATGTCGTCGCGTCCGGCATACCATCATATGTCACTTTCTCTTCATCGGCTTCTTCTTCGTCTTCTATATTGGTATGCTCTACTTCGCCGTGGTGAGTCCAACATGTATAGTTCGGTATGAAACCTCTCATCAACAAGTGGCCCTGGATCCGTCCTCGCATTGAGTGCTCTTTCTCGTTCCTGCAATCTACGCACGGACACCGTATGAAGCTTCCTGGAGGCAAGTCTCGAAAGACGACATCGAGAAAAACATTCATGCCATCGATGAACTCCCTTGACCGACGATCCGCATACATCCATTGACGGTTCATCTGCACCAATTAAATTAATAAGAACACTTATTATATTTTTCAAATTGAAATATTTAACTCGAAATAACTAATTGTTATATTTTTTAATTACCTCTAAACTTTCTACATTTTTAAAGCTAAACCAACTAAATCTCACAAATTTAAAAACTTTTTTCAATTGTTTTCTATACTTTGCCTAAATTATAAACATATGTAATTTTTATTTTGTACCCCTCTAATTTTTTTAATTATATTTCATACACAAAAATAATTTATTCCCAACCTAGCAAAAAACCTAGATCAATTTAGCTCTATAGCAAATGAAATAATCACCCTACCTACTATTTTAAACTAATTTGAAACTAAAACCATCCAATAGATCGCCACATTGCCTCAAAAGATCTAGAGGGGAGAGCTAGCAAAATAGACATCTTCCGACAAAAACTAAGGCACCAAGCTAGATCTAGCTCTCTAAAACAAATAATCACCCCTACCAACTAATTTCAACATCTTATACATCATTAAAGAAGGATACAAAACTAATATGGGACTTAAACCCCCAATAGATCAACATCTTGCCTCAAATTATCTAGAGAGAGAGAGCTAGCAAAACAAACACCTTCAATTCAAACAAGATCAATTCAATATTTCTCCACATCCAATGAAAAAATATAAGCAACATCTACATGAAAATGATGTTGGTACCATGTTTACTTACCTTGATAACCTTAATTTAGAGCAATTAGCCTCAATTAAAAATTTTGGCAGCTCCCCTGCATGAACAGCTCGGCCCGTCAGTGCTACTGTGTGAGCTGCTCGAGGAGGAAGAAGGGCTTAAATGCCCTGGGCAGGAAAGGGCATATGCAAGCGGTTCAAAGTACGAACCGCTTCTCTTCAAGCGGTTCGTACTTTGAACCGCTTGTTTAAAGCGAACCGCTTGTGATGGGCCGCTTTGGAAGCCCCAATCCGCAGTAGTGTATAATTAGATAATGGTTTTGAGATAAATTGGGACCTTTGATATTGGATGCAGGAAACAAGTTATGACTAGATTCTTCTAGGCTACTTGGGTGCTATGTCGCCCCTATTCGGTCACATTCCACTTCAGCATACCAGTCATCTTATATGTGTTGATGTCAACTAAAGTGTCCACATCCGCACATCAACCAAAATGGCTCTCAAACATATGTTTGACAGGTTAAAGAATTAAGTTGGAATGATTTTGAAAGTTTTGGAATCAACCTCCTAGAATAGTTTTGTATCCTATGGACCAATTGGATCGAACGAAAAAAACTAAGAGACCAAATAGCATTACTTTAAGTAAAATAAGTCACAAAAGAGGGACAGAATCATCAAACCCCCAAGGTTTCGATTCCCCTTCTCCACGTCTATCATAAATAGGAAAAATTGGTTGTATGACAGTTGATGTGACTCACAGAAACTAACACTTGGTTGATGTGCCTTTTGATGAATAACTCAACAATTGAATTGGATCAGAATAAGGAATGAAAGTCAATTCGTTCGAGATGAGACAAGGAAAAGAGTTTAGAGACGACTCAAAAAATTTAGAAGGATTTTGCCTTTTAAGTCTGTTAGTCAAAATTAGCCAACTTGGAGTTATGAGTACACCGGGCACAACTATTCCTTTTATTGATGACATTTGGCCATTTTTCTGGCTTTTCCCTTCTTTTCCTTTTCTTTTCCACTCATCTGAGTAAATAGCATATATCAATCACTGTGCATTTAGAATTAATGCGTGCATTTTTTTGTCTACAATTTCCATTTTACATAATGACATTTGAATTATGTTACCTGCTTGTGCAGGAACTTGATCCGATGATTCGATTGCATTTTGATTGTTTGGTTTCCAAAGAGAATATTGTTTCGATCTTGATAAAAATAAATTAACGCTGGGTCATTTTCTGAAAGTGGTACATAAATGGTCAAATACGTTTTTTAGGTTGGAGTGGATGATGGATACCGATCTTTTGCTTAAAAGAAAAGGAAAAGGAAAGGAAAAGAAGGGAAAAGCTAGAAACATGGCCAAAATCTCGTCAATAAAAGGAATATATGTGATCGGCGTTATTCATAAAAAGGCATATCAATCGAGTGTTAGTTTCTGTGAGGTACATCAACAGAATGTCATACAACCAATTTTCCCGTCATAAATATGGTGCCAAAACTCATTTCGTTTTTTTGTTGTAAAATGAAAATAGAGGCGCAACCCTTTTGCCAAAAAAAAAAGGAAAATTAGATATGCACGGAAACCTAGAAATGCATTTTCATACTATTCTTAAGTTTATCAGATTTATAATCATATTACGGAGTAACATATAAATTAGTTACTCATTAGCAAGAGTAATTCATGAACATACTGTAATACTAGCGCGCTCATTTCGTTACTGGCACTACGATTAAGGCCATGTTCTTTTGAGCTGATCTGAACGGCTAAACAGCTGAACGGCTGAAATGACTGAACTTCGAAAGCTTCTCGAGATAGTTTTGAGATTCGGATCCATTTCATTTGACTTGCTTTTATTGGATCAGTGATCGATTTCTAGGTTTCGTCGTAAGCCTAATTGGTTACTTCAAATTACATAAATCAATAGTTCAAACCGCACTCAAAGGTAGGGCATTTCCCATTGATATAGGAACTTTTGTATCTGAAACAATAGTATCTCCAATTATAGCCCCTCTGGGATGTAAAATATATCTCTTCTCACCATCCCCATAGTGTATGAGACAAATGTATGCATTTCAATTAGGGTCGTATTCTATGGTTACGATTCTACTAGATATGTCTTTTTGATTCCGTCGAAAATCGATTTTACGGTATAGGCACTTATGACCTCCCTCTCTATGCCTTGCGGTGGTGCCCTCGAGAATGCGGACACAGGTGGTGCATGGTTGTCGTCAGCTCGTGCCGTAAGGTGTTGGGTTACGTCTCGTAACGAGCGCAATCCTCGTGTTTAGTTGCCACTATGAGTTTGGAACACTGAACAGACCACCGATGTTAAGCCGTAGGAAGGAGAGGATGAGGCCAAGTCATCATGCCCCTTATGCCTTGGGTGACACACGTGCTACAATGGGCGGGATAAAGGGTCGCGATCTCGTGAGGGTGAGCTAACCCCAAAAATCAGTCCTCATTTCGGATTGCAGGCAGCAACTCGCTTCTTTTCAAAATGTTGATAAGTCATTAAGTTGTTAAGCCGTTAAACTGAAAAGAACTGGGCCTAAGGTGCATAGATTCGAACATGGGGCAACACATGGATAAGAAATCCGGTGCATAGATTTGTATTTGTCCATATCGAGACTGGCGTGGCTCCTCAAATATGTAGCCAGAAGGAACAGAGGCAACTGGGTATACAAAAAAGACTAGGCTTTAATGGATAGAAGATGGTTGAATAGATGTCCCAAGCTCAACGTCGTTTTTTTCAACACCTTACCTCAGACTACAAAGAACAAATAAAAAACAACTGAAATCAATTGAAGAGCCTTTACATGATCAATCTATAATCATTTTCATGGTTAAAGGGGTTGATTACGTGGATCCTATAATAATTCTTAGGAAAAGTGCCAGTTTGATCCCTCAACTTTCACGATTTCGCCAAATTCGTCCTTGAACTCTAAAACCAGTTTTGACACGTCCCCCATCTTTCAAAACCGTGCTGATTTGGTCCCTTGACCGGTCAAACCTGGATTGGAGGGCGGTTTTAGCTGATGTGGCGCTCATGTGACGGTTTTAGCTGATGTGGCGCTCATGTGGCACACTCCACGTGGCTTTTTTTTCACGAGTAACAAAACAGCAGGTAAAATAATTTCGTAGAAATTTATACGTTGCTCAAATGAAAAAGTTATTTACAAAAAAAAAGATGCGTATCAAAATTATCTACAACTTTCGTGTTCAACCCAAATTCATCCGAGCAACATAAGACCTCGAAAATGGTGAATTACCAAGGACAGTGCCGTCGGCCCGAAAGCAGGCAGCGATAATTTTTTTTTTATAAATTCATAAATTGCTCAAATGAAAAACTCGTCTACATGAAAAAGATGTGTCTCAAAATTATATACAACTTTCATGTTCAACTAAAATTCATCTGAGCAACATAAGACCTCGAAAATGGCAAATTGCTGAGGACGGTGCCGTCGGCCCAAAAGCAGGCAGCGACAAAAATATTTTTTATAAATTCATACATTGCTCAAATGAAAAACTTGTCTACATAAAAAAGATGCGCCTAGAAATTATCTACAACTTTCGTGTTCAACCCAAATTCATCCGAGCAACATAAGACCTCGAAAATGGCGAATTACCGAGGACGGTGCCGTCGGCCCGGAAAAAAAAGGCCACGTGGAGTGTGCCACAGGAGCGTCACATCAGCTAAAACCGCCACATAAGAGCCACATCAGCTAAAACCGTCCTCCAATCCGGGTTTGACAGATCAAGGGACCAAATCAGCATGGTTTTGAAAGATGGGGGACGTGCCAAAACTGGTTTTGGAGTTTAGGGACGAATTTGGCGAAAACGTGAAAGTTGAGGGACCAAACTGGCACTTTTCTCTAATTCTTATAAAGGACACGAAGGTTGTTCTTAAGGGAAGCACAACAGTTCATGATGAACAATCAACACTACGTATATCACAAGTATAAATGGATAAAACAATTACAAAATATGAGGAATATTTAGCCAGTCGCTGGTATTTAGTGTCAAAAACAGTATAAATCCAAATTCTACTTTTTAGGAGGAGGAACAAATGGGTAAACCTACTTTAAAAAACGTAGATATCTTCGTACTTGTCTAGGTTCAAGGTATAGAACGGTGACCTTTTGGGACTACAGAAATTTTAAGAATTTTTCTCAAGCTTGGTTTACGAATTGTACGGATACCAATTTTAAGCTTCAAATTTTTTATAAAAATAATGAAAATTTAACACTGCGGACAGTTAGGAGCTTCAAGCAAAAATTTTGGGGCTCGACATTCACCTCGCTGCATCCAAACGGTGCATTCAGTGGACTCGACAATTTTATGGTATAGAGATATTTGAGTCACGCACCTTATCCAACTGGAACCACTTTGAATTTTCTATATTTTTCTAAAAATCAAATTCTAATTGTTGCATAGATTAAACATTTGGACGGATATGCAACTAGTTTGTAAACTTGATCTCTAGGGTGTCTCGATATCTTGTGGAAATTACCGATACCCTTAGATGTTTCATGGATGGCTAAGATTAACCACATATTAACTAACCACACTACCTAGTGTATGCTCCACATATCCCACTCTTGTACATGTTCACCTGGGTCCACACATCTGAAGCAACCGGCTCAGCCCAACTGCGAAGTTTCTGACGCCCACGATCCTCCTGTCGCACCTCGTTCCCACTCGTCGGTTGCGGTCCATTTTCCACACAATCTTTGTGACCCCAAATCCTAGTTCAACCGTCTCAAGCAATCTTCTAGGCGTGCAAGACCCCTTAACCTTTAGTTCACGTCTACGACCTATTGCCAACAATAGTACACCTAGGCCTATGCCATAAAGATTACTCCATTAAAAACCCAAACCTCCCTTGGTAACTGCAAGTTAATCCATGTTCAATCATAAATTAACCATTAGATGCATACCAAAACAAAGCATTTACAAACTTTTTCAAGAATGTCCATATTCATTCACTTTTCCATAAACAACAATCTTGTTCAAATTTTATAATTTTTTTTCTAAAACTCAGATAAAAAAGGTTATCAACGTGAAAAAGATGAGCATCGAAATTCTTTTCAATTTTTAGGTACAACACTTAATTTTTCAAGCACAACACCAACACCTACGAAATATATATATGGCACGTTTTATCTCACTTAAAACTATTTAAGAATGCATAAATTTTATTAATATCATTCATCACAATATGAAACATGGTCTTGCAGTGTATGTAACATAGGCATAGACTATGTATTGACATTAACAACTAAGCATTGGGACCGATGTATGGAGCAATGATCGTGTGCCCCCATCACGCGATATATATTCCCAAACCTTTATAGCGCTTAGCTATAGCTGCTCTCTTGCGCGTCCACGTCATTCGGCAGCTTTCCTCGCGTGGTCACGTCGCCCTAAAATTGTGTGCCGTCGGATCGCGCCGTGTGTTTGCCTTACTGACCGTCCTTCCTGCGTGCTTTTTCCGTGGTCGCATTTTGCGGTTGCGCCCTTCGTGTTTTCCGTCTTGTGCAGTGTGATCCTTTTTACCTTTGTAGATGTGCCTGCTGTTCCAGGGAAATTACCCGCCTCTGCCATTGTGTTCGCACGGCTACCTCTTTCCAGACCTCAGATTGGGGATGGGGTTGGACGAAGAGAGGGAGAGTGAGGGATGGTGGGGGAGGGGCTGGGTATGGGATGCCGACCGTCCGGTGCAACGGTGGGAGCTTCCGCCGTGCTGCTGTGGGTTGCGTCGCCGCGCCACACGGCGATTCTTCTTTGCTGGCGGCCGCTGTGTCGGCGCCGTCACGGTCGGTCTGTGCGCCTGTGCGAGCACCGACATCCCGTTGTGCTGCTATGGTTGTGCCATCGCTGGGTGCGTGGCGAGGAAGTCCTGCCCGCTGGCGACCTGATTGAGCACTGCGGTTTGGTTCGGTGGTGCCCGTCACATCGGCCTGGAGCTCTCCTCGACGAACGCGGGTGTGACCTTTCCGCCGTCGGCCGTCTCTGTGTTCGGCTCCGAGGACTCCGCTGTGCTACCGTCGCTCTTTTCTTTTCCCATAGACTTTCTTGCTTGCAAAATTGGAGTTGGTATAAAGAATGAAATGTTGGAAGGAAAGCAACGAAAGGAACAACCAAAAGGACAAACAGAGGGGGAGAGAGGAAAAGGAGGAAGAAATGTGTTGCGATTAACTTACTTGGAGGTTGGGGATTGGGACTTGCGACCCGCCGTCAACGCTTTGCTGTGATGCGTTCCTGCCGCCGCCGCCGCAGCCTCTGTGGTTCGCACCTTCGGTTCGATCTGGCTCGTCGTTGCCGTCGCTCTCTACGTCCGTCATCGCCACGGTTCCCCTCAGGCCCTCACCGCCTCTTGTGTCCGGATTTGCCGTCCGTTTCCGCTGCGCCGTCGGGGGTACGCCTTGTGGGAGGAGGATCTGTCGCCAAGGTGTGTGTAGGGAGTGCTCTGGCAAGGGGCGTTGACGGCGGTGGATCTGGGCCGTCGCACTCTTCGTGCGGCGTCTCCTTTTCTACGGTTTGGTTCGGCTGTGTACGTTCTTTGCCTTTCTGTTTTGAGATTTCTTGTCGTTCGCAGCTCACGGATTGATTGCTTTTTATTTCTTCGATGTTTTTGGTTTCCTGTCCGCAAGGTGTTTGATGAAATTCCTGTGAGGAGGTTGGCTGCTTTTGTTGTTCATGTGTGCTGATCTCTGCATATGTGATAGGTAGCTTTCTTTTGCATATGTGGTTGTTAATTTGTTTAGTTTGTGAGCCGGTTTCCCCAAGGTCTAGGATGTTTTGGTTTTGGTTCTTAGATTAGATGGCGGATGGCAGCTAATTTAGACCTTGCATGTTTTGGTTTTACTTGAACCGTGTGTTGTTGCATGGTGCAGTAGAGTGCCTCTTTTTTTAGCTAAACTTGAGTGGCTTTGTTTAGGAGGGTGCACAGTGGAGGTGCTGATGGTCCTATGTGGTTACGGGTGTGTTTGGTTTATAGCCCTGGGTGGCCATGCCAAAAAATTGGCATGACCATCTCATGGCATGACCAAATCTTGTCAAATTTTATAGTGTTTGGATTGTAACCAATGGCGTTTGGCCAATAAAAATTTAAAAAATTTAAAAAATCAAAAAATATTTAAAATGGGTTGATTAGGATTTTAAATGAATTATGAAATTTTTTCTATGTAATTTGGACTCCCGATAAAATTGATACAAAAAAGAGAAATTTAAATAGAAAATGAATGCATCTGTGTACTAGCAATTGCTAGCTAGCAGCTAGCTGGGAGCGCACGCTCGCTGAGACTGACGCCGGGCCCGAGCACTGATTGCAGCGTTGCTGCATGGCGGCTCGCGTTGGCAGGGCGCGGGCGAGCAAATCGGCCGCCCGCGCCCGCAGCAGCTCGCAGGAACAAAATTGATGGCGCGCCCTCGCTTTGGCATGGCAAGCCAATCAACGGCTACAAACCAAACAATGGCCAAATTGCCATGGCAACCAATTTTTTGGCATGGCAGCCGACGGCTACAAACCAAACACGCCCGTGACATGTTTTTTTTTCAGGCGTTATTAATGTGGTGAGCGAGGTTGTAATGTATTTGTTCGGTTATCTTATTGCTTTCAGTGGCTGTTTTTAGTCTTGCACTGTGAGATTGCTTAATTTTGTGTTCAGTGTGCTTGGAGAAATGCTGCCATTAGCTTAGGCACGACTATATGATTCACCAGAAATTTGCTGGAGCATACTTAGTAAGCTTGCGTTGCATACACTAGCAAGAACTTGCTCTCACATATAACTTTCTTTTAGCTATTCCATACTGTAAGTTCAAACTGCAGTTAGCTTCCATACTGATGGTTCCACTTCCAAGGTGTCATTTGTAGGATAACTGTCTTGTGCTTGCTGTTCAAGCACAGGGGCTCTTGTGCTTACCGAGTTTGTCTCAGCGTTCAGTGATGGTGATCAACCTTTATCTACACCAAAAACAGAGAGATGTCCCAATTGCTTAGGTGCAGGAAAGGTAAACAGTCTTTTACACGCAGAATACATCACCCTTTCAAACTCAATGCAAATTACAATTCCCTATTGATGTTGGCTCTTTCAGGGAGGTTTCAAGTCACATACATACATGCTAAGACTGTCAACGTTAGTCTGCTGACTTTTCTTATTGTGTATGTGATAATGGGCTATTTATCGGCTAAAAATTGTTAACTCAAGGACTCAAGGTTAGTCCGCTGATTACATATGCTACCTTTGCCAAACTATGAAGGTTTGCCACATGGTAAATAGCTGACCATGTTTCATTATAACTGACTGTAACCAAATTTAGCATATTGACGGGAATTTAAATATTTCATGACTCCTTAAACCTATGTTACAAAAAGAAAGAACATGTGTAAAACAAATAATTCAAATTGGCCAATGTTATTTGCCTTTTTTTGCGGAGCTCTATTTGCATCAAGGAAATTAAAATGCATTACAACCAAGCAACCTGTCTGTGTCGCCTCTTCTCATATTTTATATAATATTTCATTCACGGTTTCAAACTTTCGATACGTGAGGTAATTACATTTAAATGTAACTGATCATCTCAGAATTGGACTGATCCTAGGTACATTGAATTGGAACTTGCCTATAGTTCAGTTTTCAATATAACTTGAGATACTGAGAAGGTAAGGCTTACTTAAATTTAAATATATGGCAATGCCTTATAATTATATTATTGCTAGATGCTTGCAACTACAGCTCAACTATGCAATATGCATTTCCAAATAGGGAAAAAGGTAATCACATAATATTTAATGTAATCTTTCAAACATCCTACCCAAAGTCATTGTTATGCTATGCAATTTTTAATGCGATCATAACATGTGGTTGCCTTTTACCCTGTTCCAAAAATCTTCAAATTATATACTGCATATCCTATGTCTACTTCGAAACATTTCGCCTACACTCCAAAATATTTTTTATATATTCAAATTTAAACTGGCGTGATCTTTTCAACATATTCAACTATATTGAAAATTAGACCATAACTTAGGTCCAATTAAAAGCATTTAGGAAGGCTGCATCTTACGGATGTTCTCTTACGATTATATTTACATGAACTTCTTGTCTTCCTACTCTAGAAATAATAAATCAAACATGACAATATACACTGCACAGGATTATTTGCTTTTTTGGACTATGATTTCCTCTATGAAACAAGCCATGGCCATCTTTAAATATTTGCTTCTCACCTGCTCTTTTCATACTTAAAAGTGCAGGATGCCTTTCATTCACAGCAGCTTGGCCACCATCATGCTCATCCTGGGGAGTGAAGAGACATGAGCTATCTTCTGTTCATGGGGCTGTGTAGTGCTCCTTTTTCTACTATATACTTTACGTAAAACCTCTCTCTCTCTCTCGTCAAACGTACATATCCTTCATTATAAATTGAGATGTTTTTTTTGAATGGTTTTCGGGTTTTGTAACTACTGATACGATAGAAATGTTCTAAATTGATATGTTCTTTTGGAATGTCTTTTAAGTTTTGAAACTACTGGTGCAATAGAAATGTTCATTTCCATTAAGTATATGTTTGTCTTAGACAATGGAACCATTCTTTTCAAAAATTAAACCTGTTCTTTATGCCTCATTTGATCATTCTACTGCTTTGGATTTTCCTGGTGTAATTATAAAGTTTTAATCCTGCATTTTGCTAAATTCTCTCATTGAACCAGTTAACCAACAGATATCAAAATGTTGTTTGAAGTGTACCATCCATTCATAATTGAAATGCCTGATTATCTGTAACAGTGATGCATTATGCCTGCGTGAAACTGTTAGATCTTACGAGCATGAAGCATCTTGCACTCTCTGAATAATTGTGGTTGCTAGAATTTGTTATTTGCTCATTATCATATAGGTGGTGCTCTCTTAGTTTGGAAATATATGTAGCACTTAGATGTCATGATATTTTAATTGTTGTTTGCTTTTTTTTTTCTCCTGATCTACTCTTGCTTTTTAACTGCAGGTATAAAGCTTCTCACGGAGGCATTTTTAATACTTACGTTTAGAACCTTACAAACTAGTATTTACATGCATCTGCAATTTATTATATAAATAAATGCCTGATTGGTTACGCTCTTATATATGATTGTCTCAGTTGCATGGATTGCAAACTGGTGTGATCAAGTAAATAAGCGCTTATTCTCTTCAAACAAAATGACGGATGGTTCCATAGCGGCGTCCGCGCGCTTTCACTGCTAGTACATCATGTATAAGCTATATTAATGCTTTTCCACGACATACATACAGTTAATTTTGATATGATTTAACAATACACTGAATATTTTGCATTTTACTAGTAGACGTATACATTGAGAAGAGATCCTTTTTCCCTTGTCATAAAAGCAAATAACCAGGTACTTCTTTGACAATCTAAATTGTTTGATAAATCACGAAAAATATTAGAAAATTGTGACTTCGCAATTATGGCGTGGAATATTTGCAGTCCATGCATACGTAACATGACTATGGCAGTACCAGTATGGCACAGCCAGCGGTGCCAAATTTTCCTTCTCACCTATTTAAGTATTTAACAAATGGGCTGATGCAGTCACAGATGCAAGTGCTAGCACAGCACTAGAGCTAAAGAAATACAGTGATCCGTGAGAGAAACCCAGCATCGTATCACAATCATCGCAGCCACCAACCAATTAAATATCCCATAACGTTACACTTTCTTTTTGCAATGTAAATCACCTTGATAACCTAAAGAATGGAACCTTCTGAGCTCTGAGCAGAGCAGCACTTTGCGTTGGCCACTTCACTTGTCAGAGGAATTAAATTAAGGCGTAGCTTATTTATACTAATAAACAAGCAATAGAACATTAAAATAAGTAGAAAGAGGCACCACGATGGAAGGTAAGTGGGCTGTCTCCTCGCCAAAAGTACAGCTGGAACCGAGCAAATTGCACATTCCTTATCTCCTCCCCTGCTGGCTTGGCTTCTGCTTCTACTGCCGATTTCAGATCTGGCCAAGTAAGCTCGCCTTGGACTAATCAACTCTCCTCTCCTCTTTATTTCTTCAAATTTTTTTTTTGAAGGAGCTTTCTTTATGTGTGTTTGTGTGCGTGGCAGAGGGAAGGAGAAGAAGTACCACGTGTTCGTTTCGGCGCCTAAGCTTTAGCATGTAGCAAACATGTAGCATGTGGACTCATCTCGAGCGTTGGGGGAAGAGGTAACGACAGAGAGGCTCTACTTCAGGGTGTTGTGCATTGCTTCCCTGCTCTGGTGTCTGAAGCCCGTCAGTCCAACGCAGGCCACTCTGTTCCCATGCCTCGAGCCCTCCAATAATTCTCAGGGCGAGCGGGCGAGCGAGCATGAGCCTTGCCCTCGTTTTTCAGAAAATGACAGCTGACGAATCAGCATGAAAAGGATGCACACAAAATCAAAAATTGGTTGGGGAGTTCGAAGCATGCTGGCTTGCGATGAAACGGAGTCATTCTGCTAGGGCAACATGCGCATGGGATGGAGCCAAATGTCCGGTCACCCACCCGGAATCGGAACCCGGATGGCAAAGATCTTCGGGAGTTCCATAGTGGGAAATGCAACTGCACGTGCACATGAGTTCATGGCTTGTAGAAAACCCCATAGTCTACAAGCCGTGGGCTGATCTCTCCTCCTCTCTTTCTCCCTCCCTCCTCTAACTGAAAGGATCGATATGCCGCATGAAGGGGGTGAATAGGTGAATAAATAAAATTGTGGAAAGTAAACACTCAAAACAATAGCTAGCACATCGGATGTTCTGATCAGATCCAGTACACCATGCGTCGGATGTTCTGATCTGCGTCGGATGTTCCGATCGTAATTGATCTGGAATCGATGTAAACCTGCAATAAAAATTGATTTCTCACAAAATCAAGTTTAGATCAACTCAAAAAAATTCAGAATAAGTCAAAAACAAATAGTAGAACAAATACTCAAGGTCGAGATGAAGCACACGGCGACTTTTGTTTATCGATTGTCGGATCTTTGAAGGGAGATCCTACTCACCGTTAGGGAAGGCACAAAGTCCGGATCACCAAGACCCTATGCCCCTCCCAGCGTTGCACATCACTCACCGGTGTTCACTAGATGAATCCTTTTTCTTGCGGAGGAAGAATCACACCTTCATAAACTCTGGAGGCACACCATACAAAGCTCGACGGCTCACCGGCGACACCTAGCCGTCTAGGAGCCTTTCAAGCCTCCAAGAGTAACAAATGCGACGGAGAATTGTTTAGGAATCGCTAAGTACTCAAGAATTTGATGCCTCTAATTCGTGGAGCACTTTGGGTGCCTTATATCTCTAGATCTAGATCTCAAAAGATGAACAAGAGAGAGAAAATGTTTGTGTTCTTGAAAGCTGATGAAGAAAGGAGTGTAAGGTTCAAAATCTCAGTCAATCAGAGTGTGTAACCTTTGGCAGGTGGTGGAGGAGAGTTTTAAATAGAGAATATCAAAATATGACCGTTCCTGCAAAGAATCCCACGTTGGATGTTCCGACCCACATCGGATGTTCCATCCGATGTACATCGGATGTTTCGATGGGTTGCTTTCTGGATTGCGCTGGTAGCATGCAGACTGGGTCCACCATCGGATGTTCCGACCCATGTCGGATGTTCCGATGGAGTAGGTTCTGTATATAGGGTATTTTGAGTGGAAGACTCATACAAACTTAGAGATACCTACTTTGAGAACCTTTATATACTTCTCCGTAGCATCCCCCTTTATAGTATGGCATGACTAGACTTAAGAAATAAAGATTTATAATTTGTGGCTAAATAGAGTCTTGATGCCATCTTCAATCTATAAAAGTTTGAGGGTTACTCCACCACTTTTAACCCCTATATATATATCATTATTAAAAGCATTAGCCCTATAATTGTTGATCATAAATCACAAAAACCTACTTGGGGCCTAGATGCACTTTCATTTACCTCTGTTGTGCGGCTACCACACCGCTGCAAAGCGGCACAACGTGGATCGGCAGGACAACACAACATGTATCGAACGGACTTAGTGGTGCATTGGGAAATATTAGGGCGTCCACGGACGGAGGTAAAATTTTTTTTTTTAAAAAAAGGGACCAATTAGAAGCATGTAGAAATTGCAGGGGGCAAATAGAATTTTTGCTACTATTTACATAAAAATGTACATGTATTTTTAAGGTTTATATAATTTTTTTACAATCATAATATGCAAACTTATGTTTATTTGTGAATTCTATAAAATATGTACTATTTTGTCATAAAATCTTTAAGTTCTTGAGAATAATTTCCATAAATCCGTAAATTTGTAAGATTTTTTA
Source organism: Raddia guianensis (assembly GCA_036346415.1). Lineage (NCBI taxonomy): Eukaryota > Viridiplantae > Streptophyta > Magnoliopsida > Poales > Poaceae > Raddia > Raddia guianensis. The sequence goes on from CM070540.1 coordinate 31,727,331, forward strand.
GTACTATATATAGGGGTACATATAAATATGCATATGCATGGAGCATGGGGGTGCCAAGGTTCCTGCTCGTACCCCCTGTCTTCGTCCCTGAGGGCGTCGCACCATGGACCGTGGCAACGTGGATGACATGGTAGGCAGCGTGTACCGAATGGTTATTGTGACCAAAATGGACTATTCCAGCTCAAGCTTCTATATTTTTAAACCAAAGGGTAGGAGCTCTGCCATTCTTTCCAGAAAGAGGAAAATATAGGGAAAGCAAAAAAAAAAACAGATATGTGCAAAGCATCGGAAAAAACCGCAGCACAATGTTGCCAACTTTCTCAAGCCACACACACCACCACATGGCAAGACGATGACAGCGAGTGATGTAGCCAACCCAATCATGACTACTCCTCTGAGTAACGGCTAAATGGCGACCATACAACATGATTTCTTGATAGCCTGAGTGGGCAACTTCAACAAGGTAGTGCAAACACACCAACGTCGTCTAACTCCGCTAAAAAAGGAATTCATACCATAGCTATCATCCTTTGAAGCTACATAGCTCATTGGGTGAAATCCATCCGTAGGTAGATCAGCAGTCTTCCCGTTCAAGTAGGAAAGGAACGAAGCAAGAGTTGCTTTTTGAATGAAGGCAAGTCCGGGCGGTGCAAGCGCTGAATCAGTTAAAATTGTTGAGTTCAGAGCTTACATGAACCTCGCACATGGTAGGTTTTCATCCAACAATGCTTTGGGTGAGGATGTCACCTACGACTGTTAGGATTTGTGTCGAATCTGTATATGAGTAGAACTCTAAATTTTAACAGACATGGTAGGTTAGAGCTTGAGTAGGACTCGTAACCTGGCCTCCACTATATAAAAGGGGCAACTCGATGTAATAAACAAGACAATTTTATTACAAGGGATTTCGAGAGGCCTATGGTCGGGATTCCGATAGCTAGTATGTTAAAAAATTATTGATGGGAAGAAGCACCCATAGGTATGCCTGCAAACGTAGGCAATTGGACCGAACTGCGTTATCAACATTGTGTATCTTGTGTCGTTCAGATCTTTTATTAGCGTTAGATTTTGTAACAACGACAATATCTTCAAGGAAGGAAGTGGCGTCGGATGACATCACCATTGCCGGACTAAACGGATAAGACTTTAGCTCGACACATTTCCCAAACCATGTTGAAGGGAGGAGCGGACAACAACAAGAAAGAACATCTTCCCTAAGCTTCTATATTTCATTGTTGGCGATGGCAGTGTGACGGCGCGCTGGCTGAAGCCAGGTGCTGATGGATAGGGAGAGGAAGGTTTATTTTGGTGAAGGTATTTTGCCAAACCACGTGAAAGAGAGAAGGATAGGAAGCATTTACGAATCTTAAAGCGCAATCGAATGGGACAACAGACGGCGCCTGTAACCGCAGTTGCATACAGGAAATCCCCTTCTGTTCAGGCTATTCCTTCTGACATGGACGGAAGTAACCGTACCTGCACAATGATGCTGGACCGTCTCGCTGATGTCGGGGCCGAGCAACGGGTGCAGCTCTGACGCAAAGAATCGAATGATTTCAGCGTACGTGCTGGGATCCGATGCCTCGTGATTTTGCTCTGAAACCCGTGATTGGCATCGATCAGCGAAAGAACCGACGCCCCCAGGCGTTCTCACAGTACAAGCCCGAGAGAAAGAAAAAAAAAAAAAAGAAGGAAAGGAAAGGAAAGGAAAAGCTGCGACTTTTGGCCAAACCACGCGAGCACCCGCGGTTGGTGCGGGTGGCACTTCAGAGCGAGCCCAGATGGTAACCCGTCGTCGGCGGCAGCAGCCAGCAACGGTGTACATGCATGGAGGGTAGCTAGCCGATGAGTTGACGGAGCGGTTTCTTCCTGCTTAATTACACGTCCTTTGCTCGATCTCATAAACAATCCTCACCCAACATCTTAAACTAATCAAGAACCAGAGCCAGGGCGCCACTGAATTTGCGGGCTCATCCTTTAGATTAAGGGACCATCTATTGTGGTCCCCCTCTGCTTCAAGTCTAGCTGGTCGCCTCTGATTAGTTTTCGTTCCTAGTGCAGATTGGAAGTCGCCATCTCGCAAACTACAGTGGCATAAATTAATTAGTCCGCACTGCGATGATTGAGGGGAGAGAGAAGAGAAGAGGGAAGCGTCGGCGACGCCTGGCTTGGGGTGGATATGCGTCGTAGAGAGAGTGGAAAAAATGCTGGGGGAGAGGCTGTTAGCTAGCCTGTTAGTAATTACTTGTCTGGTGAAGAGCAAACAGCTAATTAAGCTTCTCCAGCTCGCTGGTGCTGGTGCATAGGGCCGCACCGGTGAATTCTTGGGCCAAGCATTGGCTCTAAACTGTTGTGTACATGTGAGTGGATGTGCATCTGGTAGGTGAAGCACAGCTCTCGGTTTTGAAACGGTATTAAGATTGCCTCCCTCAGGATGATAAAATTGCAGGCAAGGAAGCAATCAATCGTTGCGCCGGATTCTCAATGTAAATTAACTAAGGGCCGGGCATGAGTAACACAAATGCTGGCTTTCTATCAAACAAGCAAGGTGTTCCATGTATTTACACGACTAGATCTCTTATTTGATATAGACTCATTTTCTAATATTGTAGTCCCTCTGTTTTTTATGTTTGACGTCTTTAACTTTTGAACACTTCTTTAACCATTCGTCTTATTAAAAAATTTAGTGCAAACATGCAAAAAAAATAAGTAATGTTTGATGTACCTTTATTGACAAAACAAATTACAACAAAATAAATATTATTTACATAGTTTTTTTAATAAAACGAATAGTCAAAGGTGTGTAAAAAAGTTAAGGGCGTCGAACAAAAAAGAACGGAGGGAGTAGTAGATTTGGACTCCTTTTCTAATCTCATATGGTCTCCTTTTAATTATTTCTATTTTATTATGATAGTGGATGTGGACTATCCTTTTTAATATAAGCAGTTATAATTTAGACTCACAATAATCGACGGCGTAGATCTTTCTCTTTCTTTCTGATTATTGTGGGATTTTCTACTATCTTAGGATCAATATGATGGCTTCATTGGACCCTGTTTTAATTATGTAATAGATATATTTTGGGTTTAAATAGTAAATTTAGGTACATGAACAGTGAAATTTGGGGGTAGGCTAGGATAGTCAAACAGTGTGCATGCCCTAAGGGATTGTCTATTGCCCAGGCGACTCAAATACCAGTCGTATGCGCCATGCCCCGCCTCCCATCCCTCGATCGTCTCGCACAGATGACACATGCCTCTTTCTCTAGCGTAGCTTTGCTCCACGCAACTCTGGTCCATCACCCTTGTCCTAAATGGTCACCGGCTACCGTCAGTCAGTGACCCAGTTGGTGGCTTCGGTGCATTGCTCCCCTGTGTTGCTTCCGGTTATTGCACTTGCTCTACCTGCCCTAACTTTGGTATTTTGGTCATGCCACCTGTAGTTGCCACATATCATAGTGCTATCCTATAATGATCCCACATCCGTAATGCCTAGACATAACCCATTGATGTGGCAGTGGGAGAAGATGGCATTAGAAGCTAGGATGGCCGCAGCGTGACAAACAATATTGGTGGAATGGGAAAGCAATAGTCGTGGATGGGTATGAGATGATTTTAGGGTTTAGGGGTGCATGAATGCCAAAGTATATCTGATGGCCAACAAAATAGACTAAAATTATCAAATTTTTCAGAGCAATTTTATATTAGCAAAGCTGAATCCACACCTTAAGAGGAAAAATATGAGATTTTACGGTACAAAGAAATGAATATGAGCCGTCTATTCCTCTTATTCGATGGCTTAGATTTATTTTGATTTATTTATACTATATTGTGGTATTTATATTACAATTATAGTGTATTTTTTTATGTATAAGGCTCTCCCAATTGGCAGTAAATTATGCTGCCATGCACCCTAGTATATTACCATGTATAACATAAAAAGAACTCAAAATTATAACATAAAAGGATAAACCGTACCATAAAACAACGTAAAAAGAAGTCGAAATATATTTGCGCATGTATAACAGTCTTCCTTTCTTATGTTCCTTATACATTTAGATTCATACATTATTCTACAGACAAATAACTTGTTTTTGTTTTATTTGTTTCATTCACTAAGCGACCACCCAAGCAAAAAACGTACCAACCAAAAGAAAGTGCAGCAGTATGCTGATTGTAAAGTGGGTATCATTCGTACTAGGCTATAGTCTGTCTGTGGTGTTTGTTGTATATCTGCATACGTTTTATTCTTCTCGACTGCTGGTGCATGCCACCATACATGTAATTTAACCGAGCAAACTGCAACACACACACACAAAAAAAAAAGGTTCTTACATAATCCCTGACCCTGATGATGGACAGTATATTACCATCATGCAGAGCCTTGCTGACAAATCAGTAGGCTAACATATTGTTTGCCATGATGTTTCACCAAAAGAAGCTAGTAGTCACACGAAGAATTAACGAACACCAAGACGCCCATCACCTGCATATATATTCTGAATGAATTAAAGAAGAAACAAGTATTAACGACACGTACGCAGCAGCAGCAAGCGAGTGATGAGCCATGCCACATGCAGTGATGCACGCGGCATCGAAAGACACAGTAAACGATAAACCGACAGGCAATACCGATCCCTGAATTAAATCACGCTTGACATCGCAGATTCGCAGCGGCAGCGGCAGCGGCGGCAGCGACAGCAATGCACAGTAGCAGCAGCAGCAGTGTACTGAACTGAACTACTGGAGTATAGCTAGCTTAGCGAGCAGCCGATCAGTAGCGCACAGCCGATCTGGCCGGCCGGTTGGTCGGAAGGGCGCGTCGCGCCATCCGCTTCCGTCTCCCCGCGGCGTCGCTGTCACGACCCCGCGCGCCACCCGCCTCTGCCTCCCGCCCCAAACACGCGCGCGCTAGCTGCTAGTGCGCTCCATCTTCTCCGGCGCCGGCCGCCGTAGTTTACGGTGGTCGAACTCCGGCGGCGGCGAGGGAGTGAAGCCATTATGCAGAGTCGATCCGGGCCGTGGCGAGTGCGGAGGACGGGAGGAGCACCGTGCAGTGCACCTAATGAAAGCCAAGGGATTCGCTGGCAAAACTAACCAAGTACGTCCTCTCGCCCCCTCGCTCCGTGACGGACGGACCACCCACCTACCGCCCGTTCTGGGCACCGGCGCGTCGCCGTTTGTTGGTTAGCGCGTCCCGTCCAGCATCGCCGTCGCCGTCGCCATCATCACCCTGTCATCCGCCTCGTCTCCGCTCCAACTAAATCCGAGCAGGGTTATAATCTTCTTCGGACGTGTATTTTTCAATTATTTTTTGTACAGTTCAAACATTTCAGGACGCTTCTTTCAGCCAACTCTTAACAATTTTTTGGGGCTCTCAAATTCTAACATCAAAAACCAGTGGCGGAGCCAGGACTTTCGAAGAGTCTGGGCACGACTTAAACTAACGCTACGAATTCTTAAAAAATCTTCCACATCATATATATAACATGCGAATTTGAAGTAGCATAATAGTAAATTTTAACTAAAATCATTGTCTAACAATATTGTATATAAATAAAATGAGAAAAAGCATGATAAATACCTAAATTAATAGAGGCCAACCACATAAAAAAGACACCGAACAAGTCCAAGTAGAAACTCTACAATAAAAATCATATGTGTTAGCATTTTCACATCGTATAACTTAAAATTACAATCACAAATAGTATATTAAAAAAACATGACATACCACTAATAAGCTACTCATTTTTGCGACGGGGCAAATTCATTTTTCTGGTCTTCATGCCTTGGAATCTTTGCAAGAGGATATCATCATCAAGTTCCTTGAATATTTCTCGCTCTGTGTAGCACACCATTAAATTGTTGAACCAATCATCAACCATCTTGTTTCTTAATTTGGTTTTGATAATTTTCATTGTTGAAAATGCTCTTTCAACAGATGCTGTGGACACTGGCAATAGCAATGCAAGTTCAATGAGTTTGTAAACTAATGGAAAGACCATATGTTTCTCTGTCTCAATCAATTTTGAAGCCAAACTAGCAATATCCGTGCAAGTAGCAAATGTAGCATGCCTTCTCACTTGAAGAATATAAGTCTCTAGTTGTTGTCTGATAATGGCAAGATCAGTGCTAGAGAAATCATTGTAATAAATTTCTGCAATCCGAACAAGCTTGCCAACATCAAACATAGAGAAGTTATTCTTTAGATTAAGACATGAAAAGCATACTAATATCTCAACTGTTGATTCTCCAAACCGATGATTCATCTCAACACAGATTTTATCAAGAACAACACAGAAAATACCAACACGGTAATGATGAAGGCAAGAAACTTTCTCCTTTCGCCGCTTCGCACGACCTCGGACCGGCATGTCATCCATCATATTTGGCACCTCAGTTTCCTGTCCTTCACAAAATTGTTTGGCCTCATGAAAAACTTCCTCCCAACCACTATCCCTCAATGTGGCTAGTTGATCTTTAACATCTGGAACTAATTTCATGGCATGAACAATATTTATATCCTTTCGTTGCAAGATATGTGAAAGCTCATTTGTGATTGCCAACACTTTTGTCATAAGCTTCATAATAAGAACAAATTGAAAGGACTCCATTTTTTCAAGCAACCTCGCAGCGGGAGACGAACCACCGATCCCTTCTTCAACTATTTCCAGCACCTCAGTCACCGGGTCCCACATTTGCTCTAACCGAATAAGAGTAATGTGATGTGAACCCCATCTAGTATCCCCGGGTCTAGCAAGACTAGTTTCTTGATTTTTTTTTCCCCTTCCCGATTCAATCTCCAAATATCCAAGCTTCTCTAAAAGAGATTCATGATGTTTTTCATGTAATATGTCCCTTCTATTACATGAGGAACTTGTGGTGGTCACAACCAAATAAACATACTCAAAAAAATCACGTATAGCTAAGCAACAACTAGCAACAGAGACAAGTACCAGTTGTAACCGGTGGGCAAAACAATGGACATAAAAGGCATGTGGGTTTTCATCTAGTTTTTTTTTCTGCAACCCATTAAATTCACCTCTCATATTTGAAGCGCCATCATATCCTTGCCCACGTATTCTAAAGGTGGATAATTTGTACTTATCAAGGATGCCAAATAATGCTACCTTTAGTACTTCAGAAGTAGTATCGGGGACATGGTGTAGAGTAAGAAATCGCTCCACAACCCTTCCTTTAACATCCACATATCTGAAAAATACAATAAGACTACATTAAATTACACAATATTGAGATGATGACAAGTAGTCAAGTATTATATTTATATAATTATGATAAAGAACTAACCTCAACATAACTGCCATTTGCTCCTTCACCGATATGTCACGTGACTCATCGATAAGTACGGAGAATTTCCTATCACCAATCTCTCCCATGATCACCTCCGTGATTTCTTCTGCACAACATCTTGCAATATCTTTTTGAATGTCCGGAGAAGTCATCTTACAATTCAATCCATCACGGTCAAAAGCATGCCTCACAATCACATTTTTATCTTTGTACCAATCTATCATCTTTAAAAAGTTACCTCTATTCAAGGACGTGGAAGACTCATCGTGTCCAAGAAAAGCCAAGCCTTGTGCTATTAGAAACCTTGAACATTCTAGAGTTGAAGTCAAGCGAATTTTATACAATTCCTCGGCTTCTTTAGTTGCATTAGAGAGCTTAGTTGACAAACTTTGCCTTTGATTATTAAAATCATCGCAATGTTTGACACAATTGTTATGGGCACTGTTCACACCACCAACATGATCTTTCAAAGCCTTAGATGCATGTTTCCAATCAGTAAAACCAACTTTATTCCACACCTCATAACCAAAATGTTCACTTCTTCCTGGTTTTTGAATAGGAAACAATAGAAGCAAAATGCCGCATCCTTGGACTCACTATATTCTATCCATGAATATTTTTCATACCAAGTTGCTGAAAAACCTCTATTTCTAGCACCATCTGGTTTGAGCGGAAATTTCATTATTGGTTGTGTTGGTCCCCTTTGAATGTATGTTCTCCTAATTTGGTCTCTAATCTCAGGAGCATATTCATCAATTTGTTTTCTAAGTCCCAGATCACTTACAATGTCGTTCAAATTTAATTGAGCTACCGGTGTTGGTGGTGTTTGCCCTTGAGTTTGGGGTGCCGGTGGTGCTTGGCCTTCAACTTGACTAGCAAATATGCCCGTGCGTTGCAACGGGAGAAATAAAAACCAATTAAACATGTAGACCTAAAGAAATAATTTCAGAGTTTAACCAACAAGGTAAAACACTAAAACCAAGAATAATTGATACCACCAAGTTGTGGCAACATGCCATTGCGCTTGGGTACTACTCCTATTTGTGGAAGAATTTGGATAACATCAAGAATTCCATGAGTGGCATAACAAAATAGTGCGCCTATAACAAGATAGTCTGCCTTAATAACAAAATTGCATTGTAACCTGTCATAGCAAAAAAAAAAGTATAACTAATCCCCATGAGCGCATATCCATGCTTCACCTATTTCCGTGATGAAATTTAACAAAACCACAATCAGATCAGCCCAATAAACATAGATAATGTGCCAGAGCTAACCTAGCTTCTTTTGACTGGCCAGTTTTTACAACACTCTTTAACAATCCCTGAGCCTGCCAAGGAGGCAAAGACCAATAAGAAAATGCTATAGTGTGGGAAGAGAACACATTTACTTTGAGTGTAATTTTCTACAACCTACCTCCTCGAGTTGGTCTTGATCTTTCATTGAATCAGATTTGTGTTCCTGTTGATTTTCTATGCTTTCTGGTGAATCTGACAAATTATCTTCCTTTGATTCCTGGAATTTGCTAGAACCTTGTGTATTGGGTGATTCAGAGATATTTCTCTCCAGAATAACAGCTGCAGGTGTGTCTTTCTTGTCCAAGTTAATAGCTGAACCAATATCAGTAGTCTGGTTATTGCTGCTAGGTTTATTTCTTACATCCGGAATTGAAGTTGCTGATATTTCGACGGATATGATCCGTGTTGCTTTGCAAGAAGCCTCCAAATCGCTTAGGTAATCAATCACCAAACAAATCGTTAAGCGAGATATAGCCCCCGTAAAAAGAACGAGAGGAGAAAGAAGAATCGACAAATGGCGAGCACGATGGATGTGATTGAATTGGATTGGCTCCAGTGATGATCAAGGCACATCAAACACTTGCCCAATTAATTAACTGAGCACATTGATTGAATTGGATTGACTAACTAAAAGAAAATTACATTGTGATTTAGATGCACTTGTCTGAAAATGTTAATGGAACATGATAATTTCTGAAAATCTCACTGAATTTGTCACTACCTAGGACAAATTATAGTCTGGCACAAATAATATAATCTTTGACATAATTTATAATCTAGAACATTGACACAAATAATATAAGCATTGCTCTAATATTTTACTAAACTACTTGTCCTAGGTGAAATAATATGAGTAGATGAACAACACCTAAAATTTGGAATTCATCACATATAAAATTATCTTTAGAGACGGATAATGGATAGGAACCCATGATTAGAGGGACAACATAAAAATGACAGGAGGATGAAATTTGCACCTTGAAGTGTCAAACTTGTTACCATGCCATCTTCTTTTGAATATTTGCACGGGCACCTCAATCCACAAAACCAATCAGTCGATCACTGAGTTTATGTAGCAAAAGTTAGTTTACGCAGTCTACAGAAACGTCGAATTTTTCAAAAGATACCTCATCTCACATACAACTTGTGAATAGTTCCAATTTTTGTTCATGAGGAAGCTGGACCAAAAGATCCACGAAATCTTACCCGTCGAGCAAGGCGAGGCGGGGAGATGGAGAGACACTCCACCACTCAAGTGATGGTAAGAGTGGGCGGGAGGTGCAGGTCGACAGGTGCATGATGGGAGGGCGATGGCGGCGCCCTCTGGTACCTCTCTTTGCGGCTATCTGGAGGATCTTTGTTAACCAATTAGAAAAATTCCAAATAGCGCCATGACAAATTGCAAGAGAGCGAATCAAAAGAATGCATATTCGTTGTTAAACAATTAAAGAGGTTGCGACTAATGAAACTTTCTTTTTCCAAAAGAATGTTACAGATAGCAGGATACAACTCACCAGATTTAAGGATATAAAAACAATGTTTATAATGGCAGGGCACACCTCATTGGATTAAAGGAAAACAAAAATAAAACCATGAAAATAATGCAGATTCAATGAGTAGAAGTTCCTGCAGCCTGATCAAATTAACTTTTCCTAACAAATTGAACCAATTAAATTGATAAATTGATTAGTATATACCTTATGTGATAAATTTTTATCCAGTATCCAAAAAGGTAGCACTACAAGGAGGAAGGATGAGGGCAAAGGGAAGCATCGAACAGAACAGAGCATTCTTCTACCTCGTCTTCTTCTTCCCCAAGCTGTTGCTTCTCTTCCCCAGATTCTCTCTCTTTGATTTCCCCTACCTCTGCTGTGCTTCTCCCAAATCTCACCTCTAATCTCTCTTATTGTATTCCAAGAGCTTTACCGGATTGATTGGTGAATTGTGGCTGTGATCTATTGCTATTTGGTGTTGACTTGGTGTTCATCCGGTTGGGGACATGATGTTAAGCGAGATGGATCTCGATCTGGTGAGACCTGACGGAGAGAGAGAGAGAGAGGCGTGGCGGGGAGAGAGAGGGCGGGCGAGGGTTTGGTGGAGGGCCGATCTGGCTCTTAGAGGTGGTACGGAGAGAGAGAGAGAGAGAGAGAGAGGGGGGCCTTACCGTAGGAGGCGGCGGCGCGTGGCGTGGCTTGCATCGGCGCCGGGATTAGGCGGGCTCGGCGGTCTTGCCACTGGTGGCACGACGCGGGCCGGACTGCGTGGCGTGGTGGCACGGGAGGAGAGGCGATGGCGGGGAAGGCGGCGGCCTTGAGGAGGAGCGATGGCGGGGGCGGACGCGTGTGAGGCGGCGTGGCAGCGTCGTGGGAGGTTGGGAAGGAGGTGGGGGCGTGGGAGCCGAAGCAGGCGAACCGTTGCAGAGGCGGGCGGAGTGGAGACTCACCGGCTCGGGGGCGAGCGGCTCATCGGCTCGGGGGAAGAGCCGACGCACGAACTACTCTATCTTTAAAGGAGTAGAGATTTGCTGCTGCAAATTGGCCTTGAGCTTGTCCCGGTGGTGCTGCCGATGAAGGAGGGCGGGGGACCAAATATCTCCTCATTTCTGCAAGAGCAAGACTACAAATCAACCCTAAATCCGTTCAAATTATGAGAGTTTAAGCCTAATTGCCTAAATTAGAGGAGCAAGACTACAAAATACAAATCAACCCTAACCCTACCTCACTGAGTCAGGGGCTCACTGCCTAGAGCTAGAGGCTAGAGAGAGAGAGCCAGAGAGGGCGAGGGCCGAGCCGCCGAGGGGCGTCGTCACGTCGAGGTCAGGCGTCCCGCGTCGCCTGTCGCCGGCGTCGGCGTCGGGCGTTAGCGTCGCCGCCCAAACTGCAAGACAGAGAGAGAGAGGTGAGGCGGCTGCGAGGCGGAGTTCTGTGTGGCAGTGGCACCGCCATCTGGAGAGGCGCGGGCAGGTGAGGCGTGAGGCCGAGGCGGCGAGGCGGTCAGGCCAACGAGGGGCGGAGGCGCTGAGGCGCCGAGGCCCTCAGGCGGCGGCGTGTGCTCTCTGCTATGCTGTCCCTGTGCTTTGGGCTTCGGTGGCTTAGCTAATTGGCTGTGGCTCAACGCTTGGCCTCACCGGCTCGGGTTGAGGCCTGAGGGAGTGGCCGAGGCCCGAGACCGAGTGGGCTTTCCCCTTTTGGCCCAGGCTATAAAGGCCAAACTACTCAACTCAGCTCTATATACCTAGGTACTGGTAAGAAGCATTTGGTAGGGAGCACGGGCTGGGCCAGTGGTGGCGGCCTTGGCTCATACCATCAAAACCCACAGCTTTTGAAATTTCACTCTCTAGCAGAGTGGATCGCCTGATCGTCCATGTCCGCCCCGCACAAAACAACGAATATCCGTTTATAATCTGGCTTTAAGCAGTAAAAGCAAACAAGGCCAGGCCGAGCTCTCAGCCAACCCCGTGAACTAAGACATGTGTATATGCTACGATTGCTCATTACAGTACCTATCCTAATCCCAATCCCAATATTAGTGTTCTTCTGCCGCCGCGCCGCGCCATGATCGATCGATCGATCGCTCGCTCGCCTATTTCTTTAGTTACCAGCAGCGTGATTAGCAAGCCATTCTTTTCTTGCCTGGTCGCCTTCGATCGCCACATGCGGGCATGCGATTGGCCGCGCATGTTGCTTGGGGTGAGTAACCACCGATTCTTGTGTGCGCGAGAGGCTAATGAATGATGAGGGGGAGCTCGCCCTCGGGTTGGGTGGACGGGGTTGGGGCTGCATGGAGTAGTGGGGGTGGTGGTGGGAGCTTTTGCCCATGTGTGATGTGTCGCTGGGGGTGGGGAAGCGCGGCTCCACCTCCGCTCCAAGCCGAGTTACTTGCGGCTTACACGAGAGAGTAGCGACCGACACTTTCCAGGCCTTTCCCCAATTCTATCGTCATCATTCCGACTAGGAAAAGGCGCCCCGACCCGTATCAGGATTTCCACCTGGACGAGAAAACAAGAATGGAGGAGAAAAACGTGTGGAAAATGGACTAACTAATCTGTGCGACTTAGAGCATCCCCAAGAGGAGCCATCCGGCTTGCATCGTGGCAGGAAAATGCTCGCGCAAGACGATGCACGCCACCCTTACCGCCACCCATGACAGTAGTTTAAATTTTTTCCGCTTCATGGCCTTGTGTACCGATGCGGCGCCTATGATAGCTCCCCTGTTGGGGATGCTCTTAGGTTTAGGCTTTAGCCGCTTCCGTCGTCTATTTGCATAGTAAAGAAAATTCAATTCGTCCATGTGACATTTTTAACTTAAAATATTCCCACCCTATATAAAAAATATCATTGTAACTCTGGAATGCTACGTGAGCAATTTTCTCAAAAAAACAAACTATAAAATAGTTATCATTTTGAGAGCTGCTCTATCACAACTAAGTTAAAAAAAGACGCTTTAGCTCATGGAAACCGTTTATGTATACGCAAGGCTTGTCTAGTCCCCTATGTGGACCATGTGACCACATAGGACCCCCGAATCATTAGGGCCGCAAATTCTAGATAGCGCAACAAACACACGTATATAACATCCTGTCATATACCAATAATAAATCATATAGTGTGAGTAGCCTAGTGGTAGATATTGGTGCATGTAATCAGTTGGTCTTGTGTTTAAATCCCATAACAAGCATTTTTTTTTTCTTTTTTTTACATTTTTATTTTCTACTTATGATAGGCGTTACTTAAAAACTTTGTTATACTTTTGTATCGTGGTCTAAATATTTTTCAACATTTTTCTTTTCTACTCGTGGTAGGTCCTATTTAAAAATTTCTTATGCTTTTGCATCGAGGCCTCAAAATTTATATTTACAAACATTATTATGTTTTCGCATCGAGGCCTCAAAATTATAGGATTTTTCCTGTGTGTGTCCCTACAAAATCAAATGTTTCATAGAAACAAATTGGACACTTTTTTTAACAAAAAAAAATTAAAGCAAGTTACATAGATGCCGCTATGAAGTTTGGATAGACTAGCAACACATCACAAAGCCGAAATTTTTAAGAATGCTATTATAGAAGTTAGATTCCTTACATAAATACCATTACAAAGCCATTTCAAAATTTTAAAACCAAAATACCCTCCCTCTTTCTTTATTCCTCCTTTCTTCTCTTTTCTCCTCCCTTCTTCGACCATGAAGCTCTCCACCTTTCCATCATCGTGTTGTGCGTATCACTGCCTTCTTGCTATTTTGCCCATGGGAAGCATGGTGCTTGCGTGTTGTGATTTCCACGAAGCAGGGTACAAAGCTCGCTGGAGGTGGCAAGAAGATGAAGGAGCAAGCGGAGGAGGGTGGTAGTTGAAGAATACTAGGCTGACGGTGGCACAGGCTGAGGAGCACAAGTGAGGGGAGATGACAACACGAGCAAAGGAGGGCACGGGTGGAGGAGCTCAAGCCAAAGGGGTGGTGACATGAGCGAAAAAAGGTGTGTATGGAGCAGGAGGAGGGCAATGACGTCGGTCATGAGAAAGATGGAGAGGAAATGGGAGAATGGCATAATTTATAAAGGAAGAGGATGGGACGTTCTAGGGTGACGACAGTGAGATGCCTCTATAAAGACCTCTCGTGTGTGAGGAAGAAGGATAAATGGGAAGGAGAAAAAGGGAGAGATGAATAGCTCTAGGCCTTCCTTTAATGAAGTCCTCGTCTGTGTGGCCTGCGTATGGTTAGAATCATCGGGATATGACAACAACGATAGTGTGAATTGATGCGCTCACGGGTTCCTGATCTTTCAGTGAGAGAGATAACTTCGATTTGGGCGAAGGATGACTTTGACGATCCGGCTACAAACCATGCAAGGATAAGCGCCCACAATCGCTAAACCACACTCCTGGTTGTTATCAACCGTGCCAAAGCCCGGATGACCTGACCACGAAGGTCTATCCTTGCAAGCAATCGAACAACTCGCAAGAACAAGGATAAAGCACACACTCGAATTGAGATTCTGAAGCTCGGAATCGATTGGTCAACTTACACAAGGCATTTCGAGAGCGTTTCTTCAACCTGGAAGACAACAACAAATGAACAAAACCTAAACAGAAAAAGAAAGAGTCTTCCCAATATATAGGGAGAGGGATGGCTTCTAGAATGTGCTCACACACACTAGGAATATATAGAGACTCAACCCAAAGTAATGGTGATGCAACACCCAAGAAGAGCAAGAGACAAGTTCTGTCTACGAGATCGATTTAACTGCTGTGGCCAGCTTGTTTGGAATTTGAAGGTGTGGTTGGATCCGTTTGAAAGATAGAGAAGTTATTTTTCCAACAAGTGCTTACACGCCCCAATTGGAGTCCGTTTGCATTCTCTATGTCGTTTTGAAATCAGAGGGGTCATTGAATGTCGAGTGAAATCCCTTTGCATTCGCACCATGCTTTATTGCCTTGATTGGTGTGTTGATGCCCTGTAGCTGGTCTATTCTCCAAAGTATAATTATTCAACCCGAGAAACGAGTTTACCTGATAATTAATTTGTCGTGCGCGGGCTCGAGTAATTGGTCCTGGAATGCTAGTTGAGGGTTGCTGATCGGGAGGGGAGTCTTTGGTTGTTGATGCCATGGGTGTATCCAATGTAGCGATGTCCTCATCATGAATTACCTCCAACATGGGTGACTCCCAAGCACCATGGCTGCTCCACATGGTGGAGGTGGGGAGAGAAGGGAACGGGGATAAGAGGAGGGGTTGATGGACGTAATAACATGTTCAATGTAGATGCTTTAGGGAGATGCTCAGCAAAGAAAATCGTTTTTTCCACATATAATAGCCTTTAGTGATTAAATGAGAAGGAGAGACACTTAACTAAGCATTAATGCTTGGAGGGTCTTTAGTACAATATAAGCACTTGTGTAAACATCTTTTCATTGTAATGTAACTTTCTCTACTTAGATGCTTAGTGATATGTCAACATTCTCTCTTCTTAAGCATTGATGCATAAGCACCTTGCATTATAAATGGACTAAATGGTGTAGTTCTCGGTTGGATCATAGTTATTCTTTTTCAGCTTAATCTACTTTTTCAGCTTAATCTAGTGGTAGATTATATATCCGATGAAAGTTGTGGGCCTGACTAGGAGGTTTGGGGTCCAAATAATTTTTTAAAATGATGGATTTGGGAACTTTGAGGATAGTTATTGAAAGCCTTATAAAATGGTTATAACAACATGTTCAAAGTATCTTAGTTTTATTCGTTCAACCAGCATATTCACTTAATTCCACACATAACTAACTTCAGCTCAGCCATTTCGAATATGACATAAAGTGCTATAATGTTTGGCTTATAAAAAAATAAATTCCTACTTATAACTTTCAATTTTAATTTAAGCTCGAAACTGCTTTTAGACAGGACAAATAAACATCCATTTCGACATTTTACATCGGCTTCTCTGCCTTTTAGGCTGGCTCCAACAAGGCCCCTTAAATTTGATCCCCTATAGCTTGATATAAGGGTTTCCTGTAAAAAATCCATCCCCTATAAACATGCATGCCTCCAACAGTAATCCCTTAAAGTCAATCTCTATCCAACTGCTCCCAGTCAACACAAAGTAAAACGAGGTAGTAATTAAGCAGATTACCTTTGCCAGAGCCACGCCGGCGGAGAGAGCGGGAGGGGGGATGGTGGGGTTTGGCTCCGTGGTGGGCTCGAGGCACCAAAGCAGTCGGAGTGGGCTTGGGCGACGGTGGTTCTTGGGAGGGTAGAGGGCGTGGTGGTGGCGGTGTGTAGAGGCCGTGACGTTGGGCAGGAGGAGGAAGGCGGCGGGAAGAGGTGGTGGTCTGCGTCGGCGAGAGAAGAAGAGGCGGGGTCATGGGAGGAGGCAAGGCGGCGCCAGGAGGAGGAGGAAGGCAGGCGGGGAAGAGGACTGCGGTTGGCGAGGCGAGACGAAGGGCATGGGCAAGCGAGATAAAGCGAGGAGAGCAGAGGAGGCGGGCGAGAGGAAGAGTGGGAGGAGGAGAGGAGCGCGGTGCCTGTTCCTATCACGCGCGGGAGGAAGGCAGTTGATGATACGGGAAGGAGAGAGGTCCCGTACGTATCCGGTTTCTCTCTCCACTACGATAAATTAGGGGATGCATTAAGGGACGCTTGGATGCTATAGGGGAGCAGTTCATCCCCTTTTTTAGTGGTTCGGTGATGTATACAGGGTATTGTTGGAGCCAGCCTCAGTTCTCCCGGAATATTTAACTCGATTTGATTTGATTTATTTTTCGTTTGCTGTTAGTTTGTTCTTCAATAAAAAATTGCTGTTAGTTAGTGCGGCCCTTTCGTCTGGCTTTTTGTTTTTCTTCTCCCACCGACACCCCCCGTGCCTTCGTCCTCCTCTTCCCCATTTTCTTTAAAAATCCACTAATCCCCTCCCTTCCACCGACGCTGCCGCCGCGCACGCATTCCCCCTCGACCTCTCTTCTTCGCCGGCGGCGCATCGGCCGGTTAGGGAATCCCCGACCGCCAGATTTGTCTGCCGCCGGGAAGGGGATGGAGATCTGGTAGAGCCAGAGCGAGCGACAGCGCTAGTTGGCGGCGGCGGCGGAGAAGAGGAGGAGCAGGGAGGCGAGGCGGAGGCGGCGATGGAGGCGAGCGCCGGCCTGGTGGCTGGCTCCCACAACCGCAACGAGCTCGTCGTCATCCGCCGCGACGGCGACCCCGGGGTACGAGCGTTACGTTGCCCGCCCAGTCCGCGGTGCTGGATTTGATGGGTTTTCTCTTGGTTGTTGCTGCAGCCGAAGCCGCTCCGGCAGCAGAACGGGCGGGTGTGCCAGATTTGCGGCGACGACGTCGGGCTGACCCCCGACGGCGAGCCCTTCGTTGCCTGCAACGAG
Source organism: Raddia guianensis (assembly GCA_036346415.1). Taxonomy (NCBI): domain Eukaryota; kingdom Viridiplantae; phylum Streptophyta; class Magnoliopsida; order Poales; family Poaceae; genus Raddia; species Raddia guianensis. The sequence continues at coordinate 31,744,794 of CM070540.1, forward strand.
TGCGCCTTCCCCGTCTGCCGCGACTGCTACGAGTACGAGCGCCGCGAGGGCACGCAGAACTGCCCCCAGTGCAAGACCCGCTTCAAGCGCCTCAAGGGCAAGTTCCCCGGCGCAATGCCGGCGCCCTCTGCGCCTGCTCCTGCCTGCCGCTCAATTGGCCGGCCGGATTTTGTCTGCTCAGTCGCAATTGCTCAGTCGATTTCCTTCTTTGGTTGCAGGGTGTGCGCGCGTGACTGGGGATGAGGAGGAGGAGGGCATCGACGACCTGGAGAACGAGTTCAACTGGAGGGACAGGAATGACTCTCAGTATGTTGCCGAATCCATGCTCCACGCCCACATGAGCTATGGCCGCGGCGGTACTGACCTCAATGGCATGCCACAGCCTTTCCAGCCCGACCCCAATATTCCCCTTCTTACCAATGGGCAGATGGTACGGCCAACTCTTTTTGTTGATGGATTACTAGCTCAGTTCTTGGCTACTGTCTACTATGTACCCAATTTCTTGTTCCAATTTACTTGCAGGTCGATGACATCCCACCTGAGCAGCATGCACTCGTGCCATCTTTCATGGGTGGCGGGGGAAAGAGGATCCACCCTCTTCCCTATGCGGATCCCAACCTACCTGGTCTGCATTTAGATTTTCATTGGCTAGAAAATAGTTGTTATGGGGATTGAATGGAGTTGACTAACAGTTGTTGTGTTGCAGTGCAACCAAGATCTATGGACCCGTCCAAGGATCTCGCTGCTTATGGTTATGGTAGCGTTGCGTGGAAAGAGAGGATGGAGAGCTGGAAACAGAAGCAGGAGAGGCTGCACCAGATGAGGAATGATGGTGGCGGTAAAGACTGGGATGGTGATGGTGATGATGCAGATCTGCCACTGTATGACCCTATAAATCTGTTTCACCTCAATTAACTTGCTGCCTCTCTTATAGGCTATTTGGTTTCTTGTGATGGTCAAACTTGAGTTTTCATGCTCCATCATTCGGCACATAACGATCTATCGTAACCTTGGACATATACAAAGCACAGATAGACAAAATACAAGTAGCAATGTCACCTTTGTTAAATACGTGAGTGAAAGAAAAGGTGGATCATACTTATCCAATTTTTCTCAAGTCTGCTGCATTTCCTTTTCTTGGTTGATGAAGGATGTGGTTGCATAGTTTCAAATTTAATATATGGTCTAATTGAAATTAGTCTATTTATTCATCTCTATCTTTTGGTGTAAGATATTACCATCTTCATTTGCCTAATCACATTGTTTCTGTTACCTTTGCAAAATCTGTTGGTGTACTCAATTATCCACTGTTTTTTTGTTGTTCCTTTTATCAGAATGGATGAAGCTAGACAGCCATTATCCAGAAAGATTCCAATTCCTTCAAGCCAGATTAACCCATATAGAATGGTTATCATAATTCGGCTGGTGGTTTTGGGTTTCTTCTTCCACTATCGAGTGATGCATCCTGTGCCTGATGCATTTGCTTTATGGCTCATATCAGTAATCTGTGAAATCTGGTTCGCCATGTCTTGGATTCTTGATCAATTCCCAAAATGGTTTCCTATCGAAAGGGAAACTTATCTTGACCGGTTGTCGTTGAGGTTGGTCACTGTTGCTACTCAGGAGTACTCCTTTCTGATGTCTTGTGACTAATTGCTTGCCTAAACAGGTTTGACAAGGAAGGCCACCCTTCTCAACTTGCACCAGTTGATTTCTTTGTCAGTACAGTTGACCCTCTAAAGGAACCTCCTTTAGTCACAGCAAATACCGTTCTATCTATTCTTGCGGTAGATTACCCAGTGGATAAGGTTTCGTGCTATGTTTCTGATGATGGTGCTGCAATGCTAACATTTGAAGCATTGTCGGAAACATCTGAATTTGCAAAGAAATGGGTTCCTTTCTGCAAAAAGTATAGCATTGAACCGCGTGCTCCAGAGTGGTACTTCCAACAGAAGATAGACTACCTGAAAGATAAAGTGGCACCAAACTTTGTTAGGGAGAGGCGAGCTATGAAGGTGCACACTCTTTTGTAATGCTTAGCTATGATCCTTTATTTGATAGTCATGCTAATTAGCCCATGTTTGAATTTTTCAGAGAGAGTATGAGGAATTCAAGGTTAGAATCAATGCTTTGGTAGCTAAAGCCCAGAAAGTTCCTGAGGAAGGTTGGACAATGCAGGATGGAACCCCCTGGCCTGGAAACAATGTTCGTGATCATCCTGGAATGATTCAGGTATGGTTTCACAAGTTGTGGTTTTACACATTACATATGCTTACATATGCTGTCTTGTTACGATTGATCCTTTTGCATTGTTTTGCACCTTATGATAACAAAAGGAAGCCTTTTTCCTCTACCAATAGGTTTTCCTTGGCCAAAGTGGTGGCCATGATGTAGAAGGAAATGAACTGCCTCGATTGGTTTATGTTTCAAGAGAAAAACGGCCAGGCTATAACCATCATAAGAAAGCTGGTGCTATGAATGCATTGGTAAAGATAATGCATTTGATTTTTTTATGAGTCTCCTATAACTACTAGTAACATATATTGGATTTTTAAACCTTTTCTTGTTTGGCTTTACCACAGGTCCGAGTCTCTGCTGTATTGACTAACGCTCCATATTTGCTGAACTTGGATTGTGATCACTACATCAACAACAGCAAGGCTATAAAGGAAGCAATGTGTTTTATGATGGACCCTTTGATAGGAAAGAAAGTTTGCTATGTCCAGTTCCCTCAAAGATTTGATGGTATTGATCGTCATGATCGATATGCCAACAGGAATGTCGTCTTTTTTGATGTATGATTTTTCTTCCATATTTCTGTGATTTTCTCACCCAGGCAAGTCAGTTTACTTTGTCTTAATGTCCCGAACAATTTTCTCCTTAACAGATCAACATGAAAGGTTTGGATGGTATCCAAGGTCCCATCTATGTTGGTACAGGGTGTGTCTTTAGAAGGCAGGCACTGTATGGTTATGATGCCCCCAAAACAAAGAAGCCGCCATCAAGGACTTGCAACTGCTGGCCCAAGTGGTGCTTTTGCTGTTGCTGCTGTGGTGACAGGAAGAACAAGAAGAAAACTACAAAACCAAAAACAGAGAAGAAGAAAAGATCGTTTTTCAAGAGAGCAGAAAATCAATCCCCAGCATATGCTCTTGGTGAAATTGAAGAAGGTGCTCCAGGTACCATTGAGCTTCCAAAGAAAACATCGTGGTTATTCAGGAAGCATCACTTCATTGTAGAAAATATCTAACCCACTTCATTGTAGAAAATATCTAACCTTGCAGTGATTTTTGGCAGGAGCTGAAACTGAAAAGGCTGGTATTGTAAATCAACAGAAGTTAGAAAAGAAGTTTGGTCAGTCTTCTGTTTTTGTTGCATCTACACTTCTTGAGAATGGTGGAACCCTGAAAAGTGCAAGCCCAGCTTCTCTGCTAAAGGAAGCTATACATGTCATCAGTTGTGGCTATGAAGACAAGACAGACTGGGGGAAAGAGGTAAAGTCTGGACTCTGGAGCTTGGTTGCTGTGTGTTGGTTTATTGTTTAAATATTTCTTACCTAGTAATCATATCTTCTTGCAGATCGGCTGGATCTATGGATCAGTTACGGAAGATATTCTAACTGGGTTTAAGATGCATTGCCATGGTTGGCGGTCGATTTACTGTATACCTAAACGTGCTGCGTTCAAAGGTTCTGCACCTCTCAATCTTTCTGATCGTCTTCACCAAGTACTTCGGTGGGCTCTTGGGTCTGTTGAAATTTTCTTCAGCAACCATTGCCCTCTTTGGTATGGATATGGTGGTGGACTAAAATGTTTGGAAAGATTTTCCTACGTTAATTCCATTGTATATCCTTTTACATCCATCCCGCTGTTGGCATACTGTACATTGCCTGCCATATGTTTACTAACGGGGAAATTTATCACTCCAGAGGTAATGCTAATTCGACTTTCAGTTCTGTATGGCTTAGAATTGTTGAAGATTTGAACCTTATGTTTCCCTTTGCTTACATTGTGCAGCTTACCAATGTTGCCAGTCTCTGGTTCATGTCACTTTTTATCTGCATTTTTGCTACTGGCATCCTGGAAATGAGATGGAGTGGTGTAGGCATTGATGATTGGTGGAGAAATGAGCAATTTTGGGTCATTGGAGGTGTCTCTTCACACCTCTTTGCTTTGTTCCAGGGACTTCTCAAGGTCATAGCTGGTATAGATACGAGCTTCACTGTGACATCAAAGGGTGGAGATGATGAAGATTTCTCAGAACTGTATACCTTCAAATGGACTACCTTGTTGATACCTCCGACCACTCTGCTCCTATTGAATTTCATTGGAGTGGTAGCAGGTGTTTCTAATGCAATCAATAATGGATATGAATCATGGGGGCCTCTTTTTGGGAAGCTATTCTTTTCATTTTGGGTGATTATCCATCTGTATCCGTTCCTCAAGGGTTTGGTTGGAAGGCAAAACAGGACGCCAACAATTGTCATTGTCTGGTCCATTCTCCTGGCATCAATCTTCTCACTCCTTTGGGTCCGGATTGATCCTTTCTTAGCAAAGAATGATGGTCCACTTCTGGAAGAGTGTGGTTTGGATTGCAACTAGGGTGTCAGCATGTGAACCCCCATCAGTGTGCTTGAAGATAATATTTTTACAGGTGTTCGTGCCAATATTTATACGCTCCCCCCTGTTGATAGAAACACGAAAAATCTTGCATTGCTTTTGTTCCATGGTGGTAGCTCAGCCTCATGTATGCAATATTGGGCAAAAGAGAGGCTGCAGCAACCTTGTGCAGTTCGGTCACCAAGTACAGCCTATGCATGTGTTTGATTATTGAGCATTCTTTATTACATTTAGTGGAAAATGAACCTGGTGAGCCGAACAAAAAGGTGTTTGATTCTCTGTATTGCTGTCCATGTACAAACTTGTTTCCCAATAAGGCAGGCAGGAATGGTTCTGCCATATGGAGTAGAGAAAAGATGCACAGTATTTATGTAGTGAAAATGTATGCCTGCCCATTGAAGGGCTTGCTTATTCCTTGTTCATCTTTACAAGAGCAGACGGATCTTCTAGTGTGTGTTAGTAGTGCATTGAACGTTGTAAAGACAGTCTTTTTGTTGTCTACTGTAATCATATATAAACTGCTGTTGTTTTCTTGATATCTTGCAAAGAAGTAAGGTTGTAACGATGACTGTGACTAGGCATATAACATGGTGCCGGCAATTCTTGGTGGAACAAAACGCCCTCGTTCCATATTGTTTTATGTGGAAGTGTATACATATTGTTTTTGGTAAGGCAAGCATTGACCAATAGGATTGCTTGATTTGCTAACGTATCTAAAGAAATTAAGTTTTGTTTGTGAAAAATTGTGCAATGACACTGTAAAAGCGTCGCGAGTCGAAGGTCTCTGAGGGCAATCGGCTTTGGTGAATGACATTTATGCTGTTGATTTTAATGGTAAGGAATAATGAATTCAAAAATTATAGTTAATTAGAATAATGGGAAATACTATGTACTGACGTCTGATTTCATCAGTCGTGGCTGCGTTGCCCTTGAGATGAGAATAATCGCCGCATTGACAGATCTTCGTGTTCATTTTACTTAGGTAGGAAAAAGTGTCATTTGCTCTCTCAATTATGTCATTCGGACCATTTTGACCCCCCTATATCTCAATACTAGACTTGTGAGGCTCATCATGTAGCAAAACCAGACCAATTTAGTCTTTTGACCAGGTCAATGAACGGTTTTAGGTTTTTTTTTTTGCTTGTCTGGCATCCTTGTAAAATTTTTGCTGACTTGATGGTCATATGACATCCATCTTATTGTCTCATCTCTTACTTTATCTTTCAATTCTCTCATCTCTCAAGTCTAACATTGCTGTTTTGACCAGTCAAAACCCTAATACCTCTGTTTTGACCGGTTAAAGGATCGGTCAAGCCCGGTTTTGCTACATAAGGAACTTCATAAATCCGCTATTGAGGTTCAGGGACCAAAATGGTCCAGCGGACATAGTTGAGTGACTAAATCGGCACCTTTTCCTTTTACTTAATTTGGCTTTGCTTCTTCGGTACAAAATTAATAACCTCTTACCTTGTTGTGATGCACGCTCGGTCGGCCCGATCTTGTACTGAGAACGATACGTCGATTTGGTGTAGTGGTAACGCTACCAATCCACGGGATCAACAACTGAATAATCGTAAAGTCACCACACGAGACGATCAATCGAGCCAGACATGATCAATCCTTAAACCTGCTAGCAATCGAGGAGGAGTTATAATAAGACGATAGCTGATAAATCAACTCATGAAAAGAGTGAGATTATGTTTCCCGTATCGGACGGTCTAGTCGACATACGCAATCTCTGAGAGGGACACACAAAGGGGTCTGCTGAAACACAACAAAATATAAGGATAGAAGAGAACCGGCAGCGACATATATAGCGGCGGCCAAGAGGAGTAGGGTGCCCAAGGACGTAAACACCACCAAATCCTAGTGATACATAGACCATGGGCATAAAAATACAGTGACACAACACCTGACAGATTTGGTCTGTGATATTGTTATGCATTTTCTTGTCGATTTGAAGCGAATTTGGATGTGGGCCTAGATCCATTGAAAAGTTTATCTCCTAAGCTTTCCAACGAGTAGTTGCACGCTGAAAATGAAGTTCGGGAGCCCGAGTTATTCCCGTTTGAAGTTGACGTGCTGCTGTATGGACGAACTGGGCTGGTTGGCATCTTGGGCCTCCATGTGGGCTATCCTTGATTCATCAAGACCTCGTGAGTTTTGAACTTGTTGCGCTGCTTTTTAGAAGGAGGCTTGAAAGGCTGGGCTTTAAGATTAAGCTTCGTCGGCGACGAAGATGTCGTATCATCGCTCGTAGGTGACGAAGATGTCGCGTCGTCGATAGTCGTTGATGGAGTTACCGGAGAGGAAGGAGGGGCAGCGATCACTCTTGTCATATCCATACTGGTAATGTCCTCATTATGCTCCCCTTCTTGAATTGGAGTGACACTCGACTCCTCATGGTACTGCAAAAGGTTACTGACAACAGGAGGCAATAAAACAAATGTTTGCAATGCGGTATCCGGAGATGACACAATCTCATCTAAATGAACTACCTATTTTATTTTTGGTTCAAAATTTTGTGCATTGTAACTATTTTATAGTCCTCATGTTATTACCATTATTTCTTTTTGCATTAATTTTGACCAATTCAGCAGGAGTCATTGAAACCGAAATCATTTTCTGCCAGTTAAACATGAAAGTATATTGATTGTTCTACCATAGTGAATGACATCAACATCATATAATCAAGGTCTACATAAAAAATTGAACATTATTCCATAGGTATGACTCATAATAGACATGAGCATGATATGATCCAATGGAGATAAAAACTCGCATAGTTTGTGTTAGCTCAACATTCACACTTGAGTTGAACCATTCCATCGAGTAAGATTACTAAAGTGGAGTCATGGTCAAGCCAGGCTTATCGGCCATATGTAGACTTACGAGGTTGCTATAGTTGCATCTATCAATGATGACTTGCACCGCATGTTTTTACACAAACAAACTTAGTTTGAAATAAGTTGTTTTTATTGAGTTTCGTTAGCATGCTCCAGTGGTGCACTAAGTAGGCGATGAGACATGAAGCTCATGTAGTTGTCCGTCATTGCAGCACACATGTATATCATTTTGGCCTGTAAGTTAGTCGTAGGGATAGCAAACACATATTTATTATTAGTTATTGAAATATACTTACTACCGTTCTTTTTCTGTGATGCAGGCTTCAATTCTTTTTCAATGATGTTTTCTCATTCTTGATCTAAGGGAGAATCCCATTGTGAGCATCATTGAGCCCTAATTCTTTTAGTGGCAATGATGACGTATATATTTGTGCTAGGGTGTTCTTGGACCTTTCATGGAACCCTAGCGAGGCTTCGGCGAATATTTGAGCTGCTTCAAGATGATCTAAGCATGACCGGCGAGCGAAGAGGTCATGTATAGGTTTAGGAGTAGCTAGGTTTTACTTTTGTTGCCCATGCTTCAAGAGGGGTCTAATTGGTTCGATCATGCCGAGTCTCTCCTTCTCTTAGCCCTCAAGCCATCCACAAATAGCTAAAGATCCCAACTTGTTCAAATTACTAGCTAAAGATCCCAATCTGTTCAAATTACTCAAGCCGTTCTCGTTCAGTACTCATCGGACTGGGTCTGACCACCATCAGACTGGGTCTGATGAGCCCAAATCCTAGAACTGCTTCTCTGTTGTTGGTCGGACTGAGTCCGACTCCGTTGGACCGGGTCCGACCGTCGTCGGACTGGGTCCGACAGTACCCTGCTCCAGGGCCTTCACCTCCATCGGACTGGGTCCGACCACCGTCGGACCGGGTCCGACAGTATGTTTGTCAGCTGCTCTGAGACGTGGTTGCAGCCATCGGACTGGGTCCGATAACCATCGGACCGGGTCCAACGGGTACTGTAACGGCTAGTTTTTGAAGTTTTTCCGAACTCCAACGACTAGTTTCTCTCCGGGGGTATAAATTGATTTCGATAGGCAGCCATTTTTGAGGTTTGATGCTCCACTTACCTATAGCCAACATCTACTCATCTTATGGGTGTTCTAGAGCCATTCCTCCACCAATTCATCAACCACCTACCTTCCCCTAAACCGAGCTTCATGAAAGTCCTTCGATTTGGCATGATCGAGGCGATTCGCGCTTGTTACTCTTGAAGACGGTGTTATTCTTGGAGGAGTGGGCTTGGGAGTAGGCCTTGGCTTGTGGCTACTCTAGAGTCGGTGTATAGGTGACGGAGTCCACCTTGCCGAAGTGGCGGAACGACTACTGGGGAGTAAGTGAGGCGTGTGGCTCAAGAGGGAGCCGGTCCTTGTGCGCAAGGGTTAGCCTCAACGGAGAGTAGGAGTTGTGACTCCAAACTTCGGTGAAACAAATACCGTGTCACTTCTCATTTGTCTCATTTACTTTTGTATTTATCTTTCACTTGAATTACTAAATTGATTGATTGCTTTGATGAGATGGATTAGATTACTAGTGCGTGTTGTTTAATTTGCTTCCGCTTAATAGGGCATTAGAATCTAGGATTGGGTCACTCTTAATTGTGTTGCTTAATCAAGTATAACCCAAAAGAAATTTAAAATTGCCTATTCACCCCCTCTAGGCCTTTGAGATCCTTTCACCCATGCTCGGCCGTCTCACCTTTTGATTTCTTCGGTGAATCAAATAACTTCTTTCTAATTTCCCAAAAATATTTATTTTCTCTTTCTATCAAGAATGAAGAATCCTCAATATCATCCTCCAAGTATGGGTAATTTGTCTTGCTATGTGGACCTGCCATTATTAGCAGCAACAAACAGAGAACTCACAAGAGAATTAGTTCCTATGAACTACTAATATATGACCAGTGGAGGATGTCATACGCTCAAGCTCGCACCAAGTTATTACCCTGCAGCTTGTCAAGGTCAACCGATAACTGATGGTAACCTGCACTCAGAAGGTGACAAAGCGATTGTAAGATGCTTTTCCTGTGGTTAATAGTAGGTGAAGCTTGGATAGGTATAATATGTAGTAAAGGGGATATTATAACCATACAACTTAAACCAAATTAAATAAATTATGTTTTCGCCATGTGGCACAATTATTGTTGGTGTATTCTACACCGGGGTGTGCCCCCCGCGTCGCTGGCAGGTGGTACCAGCGTCCCAAAAAGGAAAGGTGCTGTACAAGGGAACATCGAGTCCAAACAGATCAAAGTCTGGTTTCAGACAAAAGGAAGTTCAAACAGTATGATGGACGCGTGGCGCTCGGCGCATGGAGTCGGGCTAGTGCATTAGGGCAGCAGGGGGCGCGGGGGCCCACTGTCAGGGACAGGGGCGAAGGTGCAAGGAGGCTTTCTTGCTAAGGATTTCTTCAGGATACACCGAATCCGGAACATTTAATGCGACGGAACTGTTCTGGACAGAGCGGGTGGGGCTCTGACAACATGATTGCCTCTGCCTCGCCAAATGATGTCAGCTACGCTGTGACTGTCTCCGTAGCTGTCTCGCTTCATACCAGCTACGAGGTGACAAGAAAGGCTCCAAGGGTAGGCGGACTGCTCTGTCTCATCTGAGCTGTCCCGCTGTCTGAAGCGGCGGCAGAAGTTATGGCAGCAACGAATGGTGCCGAGAGAATGATGGCTACAGTGGGAAGATCATTAATATGATTAATGACATATAATGGGAATCAACAATTTTTATAATGACATATGTATAATTTTCCTATTCATATAATGCATTTCTACATAATATAACTTATAAAAATTCCATTTTTAGAATATTCTAACATAATTATGAATATTGACTTTCAATACATGTTGCACCTAATTTTTAATTACATCTCATTCTGTCATTATTTTTATTTTGAATTAAGTTATACAATATTGATGTAGGGCCGTCTTGTATTTAGCTCGATGTAGCATGCACCCACTAATTGGGCTTCAAAATCGGGCCCAAGTCCAGCCCGACTGCGGCTTAATTTGTGTTTCGTCGGGCCCAGGCTTGGCCCGATCCGACCAACGGCTAGGCTGGGCTGCCCAAGTCTAGCCCATGTCCGTCTCTCTGGTCTACTCCTCGCCTCCTACTTGACGGCGCCAGGCCGCCACCTCTGTCCGTCTCGAATGTTGCCTCCTCGTTGGTTTCATCGTGCCTTGCCTCCTCGTTGGCGCCTACTCACCGTTGCCTTGCCTCCTTAGCAGATTAATTAGGACATCACTCCCATCAGATCCTCGCGGGTTGCGGCCTCCTCACCTTCATCGAGCCGCTGCTCGCCTTTGGTAACCGCTGCCTTACCTCCTCCTCTGGATCCCAGATCCACTGCCTCCTCCACTCTCTCTCAGTTACTACCTCCTCCTCTGGATCCCAGATCCACTGCCTTCTCCACTCTCTCTCTCTCTCTCTCTCACAGTTTCCTCCCTGTCGTGTGACCTCGGATTTGATCCGAATTTGACATAATAGTTTGTATGCTTTTTTTTAAAAATAATATATGTCAAAAGGTAAAAAACGTTGGTACTATTTTTTTAGTTTTTTTTGAGACTAACTTATCATCTCGTGTCTAAGAGTTATTTATATCTCAGTAGATTTTCTAGACCATTGATCAAACATCTTTATAGGACATATAAAAGATCTAACGGTAGAATCTAGCTATGTAAAAATCGACTGAGACTTATTTAAAAATCAGTCGCCTGAGAAGCAGCAAAACCGGTTTTTTATTTTTTTATTATTTTGACGATGAACCCTAGACCCCTAAATCCCCCGCCCACCCCTCAGGCGGTGGATCCGCACTGAGAGCAGGAGTCGGAATCCCAGTCCGACTCGAACCGACAATGCCTCCCATCGCATCGCGTTATATATAGACGGATCGTGCCGGCCGCCGACGTCCTGGAACCTGCAGCTATACGCGCAATATCCTCGATCCGGCGAGTTTTCCTCCGTCGAGCTGCCCAAGATGGCGCTCAACGACGATGCCAAGCGATCGCTCGCCGGGGGCGTCGCCGGCGTGCTAGCCAAGACGGCCGTGGCGCCGCTGGAGCGCGTGAAGCTCCTCCGGCAGGGCGGCGCAGCCGCCGCCGGCACCGGTGCCGCCCAGACGTTGCTGGAGATCTACCGCCGCGAGGGCCCCGCCGGGATGTTCCGCGGCAACGGGACGAACGCGCTGCGCGTGTTCCCGTCCAAGGCGATCCACTTCGCGGCGTACGAGCGCTACCGGGCGTGGCTGTCCGGCGCCGCTCCCTGGCTAGGCGGCGGGCCGATCGTGGACATGGTGGCCAGCTCTGCCGCCGGCTTCACGTCGCTGCTCGGGACGTACCCGCTCGACCTCGCGCGCACCAGGCTCGCCTGCAGGGTGGCCGACGCTGGCCCGTCCCCGGCGCCGCCGGGCATCTCCGGCGTGCTCCGGGACGCGTACTCCGAGGGCGGCGTCCGCGGCCTCTATCGCGGCGCGTGCCCATCCATGGTGCGCGTGCTCCCGGCCTCGGGGATCACCTTCTACGTGTACGAGTCGCTGAAGCTCAAGCTCCCCGAGGAGCGCGAGGGGGGGAACGCGGCGGCGAAGACGGCGTGCGGGGCGGCGGCGGGGCTCGTCGGGAACACGGCGACGTATCCGGTGGACGTGGTGCGGCGGCAGATGCAGCTGGGCCGCGCCGCCGTTACCGGCACGTTCCAAGGCATGCGCGTGATCGCGCGGGCGCAGGGAACGCGGCAGCTGTTCGCCGGGATGGGGCTCACGTACCTCAAGGCGGCGCCATCCGCGGCCATCACGCTGATGGCGTACGACCACCTGAAGGCCCTGCTCAACTTACCGGCGAGAGATGGGAAGAAAGGTGGCGGCCGGTAGAACCGAGCTACTGCTTACTTCGTTTGCCGTACGGGAAGCTGCAGAGTGCAGAAGAGCCAACTTCGTGGTCGTTTTGGAATTCGGATTCAATTATATAAATTCTTTACTTATTCATACTTACATAGTAGATGTAAATGTAGGAGCGGAGTTAGATAGTTTGCAATACTTTGGTGGCATCATCATATGCCAAGATGTAATTTTGTAACGATTGTAATTCTTTTTTGATACTCCCTCCGTTCGAAATTGTAGTTCACTGTAGACTTTTGGATATTTATTTGACCTTTCGTTTTATTCAAAAAATATATGTAAATATTATTTATTTTGTTGTGATTTGTTTTATTATTAAACATACTTTAAGCACAACTTATATTTGTGCATGTTTGCATTAATTTTTTTAAATAAGACAAATGATCAAAAGACGTATACAAAAGTTAACAGTGAATTAAAATTTAGAACGGAGGAATCCATGAAAACCGATCCTATATCTAGATGCCTATCCTCTTGATCCTATCTATATGCCTGTGTGCACTTGCTAAAATCTCGTTGTTGCAAGCATGAAAAGCTATGTATTCTAGGGTGCCAAGCAGGTGAGCACCCGATATGATTTAACGCAAGAAAATTGTTGTTTATAATCTGATGGAGCCTTCATAATTATTTCAGGGAGTTTAGCCATGCGCCCATTCCGAATCGGGCGCAACATTGTGCCTCGAGACCACTAGGCAACAAAAGCTAGGAGCTAGGCCCAACATGGCCTGAAAGTATGCCGGGCCATCATCCGGTTGGCCTGGCATGGGCACGAACATATTGAAGCACCAGCATCTCCATTTTTCTTGATTTATTTTATTTACCTATATTGCAACAAGGGTAAAAGCATTCTTAACGGTCCCTCTATAGCACCCCGTAAAATATTATTTACAGAAACATGAATAGGTAAGAGCTAGAGGGCTGTTGGAATGATCTAAGGCAACAGCACTGGACTAATACTCTCTTCGTCGAAAAATGTAAGACGTATTTTGTTTCATTAGGATAATAGTTTAACAACCAATAACTTTTTTTAGTATGTCATTTATGTTTTGCAAAATCATAATCATATGTATATATGTACTTTTTAATACAAATTTGCTTAGATTATTTTTTATCACAAAAATTCTATATTAATAGAATATTGTTGGTTAAATTTTTGCTCTAACGAAACAAAACACGTCTTATATTTCTAGACGGGGGAGTACTAGTTCCAACATTGCAGCTGCTCAAGTAGATTAGTACAAGACCAAGAATATAAGAAATCAAAGCTTCAAATTTCTAATCAAGTTTTGCACTTTTACATATTTAATGCCTGAAAAAATGTTGGTGCACTGTCGATAAAAAACAACTAGATTTCCAATACACAAACACTTTACACTTGACCGTCGTAGACACCGTTTCGATTTAATTAAAAGAACAATAACTAGCAATTACTTAACCGCATCAGCATCGAAAAGGCATGAAATGGGCTGTGCGCCGCATGGAATCCACCATGGAGGTCAGCATAGGGTGAAAACGGACCGGTTCTGAGTCGAACAGGGGTTAATCTATATCCATCTTATATTTTTTTAACTAGATCCGAATAATATTGGATCTAAAGTTAGATCTAGATTTTCATGGATCCTATAAAGGTTGGACGTGAATCGGACATCGAGTTGTATCGTATTTTATAGTCGCTTGGAGAGAAAATTACATGGCCCCACTACTACGGATCGGGGCTTCCAAAGCGGTCCATAACAAGCGGTTCGTTTTGAGCCGCTTGCGACCCGATCGCCACAAGCGGTTTGTGGCCAACGGACGGGAGGGGGGCATATGCAAGCGGTTCAAAGCATGAACCGCTTACAGAGATTTTCCTCTGCAAGTCTCTGTAACCACTGGGAAGCCCGAAGCCCCTATGTCGACACTTGTCCCCTTCAGCAACGCCTGCGGAGTCCTTGTGAGGGATCACGTCCCTATTAGCATTAAGGCATAGCCCAAGATTCTTACGACTACCAAAGACCTGCTCTGGAATGATATAAAGAAAAACTTCACGATTTCAACGGCTTACGAAAACAAGTGTAAGAAATTTACTCTAAACAAGATGGCATTATGCTTTTAGTCGTGGAGGAGCTAGCTCATTAAAAAGTACGTGGAGACCGGAACAACCCCAGACTTCAATAAGTATCCGAAGCTAGCGGATCACTGGCAAGCATTCCAGGAGTACAAGCTATCGGCTGAAGGCAAGGCCGCGAGTGAGCAGAAAAAGGCCAACGCACAGAAGAAAAATACCACCACCATCTCGGGTCCGGTGGTTACATTAAGGCTATGCCAAAATGGGAGAAGCAGAAAGAGGAGCTTAAGAAAAAGGGTATAATACCAGAAACAGAAGACTGGAAGCTCTGCCCACGCAACTGGACCTTGAGGCACGGGGGAGGCTAAAGGATGACGGCAAGCTGGAGATGGCACCACAAGTGCAACCCATAAAAGAAAGGATTGTGAAAGCCATCGAGAAGCAACGTGCAGGATCCTTGGTGGTAGACAGGAAGAATGATGAGCTTACCTACGCACTCGGGAACGCAGAGCATCCAGGAAGGACACGAGGTATTGACAAGCAGGTGCCGTGGCTGGCTGGCTTCTCAAATGATCAAGCCACATACCGGAGCCGGGAAAGAGGGAAAGTAAGAGAACACAATAGAGTCAGCAAAATCGAATGGGAGCTCAAGGAGCACAAGAAAAACATGACAGAAATGCTAAAGTGGGAAGTGCATGCTGCAATCGCCAGTCTTCAAGGACCAGGTGCGCTTGTCGTCATGTCTCCGGACAACGTGGTTAGCCTTCCGGCCTTTGGTCGGGGAAGCAGCTACGCGTTAAACAACGTGTCAATCGACGAATCGCAGGCCGTTATCCCGTGGACGACATCATCGTGTCCCGCCAATGTGAGCTACGCGTCCAACTGCACAACCTCACTCTCAAGGTGGCTTACGGCATGGCCTTCCTGATGGAGTCGGGCCAGACATTCCAATGTAACTCGATACCTGCGGGATACTCCAAGGTCACAGTGGACGAGGTGGTGGCCGGATTTGATAATATGGAGCTCGATATTGCCGGAGGAGATGATATGACCAAGCTTAGAGAGACCCTCCATAACATCATTCTCTAACGGAAGAAGTACATCGTGTTTCCTGATGGTGTGGAGGTGACATCTCTACCGAGACAGAACTCACCTCCTCCACCAAGACAGTCCACCCCACCGAGACGGAGCTCACCTCCTCCACCAAGACAGGCCACGCCACCACGCAACGCCTCGCCGGTGAGAAATAGCACTCCACCACCCGCTAGCGCTGTGCACATAAACCCAACACCGCCGGCAGCCCCTCAAAGCAAAAGGAAGCAGCAGCCTCCTAGGGGAACCACGACGCCGGCATCTCCTCCCAGTAAGAAGCTTGCTAGCAAAAGGAGCATTCCTGTAATTAGACCGACTACAAGCAGCAGGGCGGTCGGTTTTCCATTCAGACAGAGAATGGAAGAACCCGAAAAAACACCATATGAGATGACTCCTGAGGAGCTAAAGAAAAAGTCCAAGGCAGCTGTGGTTGCATGGATCCCGTCACTTAAAGATGGAAGAAATCCACCGCCAAAGGAATGAATTTATCCAAAGATCGCGGAAAAAATCACGACAACTGTTCAGTACCGACCGCCTCTCTGTACCGACTACCAAAGGACTATGAGAAAGCACGTCTTCAAGAGTAAACAACCTCCGGGTACGTACATGAGCAAGGAAGAACAGGAGGAGTGTAAGATCAAGTTTTGGTATTGATGACAACAGGGACTTCAAGGTTAAGGCTCTTGTGTTTCATAGTTTCTCTTATACTCTTTGCGTGTGTTTTTTGTCTTGTTCAAGCCTGTTTCATCGGCCTCAAGTTTCAAAGGTTCAAACGAGCACATGTGTCGGAGCACACTAGTCCCGGAGACCCCAGGGGGTAGCCAGTTGTCCGGGGTTTCGTAGCCGCCAAGTCTTAAAGCTAGATATTTCCAATGGGCGCTAAACTTTCCGCTTAAGTGTTCAAATATTTTCGCCAAGTTCACAAGTTGACAAACATGACACTAAATCCTAGGCAAGACATGAAGGGAGAAAGGGGATAGCCAAAATGTAGTGGGCTGCAAAAATTAGCCCCGTCGGACCGGGTCCGACGGCCGTCGAACTCGGTCCGATGTATGCGCGTGTCAGCGGCTAAGTCACTCAAAATGCAACCCTACTGTCGGACCGGGTCCGACCACCGTTGGACCGGGTCTGACCAGGCCATAGGTTCCTATCGACTAAGTTCCAAATACAACCCTACTGTCGGACTGGGTCCGATGGACGGGGAAAAGCTGAAAATCGACTAAGTCCCGAAAACAATTCTCCTGTCGGACTGGGTCCTGCCACCGTCGGACCGAGTCCGACGGACATGTCAAACCCTAGCCGCCAGCCTTAGCTCAGCGTCTAAGTGCCTCATCGGACTGGGTCCGATGATTTATCTGACTGGGTCCGACGGTAGTAAAAATAGTAGATCTGAATGTCTAAAGCTTCATCGGACCGGGTCCGACGGTCATCGGACCGGGTCCGACGGATCGATCTGAATCTCGAGAAATCAAATCTGAGCCGTCCATCCTTAGGGTTTTGCCTTGTGCCTATAAATAGGAGCCACCAGCACGGGGAAACGAGAGAGAGCCATTTTTAGCAGTCACACCTTGCCCTAGCCACCCAAGAGAGCTCCTCCCATGGTTCCCACCTCCATCTAGGGTTCCATGTGCTTGAGAGATTGAGTGAGAGAGAGTGAGGGAAAAGGAGAGAGGAGTGAGAAGAGCACATACCCAAGCCTCCTCCGGTCATCCCCGAAGTCCTTGTGCCTTCCCCATGAGTTCTTGGCCTAGCTCGATGGTGGGAGAGGTGGTAGTCTAGTTGTGCTTCCGGCATTGTGCTCTTAGGCTTCTTGTCACCAGGATTCAACTTCACCACAAGCTTCATCGTCATCGACAAGTGTACCGCAAGCAAACCCACAAATGTGGTGGTCATCGGCTAGGTGTAGCTGGTGCATCCTCTTCTCCAAGTGCGTCGGAGATGTACTAAATCCTCCAAGTGCGTCGGGGGTCGACTTCGCCTGTGAAGTCGGGTGTTTCGGGGTCCTTCGTGTGTGAAGGCTGCCGATTCTTGTACGAGTTGGAGTTCCTTTCCGATGTGTTCGGGAACGAACTTCTTCTAGTGGATTGAGGATTAGGGACGAGAGGGTCCCGGGTTTTCCTTTGTGGCGAGCTCCCTCAACGAGAGTAGGTGCTTGCACCGAACTCAGTAAAAAGATCGGTTTGCCCTCTTGTCACCTTTATTATTCGCACTTGTAATTTCTTTCGCTACCAGACTTGTGTTGGGCTCATTCGCTTGTTGGGTTCTTAACTTGACTAATTGATCAAGTTCAACAAGCGAATAAAATTGAAAATTGTCCGATTCAACCCCCTCTCGGCCTTAGGTCCCTTCAATTGGTATCAGAGCCTAGGATCTCTAGAATTTGCTTAACCACTTAGAGATAGCCGAAGGGGATAGCGTTGCTGCTAATAGGGTTCCATTGTTTAGTGGGTCACACTTTGCATTTTGAAAAATTCGCATGACCACATATCTTCAGTCCATGGGTCCGGACATTTGGGATGCCGTTGAGAATGGCATTGTTATCACACGCTCTGAAGGTGTACCTCTCACACCTGAACAAAAGGAACTTTCTGCTAATGACGCTAAGACCAAAAATGCGTTGTTCACTGGCTTGAGCGTGGAGGTGTTTGAGAGGGTTAGTAATCTTGCATCTGCACATGACATTTGGATCACACTCATAAAAATTCATGAGGGAACAGACTCTGTCAAAGAGGATAGATTAGTGGTGGTTAAGGAGAAATTTGATCTTTTTGAGATGCTTCCAAATGAAAATGCCAATGATATGTATACTCGACTTAACCCCATAATCAATGAGCTCAAGGGGCTCGGACTCTGCCAGATGTTGATGTGTGCAGGAAGATGATGCGGATACTGCCAAGACAAGAGTACCGCGACATCATCACCTACATGTAGTGGCGATGTGGATAAGATGACCCCCACTGCCTTCTTGAGCAAGCTAAGGTCTCATAAGATGCTCATCATCGAGCCCACAACTACTCCTGTCCCTGAGAAGAATAAGGTCATAGCACTCAAGGCAACTGGACACAAGCCAAGTGACAAGTCTTCCTCATCCAAGACTCAAGAAGGAACAAGCTTCTTTCCAAGTAAAGCTGCTGAGGAGATTGTGGCCTTGATTGGGAGACGCTACGGCTTGAGGAAGCCAGACAAGAACCACACTCTAGCTACCGGTGCTTTGAGTGTCATGAGAAGGGTCACATTGCTTCCATGTGTCCTCAAAAGGACAAACTCAAATATAAGGAGAGGGCCATGCAAGACAGTGATGATGACAAGCCTAAAAACAAGGAGAGGAAGCACAAGGACAAGGATAGCAAGAGAAGTTGAAAGAAGACCGAGTTCAAGGGCACCACCAAGTAAGGAAAGAAGCTGACATTCTTTGGAGAGTGGGCCACGGATGAGAGCTCCAGTGATGCACCTGACTCGGAGGATGAGGAGGCAAGTGGTCAAGGACTTGCCACCATGGCAATTGCTGAAATGACACCGCCGCCTCCATCCTTTCCTCCAAGATGCTTGGTGGCCATTCCAGAACCACAAGAGTAAGTGTGGTATTCTGATGGGGATGAGTCTGCTTCCTCCACTACCTCTACACCAAAGGTTTCATCACCACTAGCTACCTCACCCAAGTGCTTGATGGCACGACCCTCCACTGAGATACCAAACTTTGACTCTGACTCTGATGTTGACTGGGATGATGAGACAAATAGGGAGCATGTGCTCAAATTGGTTGACATTGTGCAGAAAGAAACATTGAGAGCTAAAACTTTTCAAGAGTCTTTGAATTCTTTGATTGCTAAGCATAACTCTTTTGAGACCGAGTATGACATCTTGCATGGTGATAACCTTAGCAAGACTAGGAAGCTAAATGTTCTAGATGAAGAGCGTAGGGCAAAGAATGAAAATGAAAAGGATCTGCTAGCAACCATTTATAAGCTTATGGCTAAAAATGAATCTCTTGTTGGTAAGACTGCTTCTTTTGATGCTTTGCCTATTGCATCTTCTTCTAGTGATTTGAATGTTGCTCCAGCTTTAATTGTGTCTTCGATCATGACACCTTTCACTGGCACTGTTACACCTGCTATCACATTAGCTGCTGCTAGCAATGATTTCTCTTCTGAATGTGCCATGATTCCTTCTACTGCTAGCATTGTTACTTCTATTGTTGAAACATGTACTAAATGTTCCATGATTGCATCTAGCTCTAGTGGTTCCTCTAGTGTAGCTGCTGAGTGCACTCCTGATACATGTAAATTTACACTAGCTGCTAGAGAACTTGCTATTGAAAATGCTAAATTCAAGGCCAAGTTTGAGAAATTTGACAAGGGTCTTGGCAAGTGCTATGAGGGTAGTGTTGCTTTGAACAAGATGCTTGAGAAACAAAGGAAACCGACCCATAAGGGCGGCTTGGGTTTCACCCCTGAGCCTAAGGGGAAGAAAAAGAAAGGTTCTGAAGCACCTTCCAAGAAGCAAAACTCCTCTCATGCGCAAACCAAGAGTAACAACATTGGGCCTAAAAATGTGAACATTAGAAACAATGCTTCTAGAAAGCACAATGAGCACAACACATGGCAAGGACCTCCTAGGCAATATAACTCGACATGAAAACTTAGGAATCAATATGCTTGGCAATATGCTTCTAGGTACAACAATTGGAATGGTTCTCCCATGCATTACAACAACTGGCAAGCTCACATGTTTCCCACCTGGTCAGCTCATCCACAAATGTTCTGGAATGGTCCTCCTAGACAAAACTTTGCTAGACAAGCTCCATCTAGGAACCAAAACAGGAACACTCCCAAGCGCACCAAACCCAAGCTTCCAAGAGCCCATGCTGAGCTCTATGATTCCTATTTGCTCACCAAGAAAGCCCAAGGGAAGGTGACTGCCAAGTATGCTGGTCTCATGGTTGAAAATGAGCACAAGGCATACGTTTGGGTGCCCAAGTCTTTGCTTGCTCTGTTTCCCGCTCTTTCTGGTTTGAAGGCTAACCCTCGGGGACCTCCTGTGTGGGTCCCTGAGTCACAAAAGTGATCTCTTCTCATGACAGGTGAACTACCGGAATGGTGGGTGCCATTGGATCATCGACAGTGGGTGCACTCAACACATGACCGGCAACCCTCGGTTGTTTACCTCAATAGGGGAGGAAGGCAACAACATCCCCCCAAGGTCACTTTTGGAGATGGAAGCAAGAGCAAGGTGCTTGGCACAGGGAAGGTAGCAATCTCTTCAGATCTTTCAATTGATAATGTGCTACTTGTTAATATTTTGAATTATAATTTTCTTTCTGTTGCCCAAGTATGCGACTTGGGGTTCCATTGCAACTTCTCATCTGAGGGAATGATGGTTTTAGATAAAAATGAGAAAACTGTGTTCAAAGGCTTTCGTTTTAAAAACTTGTTTCTTGTGAACTTTAATGAGCTTGCCGCATCGATCTCGACTTGCCTTGTTGCTAAAATCTCTCTTGGTTGGTTTTGGCATAGGCGTCTTGGGCATATGGGCATGGCTAATTTGAAGAAAATTTTTAAAAGCGAGTTGGTCCTTGGGGTGCAAGATGTGACATTTGAGAAAGACAAGCTATGCAGCGCCTGTCAGACCGGCAAGCAAGTGGCAAGCTCACATCCTGCCAAGAATGTCACGTCTACATCTCGACCTCTCGAATTTTTACACATGGATCTTTTCGGGCCAACAAAATATGTGAGTATCGGGGAAAATCTCTATTTCTTGGTCATTGTTGATGACTTCTCCCGATATACTTGGGTTTTCTTTCTACCTGACAAAACCCCAACCGGGGACACTTTCAAAAAGTTTGTAAAGAAAGCACAAAATACTTTTGATTGTACCCCCAAAAAGGTGAGAAGTAACAATGGAACTGAATTCACTAACACCTCTGTTGAGTTGTTTTGTGATGAGCTAGGGGTTGATCATCAGTTCTCAGCCACATACACACCTGAGCAGAATGGTGTGGTTGAGTGGAAAAATAGGACGCTCATCGAGATGGTGAGAACAATGCTCAATGAGTTTGGAACTTCTAAAGTGTTCTGGGCTGAGGCAATTAGCACAGCCTATCATTACATCAACAGGCTGTACATTCACAAACTTCTCAAGAAGACCTCTTATGAGCTGCTTGTGGGAAGACGACCCAATGTGTCCTACTTCAGGGTTTTTGGATGCAAGGTCTATATTAAGAAAAAGAGGGAGCACTTGGGCAAATTTCAAAGCAGGGTGGACACAGTGATTCTCTTGGGATACTCTTCCAAAGGGACTTCCTACAGGGTATTCAATGAAATAAGTGGTCTGATTGAAAAATCTTGTGATGTGAAGTTTGATGAATCAAATGGCAGCCAAGGTCAGCGTGACAATCTAGATGATGTTGATAGAGAGCAATTGGCAAGAGCAATGGGAGAAATGCAAGCTGAAGATGTGGGGTCAATGGAAGCTCCTAGGGTGAGTGAGATAGTTACACCACCGCTCACACCTGAGCTTGTGCCAGACTCAGGGGGAGCTGTGCCTCAAGACAGCTCAAGTGAGGAGCCATCTTCAATAACAAAGACAGCTGATGAGCAAGATGGAGAGTCAGTGGAGCAGTCAAGTGGACAACCTTCTCGGTTGATCAGAATCCATCATTCAATTGCTCGTGATCATCCATCTGATCAAGTGATTGGGGACTTGACTCAAGGTGTGCAAACATGGTCAAGAACAGCTGGGTTCAGTGAGGTCAGTGGCATGGCTAACTTCTGTGAGCATCATGCTTTTGTATCTGACTTGGAGCCAAGGAAGGTGGAAGAGGCATTGGCTGATCCTGATTGGATAAATGCCATGCATGAAGAGCTGAACAATTTTGAAAGGAATCAAATCTGGACATTTATGGATTGGTACCAAATGGATCTTCAAGAATAAGACAGATGAGTTTGGAGTGATTGTCAGGAACAAGGCAAGACTTGTGGCTCAAGGCTTCACACAGGTTGAGGGTGTGGACTGTGGAGATAGTTATGCTCCTATGGCCAGACATGATGCAATTAGGCTGCTTATGGCGTTCTCTACTTGTCACAACATCACACTTAAGCAGATGGACGTAAAGAGTGCCTTCTTAAATGGCTACATCGAGGAGCTGTGTATGTTGAGCAACCTCCAGGGTTTGAGAATCCAAAGCACTCCAACCATGTGTTCAAGATATCAAAGGCTTTGTATGGGCTCAAGCAAGCTCCCAGGGTTTGGTATGAAAGACTTAGAGACTTCCTCATCTCCAAGGGCTTCCGTGTTGGACGAGTAGACTCTACTATCTTTACCAAGGTGGATGATGGACACGTATTCTTGTGCCAAGTCTACGTCGACGACATCATATTTGGGAGCTCAAGCAGTAAGATGGCGCAAGACTTCAGTGAGATGATGGCAGCTGAGTTTGAAATGTCAATAATGGGTGACTTGAACTTCTTCTTAGGCTTTCAAATCAAGCAACTCAAGACTGGTGTGTTTATAAGTCAAGAGAAGTACACTCTGGATCTTCTGAAACGCTTCGACATGGACGGATGCAGGCCAATCCGGACTCCAATGGGTACAAGCGGCCATCTCGACCTCGACATAGAAGGTAACCCTGTGGATCCCAAGCTTTATCGTTCCATGATCGGTGCATTGCTCTACTTGACAGCATCTAGGCCGGATATCATATTTAGTGTGTGCATGTGCGCTAGATACCAGGTCTCCTATAGAGAAATGCATTTGAAAGCTGTCAAAAGAATTTTCAGATATCTAAAATTCACTCCTAGCATAGGTCTCTGGTTTCCTAAGGGTGTGCGGTTTGAGCTCCTTGGCTACTCTGACTCAGCTTATGCCGGATGCAAGGTTGGTCGCAAGAGCACTTCAGGGGCCTGTCACCTACTTGGTAGATGTCTTGTGTCGTGGGTATCAAAGAAACAGAACTCCGTGGCGCTAACTTCTGCCGAAATTCGAGTATATTGCGGCAGGAGTAGTATCTATAAATTCTATTCCTGACACAATCCTTACTTGACTTTGGCGTAAAACTTGACCACGTGCCTCTTCTGTGTGATAATGAGAGTGCTATGAAGATAGCTAGCAACTCGGTTCAACTCACGCGCAGCAAACACATTGACGTCCGACATCAGTTCCTTCGGGATCATGTGATGAAGGGCGACATCGTGGTTGGATCTGTGCGTACGGAGGACCAGCTTGCTGATATCTTCACTAAGCCACTAGATGATCCACGCTTTTATAAATTAAGAAATGAACTGAACATACTAAATAGGTCAAATGTCGCCTGAGTTGGCCGTGAGGCTGTTGTGTGTGAACCTGGTACAATCATATGAACTTGAGACAAATCTTAAAGCTTTACAAATTCTACTTGATTCATACTTTGTTCAATGCATCTCCATTTGCACTTGATAGCTAAATCTCAAATTGACTGTCATCGTGCTCAATAGGTGCTCTAAGTAACACATGCTAATAATTCTTCACTTGGAGCGCGTGCTAGATGTGTTAAAGCCATGGGTATTGTCGGGGATAAAATCACGGCCCATTGCCATGGCCCACTCCCTGACGGCCCAACCGAACAGCCTATTAGGGCCCAGCTTCCTAGAAGGTTCTATCAGGCCCATATGCATCCCGCCGAACAGCCTCTTGGCTGGCACGGTGTGTAACGGCCTAGGCTTCATGTTTGAGTCCGACTCGAACAGAGTTCTGCACGGCTACGTGAAGACCCGGACGTGGTTTCCCGGATTGGAATAGATGTCGTGATCCCCAAGAATTGGAGTTTACCTTATCTACCTCGGGATGTATTTGGCATGTATGAGTTCGTTACGATCTCGTAGTTAGCCCGGCCCGATTATCCCTTGGTAGGTCGGTTTACTTAGCACTATATAAACGAAGCCCCTACGGCGTTTAGCGGGCATCGAATATCGGCTAAGCATCTTTGTATTCCTGCATACTGCTTGCCGAGACCTGTTAATCTCATCGAGTTCCCACCTTGTAATCCTCTTTGATATAAAGAAAGGCTGGACGTAGGGCTATTATCTCTTCCGAGAGGCCTGAACCAGGATAAAAACCCATGTCTCCTTGCTTCTCGTTGATTGCTGTTCGTTCTGTTCGGCGTGTCTTCTATCTCCCCTATTCAAGAACCTAAGTTGACTTGAGATCGATATCTCAACCATCGACAGTTGGCGCCGTCCGTGTGGACCTAGTAGATCGGGCATGTTGAATTCCATCAGCGACCAGGGATCTCTTCCTGAGGACTACGACTCAGAAGGACAGGATGTCTCGTCCCCTGTCAGATCGGATCGATCTGTTCGATCTCGATCGCTTTCCATATCTGGGATAGAAATCTCTAGATACGCTCTAGAGAAGGTCTTAGATCAAGCTCCCGTCATCGACGATGAATACGGAACCGACGATCTTTACGATGGTTTAGATCTTTCGGATTCTAAGGTTATGTCGGTCGATTCCTCCTGTGGCGACACAGTGATGACGCCGTCTAGCGCTCCAACGCATGGCCACCGCAGCATCAACATGGCCGGCGCAGGAACCTCAGAGGATCCTGCACGGGTCGCGGCGGCCGAAGAGATCGAGCGGATCAATCCTGCTCGGCTTCAAGATGGATCTGCACCAGCTGCCCGCGAGCAATATGTTGGTCGCCGCAGTCTGGATGAGTCTATCAACCAAACTCTAGCGCAGATTCACGATCAGCGCAAGCGTCAGCGACGCGACCCGCCTCGTGCAGCTACGCCAAGTCCCCCGGCAGACGTTCTACCTGCTCGGGTTGAATCCCCGCGCAACCGGACTCCGGTCGGGCAAGACGCGGATGCCTCAGGGATTCTAGGACCCCTTGAGCAGAGCCGGGAACGGCTTCAGACCCTGGTGACGGTGATCGGATCCGCCAACCAGGACAACCTCGCTCTTATGGGCGACGTTGTTGCTTCTCACCTTGAGCGACTGGCTGAAGGCCTTAAGTCCATAGGTGAAGTTAATAGCTCATCCGGCAGGCGGCCTTGATCGGCTGTCGGGTGGATTCGAGCGTGGCGCTCGATCGATCGCGTGACCCTCGTCACGGACGAAGGACGACTCGCAACGAGCCAGATACCCATGGTCGCCGACGCTCGCCAAGTCCCCTGCTCATCGTGACCACAGGGCCAAGCGTGCGCGCGACGATCGTGGATGATCCCCTCGTGAGGTGCGAATCGTAGCTACTACGAGGATGGAGCGCAGAGGATTATCCTGGAGAGAATTTCTCCAAGCAGAATCATCCCGTTCAGCAAGAGTTCCTGCGCGCAACAACACCAACGTCTTCTCGAGACTAGGTTCTGCGGGAGAAGGTGGTCGGTCATACTCTTTGGGCTGTAAGGCTTTCTCTGATGAGCTTCGCGCTGTGAGGTGGCCCTCCAAGTTCAAGCCCGGTCACATGGAGAGGTACAATGGGACTCAAAACCCAGAGGAGTTCCTTTCCATCTACGCCACTGCCATCATGGCAGCTGGAGGTGACGAGCTAGTCATGGCAAATTACCTTCCAACTGTCCTGGAGGGCGCTGCTCGGACGTGGCTGTTCAACCAGCAAGAAGGTTCCATTCGCTCGTGGGACCAACTTTGTGACGCTCTGATCGCTAACTTTCAGAGCTGTTACGTACGTCTGGGTAAGGAGGATGATCTGCACCAGATGATCCAGATGAACGGGGAGACCCTCCGCAACTTCGTGAAGCGTTTCATCAAGATTCGCAACACGATCCCGAACATCTCGGACGAATCTGTTGTCAGCGCCTTCAAAAACGGAGTCCGCGACGAGCGGCTCACCCAGGATCTCGAGATCAATGAGACCTGGACCGCCATCGACTTGTTCAAGGCGGCTGATCGCTATGCCAATGCGGCAGAGCGCGTTCAGTACAAAAAGGCGTTCGACAAGGGCGAGCTGCCCGCCCAGCCTGGTGTGGATGAAAAGAAGAAGAGCAGCAACAATCCTGGTGACAAGAAGTCCCGGAAGAAGAACAAAGGTGATGTGAACAACACCGTCGCCGGTATAGATCGCACACCTCCTCCCAAAGACGGGCAGAAGAAGCCCAATAATAACTGCAAGGGCAAGAAGCCCGCCCAGGGAGGCAATCAAGACAGGAAAGGTCCCAGTGACCGATATTGCAAGTTCCACCAGAACTACGGGCATGACACACGCCATTGCAGAACCTGGGCTACAAAGCTCGAGGATTTCTACAATGGTAAGGGCTCAATGCCCACCCTGCCCGAAAAAGGTGATGCCGGTAAGGCCAAGCGCCAAACCGACGATGGTGATCGAAACGTTGATGATGAATATTAGGAGCCCGTAAACCATATCGCCATCATCTTTGGTGGCTCCTCGGCTTACCCTTCTCGGCGCAGCCTCAAGGAAGCTGCTCGGGAGGTCCACAACGTCGAGAAGGGCAAACCTCAGCCCGAGTCAATGAAGTGGACCAAGGTCGCTGTCTCCTTCTCTAAGGAGGATTGTCCCACTGGGATGACCAAGCCTCAACGGCTCCATTGGTGGTCGCTCCGACCATCAGCAACGCCAGAGTTGGCAGTGTTTTGATCGACGGCGGGAGTGCGCTGGACTTGCTTTCAGCAAAAGTCTTGGACGAGATGCAGATTCCTCGCTCCAAACTCAAAGAGGTCGCGATGCCCTTCTACGGGATTGTCCCGGGAGAAGCTGTAAAGCCGCTCGGGTAGATTGTTCTGCCCGTCACCTTCGGCAGTCCCAGCAACTTTCGGACAGAGTTGATCACGTTTGACGTGGTCGACTTTCCATCTGCCTACAACGCGATCTTGGGCCGGCCATCTCTTGGCAAGTTCATGGCCGTGTCCCACCATGCATACCATTGCGTAAAGATACTGGGCCCTAACAGTGTGATCACGGTCAAGGGCAACTACAAGGCTGCTCTGGATTGCGACGAGCAGTCCCTCACCCTGGTCGACCAGCTTCCACCGCGTGGTCCCGAGATATCGTAGACCAAGTCTGCACGCTCTATGGTTTCTGTCCAGCCAGGGGGAGAGACCAAGAAAGTTCCGCTGTCTCTTGATGACTCTTCCAAGACAGTTCATCTGGGGGCCAATCTGGACCCCAAATAGGAAAACGAGCTCATTGCCTTCCTCCGAGCTAATGCAGACGTGTTTGTCTGGGAGCCGTCTGACATGCCCGGGGTCCCAAGGGAGGTTATCGAGCACAAACTGGCAGTCCGGCCGGACAAAAAGCCTGTTCGCCAGTAGTTTCGACGCTTTTCGGACTTCAAGCAGGGGATCATCAAGGATCAGCTTGGCAAGCTGCTCGCCGCTGATTTCATCCGCGAGGTTGATCACACCGAGTGGCTGGTCAACCCTGTCATTGTAAAGAAGAAAGGCGGCAAGTGGAGGATGTGTGT
The DNA here is from genome assembly GCA_036346415.1 of Raddia guianensis. Lineage (NCBI taxonomy): Eukaryota > Viridiplantae > Streptophyta > Magnoliopsida > Poales > Poaceae > Raddia > Raddia guianensis. The sequence goes on from CM070540.1 coordinate 31,772,761, forward strand.
CGACCACACAGATCTGAACGCTGCTTGTCCTAAGGACAATTTCAGCGCCTCGCATAGACCGGTGGTCGATCGATCGCGATACCTAGCTCTTGAGTTTTTTGGATGCTTACTCCGGTTATCACCAAATAAGCATCTCCCCCGAGGATGAAGAGAAGACTGCCTTCATCACCCCCTTCGGCACTTTCTGCTATACGACCATGTCTTCCGGTCTGCGCAATGCTGGTGCCACGTTCCAGCGCTTAATGGAGAAGACTTTCCCAGAACAGCGCGGAAGGAACCTGGAGGTCTATGTCGACGACATAGTTGTAAAGAATAAGTATGCTCCAGATCATGTAAAAGATCTGGCCGAGACTTTTCGTAACCTCACCAGGCATCGAATTAAGTTAAATCCAGAGAAGTGTACCTTTGGTATTCGATCTGGAATATTGCTCGGTTACGTCATTGGTTCGTAAGGAATCTCTACTAACCATGAAAAAATCGAGGCCATTGAAAACATGCAGGCTCTGACTACCGTCAAGGAAGTTCAGAGCCTCACAGGGCGGATAGCTGCTCTAAGCAGGTTTATTTCCCGTTAAGGCGAACGCGGGCTGCCCTTCTTTAAGGCCTTGCACAAGCACAATGGTTTCGAGTGGACAGAGGAGGCTGACAGGTTTTGTTGTATCTTGGCTGCATGCCACAAGCGGTGAGCGCGGTCTTGACGGTGGAAAGGGACGGCATCCAGCGGCCAAACTATTACGTGAGCGAGGTGCTTCATGGATCAAATGAGCGTTACCCTGAGGTCTTATAGTTGCTCTATGCCTTGCTCATGTCCTCTAGAAAGCTTCGCCACTACTTTCAGGCGCATCAAATACTGATCCCGACCAAGTTTCCACTGGGAGAAATCCTACGGAACAAGGAAGCCGGCGGACGTATAGCTAAGTGGGCAATGGGCTGGCGAGTTTGATATTACATTTCTTTGTCCGAATCGCTATTAAATCCTGAGTCTGGCTGACTTTGTCGCTGAATGGACTTGCCCGCCCAAATCCCAGGAAGCTCCTGAGCGACCTGAAGAACCCTCCTGGACCATGTTCTTTGCTGGCTTGCGCTCTGGAAACTCGGGGGCTGGTTTTGTTCTCATCTCCCCGCAAGGTGAGCAACTCCAGTATTCTATCCAACTACACTTTGCGGCGACTAACAACGCCACGGAGTATGAGGCCCTCCTCGCGGGACTAAGAGCGTGCAAGTCGCTCGGCGTCCAACGGTATTGTGAAGGAGATTCACGGTGGTCATCAATCGTAAACAAGGAGTATCGGTCTTTGCGATGACTCAATGGCGCGCTACCTGGTTGAAGTGAGGAAGTTGGAGCGGCACTTTCGATTTTTCGAGGTGCTCTTTGTGCCCAGGAAGGACAACTTCTTGGTCGACCAGCTGTCCAAGTATGGATCCTCACGTGAACCTTCTTAGGGACATACACGAGGGTGCTTGTGGCAACCACGCCTCCTTCAGAATTCTGGTCGGCAAAGCGTTTCGCATGGGCTACAATTGGCCTATAGCGTTACAAGACACTTTCGATTTTTAGAGGTGCTCTTCATGCCCAGGAAGGACAACTTCTTGGTCGACCAGCTGTCCAAGTATGGATCCTCACGTGAACCTGCTCCGGCAGGGGTGCTCATCGAGCACCTTTACAAGCCCTCAATCACGTCTCCGGACGAGGCAACAGAGGCAGTGGTCTTTGTCTCCGTTCTTGGCGGATCATGGATTGGACAACGCCATTTGTCCGGTACCTTGCGAGATGGGACCACCCGACGACAAGCCGAGCGTTCCCGGCTTATAAGGCGTGCTAGTCCATACAATCTTGTGGACGGCATCCTTTACCGCCAAGGTACGCTAGGAGTCCTCTCCAAGTGCATCTCTCAACAGGAGGACGTGTTCCTTCTTAGGGACATACACGAGGGTGCTTGTGGCAACCACGCCTCCTTCAGAATTCTGGTCGGCAAAGCGTTTCGCATGGGCTACTATTGGCCTATAGCGTTACAAGATGCCCGGGATATTGTGACTAAGTGCAAGGCATGCCAATTTCACGCCCGGAAGGCACATAAGCCCGCTCAAGAGCTCCAAACGATCCCCTATCATGGCCTTTCTCCACATGGGGTCTGGATCTGCTCGGCCCGTTCCCCAAGGGTTATAAGGGTTACACACACTTGCCCGTCGCCATTGACACTTTCATAAAGTGGATTGAGGCAGAGCCTGTGTCATCTCTTCATGCCAAAACGGCTGTACGCTTCTTCAAAACCAATATGATCACGCGCTTCGGGATTCCCCATAAGCTGATCACCGATAACGGTCCCCAGTTCAGAAGCGAGCTATTCCAGGAATACTACGAACAGCTGGGTACCAAGGTCTGCTTCGCCTCTGTGGCACATCCACAGAGCAATGGAGCAGTCGAGCGAGCTAACGGACAGATAGTCCAGGGTTTCAAACGGCGCGTGTTCGCGGCACTACGCGAGCACAACAACGCCTGGGTCGACGAAGTTCCTTCCGTCCTTTGGGCAGTTCGCACCACAGCTAGCCGGGCAACCGGGGAAACTCCTTTCCAATTGGCCTATGGTGCAGAAGCCATCTTGTCCGCCGAAGTAGTACTCGGCTCACCTCGCACGAGCTCGGTCAACTTGGTTGATGACGAGTAAGAGCGCTTACACGACCTCGATCTCCTCAAAGGCACACGCGAACGGGCACAAGTCAGAATGGCGCTCTACCAGCAAGATCTTCGCCGGCACGCTGCCAAATCAGTTCGACCAAGAGTTTTGAAGGCGGGCGACATCGTTTTGCGCCGTGTCCAGAACCTGTCCAATGCCAGAAAGTTAACTCCCCATTGGGTGGGCCCGTTCACGGTCGTTTCTACTGCTCGCCCGAGGGCTGTTCACCTGGCAATGGAGGACGGGAGAGAGCTGACCAGCACCTAGAACATCGACCAGCTTCGTAAGTTCTTTGTGTAGGTCCTTTGTTTGCTTAGCTCCGCGCTTTTTTTCAAACTCCGCGCCTTAGTTCTTCCAAGTCTCTCGGGCTGCCATATAAAGTTCAATACAATAAACAGTGAATTTTCGCGGCCCCCTGCGGCCCTTTTCACTTCTTGTCTTCTCAGACTATCTCCTCTCTGGTAACACTTGATGGCTGCCCGGTCTTGCGAACTCTTGGCTCCGCAATCTTCAGGGTTTCTCTGCCCGTATCTCGTTTCAACAAGTTACTAAACTCAGAGTTGCGTAACACGGCTTTTTCGCCTCGCGGCCAAGTCTGCTGTCGTAAGCCCTCCGCGGCAGAGGCACTTACCGCTCACGACACAACCACTTGGCGAAGCCTGCTCTCGTAAGCCCTCCACGGCAGAGACACTTTCCTTGTTCGGTTACCTTTGGAATCGCCTAACTTACGTTAACGAGCAGTTCTTGGAACAAGTCGATCATGGTACGGGTGTCGCTCTAACTCTCTACGCACGTGCTCGAATTCGCAATCTTAGGTCTTCGGGCATCGTCCGTACCGGGGGCTAGGTTGTCGCTCTTTCTCTTGTGCACCTGTTCGAGTTCGCAAACTCAGGTTTTCGAGCAGATGCACAACGGGGGCTGGGAGTAGGCTAAGCGTTCTACCGTTTTTTCAAAAACTCTCTAGCGCTGTTTTGCCTTTGCTCTTAGTTTCCTGTTCGTTCTTGTCTTTTTCTACACTTTTTTGCAGGGAAAAGGTAAGTCTTTATTGCATTAGCAAAATTTACAGGTGCAAGGTCCTTTTTGGGTACAATCCTACTGCTACTTAGAAGCAAGCTGCTCCTTTACCTCCTTAACCACTAATTTGAGGCGCAGGACTTCCCCCTGGGCTTTGATCCCTTCTCTGGCTTCAGCTCGGAGACGCTCGGCTTCCTTCTTGCTGAGCCTGGACTGCTCCTTGGCCTCCGCGCGAAGGGCTTCGACCTTTTCGGCCTGCTCCTTGGCCTCTGCGCGAGCAGCTTCAGCCTCTTTGGTCTTGACCCTCAGATCCTCGGTCAGAGAATCTCTCTGACTTAGGCGCTTCTCAGCGGCCTCGAGCCACTCGGCCAGCTCTCTGGCCCTTTCTTCCGCGGCTTGAGCCCTCGCAGCCAGCTCGCGAGGCTCCCCGGCTCCTCTCGGATAGAGGCACACGGATCCCTCTCACCGGTCAACTAAGCCTTGAGCTCCTTCACCTCCGCCGCGTAGCGGTTCCGGCTTTCGCTCGCGGCCATGAGCTCTTCCTCGAGCCATGTCATGCGGCGCTGCTCGCGGAAGGCTCCCATGACAACGCTGCGCTCGATGGCGACGCCTTCCTCGAAATCCGCCATGGTGACCCGCACGACCTAAGTGAGAGAAGAACGAATCTGTTAGGTTAAGTCGATGGTAACTTTAACGGAGAAATTCCTGTTTAACGTTTACCTCTCGAAGCCTACTCTTCAAGTTCGTGCGTAGGCGCTGCCCGAGCCCGTGGCTTGTGAAGTCCTGGGTGCTCGGGGCTGCTGCAGCGCGGTGTCTCCTTCGCCGCGCTTTGCGGGAGTGCTTCCGCGCAGGGGCAGTGGCGACGGGTGAGGCTTCCTCGCCCTCAAGCCCTTGCTCCTCCTCTTCCTCCGCCCGAGCAGCTTCGGGCAAGACCAGCGCCTCTCTGACCGGGGACGTCGGTGGGATTACGGACAGGGCAACTTGATCTCCCTGTCTGCGGCCTTCTTCTCGCTCCCCGGTGACAGGGACTTCTCCCTGCTCGCCAGGGATTGCCGTCGCCACAGGGACGATCTTCCCCTGCGACGAAGTGCCAGGCAGGACCGTCTGCTCGGTCCCGCCTTGGGCAGCCGGTAGAGCCAACACCTTGGCTCCGCTCCTCGTGGCGCCGTGCACCGCTTCTTCTGCTTCCAATCTCTCCACCACGCTCTTCAGCGCGTCGAGTTGGTCGCTGGAGCCCGGCGGCAGCACGCCCCACGCTGCCAGCTTGTCCTTCAGGGCGAGCAACCTCGTTGCCCGCGAGGCACCGTGCAAGTGCTCGGGCAGCAAGGACTGCTCGACCGCTGCGTCCACGTCATCGGTGGCGATCTCCTCTGCGGCAGCTGATGATAAAGAGATGTCTTAAGCCCTATACGGTTTGGTGTAATGAAAAGAAGGCAGTCTCATCGTTACGTACCTGCCGTGGAGGGATTGTCCTTCTTGCGCCTCTTGCTCGGGGGCTCCTTGGCTTCCTCGCCTTGTCCTCCGGAAGCTTGCGGCGACAAGCTCAGCTCCTTGCTGAGCTGAGCGCTCTTTTGGCGCAACGCAAGAAGTTTTTCTTTGCGCGCTACCTCCTCCTCGAGCCTCCTCTGCTCGGCGATCTGTTGCAGCCGTTCCACACGGCCCGGATGAGCTTGTGTAAAGCGCTTCAGCCAAAGGAACAGGTTCCGTACCTGTTCGTCGCTTTGCTCGGCAAGGAGGGATGGACTTGGGCGTTCTCCCCTCGGCTGGCCGCGCTCGCGCTTAAGTTGCCCGTGGCGCTTCTTTTCCACAGGGGGCTTCAGGGACGGTTGGCGGCCGAGGCGGCGCGCCGAGCTCCGCCTCGGCGCTGCGGCCACCTTGGGCTTCTCGGCCATCTTGGCCTTTCCCTTCCTCGCTCCCTCAGTCTTGGAGAGCTCCTCCACGATCCCTTCAAGGATCAGCTGGTCCTCCTGCTTGTTTGGGAAGCGAATGTTAGCATTTTGCAACAGTGCTGGTCTAGCGACGCAAACGGTGGTTTGAGTAACTTACCTCGTCTGTGCGGACGAGCACGTTGCGCGGGCACGTGTAGGCCACCTCGCCGGTGACCTCACCGTCCCTCTTGGCAGCCTTCAGCATGGCGTCGACCTGCTCGGTCACCCATGCGTCGGTCGGTTGTACTGCCCAAACAGAAGGAGTCGTCAGTTCCTGTTCGGATGAAATCACCAAGTAAAGGTTGAGTCTTAAAGGCACTTACCCGTGCTCTCCCTGGTGATGTCTTCCCATCCTTCTATCTTGTAGAAGGGGTAGGATCTTCTCCGCAATGATGATTACATTCATTTGTGAAGTCTCGGATGATCTCCCTGCCCGTGAGCCCGAGGCCCACGAGAGAGGCGATCTTCCGCGTCAGGTACCATTCCTCGTCGGACAGCTCCGGCCGAGGCATTGGGTTTCCCTTCGCTGGAGCCTGTCCGGTGAAGACGAGCTTGCTGTCGCCGCTCCTTCTGCTGTAGAACCACCTCATCCACCACGGCCCCATCGAGTCGAGCAGCGGTGGACGAGGGTATGGGATGTCGTCGGCGGTGGCCCGGAGCTTGAGGTAGTAGCACCCAAGCGCCGAAGCGGCGGAGCTGCTCCTCGTCACTGTGTAATAGTGAAGGAACAGCCCCACCGATGGATCTACTCCAAGGTAGCCCTCGCACAGGTGTGCGAAGTCAGCCATCTGGAGGATCGAGTTGGGGTTCAGATTTGCGACCTCCAACCCGCTGATGTTGAGAAAGGCCTCCACGAAGTCGCTTTCGGGAGACCTCAACCCGAACAGTGCGAACTGCTCGAAGTTGACGAACTCGTCCTCGAGCGGTTCCGGTGTTTCCTCCTCCCCGGGCAGCCTCCAGCTGCCGGTGTCGACGTGGCCTTCCTCTTCCCAAATCTTCAAGTCTTCCTCGGTCAAGCTAGTGGCCGAGAATTTGGCCATAGCGATTCCCAGGGCTGGACGAACAGATTTGAGAGTGGAGTTTGGCTGTTTGACGCTGAGCGCGGTTAGAATTAGGGCTTGGGAAGGAAAGGCGTGAGAGCGAAAGTGGCAAGCCGCGGGCGGCTTGGGTACTTTTTATAGCCCTGATCCGAGCAGCTCTGCAACGGTTTTTCACCACAAACGGCTAGTTTTTTACTGCAACGGCTGTGTAAAAAGGGTCGTCTGTTTTCACTGCGCAGCATAAGTTATCGTTGAGATCAGCCAACGGCTACTTTTTCCAGTGTCTGCACTGAGGACTGGGTGCTCTGCTCGGATAGATGTTGTTCTCTGTTCGACGCAACAGAGTTGCTCGGTACTGATCGGGTTTGTTCGATCCCGGACAAGTCCTGTTCGGGAGAGAAATAACCAGCTTGGTCGTTCGTTGTACGTCCTCATAACAGCAATAGTTCCCTCTTCGTGACTTAGAGTCTCAAGAGGAAGACCCCACTCTAGTGAGTCCTTCCACTTGAGTCTCAGGGGCTAGCTATCGGGGATAAAATCACGGCCCATTGCCATGGCCCACTCCCTGACGGCCCAACCGAACAGCCTACTAGAGCCCAGCTTCCTAGAAGGTTCTATCAGGCCCATATGCATCCTGCCGAACAACCTCTTGGCTGGCACGGTGTGTAACGGCCTAGGCTTCGTGTTTGAGTCCGACTCGAACAGAGTTCTGCACGGCTATGTGAAGACCCGGACGTGGTTTTCCGGATTGGAATAGATGTCGTGATCCCCAAGAATTGGAGTTTACCTTATCTATCTTGGGATGTATTTGGCATGTATGAGTTCGTTACGATCTCGTAGTTAGCCCGACCCGATTATCCCTTGGTAGGTCAGTTTACTCAGCACTACTACAGCGTTTAGGGGGCATCGAATATCGGCTAAGCATCATTGTATTCCTGCATACTGCTCGCCGAGACCTGTTAATCTCGTCGAGTTCCCACCTTGTAATCCTCTTTGATATAAAGAAAGGCTGGACGTAGGGCTATTATCTCTCCCGAGAGGCCTGAACCAGGATAAAAACCCCGTGTCTCCTTGCTGCTAGTTGATTGCTGTTCGTTCTGTTCGGCGTGTCTCCTATCTCCCCTATTCAAGAACCTTAGTTGACTTGAGATCGATATCTCAACCGTCGACGGGTATCTTTTTAGCTCATCTCTATGTGAATGACCTAGTGCTTCTTGTTCTGATCTTGCTATTCATTGTGTATCTTGTTCAATACCATGACTAGATATGAGCACCTTTGTTATGGAAATGTTGAGCAATCTAAAAATGTGCAAAATGCGAAAATAAGGCCAAAAGGCCATCCGTGTTCTCACCAATGTCTTCCTAGCTGAGACAGCTTGCCATTGCACTAGGCATAAACTTAGGGGGAGCTTTGGATGACCAAGACACTGAATCCTCTAGTGTAATGCTGGGCAGTGTCGCATAAGGCTTGAGACATGGAACTTAAAAAGAAACATAAAATGAAATTCTTAAAAAAAAATGCTCAACAAAAGAATATGTTTAGACTCAAATTTTGGCTTGGTGTAGCACTTGTGCATATTTGAACATGCTTGTTCTAGTTGCTAGTTTGCATCATGTGATTTCTCCTAGTGCATGAGCTTACTAGATACTCATTGGCTTTGATTCCTCTAAATCCGGCTCTAGGTCTTAATTCTACTTACACATCATTCAAACATGAGCATCTATGGTGTCTTGTGATATTTGATCTAGAAATAGTCTTGAAATTGCGATATGGTGGATAACTTGGCATGTTAGAACTTGTATAATCTATAAAGCTCTTCAGTATTGTCTCCCTTTCATGTGCTTGTTGTTTGCACTTTGTGGTTATTGATGACAAAGGGGGAGAAAAATGGGTAGAAAAGTGGGAAATGTGACAAAGGGGGAGAAATTGCAAATCTGTGCCTGCTTTGTGCTTTCATTCTTATGATCTAGGGGAGCTAGGTGTTAGGTATGCATTGTATTGCACTTCAATTACTTCAATTGATCTTATGCCTAGTTGTTATTTCAAGTGAAGTAATCTCAATTGGTATCACCCAAGTGGGGCTAAAATTCATAATCATATACACTTGTTGGAACTAACCTACTGCATGAGATACACATTTGCTTGTTGAGTTAGCTATGCAGGAGATTTACAGGTGTTGTCATCAATTACCAAAAAGGGGGAGATTGTAAGATTAAATTTTGGTATTGATGACAACAAGGACTACAAGGTTAAGGCTCTTGTGTTTCATAGTTTCTCTTATACTCTTTGTGTGTGTTTTCCGTCGTGTTCAAGCCTGTTTCATCGACCTCAAGTTTCAAAGGTTCAAACGAGCAGATGTGCCGGAGCACACTAGTCCCGGAGACTCCAGGGGTAGCCAGTTGTCCGGGGTTTCGTAGCCGCCAAGTCTTAAAGCCAGATATTTCCAATGGGCACAAAACTTTCCGCCTAAGTGTCCAAATATTTTCGCCAAGTTCACAAGTTGACAAACATGACACTAAATCCTAGGCAAGACATGATGGGAGAAAGGGGATAGCCAAAACGTAGTGGGCTGCAAAAATTAGCCCCATCGGACCGGGTCCGACGGCCGTCGGACTGGGTCCGATGGATGCGCGTGTCAGCGGCTAAGTCACTCAAAATGCAACCCTACTGTCGGACCGGGTCCGACCACCGTCAGACCGGGTCCGACCAGGCCGTTGGTTCCTATGGACTAAGTCCCAAATGCAACCCTATTGTCGGACTGGGTCCGACCATCGTCGGACTGGGTCTGATGGACGGGAAAAAGCTGAAAATCGACTAAGTCCCGAAAACAATTCTCCTGTCGGACTGGGTCCGGCCACAGTCGGACTGGGTCCGACGGACATGTCAAACCCTAGCCGCCAGCCTTAGCTCAGCGTCTAAGTGCCTCATCGGACTGGGTCTGATGGTAGTCAAAATAGTAGATCTGAATGTCTAAAGCTTCATCGGACCGGGTTCGACGTCATCGGACCGGGTCCGACGGATTGATCTGAATCTCGGGAAATCAAATCTGAGCCGTCCATCCTTAGGGTTTCGCCTTGTGCCTATAAATAGGAGCCACCAGCACTGGGGAAACGAGAGAGAGCCAGTTTTAGCAGCCACACCTTGCCCTAGCCACCCAAGAGAGCTCCTCCCATGGTTCCCACCTCCATTTAGGGTTCCATGTGCTTGAGAGATTGAGTGAGAGAGAGTGAGGGAAAAGGAGAGAGGAGTGAGAAGAGCACATACCCAAGCCTCCTCCGGTCATCCCCGAAGTCCTTGTGCCTCCCCCCATGAGTTCTTGGCCTAGCTCGATGGTGGGAGAGGTGGTGGTCTAGTTGTGCTTCCGGCATTGTGCTTTTAGGCTTCTTATCACCGGGATTCGACTCCACCACAAGCTTCATCGTCATCGACAAGTGTACCGCAAGCAAACCCACCAACGTGGTGGTCATCGGCTAGGTGTAGCCGGTGCATCCTCTTCTCCAAGTGCGTCGGAGATGTACTAAATCCTCCAAGTGCGTCGGTGGTCGACTTCGCCTATGAAGTCGGGTGTTTCGGGGTCCTTCGTGTGTGAAGACTGCCGATTCTTGTACGAGTTGGAGTTCCTTTCCTATGTGTTCGGGAATGAACTTCTTATAGTGGATTGAGGATTAGGGACGAGAGGATCCCGGGCTTTCCTTTGTGGCGAGCTCCCTCAACGAGAGTAGGTGCTTGCACCGAACTCGGTAAAAAGATTGGTTTGCCCTCTTGTCACCTTTATTATTCGCACTTGTAATTACTTTCACTACTAGACTTGTGTAGGGTTCATTCGCTAGTTGAGTGCTTAACTTGACTAACTGATCAAGTTCAACAAGCGAATAAAATTTAAAATAGTCCGATTCACCCCCCTTCTCGGCCTTAGGTCCCTTCAAGGAGGCAAAACATCTACAGATGGAGTATGACTTCATGAGGGAAGCTGGCCTCGATACCATACAAGCCGCCTGCGGATTAACAGATGATCTTTCAACGGCACAAGTCAGGTGGCCATTTAAAGCTGGGCTAACCGTTGGTAGACCTTAAGGAGATACGGAAACTACCGGTCAAGATGCGATGCGCGCATGAATGGTACGAGCACACGTCCGCAAAGGGGATATACATTACTAAGCGTCTCATTTCAAGAAGAACATTTGTTTCGAGGGAATGATCAAATGATAAATCTTGATTTTGAAGACTGGTACCATGTGTACCAAGGAGACGCCGTCAACGTGTCATTCATGACCTGCTGGTGCCTGCGAGTGTCGACCATCCGAGTTTATATATATCTATACCTGCTGCTTGCCGAGAACACCTAATTAATTGGAACCCTAATTAATTAACTCAATTAACCTATTTTATGTAGAATGGAGATACAAAGACTTAGAAAGCATAAGCCGTACTCGATTGGCTTCCTTGACCCTTGGTTGGTCAACGAGGCTGTCTGACAATACCCTGAAAAACCAAAGAAAATCCACGACTACGTTATACATGCACTAGTACAACATCACTACAAGCCATACATACTTCTGCCATTCAACTTTAAGTACGTGCTGATGTCCTCACTAACATCTCGTTCTTATATTGCTTAAGACACATGATGGTAGACTATATATGTACTTAATTACATTTGATAACTGTTGCAATATACGAATAGGTTTCACTGGATCCTTATAGTCTTAAAGCTTGACCAAAGCAAGATCATCATCCAAGACTCAAGGAGAAAACCGCAAAAAGAATACTAGTGGATAATTGACCTCCTTAACAAGGCATTCCTGAGCTTTCAAGAGATTCAGAAAGGACATTTTAAGAAGGAATTCGATGTCAAGATAAGCGACTGGATACGCTAAAATGATGTAATTGCCCCTAGTCAATTAATACTTCTTTCCCTTACTGATCTGTAATTGCCCCGCATCGACCATAGGTAAAACAACAAACTGCGGAAAACAACCTATGTGGCTACTATGTGTTTCACTATATCCAAATGATGTGCCACGGCGAGCTTGAGCCTCAAACTCCTGAAGAGGTTCGTATATATATGCACGCAACCATGCATCTAGCTACAACTTAATAACGTTCTTATGTACTCCATTAATTTACATGGGTGCGCGTATTTATTTATTTCCCACTTTAGTTGAATTGGCAGCCCGACATGGATAAACATACTGAAGTGTTACCATATCATCGGGTGCTCGCATTACAAGAACAACTACCCGGCTTTATTTTCGATGAGGTCATTAACTCCAAGGGCGAGTTCCACTTTCGAGAACCATATTTCAACACGAACGAACTAGGGATGACTTCTACGTCGTTAAAGAGTGGCAAGAAGAGTACTGCAAGGAAACAATGAACTCTTTGGTTCATTTTGCCCCATGTATATTAATTAGAAACTGTGTAAATTTGGCTCATTATTACTTCATGCATGTGTGTCTAGACCGGTGTATATACAGTGTACATTATTATATATATTATCTAATATATTTAAGCTTGTGTGATCGCTAATTATATGCTCATCGTATATGTATTTAAATTTTAAACGACAAATTAAAAAAACCCCTGCCGAAATATATATATTTAAATATCTTTTTGCACCGCCCCCAAATTAACCAGTTAGGAAAGTGCACGTCTCCGCAATCGGTTATTCAACCGCTTGCGGAGATGCCTCTCGGCAAGCGGTTGGTGCCTCCAACCGCTTGCAGAGAGCTCCCACGTGGCCTACAGGCCCGCCCGTGCAGAGCCCTGTGAACCGCTTGCAGAGGAGCATCACAAGCGGCCCTCGGGCATCAGTCACGGTTGCCTGCAAGCGGTTATAAAACCGCTTGCGCAGGCCTTACGAGCGCTTGCCCTTGTGCGATCCGCAGTAGTGCCCATTTTTATCAACCGGTTCGGTGCATCAAACTACCATTAATGAAAAAGGAAACAACGTGTGGACTACTGGTACTATACTAGCAATGCTCTGCCATATGCATGTAATTCAGACCAAATACGAATAGGATTGAGTACGACTGCGGATATTTTATCGGAGTATGAAACAATTGTTGGACGGAATGTCCATATTCAACTCCAAGAATATTTTCCCTACATGTATGAGTGTATGTATGACTGCCCTTGCCTTTCGTACTAAGCTGAATTCAAATTGAAAGCATTTGCCTTTGCACTCATACTTTTCAAGCTAAACAAGCAGACATAACTTAATATAATTTGGGTTAGCCCAAAAATTAGGCCGATTTAGGCCACAGTACTAAGTCGATTAACTCAAAATTTGAAACCCAAGGCGGCGGCGATGATAGTTACCACTAGAACATGATCGTCTTGTAGTGTCTGGGCCTAGTGTGGATGGGCCTGGGGCGGCGCGGCGTGGACCGGAGCCACGAGGGCCTTGGGCAGGTGCAGCGACACCGACAGTGGGCGCCTGGGAATGGGAATGGGAAAAGACAGGTTATGATGGTACGTTGCGTAATGAGTTCATTTCGCTCATTCTGCACGACCGTCATCCCTCCTTTCCTTGGGACAAATTGAACAGGGCTTACACATTCATTATCTGCTACTCCCTCCATGTTCGAAATACTTGACGTTTAAGCATTTTGCATCAAGTGCTGGAAAACTTGACCTTTAGCATTTTCCCCCTACTTTTGTTCCTAGGAATCTTTTCCAACAACATCATATTTACTCCTTTGTGCAGCGCATGCATGCATGCAATTTTTTGATCGCCTCTTGGGTTAACGAGCGAGTAAATGCTGTACTACTCCATCTGCCTATATCTACTGCTCAAAAGAACAAGCAGGAAGCTAGATTGGCGAGTGCCCATCGTTTAGCATGATGTCGTCGTCGTCGCCTTCAGCACGGCTATCGTTGCCGTCATCACCGCCGCAGTTGCCGCCCTCGCCGATGCCGTGGCGGCCGCCGTCCTCGCAAGAATAAAAGTTGAATTGATCGGTGGCAAAGCAAAAATAATTTGCTTGCAAAGCGTCCGCCATGATGAAACGGAAGCAAGCAGTCAGTCGTTTGAGCTACTCGTGCATATGAAAATTTTTCTCCATGGAATAGCGGCAACACAAAAAAAAAAAATTTCCCTCCAAGAAATAGCGACAACAGCAGCACCATGGACTGGCGGCAACAACAGCAAAAAAAAAAAAGGACAACAGCAGCACCATGGACTGGCGACAACAACAGCAAAAAAAAAAAGGACGTTGCAAGCAAAAAAAAAAAAAAAACCGGCATGCACGAAGTACGATTCGAACCGCTTATCTGGTGACTTGCATTAAGTGCTTCTACCATTGGGCTAGAAAATGGCACTAACTTCTTGAAGCGACAACTATTTAATATGGTAGGTGAAATGATAAGCAAACCTCCTAATTAAATCCGTCTTGGTATTGTGAATCCTGTCTAAAACGTCCACTATTGTGAATCTGGAGGGAGTATTAGGTATATAATCCTAGCATGTAGTTTTAGAACTTCCTTTTTTTTTTTGTCACTTTTTGCATTGCATTATTGAGCCGACGCTGATGCTCTCGCGTGGGTTTAAGGTCGGGCTCCATAGGGATGCGATGGTTGCACAGATTTGGGCTTATCACTTTCAAGTTTTTTCAGGGAATAGCCTAAGACCGATTTGTACTTCTCTAAAGTGGCTGCGAGCTGTAGGCTTACATCTTTAGTCAGCTTGTCGCTGATGATTGCCAGCTTGCTCTCATAAACATCATGGTAATCAAGAGTCATCTCGACACCTCTGAGGATTTCTTTAGATCTTATAGTATGGCCAGGGTACCACTTGAGGTGTTTTTGAGAGAGAGAGAGAGAGAGGGATTGTTCTGGAAAACTTAACATCATAGATCTTGACATGATGTTAATACCAAATCTGGGATCATATGGTATTATTTCTAAGAAAAGAGATTTCAGAGCGGGAAGGAGCTTAACAACTTAATCCAAATTTTCTCTCTCTTCAACCCATTCTCTACTCAAGATGGCTGTGAGGGCTAATAAAATTTTCCACTATGCGAGGATTTCATCTTGAGTCGGCATTCTAGGCCTAGGTTTGTGCTCTTTATGACTTTCGATTTCTAATGATGAGGCATTACCAAAATCTTTGAAGTTGTTTTCCTCAAAAGCGAAAGGCGACAAAAACGACATAGGCTCATCTACCTGCTCAGAATCTAGCACACTAGGGAAATGGTTTCGAAAATTTCTTCTATTTTAGGTAGTTTTGGACTCTCGGGATGAAATCTACCAACTCGGAGATTTTCTACCTGCTCGGAAGGCTCAGAGAGTTCATCATAAACTTAGGTTAAGGGGTATTGTTTAGGATTTTCGTGGAATTTCTTTCCCTCGTCTATAGTTTTGTAGATGAAAGCTCCTCCGAAAACTATGTCTAGGAACATAGCACTATTCGGTGTGAGACCTTGAAGAAAATGTTGCATGAGCATAGGTTTGGGTATGGCTATATCTGGGCCCGAATAGACTTGATGGCTGTAACGCGCCTTGGCTGTTCCTACGATTTCTCCCTCGAACTGTTGGAAGGTCAAAACTTCCTTCCGAAGTCAATGATTTTTGTGAGGGGGAAAAGCGAAACAAAACTTGTCTTTGAGCGCTTCCCAACTACCATTTAGGCTACCTACAGTCTGATTGAACCACTTTTTCGCTGATCCCGTTAGGAAGAATGGAAACAATTTCCATTTCAGCGTTTGATGTGCCATCCATGGTATGATGATAATGGAATATAGTTGTTCAAACTCTCGGAGGTGGTCATTGGGGTTCTCTCCCTTGGTCCTGACAAAAAAATCTCCCGAACCATGGCTAAGAGGACAGGTCGGAGCTCATAGACTAGTGTTTTCATGGGATGCAATGATGGTGGAGGCTCTAGGTAATCACCATTGGGAGCCAAAAATTGATATATAGGAGTGGTGTCCATGTGGTACCTGTGGGGATACACAGACAAACATGATTCGAAACTAGCACAAACTACCGTCCCCCGGCTATGGTGCCAGAAAGCTTGTTGGCTATTCTTATGCCTAGCAGAATGAATCCGCATGTGCACAGATATGACAGTAGTTTTCACCCGGGAGTATTTCAAGGTATCGATTTCCACGAGAAAAGAGGAGTGCTCTAATGTCGAATCTAGCTTGACTGAATGGATAACGGGGATAATGACGGGAGATAGGATACATATATTAAGAGTTGAGAGGCTCTACTATTCGAGGTTCATGCAGCTAACGGTGCAAATCCAACTCGATGCTATAGTTTCTGTACGTTGGAGCTAGGAAGATCCACTACCACCTGCTATCAGCTAAGAACTCCGGATGGTTACAATCATCCCCGATTGGGCTCAACTGATCTAACCCGGACGTGGTGTACTACACAAGGGCTAACACCACCCGAATAAAATGGTTGTCACCACCTACTACCTACCACACAACCCGTGGGATTAGGTGACGATTGGGCACTAACTAGTCCAGACACCATGTCCACACCAGCAACACTACTTTACCAATACGTTGTTGATAAAACATTTGCAAGAGATGAAATAACTTATATCTAAAGCAAGCCGGATCCCAATAGGTAAACTTAAATAACAAAATGAAATTACTTTATAAGCTAGAGAAGAGCTACATTATTACGCGAACAGAAGACCGAAACTTCACTCGAATCCGAGTTCCGTTTCCGGAGTACAAGGTGGAAGACACATCGACAACTCCGGCTTCTCCCCAATACTCGACTCTCCTATCTCCCTATTCTAACTATATCACGGCAACTTTCTTCTCATTCGCTCTCTTCTGCATGCTTTGGAATGAGGTGAGCACCTCCTTTTGTAGTGTCACGGAGCCAATCAGTGCAATGCACTTGTTGGGACATGTGTCACTCATGGGGGAGAAGGAGTAGCATCGATGACAGCATCCAAGGTGAGGAGGGAGGAGGCTGGTCGACCAGGTGGGCCTGGCTGGTCTATGGGAGGCCGGTCGACCTGGTGCTGGCAGCTTCCTGACCCTTCGTTCTTTTGTGAGTCCATGTGGACATCGTTGATCACTCCTCAATGACTGTTGGAGGCGGGTAAGCTTGTTTTGGTTGTGTTTAGTGTAAAACATGTAAGTTTGCACAATTTTATCTTGGGGTTTCTCCACTTTAAGGGTATGTTAACAATTAAAGTTGTAAGAAATATCATGAAAATTGACATTCAACACTTAATCAAGGAGACATTGTCGTTCGTCTCTATAACATCCTCATTTTAAAAAATCAAAACCATACGCATCATGACATTGCATTGCACAAAAAATATTTTAAAGGTATTTTTCAACCTTTGGAAATGATTATGTTAGTTATAAATTGAACTTTTTCTAAAGTTAATTCGATTTAAATAAAAAGGTTAGGAAAACAAACACAAGACTTGCACTATTATTTTATTTACAAAAGAAAATTAATATTAACTATATAATTTTATTTTAATTGATTTTATTTTTAATTATTGATTTGTGCGAAGGTATTTGTGGCCCTTATAATTTATAATTTATTTATTTATCTGTTTTCCTCTCCCCTCTTGCGGCTAGAGCCTAATTACCCCTTGCTCTCTCTCCTGGTGCCCTCTCTCACGGGCACCATTCCACTTCCCTATCAATCTATCCCTTCTTTTTGCAGACTCTCTCCCTCTCTCCCTCCTGTCTTCCGACTCTCTCTGCCCCTTATTTTCTTTTATTGCAAGCAAATCTGAGGAATTTTCCTCCCTCCTTCCTCAACAAGGTGACCCTTGTCGATACGGAACTCGATGATCTCCTGCCGATCTTGCTTTCTCAATCCTAATTTTCCCCCCATCTGTCCTATTTAAACTCTAGATGATACCCCCTCTCGCCCCTTTTGATCTTTTGCGCATCGCTGACGGTAAGCCACCCCTTATCAATTCCTTCATGCATGACTTTCATCATGCTCCCTGTGATCTATTTTATCCATTGTCCTCAATAGAACCTCGCCGGAGTCACTGAATTGATTTGACAACACCACCGCCACTGTCGTCGGGAGAACCTCGTCTACTCATATTCGATTCTGCCGCCTATCTAAGTAATTCGTCTGTCCCTCTAATCCTCTATCCCGTGAGCAAACCTCAATCCCCAAGCACTGATTGAGTCATCAGGACAGTCTCTTCCTCACCAAACTAAACAAAACATAAAAAACAATGTAAGGGAGTGATGGATATATGTAGAGGGACATCGGCAGCCAGAGGGGCGCCCAAATCATGAGTGGCAGCCAAAACCATGAAACCAAGACCCAATAGGATGGTGGCACAACATCATGAATTTCAGACTCGATTTACTTCCCTGCGAATTCCAGTAGCTCCTGTACTAATTTTATCTTCTAACCAGATCGGTTAATAAGCTTATCTCTTAAGCTTTCCGTTGAGTAGTGGATTGCCAAAAATAGAGTTCGAAAGCCCATGTTATATATGCTTGTTTGAAGTTGATGTGCTGTTGAATGGCTGAACCGACGAGTTGGGTTTGAATGTGAACCATTCTTGGGGTGTAGGCATCCTTGAGAAGTGGCCTTTAAGACAGGAAGGGAAGTCCGATAACCTAGTGGGCTACATCGTTCTAGTGCATAGTGTCGACGGGTAGCTAACCGGGGGTTATCGTCGGCAATGATTATATATGGGGCGATGCACAAGATCCAAACTCAATGGTAGCACAAGGCAGGGGGCCTTTTTTATACAGGTTCAGGCCCTCGCGGCGGAGGCAATACCCTAGTCCTGTGCTCTGGGATTATAGTGGTGATCTGATGATCAATGTGGAGGAAGATATCTCTCCGTGGATGTGTGTGGAGGTGAAGATGTAGATCATGAAGGTGATCATCTGGGGATGCTGTAGATGCCGAACCAGGGGGCTCCCTGCCCGCCTTATATAGTGGGGGGCAGGGTTACAAGGTAGAGTCCTGGTCGGTTACGAGGTAGGATTCCTATCTTTGTCCTCTAACCAGATACGTAGTTATCCGGGATTACAAGTTTATCTTCCATATTAGGGATAGACTTATATCTTTATGCCCTTCCTTCCCGGTCAAACCTTCTAGAGTCCGAGTGGTACACGTCCTTATCCACCCGACTTGGTCCATCCCCTGTCGGGTGGTCGCTTAGGCCCGCCATGTGGGTACCCGGTGTCTATGTTATCCACAGTAGCCCCCGAGTGCTTTATAGTCGAGTTGCTGCTTCTCTGTACTGCACCTTGGACGAGTCATGCCGAGTGTCGAGTGCTTGTAGATTGTTGATGCTTCTTCCCGATTGGCTTTTGCCTGTTATCTGCAAGGAGGCTATAAAAGACTCATAGAGTCGTTAGTGATACCTAGCCCGGGATTGCTAGAGTTCTGGCGGTCGTGCCATTGTAAGGCGCATCACTTTTATTTTGATAAAGTGGTACCTGTACTCGTCTTGCGATGTACAACTGGCAACCCAACATGGGGCATACCATTGGTTTTGGCTGAAGAGCCGAGCTGTACCCGTACCCAACCAGTGTGGGATACAACCGGTGGTCCCAGAGGGCATACCATGGTTTTGGCTGAAGAGCCGAGTGGTACCTGTACCCGATCGGAGTAGGATACAGCTGGTGGCCCCAGAGGGTATACCGTGTTTTTGGCTGAAGAGTCGAGTGGTACCTATACCCGACCGGAGTAGGATACAACTGGTGGCCTAGAGGGCATACCGTGGTTTTGGCTGAAGAGCCAAGTGGTACCTGTACCCGACCGGAGTCGGATACAGCTAGTGGCCCCAGAGGTCGTACTGTATTTTTAACCATCTGGTACCTATACTCGTAAAGTAAAGCGATTGGCCCAACTGGAGCATACCATCTGGATAGGGTTTGGCTCAATGATTCCTGTATCCGACTGGTGCGGCACACAGCTAGTGTCCCAACATGGGACATATCATTGTTGTCATCCAGACGGTACCTGTACTCGACCGGAGTGGGATACAACTGGCGGCCCCACCACAGGGCGTACCTTAAGGATAGAGTTTGGCCATACGGCATCCATACCCGGGTTGCGGTGTACATTGTCAGCCCCAACTGGAGCGTACCATCGAAACTCAATACCGACATCACTGGTATCTGATCCTGCCATGAAGTGATCAACTAGTGACCCAACATGGGGTATACCAAGAGATGGGTATTTTTTTGTAGCTCTACCGGTAGTCGACCCAACATGAGGTGTAACGAGGCTGATTTTGGCTTAGCCCGGCTGTGTTTGTAACCACTGGTTGTGACGCACAGTGATGCGCACTAGGTCGGCCCAATCTTCTGGAGAGAACGATACGGCGATTGGCGAGATGAAGATGTTGTGATATTCGGCTACCAACCAGCGAGGGCAAGAAACCGGTAATCGCAATACCACCAACTCAAGTGTTATCAACCGTGTGCAACATGATCGATCTTAATCCGTGCGAGGAATCGAGAAACTTCCAAGAATCAAGTAGATAGAAATTGGAACAAACCAATATCTCAAACCAAGGGTGAGGTTCTGTTTCCCGTATCGGGCGGTCTAGTCGACACGCGCAATCTCGGGGAGGGACACACAAGGGGTTTACCGAACACAACAAAACCTAAGAGACAACATATGACAACGGAGGCCATATATAGAGCGGCGACCAGCATAGGGGTGCCGTCCACCACCCTAGGGTTGGCCACCACCAAAACCCTAAGATACATGGGCCATAAGCCCAAAAATAAGGTGACGCAACACTCTGAAATTGTTGCCAGTGACCTTCTTCTTTGTTTTTCCGATGCTCCTGGACGAATTTAGATGTTGGGCTGGATCCATTGGAAAGCTTATCTCCAAAGCTTTCCAACGAGTGGTCGTACGCCGAAATCGGAGTTCGGGAGCCCGAATTACGCCCATTTGAAGTTGACGTGCTGCTGGATGGCTGAACCGGACGTTCTAGCATCTTGGGCTTCCATATGGGCCTTCCTTGGTGCGTGGGCCTTCCTCGTGGTGCATGCTTGATGCGCTGGTCCTTTTCTTGGGCTTGAAAGGCCGAGCTCCAGGATTTAGGCCCCTAGGCGATGACGGAGTCGTAGCGTCGAGTGTGGGCGAAGTAGACGGTGCGGTCGGAGAGGAAGTAGATGAAGTAGAGGCAGCGGTCATATCCTTCATGTTGATGTCCTCATCATCCTCCCCTTTTTGAATTGGTGTCATCCTTGACTTCTTCTCATTTTCCTGCAAAAGGTTAGTGACAACAGGAGGCAAAGAAACAGATGGTTGCAAAGTTGTGTTCATGTCATCTTGTGCAATAACATTGGTAGCTAACAAAACTGCACCTTTTAATTTGTGAACAGATTTTTCACTTGGTGCTTTAGCTGGATGTGGTTCTTTAACTACATTCGTCTTCTTAGTTTCATTTGTGTTGTGCTCTCTTTTAGCATGTTGTGCAGCAATCTTAACTAACTCAGCAGGAGTCATTGGTTCCAAAATATTTTTCTTTCCCTTAAATAAGAAAATGTACTGATTGGTCCTACCATGATGTGTAGCATCTACATCATATATCCAAGGTCTACCCAATAAAAGAGAATAAGCATTCATGGGCAACACATCGCATATAACATGATCATGATATGAACCAATAGAGATAGGTACTCGAACGGTTTTTGTTACCTTAATCTTACCAGTAGAATCGAGTCATTCAATTTCATATGGTTGTTATAGCTGGCACATGGCCAAGCCAAGCTTCTCGACCATGTCCACACTAGTAAGATTATTGCAACTTCCACCATCGATAATAACATGCATCGCTCGTTCATTGACTACAAACTTTGTTTGGAAGATGGTATGGCGTTGATTTGGCTCATCACGTGTGGGTTGTGCATGCAGCACACGTGTGACAACAAGAGCTGGATATGTCTCTGTCATGGCAGCATCATAAACCACTTCCTCTTGTTCTACAGTGTTAGTAACAACAAGAGCATATTCATTTTCATCAATATCACTAGCACTAGAGTACTCACCATTTTCTCGTATTATCAGAGCACGTTGATTTGGACACTCTCGCATCACATGGCCATGTCCCTTGCATCGAAAACATTGCACCTCTCTTGTACGACCAGTAGATGCAACGGATGAAGCACTCTTCGCCGGAGCTTGCTTTGTTGCTGATTTACTTGACTCCGGGATCTGTGGTGGTGTAGAGGTAGTAGGAGTGGCAGGTGAAGCCGTACGTCCCGGAACAGAAGATGTAAACTTCGTTTGAATATGGACTGACTTGGAGGTGGAAGAGCCTCTAAAATTACCTCGTGTTGTCGATCATCGACCTTGCACTTCCCTTTCTGCTTTCAAAGCAAGATGATACAAACGGGTGATAGAATTGTATTCTTTATAATCAAGTATGTCCTGTAATTCTCGACTAAGCCCTCCCAAAAATCTGGCCATCTTGGCATTTTCATCCTCTTCTATCCTACAGGCTACAGCGCAACATGGCAATTTGCAATTCTTGATAATATTCTTCAATAGTTTTATCACCTTGATTAAAGCGCTGCATTTTATTCAACAAATCACGAGCATAGTATGTAGGAACAAATCTAGCCCTCATGACTCGTTTCAACCCATCTCAAGTTGTAGGTACACCCCGATTGGCTCTATATAGTTATTTCCACCAAACAGATGCAAAACCAGTAAATTCACTAGTGGCAGCCTGAACTCTCCTACGTTCAGAGAAATCGTAGCAAGAAAATTTTTGATCTACGGTCAACTCCCAATCAAGATAAGCATCCGGATCATATTTACCATCAAAAGGTAGCATAGTAAATTTTATTTTCACCATTGAATCATCACCTTCTTCCCTTTGAGCATGCTGATTTCTACCCATACCTTGTCTGTTGTGGTGGAGTCGACGATGAGCTCGATCATTGTGCACATTTACCATGTAGTCGTCCTCAGTATCGGCGGCGTAATTGTTCTCCTCTTGATCCACCCTATTTAAAGGAGCAGGGGCAACCGGTGGAGCAGGAGGTAGAGGGATAGCCGGTGGAGCACCGCGTTAGCCGAAAGTAGGACCAGCAGCAACATTGTTATGGCCAGCACCTTGAAGAAGTTGTGCTAGCTGTGCTTGAAGTTCGTTGTGTGGTGCCAATTACGCATGAATCTGATCGAGAGCAGCACGGGTCTCCAGCTCATGACAATTGCACACCCGCTCAAAGTGAGTGACCCATCGTCGTTGTTTTGGCGTGAGGGGGTCCTCATGTTCATCATTCCCACTGCCGACATTGTTCTCATGATTGCTTGGAGTACCTGCCATGGTTAGTAACAGCAAACAAAGGACTCACAAGAGAATTAGTTTCTATGAACTGCTAAATGATGAAAAATATTTGTACTCTCACGCTCAAACTTCCACCAAATTCTTACAATATTCTCAAACTGCAAAGAAAAAAAATGCAGCCGTGATAGATTGATGCACTCTGAAGGTGGCACGGCGATTGCAAGTCCCTGTTCCTGTATGGTTAGTAGAGGTGGAGCTTGGACAGGTATTTGTATGTAGCAAAGAAAAAGCTAGAACCACATTAGTCAAAACAAGTTGAAAGAACGTTCAGCGACGGCATGTGCTGGTCCTAGGCTAGATCGTACTAGAGATGCGAGCCTAGACACCAATGAAGTCACAGAAATAGCAACCAGAACGTTCTCAACACACAAGAATCAGCTAGGGCTCCTTTCTTCCTTTCTCTTTTTTTGTTTTGTTTTTTTTTCAAAGCCCTAAACTGAAAACACGACTCAAAAAGACTCCAGAGAGATATTCACTACACACTTTTTTTTTGACTAGGGGTAAAATGGACTCTCTCTCTCTCTCTCTCTCTCCCCCTAGTCTTTTATTTGAGCACCAAAACTTGCTGGCTTTGCTGATTGCAACAGAGGACGTGGAGAGAATAGAGAGATGGTGATACGGACCAAGTTTACCCCCTTTTCTGTTCGGTGCGGCTCTTTCAATTGCACCTGCCTTTTCTTTTTCTTGCAACCGAGACGGAGGGATGGAGGTGGCGTATGCTGCTCGATTTGGAAAACTCGAAAGGGTGTGATCTGGTTATTGGTGTGTGTTGAAACCGAGAGGGAAAGGTGACTTGTGGCCGAATTTTGTGGAGACGGTTTGGGAAACTTGCGACCGAATTTGTGGAGACGGTTGGTTAAAGATGAAAACTCGAGGGAGTCCTGGTGGTACACGATTTGAAGGGTGGAATCCGAGTTGGATATATGGCAAGTTCTGGGGGGACTTGGATTGGTTATTTGGCAGGAAACGGATTGGTTGGTGGATGGTTATTGCGTGGTGGAGAATATGGTGGCTGCGACGGACTGTAAACCGAGATAGACAAGGACTCGACGATACAAAGAACACCGTGACAATGTTGTGACTCAAACTCGAAACTCTAAAGATCAAACGCTAAGACCAGCAACGACACACGAAGTAATGCAATTTCAACAAGAATTGAACTAATGCAGAAAAAGTTGAGGCTAGACGGGCTAGGATTAAAAGTAAATCACACGATGATTTTTTTGGCTGTTTTCTGGACTTTAGGACGAACAAGATGAACTAAATAAAAGATAGATGTTCTCACCAGGCAACCGTCGCTCTGATACCACTTGATGCACACTAGGTCGGCCTGATCTTCTGGAGAGAACGATACGATGATTGGCGAGATGAAGATGTTGTGATATTTGGCTACCAACCAGCGAGGGTAAGAAACCGTCAATCGCAATACCACCAACTCAAGTGTTATCCACCGTGTCCAACACGATCGATCTTAATCCTTGCGAGCAATCGAGAAACTTGCAAGAATTAAGTAGATTGCAATTGGAACAAACCAATATCTCAAACCAAGGGTGAGGTTCTGTTTCCCGTATCGGGCGGTCTAGTCGACACGCGCAATCTCGGGGAGGAACACACAAGGGGTCTACCGAATACAACAAAACCTAAGAGACAACATACGACAGCGGAGGCCATATAGAGAGTGGCGACCAGCATAGGGGCGCCGTCACCACCCTAGGGTCGGCCACCACCAAAACCCTAAGATACATGGGCCATAGGCCCAAAAATAAGGTGACGCAACACCTTGAATTTGTTGCCCGTGACCTTCTTCTGTGTTTTCCCGATGCTGCTGGATGAATTTAGATGTTGGGCTTGATCCATTGGAAAGCTTATCTCCAAAGCTTTCCAATGAGTGGTCGCACGCCGAAATCGGAGTTCGGGAGCCCGAGTTACGCCCGTTTGAAGTTGACGTGCTGATGGATGGCCGAACCGGACTTTCTAGCATCTTGGGCTTCCATATGGGCCTTCCTTTGTGCGTGGGCCTTCCTCTTGGTGCATGCTTGATGCGCTGGTCCTTTTTCTTGGGCTTGAAAGGCCGAGCTCCAGGATTTAGGCCCCTAGGCGATGATGGAGTCGAAGCGTCGAGTGTGGGCGAAGTAGACGGTGCGGTCGGAGAGGAAGTAGATGAAGTAGAGGCAGCGGTCATATCCTTCATGTTGATGTCCTCGTCACACAGTTGGAAGACCGTAGTTAGCGTTCAGGGCGCAGGGTGGCCTATGGCCAGAGGTGTAAGCGTATAGTCGTACCGAAGTTGGTGTAGACGTGTAGTTGTGCCATAGACTTGAACGCTCGAGGCGTGGGCGTGGGCGTAGGCGTGTAGCCATGCCGGGCGCTCGCCGAGCTAGAGATTTGGACAGTCGAGGCGTGGAGTAAGCGTGTAGCCATGCCAGGCGCTCGCCAAGCCGTAGTTGTTGCTCATTGTGCAGGTCCTTCTTACTTGTATATGGAGTCGTAGATGATACTTATGAGGTAAAAACCCATGGACCCCTGTAGCATGTATATGTAGGATTTAGGAAGTATCATGAAAGCATTTAGATGAAAAATAATCACTCGAATGTAAGGTCCGACTGTTTTATTTATGTAATTTTTATGCTTTTGCTACTTTTTTTTTGATATTTAATTCATCCAAATAATCTTCTTTTTGTTATGCACTCAGCCCGACTAGTCTAGCCCCCGGGCATCGGGAATTGGCTCATGGCTCTTTTCTCAGGCACGCTATCGAGTGACTAGAGTTCGCTGTTCGTGGGTCAGAACTTCACTGCTCAGAATAACCACTCGGATTTATTTGCGATCATTAAGAGAAAGAAACAAAAAGTGCACACAAGTGCACCTATTAGGTGTAGCCCCCGACTTACTTCTTAATTGGAGACCGACTAAGTAGCAAGTCAAGAAACAACTTAGATTTATATGAAAAGATAATGGTAATGAGAACTTAGCTCTGGAGTAGGTGTAGCCGTGTAGCCTAGTGGCTTGTCGCCGAACCGTAGACTTGTAGGCGTAGTTGTGTTGCCATACCGAGCACTCGTGGCGCTCGATGGCGTACAGTCGAGCGGAATACTTGGCGCTAGTGGCGCGGGCGTAGGTGCGTTGCCGAGTAGCGTGTCGCCGAGTCGTAGACTTGTTGGCGTATAGCGTGTAGTCGTACCGGGCATTCATGGCGCGCGATTGCGTACAGCCGAGCCGTAGACTTGGTGGCGTAGGCGTGTAGCCGAGTGGCTTGTCGCCGAGCCGTAGACTTGGAGCCGTAGGCGTGTAGCCATACTAGGCACTCGTGGCGCGCGATGGCGTACTGCCGAGCAGAAGACTTGGGCGCTCATAGCGCAGGCGTAGGCATGTAGCCGAATAGCTTGTCGTCGAGCCATAGACTTGGAGTCGCAGGCGTGTAGCCGTACCGGGTGCTCGTGGCGCGCGATGGCGTACAACCGATCTGAAGACTTGGGCGCACGTGGTGCGGGCGTAGGCGTGTAGTCGAGTGGCGTGTTGCCGAGCCGTAGACTTGGATCCATAGACGTGTAGCCATACCAGACGCTCGTGGCGCGCGATGGCGTATAGCCGAGCTCAAGACTTGGGCGCTCATAGCGCGGGCGTAGGTGTGTAGCCGAGTGGTGTGTCGTCTAGCTGTAGACTTGTAGGCGTAGGCGTATAGCCGAGTGGCTTGTCGCCGAGCCGTAGACTTGTAGGCGTAGGCGTGTAGCCGAGTGGCTTGTCGCCGAGCTGTAGACTTGGAGGGATTAGGCGTGTAGTCGTACCGGTCGCCCGTGGCGCGTGATGGCGTACAGCCAAGTTGAATACTTTGGTGCTCGTGGCGCGAACGTAGGCGTGTTGCTGAGTAGCTTGTTGCCGAGCCGTATACTTGGAGCCGTAGGCGTGTAGCCGTACTGGTCGCTCATAGGGCGCGATGGCGTACAGCCGAGCTGAAGACTTGCGCGCTCATAGCGCGGGCTTACACGTGTAGCCGAGCAGTAGAAGTAGTCGTCCAAATCTCGATGATACCGAGCAGCACACGCCGTGGTCGGCGTCGAACAGCACATGCTCGCCGAGGTCTCGCTTGTGGTCGGCGAAGTCGGCCGTAGTGGTAAATGATCTCCACGCGGTTGGTGTAGCTTAACAAAAGTCGATAAAGGCCTCGTTGGTCTTCAACGTCCCATGAGATGTGGCATGACAAATCCTCACGCCATGGTTGGCACCGACGTGCTTTACGAGCTCGCCGAAATTCGCGACCTCTCTGCGCAGTCTGTCTTCAAACAGGCGCCACGGTCGCATCCGAACTCGGCTTTGGGCGTTCTTGGACTCGTTGGAAAGATAAAGAGATAAGCTTTCCAACGCATCTTATATCACCCCAAAACTTTCAGAGTAAACAGTAAATCGTGATACAAGTTCCGCCTAGATTATGAACGAGGACAAATCGCATCTTCTTGTCACGTTCGTCTCACGGTTGATGAAGCCGGCGTAGCACGATGGTCATCATGATCGTCGAGTCCGAGTGATTTGCTGCTGATGATGGTCACCACCCAAGATTCGTTCTCCGTCGGGACCTCGCCGTATCCGAGTCGGGAATTAAACCGCCAGGCGCACTACTCATTGATTGGTGGCGGCGGTGTTCCCCAACACGACCGGGAGTCCGAGTGAAGCGTTATTGAATTCCCTCCCGGATTGGATCTTGTCCAAGTCCGAAAGAGTGGATCTTGATGTGTTGGTGAAGTCTCTCCTAGATTAGATCTAATCCGAGTCCAAAAGAGCAAGCTTAGGCTACCGGCGCATTATGCGTTGGTTTGCGGCGGCGGCGTCCTTGAACCTGAAGAGAAGTATAGGCCAGTCATTGCTAAAGTCTCCCTCAGATCGGATCTGGTCCTAGTCCAAGGGAGCGACTTGGTCGTCGAGTACGTGTGGTTTGCTGCTAAAGGCATCCACCATCTTGAACTTGTTCTTGGTTAGGTCCTCTTCGTATCCGAATCGAGAATTGAGCCCCGGCACACCACTTGGGAGTAGGTGGCGGCAATGTTCCTCGACCCGACCGAGAGTCCAGATGAAGCAATGTCGATGTACTCCTCAGACCGGATCGAATCCAGGTCCGGAAGAAGTATTGGTCGTCGATTGTTTGTAGAAGCTCCTTACTGATCCTTGATATCCTTGGAGGTGTGCCACGGCCTATCCGCACGCCGCAGCCTCCGCAGATGGGTTTTACGAGCTTACTGAGATTTGCGACCACCCCGTGCAGTATTCCTTCAAATGGACGCCCCGGACATATCCGAACTCCGTTTTGGGCGCTCAAGGGCTTCACGGAAAGGTGATGAATTATCTTTCCAACGCATCCAATTTCATCCTGAAATTCCTTCTGGAATGCTGACGAAAGTCGTTGCTGATGCAGTCGGCTCCCGAAGCGGAAAGCCTGGCCGAGGGCGAAGACGGCAGCAACTACGCTGATCGATGCCATTGAGCTTGATGAGATTGATTTTGATGCCGCCCCTACCTGGCGCGCCAACCGTCGACGGGTAGCTAACCGGGGGTTATCGTCGGCAATGATTATATATGGAGCGATACACAAGTTCCAAACTCGATGGTAGCACAAGAAAGGGGGTCTTTTTTATACAGGTTCAGGCCCTCGCGGCGGAGGTAATACCCTAGTCCTGTGCTCTGGGATTATAGTGGTGATCTGATGATCAATGTGGAGGAAGATATCTCTCCATGGATGGGTGTGGAGGTGAAGATGTAGATCATGAAGGTGATCATCTGGGGATGCTGTAGATCCCAAACCAGGGGGCTGCCTGTCCGCCTTATATAGTGGGGGGCAGGGTTAGAATGTAGAGTCCTAGTCGGTTACGAGGTATGATTCCTATCTCTATCCTCTAGCCAGATACGTAGTTATTCGGGATTACAAGTTTATCTTCCCTATTAGGGATAAACTTCTATCTTTATACCCTTCCTTGACGGTCAAGCCTTCTAGAATCTGAGTGGTATATGCACCCGATTTGGTCCATCCCCTGTCGGGTGGTCACTTAGTCCTGCCGTGTGGGTACCCGATGTCTATGTTATCCACACATAGGTGGTTTGAGAATAAAATATTTGCATATTTGTCATGGTAGCTAGGCAGTAGTGGACCCATGAAAATTCCATGTGCCAAGGTTTTCCTAGAAGCACTACTGAACGGTCTCAAAATGCGCCTTATCCTTGACCGAGTGGAGGCTACCATATACCCAGTATCCAAGACACGAGCACCTAGTATCCCATGAGTGAGGATACGAGGCCCTAGGCATGGACACCTTGGACGTATGTGCGCGGGAGCATTATTCTGCTCGCCAATGACAAGAACATGGTTGTGCAACAGTGTAACCACTGATCTAGAAGATGCGCCCATGACATCCATGACTCCCATGGTCTCTGAACCGTTAGTGATGCGATATATTGTCCCGATCTTCACGACGTAGGATATCAAACAAGATAACTAGCTGCAAGCAGCCGGGATAACTAGTGCAACCTGACAAAACACCTCGAAGCCAACCACCGTCTTGATACGGCAACCTAAATCGAGTATTCGCCCAACCACACTCTTAAGATCCAAGCCACACAACCTGCACACAAGGAGCAGGAGCACAGATTGGGTGCCGATGAAGCGGCGGGTCCAAGCCACACAACCTGCACACGAAGGAGCAGGAGCACAGATTGGGTGCCGATGAGGCGGCGGCTTCTGTAATCTCCGCGAGGAAACCACAAGAGCAAAGGGGTAGAGATCTCTCTCTGATCTTGTTAGCACACAGCTAGACAAAGGGGTTTGTATTCAGATTATCAAAAGTCCCCAAATAGATGGAGTACATGGGTATTTATACTAGGAACATCCCTCCTAGTTTAGGTGTGAAAGCAAAAAGAAACTAAAGAAGTTCTCTCGGATATAGAAGAGTCTTTTCAGTTTCTCGCGCAGCACTTAACAGCCTATGCAGTCTTCACTAAATTGGTCATTACTCCTTAATGGGAAGTCCAAAAGACACACCGTTTGTTGCGTTGGAAAGTAGACTCAATTATCTTTCCAACCATATGCATTAAGCCCACCAAAACGTGATAGGTTGGTGCACCCAACTCTTGTAAGTTGTGGTTCATGTTGCACCGCAGCTTGAGCAGCAACCATGTCAGCTTCCACGTCATTCTTGTCCATGTACCTTCTCTTGAGCATCATCCATTCCGTCATGTGTAAACCTAAGCAACAAGAGGGTAGAACTTTTAGGTAGTATAAAATTCTCTTCATTTGTAATATTAATTTCAGAAAGGAGTGAAGTCACCTCTTGTTGTAGTTTCTTCGCACGGCTGCGGGTAATTGGTCCTTCGATAGCATTTGAAGGTGTAGCATGTGTTGAGAGTTTCTTCGCACGGCTGCGAGTAATTGGTCCTTGGATAGCATTTGAGGGTGTAGCATGTGTTGAGGTACCCAGGATGTCCTCATCATCCTCCCCTCCTTGAAAAGGAGTCGTCCTCGACTCTAATTCTTCCAAACCGAAGAATGGTGTGAGATCAGCAACATTGAAGGTCGGACTAACTCCATAGTCTCCAGAAAACTCAACTTTGTATGCATTGTCATTGACTTTTGCCAAAATTTTGAATGGACCATCTCCTCGTGGCATTAATTTTGATTTGCGCTTCTCAGGAAAATGTTCTTTGCGCAGATGTACCCAAACAAAGTCGCCGGGTTCAAATATTATCTTCTTTCGGTTCTTGTTGGCCTTCTTAGCATAGTACTCGTTCTTCTTTGCAATTTCTTCCTTTGTCTTCTCATGTATCTTCTTTACATATGCAGCACGCTTTGAGGCATCCATGTTACTCCTTTCTTGCAAAGGCAGTGGCACCAAGTCGATTAGGGCAATTGGCTTAAACCCATACACAATTTCAAAAGGACACATATTGGTTGTGGAGTGAACAGCTCGATTATAAGCAAATTCCACATGCGGCAAGCATTCTTCCCACTCTTTCAAGTTCTTCTTGATCATTGTTCGTAGCAGCATAGAGAGTGTTCTATTCACCACCTCAGTCTGTCCATCTGTTTGTGGATGGCAAGTGGTCGAAAACAGCAACTTCGTTCCAAGCTTCGCCCATAGTGTCTTCCAGAAGTAACTCAAGAACTTGGTGTCACGATCTGAAACAATTGTCCTTGGCATGCCATGCAATCTCACAATTTCCCTGAAAAACAAAGAGGCTACGTGGGAGGCATCATCGCTTTTATGACATGGTATAAAATGCGGCATCTTTGAAAACCTATCTACCACAACAAAAATAGAATCCCTCCCCTCTGTGTCCGTGGTAATCCCAAAATAAAGTCCATACTAATATCTTCCCAAGGAATACTAGGCACAGGTAAAGGGGTATATAAACCATGGGGTTTCGTTGTGGACTTAGCTTTATGACAAGTGCTGCAGCGTTGCACGTATCTTTCCATATCTCTTCTCATCTTTGGCCAATAGAAATGATCAGCCAGTAGTTCATAGGTTTTCTTCCATCCAAAGTGACCCATCAATCCTCCTGAATGAGCTTCCTGCAGCAGCAAGAGTCTAACAGAAGAATCTGCAACACACAACTTGTTAGCTCTAAACAGGAATCCATCATACACGTGATATTTTTCCCATCCTTTCCCATTTTTACATTTGCCATAAGGTTCAGAAAATTCATGATCAATAGGATACATCTCTTTTAAGCTCTCAAGGCCCGGTACCTTCACATCTAGTTGGTTTAACAAAACATTTCTGTGAGACAAGGCATCGGCGACAACATTGTCCTTACCTTTCTTATATTTTACAACATATGCAAATGTTTCTATGAATTCAACCCATTTGGCATGTCGTCGGTTCAGTTTTGCTTGCCCTTTCAAGTACTTCAAGGCCTCATGATCAGAATGGATGACAAATTCTTTTGGCCATAAATAATGTTGCCAAGTCACAAGCACTCTCACCAAAGCATATAACTCCTTATCATACACAGAATAATTCAATTGTGCATTTTCTAGCTTCTCACTAAAATAAGCAACAGGTTTTCCATCTTGCATGAGAACTCCCCCAATCCCAATTCCACTAGCATCACATTCAATCTCAAAAGTTTTAGTGAAATCAGGTAAAATGAGCACTGGAGCTTCAGTCAAAAGTTTCTTCAATTTTTGAAAAGCATTTTCTTGTGATTCCCCCCATTCAAAAGAAATTCCTTTCTTTGTCAATTCATTCAAAGGAGCAGCTATGGTACTGAAATCTTTCACAAATCTCCTATAAAAACCAGCAAGACCATGAAAACTTCTCACCTGGCTTACATTCACAGGAGTTGGCCATTCCTTGATTGCTTTCACCTTTGATTCATTCACTTTGATTCCAGCACCTGAAACAACAAAGCCGAGAAAAACAACTTCTTCTGTGCAAAAAGTGCACTTCTCAATGTTAGCAAACAATTACTTCTCTCGAAGCACGTCCAACACTTGCCGGATGTGATCAGTGTGCTCCTCAAATGACTTGCTGTAAATTAGGATATCATCGAAATAGACAACAACAAATTTTCCAATGAAGGCTCTTAACACATGATTGATTAATCTCATGAAAGTACTAGGAGCATTGGTCAATCCAAACGGCATAACTAACCATTCATACAATCTAAATTTTGTTTTGAAAGCGGTTTTCCACTCATCTCCAATTTTTATTCTTATTTGATGGTATCCACTTCTCAAATCAATTTTAGAAAATATCACAGAGCCACTTAATTCATCAAGCATATCGTCTAGCCTAGGAATAGGGTGACGATAACGAACAATGATGTTGTTGATGGCCCTACAATCAACACACATTCTCCAAGTGCCATCTTTCTTTGGCACCAAAATCACAGGGACAGCACATGGACTTAAGCTTTCACGCACATAACCCTTATCTAAGAGTTTGATGCGCTCACGGGTTCCCGATCTTCCGGTGAGAGGATAACTTCGATTTGGGCGGAGGATGACTTTGACGATCCGGCTACGAACCACGCAAGGATAAGCGCCGCAATCGCTAAACCACACTCTGATTGTTATCAACCGTGCAAAGCCGGATGACCTGACCACGAAGGTCTATCCTTGCAAGCAATCGAAGAACTCGCAAGAACAAGGATAAAGCATACACTCGGGCGAGGTTACAAGCTCGGAATCGATAGGTCAGCCGACACTAGGGATTTCGAGAGTGTTTCTCCATTCGGAAGACAAACAACAAATGAACAAAACCTAAGGAGAAAAGGAGAGGCTTGTCCTATATATAGAGAGGGAGATGACTCTAGAAGGTGCTCTCACGCAGCAGGAATACATGGGGACTTAGCCCAAATTAAATGTGACGCAGCACCCAAGAAGAGCAAAAGACTGTTCTGTTCGCGAGATGTTTTTGACTGCTGCGGCCAGCTCACTTGGAATTTGAAGCTGCGGTTGGATCCATTGGAAAGATGGCGAAGTTATCTTTCCAATGAGTGCTCACACGTTCAATCGGAGTCCGTTTGCATTCTCTAGGCCGTTTTTAATTCAGACTGGTCATTGATGGCCGAGTGGAATCACTTTGCATTCCCACTATGCTTTATTGCTCTTGTTGGTGATTTAATGCCTCCAAGCTGGTGCATGCCCATGTTCCTAAGTATAAGAATATTATTAGGCAGCGGTCTATTCTCATAATTATAATTATTTAACCAAAGAAACGAGTTTACGATAATTAACTTGTCGTGCACCTTGGCTCGTGTGTTTTGCCCTTGCATGAAGATCAAAGGTCGCGGGTCACTTGGAAGGACTTTGGTCATTGATCCCATGGGTGTATCCGATGTAGCAATGTGCTCATCATTCTCCCCTTCTTTATTTGGAGTCGTCCTCGACTCTAGTTCATCTTCTATTACAATGTATGACGTGAAATCTTGATGTGCTTCGGAGGACGAACTGGATTCGGAAGAAGAACACTTCCACCTATGCATTACTACCATTGTCTTCTCATTCTTCCCATCTTCACGAATACACGTCCTCGTATTTTGACAATCTGCAAAGGTGCTCGACAAAAAAAGAACAACGTGCGCATGGTATATGTATGCATCAATTGTTTTATTGTTCTCGTTTTCAATATGGAAACAATTATGCATTGTCTTTGTTAGAGACCATTTGCTCTCATGATTTGTTCTTTTCGGAGAAAAATTTGTCCGTAAATTTATTAAGCATTGCATCAAATTGTATGGGAAAGACCAAGATTTATTTGGGCCATGCAGATTTCTATCAAGTGATTCATATGTGACATATGAGCAAATAAACTTTTCAAAACAGTGATCATCGAACAATTTTTTTATCTGCGAGCTACCATAATGTGACACAATGGATGGAGTGTTGTAAGGGCTCAATCTCAAATCAGCAAGCAAATCGGTTGTGATAAATATTTGTGAACATGAAAGGTGTTGTTCAAACCATAATTTCCACTCAAATAAAATTTGCAAATATCATCTAGTGATTTGAAATTAGAAATTCCAGCAATCTTATCAATCACACTAGACAATTCTTTAGGTTCATCAAATAGCACATAGCATAAAGATTTATCTTCAAATGCTTTGAAAGAACTTTGTCGTGAGTAATCAATTCAACATTATGCAAATTAGTAATATTAAATTCAGAGAACGATATTTCACTTTCAGCACAAGTGTTGTTGCAAGAACTCACCTCTTCTCGATGGATGACTACCGATTCAACACCATTATTACCTTTATTGTTTTTCTCGGATGTTTGAGGTATTGCATGTAGTTCTTCTTCATGCGAAATTAACCTTGAGGCAGCATGTTCTTGTCCAATCACGGATATCTTGCCATCATTTTCTTCAAGTAGTGGAGGTTGTTCAACACTTGAATTGACATCCTCGGTTACAGCGGATCGTGGGCCAGCAATGGCGCAATTGCCATCAACCACGTTCTGAACATGGGATGTGGATATTAGAGGTGTAACCACATCTAGCAGCATGGTCGAAGGAAAGTCCCATGCTCGACCATATCAACTTCGATCTCTTCATTCTTTTCAACCTCCCGCAAAAGGTTAGTCGAAGAAGGATACGCAAGAGCATGCAAATTGTCCATTGAATTATCTTCTTCTGCACAAATTACTTCATAAAATTTAGAAACCTCTTCCTTCCTAGCATCAAGCATTTTCATTTCTTCAAAAATGTGATTTTCAGCTTTACAAGCGAGCTTAACCAAATGAGAGAGTGAGTTATAAATTTTATTAACAAGAATGTTCTGGATTTCTTGATTAAGCCCTCTCAAAACCGAAGTTCAGTAGCTTCTTCGCATTCATCTAAACCACAACGCAACAAATGATTTTGCAATTGTCCAAAGTAATCCTTAACACTTTTGTTGCCTTGTTTCAAACGTTGAAGTTTAGTGTACAAAAAATCAGCATGGTAATCAGGAACATACATATCTCTCATAAGTCGCTTCATGGCATTCCAGTCATGAGGTTGTCCCTCCTTTCTAGTATTCCACCATATTAACGTGAATCCATTTAGCACACTAGTGGCAGCCTTAATCTTTTGTTTTTCAGACAAGTCATATTTTCTAAATTCTTTGTCAACCGCAATTTCCCAATCAATGTATGCTTTAGGATCATATGTAATACCGAGAGGAGGCAAGATACACTTCAGATTACCTTGTTCATGAGTTGGAGATGGCGATCGTTCTTATTGGTCCTGCTAGCCTTCCTTTCAAGATGATGAGAGCCCTCATGAAAGTTGTGATCCAATTCTCGCTTGATCGATGTATTTTGTTTGTTGTCGCCAGCCGTGATCATTCTTCCATTCTCACGATATTGCTTGGAACCATTATGTCCATAAAACCCTGCCATGGTTAGTAGCAAACAAGGATAGCACACAAAAATATGTGAAACCCTATCAACTACTAGGTGCTGGAAATATTGAGGGTCACATCTCTCAAGCTCTTACCAAGTTCTTACCAATTCTTACAAATGCAGCAAGTAGTTCAACCGGTGGCTGGTTCGTGATAAACCAATCTTAAGTCTGAGTAAAGCGATTGCAAGACTATCACCTGTATGGCTAGTAGAAAGTGGAGCTTGGACAGGCTATGTATGAGTAGCAATGGAAACAATCAGTTAATTTCAGATTTGCACAAATTGAATAAGTGTTCAAACTAGCAAATGGCCTATGTTGCTGATCAAACAAAGATGTATAATTGGCTTAAGCAAGTGTGTAGAGATGACAACAAGTGCTAGACACTCAGCAAGTCACGAATTTACACTATGGAACAGGAAAACACAAATTTGAACCAACTTCTAGTTTTTCTGTTTTTTTTTTCAGTCCACAAGACAGCAGGTTGGTATTTTGGCCGTAACTCTTTGTCAGGTGCCTCTATGCTTATGAAATTGTTTACACTTCTTCCTGACGACGTTTTCAACAACTTTTGTTTTGGACGAACTTTCTGAAAACGAACAGAGAAATTCGCACAAAATTCACAAGTGGACTGATCTACAGATTTCAGGACAGCAACAAGGTCTGAATCAAACATCCATTACTCCTTGGTTCTTTCATGTATGGGGTTGAAAATTGGCAGGATGATAGAAGAACAAGTATGGGATCTTCTCCTTTTGGTTTCACTCAAAAAGGATAAGGGAGCTGGGAGATATGTCGTTTTTAGGGGCAGCTGCAGAAATGGGAAATTTCTGGGCGAGATTGGTCTTTTTGTTTTTGGGTGTTATAGGTGGAATTTGGGGTGGGGAGATGAACAAGAAGATGAACAGCAACAAGACAACACTAAGACGAACACAAACTCAAATTAAGAAACTGAAATAACTGATTGAAAAGGCACAAAGGGGCTTGGACAGCGGGTAAACAATCTTTTTGTAGGGCAAATTTTCTGTACTGTAGGAAGAACACACACAACTAAACAAGATACAAACTCACCGGTCAACCGTCGCTCTGATACCAAATGATGCGCTCACAGGTTCCCGATCTTCCGGTGAGAGGGATAACTTCGATTTGGGCGGAGGATGACTTTGACGATCCGGCTACGAACCACGCAAGGATAAGCGCCCGCAATCGCTAAACCACACTCCTGATTGTTATCAACCGTGCCAAAGCCCGGATGACCTGACCACGAAGGTCTATCCTTGCAAGCAATCGAAGAACTCACAAGAACAAGGATAAAGCACACACTCCAACTGAGGTTCTGAAGCTCGGAATCGATAGGTCAACCGACACTAGGGATTTCGAGAGTGTTTCTCCATTCTGGAAGACAACAACAAATGAACAAAACCTAAGGAGAAAAGGGAGAGGCTTGTCCTATATATAGAGAGGGGAGATGACTCTAGAAGGTGCTCTCACGCAGCAGGAATACATGGGGACTTAGCCCAAATTAAATGTGACGCAGCACCCAAGAAGAGCAAAAGACTGTTCTGTTCGCGAGATGTTTTTGACTGCTGCGGCCAGCTCACTTGGAATTTGAAGCTGCGGTTGGATCCGTTGGAAAGATGGCGAAGTTATCTTTCCAATGAGTGCTCACACGTTCCAATCGGAGTCTGTTTGCATTCTCTAGGCCGTTTTTAATTCAGACTGGTCATTGATGGCCGAGTGGAATCACTTTGCATTCCCACTATGCTTTATTGCTCTTGTTGGTGATTTAATGCCTCCAAGCTGGTGCATGCCCATGTTCCTAAGTATAAGAATATTATTAGGCAGCGGTCTATTCTCATAATTATAATTATTTAACCAAAGAAACGAGTTTACCTGATAATTAACTTGTCGTGCACTGGCTCGTGTGTTTTGCCCTTGCATGAAGATCAAAGGTCGCGGGTCACTTGGAAGGACTTTGGTCATTGATCCCATGGGTGTATCCGATGTAGCAATGTGCTCATCAGAGTTCTTGCACTTGCCTTTCTATCTCCTTGGTTTCTTCCGGGTTGGTGCGGTATGGTGCTCGATTAGGAAGTGCAGCACCTGGAATGAAATCGATTTGGTGCTCAATGCCACGTAAAGGAGGAAGTCCAGCAGGTGTTTCTTCTGGAAAAACATCTTTGTATTCCTGCAAAAGATGAGA
Source organism: Raddia guianensis (assembly GCA_036346415.1). NCBI lineage: Eukaryota > Viridiplantae > Streptophyta > Magnoliopsida > Poales > Poaceae > Raddia > Raddia guianensis. Next base: position 31,810,782 of record CM070540.1, read on the forward strand.
CACAACACTTGGAAGAGATGTTAAGTCGTTAGCTAAAAATAAAGCATCTTTGTACACAAGTACAATTAGCACTTGCTCTGGATGATTTCTCACATCTCTCAATTCAGATTTGGTGGCTATCATGACTAGATTTTCACTCTCCATCTTCTCTTTTCCTTTCATATTTGGTTTGTGGCTCTCACTCACCGTTTTGTGGAGAGCACTCAAATTCTTTTTCAACTGATCACTCTCACTAACCACTTTCACTTTAGCACTCTTTTGCAATTGCTCAGCCATGATTTGATGAGGTGTCATGGGCTTAAGCACCAGATCCTTTCCCTTCCATTTGATGGTGTAATTGTTGGTGCGACCACAGTGTTGAGAGGAACGATCATATTGCCTTGGTCTTCCGAGCAGCAAGTGACACACTGTCATAGGTGCCACATCACACTCCACGGTGTCAACAAATTCTCCAATCTTGAATGGAACTCTGACTCTATGCGAAATCTTAATATCTCCAGAGTCATTCAGCCATTGAACATGATATGGGTGAGGATGTAGCATCAATGTTAGCCCAAGCTTATTAACCATCTCTTTGCTTGCAAGATTATGGCAACTCCCACCATCAATGATCACCTTGCATACTTTATCTTTCACCTTTGCTCGGGTTTGGAAAAGATTATGGCACTGTCCATTCTCAGCTTCTTTCAGTTGTACATTCAAGATTTGAGTGACGACAAGGGCAGCCCCTCTCTCAAACTCACAAAATGTTTCACCATCATTCTCTGGTGCTTCTTCTGATGGTGTATCATCAACATTCTGCTCTTCTTTACTTGCTGAATCATATTCCCCGAGGTCATTGACAAGTACCACACGGTTGTTTGGATACTCCTTGATAACATGACCACGGCCTCCACACTTGAAGCATTGAATCTGGCTACTTCGAGCAGTAGAACCAGCTGAAGTGGTTCCTGATGAAGTGGGTTTTGCTGCACTTGGGGCGGCTTGGGTATTGTTGCTGAAATTTCCTTGAGCATTAGAGCGGACACCACCACTCGTGCTTGGGTTAGCTCTTCCTTCTACCTTCCTTTGGGCAAACTTGTTACCACTTTTGGTCACCCTTGTGCCAAATGAAGTATGCTTGCTTGACTTGTAATCTTGCTGCAATTGACGCTCGGCGAGCAGGGCGAAAGGCCCGCCGTGGTGGTGCAAGAAGAAGCCCACGAGCAGGGTGCACAAGTTGCCCTGCCAGCTGAAGCTCCAATGTTGCCCAGTGGGGCTACACCGACTTCGCCCGAAGGTGACCGGGCGGAAGAGGAAGAAGGGCAGGAGCGCGAGGACGAAAGTTCTTCGCCCGTCGCTCCCGCCCCCGAGGAAGTGCGCTCCCGCAAGATGAAGGAGCCCAGAAGACGGCGGCAAGAGCAACGCGCCCGTCGCATCCCGCACGAGCGAGGCTTCGTGACGCATGGTCTCGAAGATCGCCTGCGCTGGGGACTAAAGCGCCGGCTCAGCAAGGTAAGCTCGAAATCAAGCTTAACCCTGGTCGCGCTATATCATCGCTAAGTGGCTAAAACGACCTTCTTCCCCAGGTCTTCAAGGACACCATGGAGGAGCTCGAAGAAGGCGTTACCACCGAGCGGAGCGCCGTGCTGGCGTCCCTCCGGGAGCATCTCCGGACGCGGGAAGCCGAGGCTGGAACTTCTGCGCCGGCCAGGAGCCGAAGCGGGCTGGCGGCGAAGGTAAAGAAGCTGAAAGCTCAGCTGGCCGAAGAGAAGCGATCCTCCGCGGCTCTTCGGGAAGAGGCCGAGGAGCTTCGCGCGCAGGCCGCGAGGGCAAGCGTCGCGGAAAGGGAGCCGGGCCGCACGAAGTGGCTGGAGGAGCAGCTCGACGATGTGTCCCAGCGGCGGAAGCTGCTCGCGGCGGACGTCAAGGAGCTCAAGGCCCAGCTTGCCAAGGAAAAGCAAACCTCCGCGGATCTCCAAGCAAAGATCTCGACTCTGTGGGCTGCACAGGAATAGATCGAGGAGATGCGCGGGATGGCAGTGCGGGCGATCACCGCGGAGAAAAGAGTCGAAGAGCTAGACGAACAGCTCAAGACTGCCGAGCAGCGAGCCAGCCAGAGCGAAGATCTGGCCGAGCAGCTGCGGGCCAAGACCAAAGAGGTCGAGGCCCTCCGCGTGAAGGCCACGGAGTAGGCCAGGAGCAGCAAGGAGGAATCCGACCGTCTCCGAGCTGAGGCCAGAGAGGGTTTTAAGGCCCAAGGGGAAGTCCTACGGCTCAAGGAAGTGGTCGAGGAGCTCAAGGAGCAACTCGCTTCTAAGTAGCTGTAGGGCTGTAACCCAAAGGGGACTTTTGTACCTGTAAGTTTTGTTAATAAAAAACTTACCTTTTTCCTGCAACAAAGAGCAGCAAAAGACAAGAACGAACAGGAAACCAAGAGCAAGGCACGCAAGCGCCAGAAAGTTTAAGAAAACCGGTAGAACGCTTAGCCTAACTCCCAGCCCCCGTTGTGCAGCTGCTCGGAAACCTGAGTTTGCGAACCCGAACAGGTGCACAAGAGAAAGAGCGACACCCTAGCCCCCGGTACGGACAGTGCTCGAAAACCTGAGTTTGCGAATTCGAGGACGTGCGTAGAGAGTTAGAGCGACACCCGTATCCTGATCGACTTATCCCAAAAACTGGTCGGCGACATAAGTTAGGCGATTTCAAAGGTAACCGAACAAGGAAAGTGCCTCTACCACGGAGGGCTTACGAGAGCAGACTTTGCCAGGTGGTCGTGCCGTGGGCGGTAAGTGCCTCTGCCGTGGAGGGCTTACGAGCAGAGAGTTAGTCAGCAGGCGAGAAAGCCTTTTACGCAACCTTGAGTTGAGAGACTTGTTGAAGCTGGATACGAGGAAAAAATCCTTAAGATTGCAGAGCCAAGTGTTCGCAAGGCCGGGCACCATCAAGTGTTACAGAGAGAGGTAGTCGACAAGGCAGAGGTGTGAAAAGGCCTCAGAGGACCGTGAAAATTTCACTACTAAATGGATTGAACTTTACATGGAGCCCGACAGACTTGGACGAACAAAGGCGCGAAGTTTGACAAAAAGCGCGAAGCTAAGCAAACACAAAAAAGACCTACACAAAGAACTTACGAAGCTGGTCGATGTTCCAAGTGCTGGTCAGCTCTCTCCCGTCCTCCATTGCCAGGCGAACAGCCCCCGGGCGTGTAGTGGAAACGACCGTGAACGGGCCCTCCCAACGGGGAGTTAGCTTGTTGGCATTGGACAGGTTCTGAACACGGCGCAGAACGAGGTCGCCCGCCTGCAAAGCCCTTGGTCGAACCGATTTGGCAGCGTGCCGGCGAAGATCTTGCTGGTAGCGCGCCATTCTGACGTGTGCCCGGTCGTGTGTGCCTTCGAGGAGGTCGAGATCGAGTAGGCGCTCTTGCTCGTAGTCAACAAAGTGGACCAAGCTCGTGCGAGGCGAACCGAGTACTATTTCGGCGGGCAGGATGGCTTCTGCACCATAGACCAATTGGAAAGGAGTTTCCCGGTTGCCGTGGCCGTAGTCGAATCGCCCAAAGGACGGAAGAACCGTCAACCCAAGCCTTGTTGTGCTCGCGGAGTGCCGCGAACACGCGCCGTTTGATACCCTGGACGATTTGTCCGTTAGCTCGCTCGACTGCTCCATTGCTCTGTGGGTGTGCCACAGAGGCGAAACATACCTTGGTGCCCAGCTGCTCGCAGTATTCCTGGAATAGCTCGCTTCTAAACTGGGTACCGTTATCGATGATCAACTTATGGGGAATCCCAAAGCGCGTGACCACGTTGCTTTTGAAGAAGCGAACAGTCGTTTTGGCGTGAAGAGACGACACAGGCTCTGCCTCAATCCACTTTGTAAAAGTGTCAATGGCGACGAGCAGGTGTGTATAGCCCTTGTACCCCTTAGGGAACGGGCCGAGTAGATCCAGTCCCCATGTGGAGAAAGGCCATGATGGGGGGATCATTTGGAGCTCTTGGGCGGGCTTATGTGCCTTCCGGGCGTGAAATTGGCAAGCCTTGCACTTTGTCACGATGTCCCGGGCATCTTATAACGCTGTAGGCCAGTAATAGCCCATGCGAAACGCTTTGCCGACCAGAGTTTGGAAGGAGGCGTGGTTGCCACAGGCACCCTCGTGTATGTCCCTAAGAAGGAACACACCCTCCTGCTGTGAGATGCACTTGGAGAGAACTCCCCGAGCACCTCGACGGTAAAGGATGCCGTCCATAAGCTTGTATGGAGCAGCACGCCTTATAAGCCGGGAACGCTCGACTTCGTCTTCGGGCAGTGTCCCGTCTGCAAGGTACCGGACAAATGGCGTTGTCCAGCTCGCAGCCTGCTCGATGACGGAGACAGCACCACCTGTCTCAATTGCCTCGTCCGGAGACGTGATTGAGGGCTTGTAAAGGTGCTCGACGAGCACCCTGCGGAAGCGAGTTCGCGTGAGATCAAACTTGGACGGTTGGTCGGCGAAAGTTGTCCATTCGGGCACGAAGAGCACCTCGAAAATCGAAAGTGCCGCTCCAACTTCCTCACTTCAACCAGTATCGCGCCATTGAGTCATCGCAGAGCGATACTCCTTGTTGACTGGTTGATGACCAGTTGTGAATCTCCTTCACGATACCGTTGGACACCGAAGCGACTTGCACGCTATTAGTCCCGAGGAGGGCCTCGTACTCGCGGCGTTGTTAGTCGCCGCAAAGTGTAGTTGGATAGAATCTGGAGTTGCTCTCCTTGAGGAGATGAGAACAAAACCAGCCCCGAGTTTCGATCGCGAGCCGTCAAAAAACATGGTCCAAGGGGGTCATTAGGTTGCTCGGGTGCTTCCTGGGATTTAGGCGGGCAGGTCCATTCAGCGACAAAGTCAACCAGGACCTGGGATTTAATAGCAGTTCGGGCAGCAAACAGAATATCAAATTCGCAGTTCCATTGCCCATTTAGCTATCTGACGCATGACTTCCTTGTTCCTTAGGATTTCTCCAAGAGGAACTTGGTGGGACCCGATGTTGATCGCTGGAAATAATGGCGAAGTTTTCTGGAGGACATGAGCAAGGCGTAGAGCAGCTTCTGGACCTCAGGGTAACGCTCCTTCGATCCGTGAAGCACCTCGCTCACATAATAGATTGGCCGCTGGATGCCTTCCCTTTCCACTGTCAAGACCACGCTCACCGTTTGAGGCATACAGCCAAGATAGAGCAAGAGCTGCTCGCCGTATCGCGGGGTAGTCAAGACAGGTGGGTTGGACAGGTATTGCTTTAGATCCTGGAGAGATCGATCAGCGTCCTCTGTCCATTCGAAACCATTGTGCTTGCGCAAGGCCTTAAAGAAGGGCAGCCCGCGTTCGCCCTGACGGGAAATAAATCTGCTTAGAGCAGCCATCCGTCCGGTGAGGCTCTGAACTTTCTTGACGGTAGTTGGAGCCTGCATGTTTTCAATGGCTTTGATTTTTTAGGGGTTGGCAGATATGCCTTGCGAACCAATTACATAACCGAGCAACATTCCAGATCGAACACCAAAGGTACACTTCTCTGGATTTAACTTTATTCGATGCCTGTTGAGATTTCAGAAAGTCCCGGTCAGGTCTTTTACATGATCTGGAGCATACTTGCTCTTTACAACTATGTCATCGACATAGACCTCGAGTTTCTTCCGCTATTTGCTCAGGAAAGTCTTCTCCATTAAGCTACTGGAGCGTGGCTTTTGCATTGTGTGAACCGAAAGACATGGTCGTATATAGAGAAAGTGCGAAAGGGGTGATGAAGGCGATCTTCTCTTCATCCTCGGGAGATGCTTATTTGGTGATAACGGAGTAAGCATCAAAAACTCAAAAATTGGGCATCCATGATCGCGTCGACCATTTGGTCTATCTTGATGGCGGCGGAAGTTGTCCTTGGGACAAGCAGCGTTCAAATCTGTGTGATCGACACACATCCTCCACTTGCCGCCTTTCTTCTTTACAATGACAGGGTTGGCCAGCCACTCGGTGTGATCAACCTCGCGGATGAATCCGGCAGCGAGCAGCTTGCCAAGCTGATCCTTAATGATCCCCGCTGAATTTCGGCGGCGAAGGTTCCGCGAACAGGGCTTTTGTCGGTCGGACTGACCGGTTTGTGCTCGATAACTTCTCTTGGGACTCCGGGCATGTCAGATGGCTCCCAAGCAAACACATCTGCATTAGTCGGAGGAAGGCAATGAGCTCGCTTTCCTATTTGGGGTCCAGATTGGCCCCAGGTGAACTGTCTTGGAGGAATCATCCAAAGACAGCGGAACTTCCTTGGTCTCTCCCCCTGGCTGAAGGGAGACTCTAGGGCGTGCAGACTTGGTCTGCGGAACTTCGGGACCACGCGGCGGAAGCTGGTCGACCAGAGCGAGGGACTGCTCGTCGCAATCTAGAGCAGCCTTATAGTTGCCCTTGACCGTGATCACACTGTTGGGACCCGGTATCTTCACGCAATGGTATCCATGATGGGACACGGCCATGAACTTGCCAAGAGATGGCCGGCCTAGGATAGCATTGTACGCGGATGGGAAGTCAACCACATCGAATGTGATCAACTTTGTCCGGAAGTTGCTTGGACCGCCGAAGGTAACGGGCAGAACGATCTGCCCCAACGGCTGAACAGCTTCTCCGGGAACAATGCCATAGAAGGGCATTGCGACCTCTTTAAGCTTGGATCGAGGAATTTGTATCTCGTCCAAGACCTTAGCAGAGAGCAAGTCCAAAGCGCTCCCGCCGTCTACGAGTACACGGCCAACTCTAGCGTTGCTGATGGTCGGAGCGACCACCAGTGGGAGCCTCTGCGGTTTGGTCATCCCAGTGGGGCAATCCTCCTGAGAGAAGGAGATAGGAACCTCGGTCCACTTCATTGATTCGAGCTGTGGCTTGCCCTTTTCAACATTGTGGACCTCCCGAGCCGCTTCCTTGAGGCTACGACGAGAGGTATAAGCCGAGGAGCTGCCGAAGATGACGGCGATATGGTTCACGGGCTCTTGATACTCATCGTCGTCCCGATCACCATCATCGGTTTGGCGCTTGGCCTTACCAGCATCACCTTTTTCGGGCAGGGTGGGCATTGGGCCCTTGCCGTTGTAGAAATCCTCGAGCTTTGCAGCCCAGGTTCTGCAATGGTGTGTATCATGCCCGTAGTTCTGGTGGAACTTGCAATATCGGTCACTCGGACCTTTCTTGCCTTGGTTGCCTCCCTGGGCGGGCTTCTTGCCCTTATAGTTATTGTTGGGCTTTTTCTGCCCATCCTTGGGAGGAGGTGTGCGATCTATACCGGCGACAGTATTGTTCGCATCACCCTTCTTTTTCTTCTGGGACTTCTTGTCTCCAGGATTGTTGCTGCTCTTCTTCTTTTCTTCCACACCAGGCTGGGCGGACAGCTCGCCCATGTCGAACGCCTTCTTGTACTGAACACGCTCCGCCGCATTGGCGTAGCGATCAGCCGCCTTGAACAGGTCGTTGGCGGTCCAGGTCTCATTGATTTCGAGATCCTGGGTAAGCCGCTCGTTGCGGACTCCGTTTTCGAAGGCGCGGACAACAGATTCGTCCGAGATGTTCGGGATTGTGTTGCGGATCTTGATGAAACGCTTCACAAAGTTGCGGAGAGTCTCCCCGTTCATCTGGATCATCTGGTGCAGATCATCCTCCTTGCCAGACGAACGTAACAGCTCTGGAAATTAGCAATCAGAGCGTCACAAAGTTGGTTCCAAGAAGAGATGGAACCTTCATGCTAATTGAACAGCCACGTCCGAGCAGCACCCTCAAGGACAGTCGGGAGGTAATTAGCCAAGACAAGCTCGTCACCCCCGGCTTCCATGATGGCCGTAGCGTAGATGGAAAGGAATTCCTCTGGGTTCTGGGTCCCATTGTATCTTTCCATATGTCCGGGCTTGAACTTTGAGGGCCACCGAACAGAGCGGAGCTCGTCGGAAAAGGCCCTGCAGCCCAAGGCGTAAGACCGGCCACCTTCCCCGGCAGAACCTAGCCTGGAGAAGTGATGAGGACATCGCTACATCGGATACACCCATGGGATCAATGACCAAAGTCCTTCCAAGTGACCTGCGACCTTTGATCATCATGCAAGGACCAAACACACGAGCCAGTGCGCAACAAGTCAATTATCAGGTAAACTCGTTTCTTGGGTTAAATAATTATACTTTGGAGAATAGATTGCTACCTAATAACAATATTATGCATAGGAACTTCAACAAGCACCAGCTACAAGGCATTAAAACACCAATCAAAGCAATGAAGTATGGTGGGAATGCAAAGGGATTCCACTCGGCCATCAATAACCAGTTTGAATTAAAAACGTCCTAGAGAATGCAAACGGACTCCGATTGGAACGTGTGAGCACTCATTGGAAACATAACTTCGCCATATTTCCAACGGATCCAACCTCACCTTCAAATTCCTACTGAGCTGGACACAGGAGTCAAAAGAAATTGACGGACAGCCAGCAAACAATCTCTTCGGGTGCTGCACCAACTTTAAAAGCATCTTGAGTCCCATGTAACTAGTGCTGCATGTTGGCTTCTCCAAACCAGCAACTCTCCTCTATATAATTCGTGTTCCTCTAAGTTCTTAGGCAGGTTTTGTTCATTTGTTGTTGTCTTCCAGATTGGAGAAACACTCTCGAAATCCCTAGTGTCGATTGACCTATCGATTCCGAGCTTCAGAACCTCAGTTCGAGTGTGTGCTTTATCCTTGTTCTTGCGAGTTCTTCGATTGCTTGCAAGGATAGATCTTCGTGTTCAGGTCATCCAGGCTTTGGCATGGTTGATAACAATCAGGAGTGTGGTTTAGCGATTGCGGGCGCTTATCCTTGCGTGGTTCGTAGCCTGATCGTCAAAGTCATCCTCCGCCTAAATCGAAGTTATCCTCTCACCGGAAGATCGGGAACCCGTGAGCTCATCATTTTGTATCAGAGCCCATCTTTTGGTATCAGAGCGACGGTTGACCGGTGAGTTTGTATCTTGTTTGGTTGTTTGTGATCTTCCTATAGTCCAGAAAATTTGCCATACAAAAAGTTTGTTTACCAGCTGTCCAAGCACATTTGTGCCTTTTCAATCGTTTATTTCAATTTGTTAATTTGAGTTTGTGTTCGTTCTAGTCTTGTCTTGTTGCTGTTCATCTTCTTGTTCATCTCCCCACCACAAAATCAACCCAAAAACACCCAAAAACAAACCATCAATCTCGTCCAGAAATTTTTCATTTCTGCTGTCGTCACCAAAAACGCCATATCTCCTAATTCCCTTATCCTTTTCGAGTGAAACCAAAAGGAGAAGATCTCAGACTTGTCCTTCTATCATCCCACCAATTTTCAATTCCATACTTGAAAGAACCAAGGAGTTATGGACGTTTGATTCAGACCTTGTTGCTGTCCTGAAATCTGCAGATCAGTTCACTTGTGAATTTTGTGCGAATTTCTCTGTTCATTTTCAGAAAGTTGGCCCAAAACAAAAGTTGTTGAAAAAGTCGTCAGGAAGAAGTGTAAAAAATTTCATAAGCAAAGAGACACCTGACAAAAAGTTACGGCCAAAATACAAACTTGCTGTCCTATGGGCTGAAAAACAGAGAACTAGAAGTTGGTTCAAATTTGTGTTTTCTTGTTCCATAGTGCAAATCCGTGGCTTGCTGAGTGTCTACACTTGTTGTCATCTCCTCATATGTGCTTGAGCCAATTATTCATATTTGTTTGATCAGCAACATAGGCTATGTGCTAGTTTGAACACTTATTCAAGTTGTGCAAATCTGAAATTAGCTGATTGTTTCCATTGCTACTCATACATAGCCTGTCCAAGCTCCACTTGCACTAACCATATAGGTGATAGCCTTGCAATCGCTTTACTCACACTTAAGATCGGTTTATCACGAACCAGCCGCCGGTTGAACCACTTGCTGCATTTGTAAGAATTGGTAAGAACTTGGTAAGCGCTTGAGAGATGTGACCCTCAATAATTCCAGAACCTAGTAGTTGATAGGGTTTCACATATTTTTGTGTGCTATCCTTGTTTCCTACTAACCATGGCAGGGTTTTATGGAGATAATGGTTTCAAGCAATATCAGAAGAATGGAGTGATCTTCACTGCTGGCGATAAGCAACGACGAACATCGAACATGCGAGATTTGGACTGCACTTTGCATGAGAGCTTTCCTCATGTTGGAAGGAAGATTTGCCAGATCAACAAGAATGATGGACCATCTCCAAATATTGAACAAGGTAATCTGAAGTGTACCTTGCCTGCTTTTAGTATTACATATGATCCTAAAGCTTACATTGGTTGGAAAATTACGGTTGACAAAGAATTTAGAAAATATGACTTGACTGAAAAACAAAAGATTAAGGCTGCCACTAGTGTGCTAAATGGATTTACATTAATATGGTGGAATACTAGAAAAGATGGACCACCTCATAACTGGAATGCCATGAAGAGACTTATGAGAGATATGTATGTTCCTGATTATCATGCTGATTTTTTGTACACTAAACTTCAACATTTGAAACAAGGGAACAAAAGTGTTAAGGATTACTTTGAACAATTGCAAAATCATTTGCTGCGTTGTGGGTTAGATGAATGCGAGGAAGCTCTTGAACTTCGGTTTCTGAGAGGGCTTAATCAAGAAATCCAGGACATTATTGTTAATAAAAACTATAACTCACTCTCTCATTTGGTTAAGCTTGCTTGTAAAGCTGAAAATCTCATTTTGGAAGAAATAAAAATGCTTGATGCTATGAAGGAAGAGATTTCTAAATTTCATGAAGTAATTTGTGCAGAAGAAGATATTTCAATGGACAATTTGCATGCTCTTGTGTCTCCTTCTTCGGCTAACCTTTTGCAGGAGATTGGAAAGAATGAAGAGATTGAAGTTCATATGGTCGAGCATGGGGCATTTCCTTCGACCACGGTGCTAGATGAGACTGCACCTTCCATACCGACTAACCAGATCATGTTTGATAGCAATTGTGCCATTGTTGGCCCATGGTCTAATGGAAATAAGATACATCGTAACATACTTGTTGATGAAACATTGAGTGCCGAACAATTTACACCACTTCAAGACAATGGAGATGAGATCACCATGGTTACCAAAGAAACACCTGTTACAACACCTACAACATCTGAGAAGAACATTAAAGGTAATAATGGTGTTGAATCGATAGTCATCCACAAAGAAGAGGTGAGTTCTTGCAACAACACTTGTGCTGAAAGTAAAATATCTTTCTCTGAATTTAATATTCCTGATTTGCATAATGTTGAATTGATTACTCACGACAAAGTTCTTTGGAAAGCATTTCATGATAAATCTTTGTGCTATGTGCTATTTGATGAACCTGTTGAACTGTCTTGTATAATTGACAAAGTTGCTGAAATTTCTAGTTCCAAATCACTAGATGATACTTGCAAATTTTATTTAATTGGAGATTATGGTGTGGACAATACTTTTCAAATATGTCAAATGTTTATCACTACCGATTTGCTTCCTGATTTGAGGTTGAATTCTTACAACACGCCATCCATTGTGTCATGTTGTGGTAGCTCGCACATAAATAAATTGTTTAATAATCACCGTATTGACATGAGATCTACTTTTATTTGCTCATATGTCACATGTGAATCACTTGATAGAAATCTGCATGGCTCAAATAAATCTTGGTCTTTTCCATACAATTTGATGCAATGCTTAATAAATTTAAGGACAAATTTTTCTCCAGAAAGAAGAAATTATGAGAACAAATGGTCCGTAACAAAAACAACGCATAATTGTTTCCATATTGAAAGCGAGAACAATATAACAATTGATGCATACATATACCACGCATGCACATTGTTCTTTTTCTTGAGAACCTTTGAAGATTGTCAAAAGACGAGGACATCTTTTCGTGAAGAAGGGAAGGATGATAATATCATGGCACCAATGCATATGTGGAAGTGCTCCTTCTTCTGGAATCCAGTTCGTCCCTCAGAAGCACATCAAGAGTTCACATCATACTTTGTAATAGAAGATCACCTAGAGTCGAGGACGACTCCAAAAAAAGAAGGGGAGAATGATGAAGACATCGCTACATCGGATACACCCATGGGATCAATGACCAAAGTCCTTCCAAGTGACCTGCGACCTTTGATCATCATGCAAGGACCAAACACACGAGCCAATGCGCAACAAGTAAATTATCAGGTAAACTCGTTTCTTGGGTTAAATAATTATACTTTGGAGAATAGATTGCTACCTAATAACAATATTATGCATAGGAACTTCAACAAGCACCAGCTACAAGGCATTAAAACACCAATCAAGGCAATGAAGTATGGTGGGAATGCAAAGGGATTCCACTCGGCCATCAATAACCAGTTTGAATTAAAAACGTCCTAGAGAATGCAAACAGACTCCGATTGGAATGTGTGAGCACTCATTGGAAACATAACTTCGCCATATTTCCAACGGATCCATCCTCACCTTCAAATTCCTATTGAGCTGGACACAGGAGTCAAAAGAAATCGACGGACAGCCAGCAAACAATCTCTTTGGGTGCTGTACCAACATTAAATGCATCTTGAGTCCCATGTAACTAGTGCTGCGTGTTGGCTTCTCCAAACCAGCAACTCTCCTCTATATAAGGCGTGTTCCTCTAAGTTCTTAGGCAGGTTTTGTTCATTTGTTGTTGTCTTCCAGATTGGAGAAACACTCTCGAAATCCCTAGTGTCGATTGACCTATCGATTCCGAGCTTTAGAACCTCAGTTCGAGTGTGTGCTTTATCCTTGTTCTTGCGAGTTCTTCGATTGCTTGCAAGGATAGACCTTCGTGGTCAGGTCATCCGGGCTTTGGCACGGTTGATAACAATCAGGAGTGTGGTTTAGCGATTGCGGGCGCTTATCCTTGCGTGGTTCGTAGCCAGATCGTCAAAGTCATCCTCCGCCTAAATCGAAGTTATCCTCTCACCGGAAGATCGGGAACCCGTGAGCGCATCATTTGGTATCAGAGCCCATCAAGAAGACATTGGCCCTGTTGGTCGGGGGAGCTCTTGCTGAGCGGGAGGTTTCTGCTTGGAGGAACTCTCTCTGTGACAAGCCCCCACGCTCCTTCCTCGTGGTCGCGATAACACGCTCCTCGCGAGGGGATCCTCCGCGATCGTCGCGCGCACGCTTGCCCCTGTGGTCGCGATGACTACGGGGACTTGGCGAGCCGCGGCGACCGCGGGTAGCTTGCTCATGGACAGTGATCCTTCGACGGTGACGGTGGTCACGCGATCGATCGGATCGCTCATTGCCCGAATGCTCCCGGGCAGGCTCGATGCGGTGCCCGGCTGAGGCCTCACCTAGAGACTTAAGGCCCTCGGCCAACTTCTCGAGGTAACAAGCCACAGCATCGCCCACGAGGATGAGATTGTCCTGATGAGCGGATCTAATCACGGTAGCCAGGGCCTGGAGTCGCTCTTGGCTCTGCTCCAGGGGTCCTGGGATCCCTGAGACATCCGCGTCTTGCCCGATCGGAGTCTGGGCACGCGGGGATTCCACCCGGGCAGGCTGAACTTCTGCCGGGGGTCTCGGCGTAGGTGCGCGAGGCGGGTTACGTCGCTGACGTTTGCGCTGGTCGCGTATCTGCGCCAGAGTCTGGTTGATGGACTCGTCAAAAGTGCGGCGAACAACATCTTGCTCGCGAGCAGCTAATGCGGCCTCATCTCGGTGCCGAGCAGAATCGATCTACTCGATCTCTCCGGCCGCCGGGACCCGCGCAAGATTTGAAGTCCCTGCGCCGGCCATGTTGACGACGCGGCGGCCGTGCGTTTGTGCGCTAGACGGTGTCATCACTGTGTCGCCACAGGAAGAATCCACCGACATAGCCCTGGAATCCGATAGATCTAAACCGGCATAAAGATCGTCGGTTCCGTACTCATCGTCAATGACGGGAGCTCGACCAGAGATCATCTCCGGGGCGTATCCAGAGACCTCTGTCTCGGATACAGACATCGATCTAGGACGATAAGATCGATCCGAGCCGACAGGGGAAGAAACATCCTGCCCTTCTGAGTCATAGTCCTCAGGAAGAATCTCCTTATCGCTGATAGAGTTCGATATGCTCGATCTGCGTGTTTCCCCACGAACGGCGCCAACTGTCGACGGTTGAGATAACGATCTCAAGTCGCTAAGGTTCTTTGAAATTGAGATAGGAGACACGCCGAACAACCACGAACAGCAACGAACAGGAGACAGGGGTTTTTATCCTGGTTCAGGCCTCTCGGGAGAGATAATAGCCCTACGTCCAGCCTTTCTTATATATCAGAGATGATTACAAGAGGTGGCTCGGCGAGACGAACAAGTCTCGGCGAGATTATGGTGTATATGAGGTGCTAAAAGCTAGATCCAGTCGTAAAGCTTGTGCCAGATGCGTAAACTCGATGCCCCTAAACGCCGTAGGGGCCTGGTTTATATAGTGCAGAGCAAACCGACCTACCGAGGGAATATCGGGCCGGGCTAACTACAAGATCGTAACGAACTCGACGTGCCAAATATTTCCCGAGGCAAATAAGGCATACTCCTAGTCTTGGGGATCACGACTCCTATTCCAATCCGGGAAACCACGTCCGGGTCTTCACGAAGCCGCGCAGAACTCTGTTCGAGTCGGACTCAAACTCGTTCCCTTGGCCATTACGCATTGTGCCAGCGAAGAAGCTGTTCGGCAAGATGCCTATGGGCCTGATAGAACCTTCCAGGGAGCTGGGCCCTGGTAGGCTGTTCGTATGGGCCGTCAGGGAGTGGGCCATGGCAATGGGCCGTGATTTTACCCCCGACAGTTACCATTCTGCCGGGAGCTCGTCGGACCCATGAAATGACGAGCAAACGTGGAAGAACCAAGCCCAAACTTGGAGGATAGTTATTTGAGGCCCAAACCTACCCAAAGCTAGAAGCCCAAGTCCAAATTCGCGGATTTGTAAAAGTACCCAATTTGGGGGAGTCCTAAACCTATTCAGATTAGAATTTGAGCCCAATTCTAATTCTACCCAACAAGGGCCTGACCTAGGTCTACCAACACACTATATAAACATCCCAATACCCCCTCACCTCCACAAGTCGTGCAAGCCACAGATCAAACCCTAGTCGTCAAGAAAACCCTAGACCGAGGAGGTTTTCGAGGTAGATCTCATTGTGCTTTGCCCAAACCCAAGTGTAGATGCCTCCATTGCATAGAGCTCCTCAAGGCGGTCCAGATGGATACCTAATTCATCAGTTTTGATGAAGAATTGCGCAAATTAGAGCTCGTCGAAGTTTGGTCGCGCCGCCGCCGCCGTCGGCGACCTCGTCCAGCGAGCCCCGCCGCGTGTTCCTCACCAGCCAACCACCGCGTGACACCTGGCCGCCCGCCGCCCGCGGCGGCAGCGCAGCGCGCAAGCCCTCCGTGCCACACGTCACTCCCCGTTAGCCGCCGCCGCCACCCCCCCCACGCCACGTGTCGTCGCCGTCGCCCGCATCCGCCCGCGTCGCCGCCGTTGCCCAGCGTCGCCGTCGCGTCCTCCTGCGCTGCGCCAGCCTATCCCGTGTCAACACGTGCCCCCGTGCCCCTGCGCTGCGTAGCCACCGCCGCTCGGCCGATTCCGCTGGTTTTAGCTGGTTTAACCGGTTTATTAATTTCCAGTAATTTATTATTTTCTCCAAACTTTTAGGAATTGTTTAGGGAGCGTCCGAACTCCAAATTAGATGATTTCAGAGCCATTAAATCACATAAATAGCCTAGAATTTCATATATTTATTTGAGGTATATGTTCTATGGATAATGTTTTTTTCTTATGCATTTGCATTTACGTGTAGATCGTTCGTGTTCCCGCTGTTCGGCGTATTTCCAGAAGCTTTCCGAAGGAGGACCCCAAGAGTCAGAGTTCTACCAAGACAAGATAGATTACATCTTGCTCTCCTATTTTGCAAAACTCACCCGATTAACTATTTTATTTATTTTCCTCATGCATGAAATGATGGATGGGTTAGAGTCCTATTTATTCACACTGCGTCATCTACCATGTGAATTAGACATTTATTGCTGCCTTAGTTATTTTCCTAGCCTATCCTTGTGCATAGATGCTAGTGCTCGTGGATTATTAGTTGTTAGGTTATTCATTTAATTATCTTGTGACTTGGTATGATTGGAGGTGCTGAGTTACTTTAATAACCTAATCAACTAAAACCTACGTGGCGTGAGTTGACTAAAGGTGGCAAGTCGGGTGGTTTTGGGGAATGAGGATTGTGGTGATGGTAGTCACCTTCGTCTAAGGACCCTTGACGTGTGCTTATCTGGCCAAACCATACAAGCGCAACTATAATTGCTAGCCCTAGCATGTCAGCCAACATATATTAGTCCTGGCTTAGTAGTTACGGAAAACTGTTAACACACTTTACTTTGAGAAGATCGGTCTACAATCCTTCGGCTTAAGAGGGGGACCCGAGTTGTCGAAACCTTAGAGGGGGTATCGGTGTTAACAGAAGCAACTAACGATTCACCTTGTATCGTTACTTGGTCTGGGCTCCAAAGGAAGAGCTAAAACGCAAAAATATCACTAGGCTTATGGATAAAGTGTGCTACACTCTGCAGTGGTTAAAACTATCATGATAGCCGTTTCCACAGTCATGGGAGAGGAGGAAGGTCGTACATGGTAGTCTCATGTGCTATCTAATAATTTGATGGGTTCGTTTTGCTTGAGTTATTCGAGGCTTGTGTAGTTCTGCAGAGGGGCTTTGGAAGCCGAGCTCTATGTGTTACTTTGGGAATCTATTCATCTTTATTAAATGTTCAACAAATGCTTTTATAACACTTTAATTAATTTGACTAGAATAGGTGTTTATGCAAATTAGCTATCCTATTCTTGTTTATATCCTTGCATTCATTATAAGCATTCTTGTTGGGTAGCCGTGTACTCACTATACAAAACCACAGATGCATATTTGTCCAGGAGAAGACTCGGGTCCGGTTTGCCTACAGGATCAGAAGGATTCTGTACCGGATTTCGATCAAGACTAGCTGTCGTTCGAAGGGTCGGATTAGAGAGCATCGTCATATCTTTATTTCGCTGCATATTATTTGAATTTCCGCAACTCTGAACTGTACTATATGGTCTTATGCAAACTATTGTAATAAGTGGTTGTGCTACAATTACTTTGCATTATTATGTTAATTTCTTAGTTAATTTTGATTGTGTTGTGGTGCTCGACAATTTGTCGCTCATGAGTTGCTAGCATTGATATCTAGGACTAGCAATTGATCATGAGTGGATCCCGGTGAAGCCGAGGTTGTGACAAAAGTTGGTATCAGAGCCAGTCTGACCCTAGGAAGCGTAGCTAGTCTGTTGGTAGATTTTGAAAATTTTAACCATGTCATATTTTAATATTAAATTCCCTATTGTCCTTAACTTCTTGATAAATTTGCTGGCCTAACCTGTTAGCCTTTTTAAATTGTAGATGTCGGCATCTCACCCTGAAGAGGAGCGCCCGTGTTTCCCTACACTATTGTGGGGTTTGCTGAGGGACATGGGTTATGAGAGGAGGCCCGAGTACACCATCACCCCGATTTTCCTCAATAGGATGAGTCAACACTGTGTCAAGCTGGCGATCCACTATGTGGATAAAGAAGGAACACCAAGGGAGTCTACTTTCGAGGAGACTGCTGAATTCGACGGCCACACCATTCAACTGGTATCAAGAAAAGCTTTGATGCACTTCGCTCATGTGCATCGAATTGAGCTGAGATGGAGACCGTACTGCTACATCCCGCGGCACTGCATGAGCAATTACCCCCGCAATGGGCCGCTAATTATAAGGGCGTTGGAGTACGAGACCAATTCCACCATCCACACTGCCGTCACTTATTTGGAGGCGTTGGAGGACCTGTATGATGGAATTCGCTTCAATGAGCAGTTCTATGAAGAAAAGGTTACTGAAGTTAAAGATCAGACGGGGTAAGCTGAAGAGAAGATCGAGGAGCTCAAGCTGGAGATCACGAGCTTAAAGGATGCTGAACGTAATGGAGATTCAAGAGGCGCGTCAAGCCAAGCTCCTCTATAAAAGGAAGGACTTGGACAAGAGGGATGAGCTCATGAACGAGAAATTTGACAAAGAGATAGCTCGCCTTGAAGCTATGAAGAGGGAGATGAGCTGGTAAGGGAGCAAGAAAAACACAAGGCCAAGAAAGCAAAGCTAGAATGGGAGCATGCTTCGACTCTCAAGGGAGATCGAAGGAAGGCAAGAGAAGAGGTGGAATTTGTCAAGATCGAGGACCCTGAGGAGGAGAAGGAGGACGAAGACGATGAGGAGGAGGAGCCGTTCGAGGTGGAGGACGCATCTTCATCGGCTTAGAAGATCGTTTCGTCCTATAGTCGCCGAGATTAGGGAGTGTGTTTTAGTTTAAGTCATAAAGACAGTATTCATACCGTACGTCTTTAAAGTTGAGTGTGGAGTAGACCATATCAAGTTTTGGTTTTCCCTTGTGTGATATGGCTATTCGTTATGTTGGGATATTAAAAGTATAATTAAAGTTTAAAGTTAGTTTAATATCTGGTGTTGTGCCTTGTTTAGATTTTGCATCGACACCGAAGGGAAGAAGACGACGTGGATGGAAGAATGAAAGAGTTTTTTCAATTTCAAAATTTTTCATCATTCAATTGAATAATTGCAACTAAGTAATTCATATATAAGAGGGCTAAGCTAGCTATAATAAGGCAATATTATAATGCAACTAATTTGTTTATGACTGTAACCTGTGCTTGAGTTGGGTTATTTGGTTCATGCTTTCTTTAGCATGTGGTGTGTTGCCATCTTATTTGGATCTTTGAATACAGTGATAAAAAGCGTTTATAAAATTATTATATCTAAAGGATGTCTTACCGTTTAGTCTTCTTTTCTATTCTTTCTATCTCAGCAGATGACCAGAGGTCGTGGAAGTGAAGCCCGTGGCAGAGTAAGAGGTCGTGGCAGGGGTAGAGGCCGTGGATGTGGAGTTCAGCCTATACCCATCAATCTTCAAGAAGAGCTGGATCAACCGGCCAATCATGAGAATGCAGCAGCTTAGGGTGATCAAGTCAATGACCCAGGGCAAGCCAACGAAGTAGCTGGCAATCAAGCAGGACCAGTCAATGTTGCTACTCAAGATCCGCAACCGCTGCCTCAGCCTCAGCATCAGCAGCCGCTGCCACCGCCACCTCCGCCACCGACAGGACCAGCGCATGATGTATTGATTCTCCAAGCTATCGTCGTAGCCAATGCCAATGCTTGGGTTCCCGCAGTCAAAGTTCAGAGAGTTTTCTGGCCGTGGAGACCCAATCGAAGCTGAAGACTGGGTCAAGAATGTAGAGAATAAGCTCTACTTGGCCAACTGTGATGACTATGAGAGCGTGCAATACGCTGCTGATATGCTAAAAGGGAATGCTGCCCATTGGTGAGAGAATTACTGGGCCACCATCCCGGACTATGTGGACATGGGATCGGATGACTTCGTGGAAGTTTTCAAGAACCATCATGCTTCGATGAGTATCCAGGAAGAGAAGAAGCGCGAGTGAGAGGGACTGCGCCAGAATAACAGGTCCATTGATCAATACATCATCAAGTTCATCGAGTTATCTCGATATGCACCAGACCTAGTTGCTACTGGAAAGGCTAATGTCTGGAGGTTCACTAAAGGGCTGGACACTTGGCATGGAGTTCAGCTGAAGCTGCTTCGATGTGAGACATTTGATGATGTGACTGAAAGGGCTCGTATCCTAGAGGGAGCCCAGCGCAAGCATAGTGATGAGAAGAAGAAGAAGTTCACTTCTCAACAGTCAAGCAGCAATTCGAGGCCCTGTACTTATCACGCTCAGAGTTTTGGTCAAGCTAAGAATCAGCCGAGGCAGTATCAAAACTCCGGTTTCAAGCAATCCTTCACTCCTCAGCATGGAGGCAATTCTCAGCAAGTTCGTCAGGCACCGCAAGCCGGAGGCCAAGTGCAGAATCGGACCAAGACTCCTATGCTGGTGTGACATGTTTCAAGTGTCATCAGCAGGAACATCTGTCTTATGACTGTCCACTCAACAAGGGAGGCCAACCTCAGCAGAATCAAGGAGGGACGCCTGCTCGTCAGCTGCAATAAGGGCAGAACCGTGGAAGTGTATTCAAGACACCCTAAGGAATTGGACGTGTTGACCATGTCACTGCTAAAGAAGTTCAGAATGCTCAGGATGTCGTTCTCGGTACGTTCCTGGCAAACTCAATCCATGATCCTGTTTTATATGATTCGGGAGCTTCGCATTCTTTTATTGCAAAGGAGGTTGTAGTTGATAATGGTTGGAGGGTAGTACCCCTTAGGTAGTCTTTGATTATTTAATCGCCTGGAGGGGCTATGAATGCGAATGTGGGATGTCTTAATGTGGATCTAGACATTGTAGATTATAAGTTTCCCACTAAGTTGATCATGTTAGATTCTAAAGGCATTCAAGTGATTTTCGGGATGGATTGGTTGAGTAAGTATAATAGTAGGATTGATTGTGCTGATAGATCAGTAACCCTTACTACTTTAAATGGAGGGACCATCAAGTATGAGTCCTCGCATAAAGAAAGCCCGGTCGTCATGTTGCATCACCTGAAGATGATGCGAGGAGATGGAGAAGAGCGTCTGCCATTGGAGGAGACTCCGATAGTGAATGACGTAATGCCTTTCGACGGCTTGGGCACCGGTGGGTCGGACGAGACTATGTCATAGATGCTAGGAATGGATTTTGGTGTCTTATCGGCCATGGCTAAATGTGGATGTCGAGTTGGCTCAAGGTGGTGGAAAGTGGCAAAGTGGGAGGAGGAAGAAGATGAATTAAATGAATGGAAAAGCCTCCTCTCGTCGGTTTTCAAGCGAGTGAAACTGTTCAGGAGCTATAAACCGAATGAGACACTCCCCTTCAAAAGATTTTGAAAATGGGCGAAAAGGGGGGTCGGCCGATCTAGCCTCGGTCGGCCGACCGGCTATCGGTCTGGCTCGGGTGCAATATTTTAGGGAAGTTGGTGTACTTAGCCCATAGATTAATTTTCAAATAAAATTTTATTCAAACACTCATTTATTTATCGGTCGGAGCTAGACCGCACTCAGGCAATCAGTCATCAAATAATTTAAGGACATCAACGTCCTCAAAAACAGGCATTTCCTTTTCTAGAAAGACTTTCAAGCGTTTCCCATTAACTTCGAAAACATTGCCATCATTTTCTTGAAGGGTGACAGCATCAAAATCAAAAGCATTAAGTAACATGAAAGGGCCTTCCCATTTACTAAGAAGCTTTCCATACCCAAACAACTTCACACGAGAATTAAAGAGAAGCACCTTATCTCCGGTTTTGAACCATTTCCCGTTATTCGCTTATTGTGCCATCTTTTAGTTCTATCCTTGTAAAGTTTTGAGCTATGGTAGGCCTTTTCCCTCCGTTCTTCTAATTCAGCCAATTGCATTTGTCTTTCAATTCCGGCTGACTGAAGATCCATGTTCCAACGTTTTATTGCCCAATGGGCTTTATGTTCCAACTCTACGGGTAGATGACACGTCTTCCTGTAAATGAGCTGGTACGGGGTCATACCAATTGGAGTTTTAAAAGCAGTGCGGTATGCCTAGGGCGCATTACTCAGCTTATGCTTCCAAGCCTTCCCTATGGCATCTAAGGTATTTTGCAAAATGTTTTTGATTTGCTTATTTGATGTTTCAGCCTGACCGCTAGTTTGAGGATGGTAAGGTGTGGCTATCCTATGGTCAACCCCTAAGCTTTTCGGTGCATTCTTAAAGCTTCGGTGGATAAAATGTGAGCTGCCATCGCTAATCACAATCCTAGGGACGCCAAACCTAGGGAAAATGATCTCTTGGAACATTTTCTTAGCGTGAGTTGAGTCAGCCGCACGACAAGGGAGTGCCTCGACACATTTGGAGACGTAATTGACCGCTACGAGAATGTACTCATAGGAGTCTGATTTATGGAATGGGCCCATAAAATCTACCCCCCAAGCATCAAAAAGATCAATTTGCAAATTGCTTCTTTAGGGAATAGCATCTCGAGAATTAATGTTCCCAACTCTTTGACATCTAGCACATCGTCTAACGAACTCCTTACTGTCACTATACATGGAAGGCCAAAAGAAACCACTTTGCCAAACCTTGGCATGGGTTCTAAAAGCGCCATAATGGCCCCTGTATGGTGACGAATGGCATTTTTCGAGGATCTCGTGCGTTTCACCTGTGGATATGCATCCACGAAGCAACCCGTCGGCAAAGACTTGATACAAATAGGGCTCATCCCACAGATGAGTCCTACTGTCGCGGATTAGCTTATTCTTATCCTCCTCTGATGGTATATACCCCGCTACCAAGTAGTTCACTATGTTAGCATACCAAGGGTCGGCTGTTGAAACTGCAAGTAGGGTGTCATCCCGTAGGTAGTCATCTATAGGAATGCTAGTGGTTTCCTTGACTTGCATTCGGGAAAGGTGGTCGGTCGGTCACAGAGTTTTCTACTTCTTTCTTGTGCTTAATTTCTAGGTCAAATTCTTGGAGCAGAAGGATCCAACGGATGAGTCTGGGTTTCGCGTCTTTCTTGGTAAGAAGGTATTTTAGGGCTGCATGGTCCGTATAAACTATCACCTTCGTTCCTACCAAGTAAGATCGAAACTTCTCTATCGCAAAGACTACGGCTAAAAGTTCCTTCTCTGTGGTGGCATAATTGAGCTACAAGCTGGTTAAAGTTTTGCTAGCATACACTGGACTAAGACTGCTCTTTCGGCAAAGTCACTCGCATCGCACATGACCTCAAAGTGCAGCTTCCAATCAGTTGGCTGAATTACGGGCGCAGAGACTAGAGCTTGCTTCATGGTTTTGAAAGCGACGAGGAAATCTTCGTCAAAGATGAAAGGAGCTTCTTACGCCAGCAAGTTAGTTAAGGGATGAGCGACTTGGGAAAAGTTTTTTATGAATCTTCTATAGAAACCCGCATGACCCAAGAAGCTATGAATTCCCTTAACATTTATTGGTGGCGGTAACCTCTTGATTACCTCAACCTTTGCTCTATCTACCTCGATCCCTCGTTCAGAAACAAGATGGCCGAGGACAATTCCTTCTCTCACCATGAAGGGTCATTTTTCCCAGTTTAAAACTAAGTCCACTTCTCAGTATCTTTTTAGGACCCTCTCTATGTTTTTCAAACAGTCGTCAAACGAGGTCCCATAGACAGAGAAGCCGTTGATGAAAACTTCCATGATCTTTTCGATCTTGTCGGAAAAGATGGCCATTATGCACCTTTGGAAGGATGCAGGGGCATTGCAAAGCCCGAATGACATGCGTCGATAGGTGAAGGTGCCATAAGGGCATGTGAAGGTGGTCTTACTCTGGTCATTAGGATGGATGGGAATTTGATTTTTACTAGAGTAGCCATCCAGATAGCATTTCGTCTATGAAAGGCAGGGGAAATGATCCTTCCTAGTGGCTTTGTTGAGCTTACGATAGTCCACACACATACGCCATCCAGTGACAATGCATTGCGACATGAGTTCGTCTCTCTCATTTTGCACTACCTTCATCCTCCTTTCTTCCGAACTATTTGAACAGGGCTAACCCACTCGCTATCGGATACCTGGTAAATTATACCGACATGAAGGAGTATCAAAACTTCCTTCTTAACCACTTCTCTCATCGCATTATTAAGCCTACGCTGGTGCTCCCTTGTGGGTTTATGGTCCGTTTCCATTGGGATACGATGAGTGCTCAGACTCGGGCTTATCCCCTTGAGGTCCTTAAGTGAATAAACTAAGACTGAGCTGTACTTCTCTAAAGTGGCGACAAGTCAGCGGCATTCATCCTCAGTCAGCAAATCGCCGATGATAGCCGGCTTGTTTCGATTGTTGTTTAAGAAGACGTGCTTAAGCCTAGGAGAGAGAGGTTTTAGCTCGATAGGCGAGGAAGGGGGTTCCTCAGTCCTATTTAGCTGGAAATGTTCATTTGAATCTTCCTCTCGAACAAAATACGGAACGTCTTCCTCCAGAACCTGAGGGTAGACTGTCTCGAAGAGAGCAGCAGTCATAGCCTCTTCTAACGGATCCAGCAGTGGCTCGGCTTCTATAGGATGATTGATGGATCGAGCGAAGCTCACTGAGAGGTATTTGTTGTTGACTGTCAAGCCGACAGATTCTCCCCTTTCCATGTTTCGGACTAACTCCCTTACGGGCTGCCCGATCAGGATTCGAGAGTGATACGGGTCGGGGACATCGAAGACATGAAAATCTAGCATGATGCAATTGTCATCTAAGGTCACCTTGACACCTCTAAGGATTCCCTCAGCTTGTGTGATATGGCTAGGCAGCCATCTGACTTGCTTTTGCGAAGGAGAAGGGGCATGATCCGAAGGGATCCTTGATGCCACCAATTTTGACATGCAGTTAATACCCAGGCTAGGATCATAGGGAACACTTCTAAAATCTAAGCCATGGGTTTTCACTGAGTAAAACCTTTTGGAAGGAAAAAGGTTTAACTATCTCCCTTGAGTCCTTTATTTCATTGGTTATCTATCTACTCAAAATGGCAGTAAGAGTCAGAAGGTCTTCCTGTTGTGCTAGGGTCTCCTCATGAATCGGGACATTTGGCATAGGCCTTCGGAATTACCGACTTTCTATTGGTAGCATAGCAGCATTGCCAAAATCGTCGAGAATTTCCTCTTCGAAGGCGTAAGATGTCAAGAATGGGACAAGTTCGTTCATCGGTTCAGGATCTTGGACACAGGGAAACATGGCTTTGGGATTTTTTTTATTCCAGAAGAATCGGATTGGGTCGGAATGTTTGACTCGGTAGGGTTGTCTAAGGTTTGGAGATTACCCGAAGGTTCGAACTCTAGGTACGAAAGTTCGTCAAATTCGTCAATGAAGGGAGAATTGCCTTGCAATTTGCCCAAGATTTATTTCCCTTCATTAAGGGTCTTGTAAACAAAAGATTCTCTAGAAACTATGTTTAAGAACATGGCACTCGTCGTGTTCAACCCCTCGGCAAAGTGTTGCATGAGCATGGGCTCAGGGACACACAGGTCGGCTCCCGAACTGGCCAACTGGGTAAATCGCACCCAACCAGCACCCATGGTTTCACTCTCAGACTGACGGAAGTTCAAGAGTTCCTTTCGCAATTCTATGATTTTTGGGAGAGGAAAGAACGCGAAGCAGAATTTCTCCTGGAGAGCTTCCCAACTACCGTTAAGGTTTCCTACGGTCAATTTGAACCATGGTTTGGCTGATCCCATGAGGGAGAATGGAAACAATTTCCATTTCAGCGTTTGTTGAGCCATTCCTTGAATTTCAATGATAGAGCAGATTAGATCAAATTCGCGGAGATGGCTAGAAGGGTTCTCTCCTTCTGATCTGGAAAAGGATTTCTCCCGTACCATAGCTACGAGGTCTGGCTGAAACTCAAAGCTAGGTGTGTGGATAGGATGGGATGATAGGGGAGGCTCTAAGTACATGGCCTTAAGAGCCGAAAACTGATGGATAGACGTGTTGTCCATATTGAGGTACACGGACAAGCAAGGATCGAAACCAGAACAGCTACCGTTCCTTGGCAACGGCGCCAGAAAGCTTGTTGGAGATTCTTGTGCCTATTAGAATTAATCCGCAAGCGCATGGATATCGCAATAGCTTTCACCCTGAAGTATTCCAAAGGTATCGATTTCCCACGAAGAAAGAAAAAAGTCTAGTTTCTAGTCTTGACTTGGCCGGATGGATATGGTGGAATGTCGAAAGTGGGGTAAGATATTTCGGGTCGAGAGGTTCTACTAAAGGTTCACACTAGTCAAGGGTACAAGGATAATCCGCACACAATTTCTACTCTGTATCGGAGCTTGGCTGATTCACTACCACCCACTATCAGTTAAGAACACTGAATGGTTATGATCACCCTCGATTGGGCTCGACTGGGCTGAGACTAACGGGGCCCATTCCACAAACTGCAGCGCAGATAGCAGTGCTATCACCACCAACTACCTATCGATCAGCCGTTGAATCAGGTGTCTACCGGGTACTAACTAGTCTAGACATCACGTATATTCCTAGCAGTACTATGTACTAGGACGTGACTTAATATGCACTCCCATTAAACTTGGCACTAATATCTATTATGTCACCCAAGCACAGAAATTTAGCACTCAAGATCTAGCACGAGCCTAATACCAATAGAAAGATAATGTATATGAAATAAACTTGCTTTATTAATAAAGGATGGGACTAAGTGTTACCAATAGAAGACGAAGCAGTACTCAGACCCAAGTTCAGCTCCGAAGCTCTAGTGGAGGGATGCTGACACGCCGGCTTCTCCTCAGCACTAACTCTCCTCTCTCACCTACTCTACATGATAAATGGGTAGCGTAACGCTGCTTTGTGTCCTTCCCTCACTTCTCCGTGCCTTGCAAATGAGGAGAGGAGCTCCTTTTATAGCCAGTCGCAGCGAGTGAGCGTGTGCCACGTGTAGGGACACATGTGCTCTTCTCCCCAGCCCAAGGAGTACCCGAGGGGGTATCCTAGGCTGTCGGTCGACCGGGCTTCGGTTGATCACGGCCCTCTTTTTCGCATGGGATCCCTCTTTAACGGTGTAGATCACTCTGTTGAAGCGGTTTTGGTAGTTGAAGCCAGTAGAATTGGCTTTCTTGAGAGCCAAGTGATCCTCGTAAATGGAATGTCATCCCTAGGATCAAAATGGCTTGATGTGAACGGTTAGGATGGTCTCCTTTTTTGTTTCTAGGATCTTTGGAGAAAGGGCAACCCTGGTGTGTACTAGGTGCCGGTCGGCCGACCGGGGGTTTTCCTCGGTTCGGGTCGAATTTTGCTCAGTGGGTCCCTGGAGACACAAATTTACCAAAACTTGTGGAAGTTTGTTGATTTGCACATTTTAAGTCCATGTTCCTTCAATTGAAAGCTATGTTGACGGTCGGAAGTATATGAAAAATTGTAGAAATTGACCGTCAACAACGACACATAATACACTTTGTAACACATTCTCATCGGTATCAACAGCCGCATTGGAGTAGGGTTGGTATCTCGGTGATGTCGTGAAGCTATAGCGGGCTATTTAAAAACCATGCACACAATTGGAAATACCATAATAGGATGACCCATTCATTGTTTTTATTTTTCGCGATTTTATAGCTTTTTGGAAGCTCATCATCGATGAAAAGGACTAGTTGATTCCTCCGAGTTAACTCGGCGGGGAACCAATTTTTCGATCATCGACAGACCTCATGCTATACCTTAGGCTATCTCCAACAGCCTTCCCTAAAGGGCTCCCAACCCTAAAATAGGGGAAGGTTCTTCCCCTATGTGCTTTAGTAGCGTTCTCTATTCCATTCTCTAAAATAGAGAATTTCTCTCTGTTCTCTTATATGTAGAGATTCTCTCTCCTTCCCATATACAAATCTCCATATAGGAAATACTGTTGGAGATGAGAGAAACGGATTTGCTGTTCCTCAGGCAACTGTTTTGTTATTATCTCTCGGTCGAATCTAGGTCCGTTCATTTCAGTACATCGAGATTCGTGCTCGCAGGTGGGCATGCGGTAGCCAGAAGAATCCGGACCGCGCTGTAGCAGGGGCAATTGCTGGTTTTCGCTTATGCGGTTCCTTTTGTTTTGAAAAAAATTAGGACTCCTCGTTAGCCGAGCCCGTTGGTCTTCTTGTGAGCGAGCTACAGCAACACGTCGGCGACGCGGACGTCGTCGCCGATCTCGTCGCCGCAGCCCTTCGGATGCGAGCTCGACGATTGTTCCTGGCGCATCATACCTCATATCATTCCAGGAACAAGCTACAGCAAATCTGGTACATTTTTTGTTGGGGGCCTTCGATTTTTTCGCAGTGGTGTTTTGTTGCGGTGAAGTTCCCCGCCGGCGTTCCGAGCGTCCAGAGGCAGAGTACGGCGTACTCAAGGAGAGGCTCTGCCACCGCTGCACTATCACCCGCGATTTAGTCTCCCTACTCTTCCGCCTAGCCTCCTGCTTAGCCTTTCATCTGTGTAACTAATAGCCTATAGATCGAGGTGTTTTTCTATGAATGAGAAAATAATGGATGTGTTCAGTAGATCTGGGTTGCGTTGGTGTTTTTTTTTTTTGCACTGCATTGAGAAACTTTTGTGTGATTGATACCTTTTGTGCTGCGATTTTTTAGATCAATCAATGGGGATTAATTGCAGCACTATTTTTGTTAGGGGATTTAACTATTAGTTTTGTTGTTTCTCCTTGGTGATATCAAGTATACTCTCTGTTATTGTTCTTAAGATCAACCCGTAGTACTAGCTTTTTTAGTTCATACTGGAGTATGCGTTATGTACTACGGAGAACTTTCTACATGGGTGGTCCAATTGAAATTTAAGAATTTTGTTTGTCTATCTAGTTATTTGTTCATAACTTGCATACCATTTTATTTGAAAAATAATATAGTGTTGTGTGCAATTTTTTTGTACTGTGTTAATGCAATTGTCTTTACTTACTGGGACTTTTTTTAGCACATGCAGTATATATCAATTTAATAATTTTAGTGCACTCTTAGTGCAATTATCCTTTTGTGTCTCCTATTTATTCTTCTAGTTGTTTATTAGTCCCAACTACTATCCAGTTTTTACAACTCCATTTTGTTTTGTTACTGCAATTATTTCACATACCAATATTAGATTTGATTGCACTTTTTTTGATTAAATGAGTTATGTTTTGTAATATACATTAATTCTATTTTTTCTACTGTGAAGTTACAAAGTCAAATTCTATGTGTGGTTTGATCAAAAAGCCATGTCTGGATGGTTTGTTTTTGGATCTAATTTTTTGGGTTGTATTTTTGTTATGGTTTGCAATGGCCTTTGAGCATTATTTTTTGTAGGGGTTGACCAGCTTAACCCTTTTTGTTAGCATTATGTATTTTTACATGGTTGCATTAATATGACCAACTTACATGGTTAGGTTAACAAGTTGCACTTCAAATGCAGTGATTTTTGCAACTTTTTTTAATGTGTAATTTTTGTTTTAGCTTTCTGCAATTTTTTTATATAACACATATTAAGAAATAAATTCAAATGACAAATTGTTTTCTTATAAACAGGTGATAAAAAATAAAGCACCATTTGTTTCCATTGATGAGAAGTTGAGCAGTGAAATGATCAAGAAGAATAGGAAGGCATCTCTAGGAAAATCTCAATAATAATACCAAATGTTTTTTTTTTAATCTTTGGTCTTAGGTGTTTTTATCTTTCTTTGTGATCGTTATTATGGTTCTTTTTCTTTTTTTTCCCCTCCTAGTCCCCACTGTGTTGAATTAATAAATTTATAGATTGGTGAATTATGTTTTTTTTTAAGAAACAAAGGTGGATAACGTAGAGTTTTATGCATAGCTATTTAGGAATTTAATAAAGCAAACAAAAAATATATTGTGCTAAGCCGTCTATCAAATTCATTAATTATGTCTCTAATGGATTTAAGTAATATCTCTTTTTTGAGAGACCTGCAATTGGTTTGGTAGGGAAATCTCTTGGTTTTTTCATTAATCATTTGGTGAGGCAAAATCAACGGTTTGAGACAGTCAACTCAAAAAGTTTTTCTTGTCAATTATGTTTCAGAATCTTTTTCCCCGGCAGGGATGTAATTTTGTATATGTGTCTGAATAGTCTTAATTGATATTTTTATTTCAATTTTTATTGCAGATTTTAACAAATGGATTCTAATGGCAGCAGTTTGGGTGATAAAGACGATAGTTCTGAAAAAGGTGGTCGAGCAGATGAATTAGATGTTGATTATTTAGTTTTAGAGTCAGAAAAAGGTTGCATCTTGTGAATTCCTTTTTTCTCCTTATTCCTTGTTGGTTGAAGCATTTTTAATATTTATTATTTCAATTTTATGTGTTTTTTCTATAGTCACAATCTGCTGAATCAAACAATATAGATGATGACATTACAATGGAAATCTTCAAGAAATCAGTACGTTATTTTTTCGTTAAGTTCTCAATTTTTTATATATAAACATTTATTTTTATTTAGAAATTCACGGGTAGTAAAAGCAATCAAAAGAAAAGCTAACAACACATATGCTAGAAAGATACACCCAAAGGTTGTTTTCTTTTATGTTTGTAAGAACAATTTTTTAAAATCACTATTGGATTTACTATATATATTATGCTGATATGATTTTTTGTTGGTGTTTTCTTTTATAGAAGAAAAAATATCATGCAAGCTCAATTGCACAAAAGAAAGCGAAGATTGGACCAAAAGCTAAGAGTAGATGCAACATTTCGTACTTAGCTGATTTGGTTGAGTCCCTCAGTAACGAGAAAAAAAATGTCATTGCACAGCATGGGTTCAAATCACTGTTAGACTTCAACGGGTGTGTTGTACCAAGACCTTTTGGACAGTGGATAGCAGAGCACATTGACCCAATCACGTGCGACATAATTGTTGGAGGAAAACTAATCCCAATCAGCCCAGCCTCAATTAACATGGTGTTAGGGATTCCTAGTGGTGGAGTTGAAATAAAACCCGGGGGTGAAAACACAAAAAATTGTTTTATTCATGTATTTGGACAGACCTCAGTTCCAACAATAAAATTTATTGGGAATAAAATCATGGAAAACAATTTGCCTGATGGCCAAGTAATTAGATGTTTTCTAGTTGTTGCACTCTCCACATTTCTCTGTCCAAACTCAAGCACACATCCTATCACAAAATACTTTTTAGCCTTAGTAGATGTTGAAAAAAATCAAGGACTATGATTGGTCAAAGTTTGCCTTTGAATGCTTGATGACATATGTCAAGAAATTGAAAAAAGAAAAGCCTTCAAGTTCTAACAGTTGCGAGACGCTGGGTGGATGTTTATATTTCCTCGCTGTACGTTTCTATTTCTTGTATATCATTTCATTACATATGTTTTGATTTATCTTTTCTTAAATTGTCTAACAATTTTTTACCATCCTTGTTTTGTTTAAGGTGTACTACCTAGACTTCATTGAGATTGGCTTTTTTGATATTCCGAATGCAATCCCAACAATTTCTGTTTCGAATGGTGACATGATTCAAAAGTTCTCAAAATATGACATTTTGGTAATGGAATGTTTGGGAAAAGGCCTGTGAGTATTTTGTTTGTATTTATGTTTTTTTGCAAATATGTTGGTCAACATATTTACTTATTTAAAATGATGTCCAGGTCAAAGAAATATATCGTACTTGCTATGCCTTATATTTTAAAGATCAATAATCTTTCAGGTATTCATTAGATATGATTGTTGGGAATTGTTTGCCAGACAAGGTAATTCTCCAAAATTTATATTTATAAGTTTTCCAAAGTATTAAGCTTCTAATTTTTTTAAATGAACCAGCAATCTATCATATGATTAACATTGTTTTTTATTTTTTGCATCCATTTTTTTTATAATGATTTTTTAGCAGAAGTTTCCTTGAAATGCGCATATATAGATAATTAATTTTCGCAATTATTAAAATAGGGGTGCAAGCCTATTATAACTGCTATGTATTTCCACCATAAATATAGCTTTTTTCATGTGCATTTGTTTTTACAAATAGGGATAAACCATTGAAATATATAAATGATCTGTACGTCAAAAATGTATGTTCTAACAAGATGTCCTCTTTTTACTAGGCAAAAGATGATATCAACATTATATTCAAAAATTTGAGAACGAAGTGGACCCTCATAGGTCAGCAAAAGCTGAAAAACTAATCACAGGTATATTGACTTATCTTCAGATAGTAAGCACATCCATCCCAGATTGTGATGAGGGAAATAATGAAGAAACAAGAGACAAGTCCAACAATGTAAGTGATGAACATATTCCACAACGTTCAACGACAAGAGGAGAACCTTGTCAAGATGTCAACATTGAAAATGAAGACAATGAAACTTATCATGACATTGTTGATCCAAATTTCAACACGCAATCAACTTTGAAGTTACCATCCAGCGGAGACGACGAAGCTGCTAAAGAAAAAGAGAATTTAGACATCAATCTACGATTAAGATTGCTAGGCAATGAATGGTAAGATTGCTTAACAAACTCAATTTTTTTTTTCTGTTTTTCATTTTTTCTGTTTTTTTGTTTCATA
This sequence comes from Raddia guianensis, assembly GCA_036346415.1. NCBI lineage: Eukaryota > Viridiplantae > Streptophyta > Magnoliopsida > Poales > Poaceae > Raddia > Raddia guianensis. The sequence continues at coordinate 31,842,884 of CM070540.1, forward strand.
TCAATATAAATGTGATCCTTATTTGGTTAAGGTATTGTTCAATCTGAAAAAAGAGAGAAAGAGAATGTCACCATTAATTAAAGGCAGCCAAGATTCAGATAACCCAGTTGCTTCTCATACAAGATCTTGACGTGCAATGACATTTTCGCCATTGGCAAAAATAAATAAGGTGTTTTCATTTCTCAGACTTTGCTGTCATGTGTATCAATTTCTTCAAATTGTTTTGCTATACAATATAATAATGTTAAACATATCACACACAGGGCGATGAAACAGTTGTTTGTACGCAAGTCTTACCAACAACAATACATGCTCGTGAAAATATTGAAGCAACAAATGCTATCATTGCTATTTGTGAAGATAATGTTATGTTACCAAACAGGGAAATATGCAATGGTGAGACATTCCCTTTGCTTAAGGTACAACATGTTTTTAAAAATATTTTTTGACAACATTACTTGTACTGATGTGCTAATATATTTGTTTGCTTTCATAGGAAAATAAAACTAAGAAGCAAATAATTGCTACAAATAAACTAACAGACAAGGAATTGGAATATAAACTAGATTCAGGTAATTCAAGTATCACTTCTTTAACATATATGCATATGCACTTTTTCTCTATCTCATGTTATTACCATGATGTATTTGTCAAGTTAATTTTTAATATATGCTTTGAGTTTTTTTAGTCCATTTTTTCGCTGTTTGAAGGTGGGTCCTAACGCTTTGAAAAGCAAGTCAAATGAAATGGATCCGAATCTCGAGACTAACTCGAGGAACGCTTGAAATTCAGTCATTTCAGTCGTTTAGCTGTTCAGCCGTTAAGATCAGCTCAAAAAAACAGAGCCTAAAATTCCAAACCCATCCACTAGTGCAATTTGTGTTCTACCAAATTGCAACTTTTGTCCAACATGTTTTTAACCATGCAACAAGAAGTGTAATCTATGTTTACCATGTTTGCAACTAAACAAACAAATCTATTATGTCCTTCATGTGTCTAATTATAGAATAATTTTACTTTTGTCTGGTTTAACTTTTAGGTTACTATGTCATAAATACAGGAAAAAAGTTCGACACACCAGAAGCATTGGTTCAAAAAAATATTAATATTCCATCGCCCCAAGCACCATGTAAGGACTTTCATATTTACATACATTGATATTATTCTTTCGTATGTATACCTTTTTCCAAGATTCTTTTATGCAAGTCATCCCAATGTTGTACAACCTTTTTCTACTTATATGTTTGAATTTTTGCGCTTTTACTTGTTATTTTGCATATTGCATATTCATAATTGAAATAAACAGAAGTTAAATATTACAGTTACACATATATCATGTTATGCATTTTTTTAGTCACCAATGCGTGTGAATTTTAGTCTGATTCGACAATGTTATTGTATTTTTATATTTAAACTGGTTTGCTTTTAAATTTTTTTTTTTTTTTTCGCAAATGATAATTTAATAGTTGAATAAAAGATAATAAGACCTGCTAAACTTTTTTAAAAGTGTTAATTATTTTTTAAATTTTAAATTGTTTTCTTTAATTTTTTGTTTATTTTCCAGTGAAAGTGATACGACCATCTAAACTATACAATGATCTTGATGAAATCAAAATTTCAGGTGACTTTAGATATTTTTTATTAAAATTTTCTTTTATTATTGTAAATAACAAATATGCCTTTTTTCAACAGGTGAGTTACACAAGAAGCAGGACTATCTTGACATGATATATAAAATAGAATACACTTCTGATCATGGACTTGACGCCAAGGTTGTATTAAATACTGATTTTTTTAGAGAACATTGTCATACATTTTTTTTAGTACAAGCATGCCTCTCAGATTTCATGTCATATATTTATTTTTACCGGCAAATTCATTTTACAAAATACATTTAAATTCATGTTTAACAGGATCTTACAAATGAAGCAGAAAAGGTGTACGAAGAAATTATAACATGCAATGTACAATTGCCTGTGTTGTGGAATCCCCCAGCACAAGCTCAGAGTTGACATATGCTTCTCAGATCGACAAAGAGAGTAACAAATGCTCAACTTTAAATTTAAACATTACACCCAATATCTTTGTTACTGCAATAGACGTATCACACTATAACTCAATTGTAAAAATTTCAAACACACCAGTATTTAGATAGTAAGTTCAAAAGTTCAAAAGTAATCTTTACTTTTCTTTTCTTTTCTTTTCCTTATTTATGTATGCCCTTTTTAAACCAATTGTACTTTTCTTTGTTTTTTTCCTTTCAGCAATAATGTTGTTAAATTCGACAAAGTTTCGGATACATTTCAATCATTGGGGCAATCATTAAAGAGAAGGGCAAGGGTAGAGCCTTACGTTATTAACGCATATTGCTACAAGTTAATGAAGGATTATTGCCCAACACAATCTCAAAGAAACTACTTCTTTCACACCGTGACGGTTTGTGATAAAGGCAAATAATATTACATCCTTTTATCTTTTTTCTAAGTTGTTTTGTGCAAGTCTTAACTTTTCTTGAAATTTTTGTTTTCCTTATTTTTTTAAAAAGGAATACCTTTTGGAAAAAGATCAAATAATGTGGTCAAAACTCAAATGAGGGAGAGTGTTAAAAAAACTTTCTAGAGTGCTACAGGCATAATTCGCTGTTGCAAAATGGTATGTTTTCCCTTGCCCCTGCGTCGACAATCAAATATATATTTATTTTTTCTTTCAATGGACACTTATCTTTTTGTATTTGTTTCTGTTTTTTTTATTAAAAATAAGCTATTCTTCCCTACACTATACAAAGAACACTGGTTTGTTTTGTGGTTGATTTAGAAAACGAAGCATTCATTTATTTGTATTCAATGTATGACAGGAAAAGTCATTTCTACGTAACACTAAAGCCGTTGTTGGTGAGTTCCTTCTATCATTAGTCGGTACCATTTCTTTCCAAGTAATTATAAAAGTTTTTAAAAAAATTTTGTCTTTCTAGATTCCAAATTTTGTTAAGGCGTTGGCAGAGTTTGTTCCTATCAATTTGAACTTCAAAAACTTCGATGATGTTCATGCAACTGTTCCAAAACAAAAAAAAGTAAGACTTTCTTTTTATCTCATTTATTGTTTTATTCCAAGTTATATTAATAGAGTTAATTTAAGTTTATTTTTCTGTTTATCCAGCTCTCATTTATGCATTTTTTAGTACTTTCATGTATCAAGTTTATTTCAAATTACACATACTACAACAAGTTATGTATAACCAACATTCGCACTATAAATATACTTTTTTTACACATGCAGAAACAAGTGTAATTTGTGTTAATTTTT